>CM043698.1:141935000-142542500 GCA_023935145.1 Bretschneidera sinensis | reverse complement strand
TACCATGAAGACAATCAAGATGCACAAATAAAATAAAATACATATTTAGCTTTGAGTAGTCAGTACCAACAATTCATCTAAACTGTAAAAAGTTAAGAACTTAATCATATGTGATTTGGAGTCAACATCTGATTCCACTGTTAGGATCCCTCTAGAATATAAAGTTCTGCACTAAAGGTTATCAAACCAAATAGAGGAAGTTATGATAGAGGAGAGAAAAGAATAAAAAGTAAAAGAAGAGAAACAAACTCCTTAGGGAAAAACTTTATTAAAACAACCTATGTTTTGGATTGGTGAAATAACCAAAAAAATTTCTTATCAAAACCATAAAGCTATTATTCATGTCGAACACATGCAAGTATATCCACACTCAAAAACATACTCAAGCAAAATGAATTGTGTTGACACAACAATATCTTCAATAACAAAAAGAACCAGGCATAGGAAACACCTTTTGGTCCGTTGTGCTGATGAATAAAAAAGAGAAAAGAATATATACAATTTTGCATTGCTTGTTTGGTTTGTCACTAACAAGAGAAAAGAATGAATCCACCCACCGAAAGTATGCTCTCCCAATAAGTCATATTTTAATTTTAAGATAAGTTAGCTAAAACATTTAGCATAAGTTACAAGCCTTTTACGCCATTCAAGGCTTCCATAATTTCAAATGTGGCTCGAGCTACCTTTGAAAAAAAAAAATCAAAATAACTAACCCCTCAAGAACAAGAAGCTACCACCCAACCAAGGATAACATAGGAATAACAAGATCGAGAATTTTCCAATTCAACAATAGTGACAAACAAGAGCAAAGATTATTTCTTTCTTTAGTGGAAGACGAAAATTACTAAATTTTTTCCTTCTACTTCAATACATATGATATGCAAACTAATGATAATAAACATGATTTTAATTGATAAGCTCTGATGATTAAGAAAAGAAAACTTAAAAAGATATAAAAAATCGTTTTTACCATAAGCATTTTTTTCTGGTAGATCAGTGATCTGATCAATAATGTGGCAATTTATTTGGAATTGACGTAAATATTCTTCTAATCATTATAATCTTGACTCTGCATGCTCCTCACAATGTTCTATGATATCTCATGTCACTTGAGTGATAAAAAAAAGGTGATGATTTTGTGGGTTATTGTGTGTGTCATTTATATAGTGCAATTTTTCATCTTTATTCAATGAATTTTATCAACCAACAACCATGTAAATTTGAGAATTTTGTATGGGTTCCTTTCCTACAATACGAATGATGTGAATTGTTTTTAGTCGATAAATTTTGTTAGTAAGCGACCATGGTTTTTCATTAGCGATAGTGTGTAATACCCGTATTCGTCAAGTAAGGGTAAAGAAGTAAATTGATAAATATAGCATAAAATTAAAATATTTTACGCAAAAGATTTCGTATTGAACAAAATAATTCTTTAAAAAAAATTTGGGAAGTGGACATCATTAAAGGATTTCTAAGACGTGGACGTCATTAAAGGATTTCTAGGACGTAGACGTCATAAAAGGATTTTGGGACGTGGACGTCATTAAAGGATTTATGGGATGTGGATGTCATTAAAAGATTTTTGGGATGTGTACGTCATTAAAAGATTTTTGGGATGTGGATATCATTAAAAGATTTTTAGGATGTGGACGTCATTAAAGGATTTCTAGGATGTGGATGTCATTAAAGGATTTTTGGGACGTTGACGTCATTAAAAAAAAAAAGTAAAAAAAAGTTTTTTTTTAAAAAAAAATTCCGAAAAAAAAAACAAAGTTAAAAAGTGTTGGCAGCAGAAGTAATGCCTGCTGCCAATTTCGTTGAAATTAAAAGCATAGGCAGCAGGTGTAATACCTGCTCCTGCTGCAAATTTCTTAAGACATTTGGGAATGCCTCATACATCTCCACAACGTGGAGATTGTGGAGATCTTTGGAGAGGGGGACTGCTGAAGTTTTCAGCCCCAAGCTTTCCTATATATATAGCAGATGTAAGCGTAAAATTTTACTCAAGAGATTTTGTTTAGTTTCTTTAAATCATCTGTATTCTTAAAACATTTGGGAGTTCAAAAAAATGCTGAAAGAGCAAAATTTTGAAGGAGTTTTCTGTGGAATTTCATAGAGAATCATGAAAAGCTATCAGAAAAGCAGAAGGTAATATCATAGTGTTTATTTTTGAATTTCTGACATTTATGAAGTTTCCCTAAGTTCAAAGTGTGAACTTTCAAAGTGTGTGGTTTATATCAAATTGAAGAATAAATTAGAAAATTTATATAAATATGATGTCAGGTGTTGCAATCTACAACCGGGAGAATTTCTGAGAGAAACAAGAAATGCAAAGAGGTGACTCACGGGTAGCTTTAAGAGTTACGGGGTGAGTTGGATTTACTTTAAGTAGTCTAAATAAAAATCAGTTATTTGGTGATAATATTAAATTTAATTATTAAAGTATGATTGGGTGGTAGATAAATCTTTGGGTGAATAGATATGGTATAGATATTGGAATCATAGAGAATTATTACGTGAGAAGAAATATTATTAGAAAAATGAGTTGACTTAATAATAAAAGTGAGAAGTGATATTCTTGATGAGCTATGATTGAGATTTTGATACGAATTATAATGAGATGAATTTTAGTGGATCTTGACAAATTTTGATGGATGAATTGATATGATTTGGGATGGAATTTGGGTGAATCTTGACAAGCTTTAATGGATTATTTGATGTGATTTGGGATGAGAGGAATTTTTTAGAATAATTAGGATAACCAATTTTAAGTGTTTTAAATTTATATGTTGTTCTTATATTACTGTTTATATGCATATTTCATATCATTGCCCATATATATATATGCATTAAATGAGAAAGAAAGAACCAGAAAGGCAGCCGAAATTTTAGTATTGAACAAAATAATTCTTTAAAAAAAAAAATTGGGACGTGGACATCATTAAAGGATTTTTGGGACGTGGACGTCATTAAAGGATTTTTGGGATGTGGACGTCATAAAAGGATTTATGGGACGTGGACGTCATTAAAGGATTTTTGAGATGTGGACGTCATTAAAGGATTTCTAGGACGTGGACATCATTAAAAGAAAAGAAGTAAAAAAAAAGTTTTTAAAAAAAAATCTGAAAAAAAATAAAGTCAAAAAGTGTTGGCAGCAGAAGTAACGCCTGCTGCCAATTTCGTTGAAATTAAAAGTAGAGGCAGCAGGTGTAATACCTGCTCCTGCTGCTAATTTCTTAAGGCATTTGGGAATGCCTTACACGCCTCCACAACATGGAGATTGTGGAGATCTTTGGAGAAGGGGGCTGCTGAAGTTTTCAACCCCAAGCTTTCCTATATATATATATATATATATATAACAGATGTAAGCGTAAAATTTTACTCAAGAGATTTTGTTTAGTTTCTTTTGTAGAATTTAAGAAAGAAAGTGAGACAATACAAAGAGAAGAATTGTATTGAATGGTGTAATTTACTTACAAGGGAGCTATCCTATTTATACAAGCTAATAGGAGAGGCAAATCTATACACAACCAATGTGGGATATAATACATTAACATCCCCCTTCAAACTCAAGGCGGTAAGTGGGAGGTGAACTTGAGTTTGGAAATCAGAGAGTGAAAGCATCTGGGTGGATGAGCCTTAGTGAAAATGTCAGCTGTCTGATCGGCTGAACTGACAGATTGTAGATGAATCTTATTCTGGAGAATGTGATCACGGATGAAGTGGCAATCATTCTTGATGTGTTTTGTACACTCGTGGAAGATATCATTGTGAGCGATCTGAATAGCACTCCTGTTGTCACAATGTAGGATAGTGGCAGCAGGAGAAGAGATACCTATGTCAGCGAGTAACCATCGAAGCCAAAGAAGTTCTTGAGTTGCATCAGCTATGACACGATATTCAACTTCAGTACTGGAGCGAGCAACCACAGTTTGTTTCCTACTACGCCAGGAAATGAGAGAATTGCCCAAAAAAAAAAACCATAACCAATGGTTGAACGTCTGTCGGTGGGATCTCCGGCCCAATCGACATCAGAATAGGCTTGTAAGGCAGGAGCAGACTGTGCTGAGAAATAAAGCCCATGAAATAAAGTACCCTTGACATATCGAAGAATGCGAAGAACAACCGAGTAATGGGTGGTCCGAGGAGCGGGCAAGAACCGACTAACCTGATGAACGGCATAGGCAATGTCACAGTGAGTAACAGTAAGATATACAAGACTTCCAACCAGTTAGCGATATAGAGTGGCATCCTGAAGAGGTGAACCATCGAGTGGGGTAAGTCTGACGTTTCGCTCGAGAGAAGTAGTGACAGTATTTGAGTCAGTGATCTCAGCATTGGAAAGGAGATCCGAGGCATATTTGGCCTGAGAGAGAAAAAATCCATCAGAACTAGATGAGACTTCGAGGCTAAGAAAATAGGTGAGCACGCCAAGATCTTTCATCTCGAATTGGCCACTGAGAAACTTTTTGAGTTCAAAAAATCCATGTAGATTATCTCTAGTAATAACCATATCATCCACGTACAGTAAAAGAAGGATAATACCGTTGGCAGTATGGCGGATAAACAGAGCCGAATCATGAGCACTCGGTGTGAACCCAAACTGATGAATGGTAGTGCTGAATTTTGCAAACCAGGCACTTGGAGCTTGTTTCAAACCATATAGGGCACGACGAAGGCGACAAACTTTGTTTCGAGGAGCATCCAAGCAGAGAGGTGTATGCATATAGACTTCCTCAAGAAGATCCCCATTCAGAAATGCATTTTTGACATCCATTTAAAATAAAGTCCATCTTCGAATGGCGGTGACAGCAATGAGTTTTCAGACAGATGTAAGCCTCGCCACTGGAGCAAATGTCTCTTCATAGTCAATGTCATATTCCTGAGCAAATCCCTTGGCAATATGTCAGGCTTTATATCGTTCAATAGAGCCATCAGAAAGTGTCTTGATCTTAAACGCCCATTTGCACCCAATAGGAGTTTTTCTAGGGGGTAGATCAACAATATCCAAGGTATGAGTTTTAGCTAGGGCCTAAAGTTCTTCATCCATTGCTTTCTGCCAAAGAGGATTAGTACTAGCCTCCTTATAGGATTGAGGCTCATGCAGATGAAGTATAGTGGAAAAACAATGATAATCACAATGGTAATCAGCAATATGAGAAGAGGGGTGAGTTACCTTGGTAGATCTGGGCGGGTGATCTGGAGGATGGCTCTCAAAGGGAGTCGGTGCAGACTCATCAGACATAAGAATATCCTCGGGCACGACCGATTGAGTCGGAGAGGTGAGGTCAGCTGATGGTTCTAGAGCTGGAGCTGGCTCTGGAAAAGTAGGATCAGTTGGTGGTTCCGGAACGAAAGGGGTGATATCAGCTGGTGATTCGGAGGTGGACTCAACAGTACCTGAAATTGGATTCTCAAGAAATAACTCAATAGATGGATCAGTAAAAAATCTGGAGTTAGTGATGGTTGACATGTCAAATGACCGTAGGGAAGAGAACATTTTATGTTCTCAAAAATTGACATGATGAGAGATACAAAGAGTTTTAGAAATAGGATCCCAACATCGATACCCCTTATGTTCAATACTATATCCAATGAAACAACACAGATGAGCCCTTGGTTGTAATTTGTTGTGTTCATGTGGTTTGAGAAGAACAAAACAAGCGCAACCAAAGACTCTGAGGTTAGAGTAATCAGGAGGTTTACTGAAAAGGCGCTCGAATAGAGATTGATTTTGGATTGTAGTGGAAGGGACACGATTGATTGTGTACACTGCGGTGAAGGCAGCATCACCCTAGAAACATTCAGGACATGATGATGAAATAAGTAGAGCACGAATGGTGTCAAGAATATGTCGCTGTTTGCGTTCAGCTCGTCCATTTTGTTGGGAGGTTCTAGGGCACGAGCGGTGGGAGAGCGTGCTATTTTTGTGAAGTAAGTTTAGAAAAGCATGGTCTTTATATTCCATTGCATTATCTGAACGAAAAATTTTGATATTCCAAGATAATTGAGTTTGAACCATAGAAGAAAAATCAGAATATATTTAAAAGAGTTCAGATCTACTTTTCATAAGAAACAACCAAGTATAACGAGAATAGTCGTCCACAAATATAAATAAATAACGAGCACCACCCATTGATGCATGAGGAGAAGACCCCCAAACGTCAGAATGTACTAAATCAAAAGGTGCAAGGGAAATAGACTGACTCTCATTAAAAGGTAAAGTTGATTGTTTTGCAAGTTGATAATGAATACAATAAAAAGACTCATGCTGAAGTGAACCTAACTGACCACTAGAAATAAGAGAATGTAGAGAGCTAGATGAAGTGTGACCTAACTGAGAGTGCCACAATTCCACGGGTGAGAGTGTTGGGATGGATGTGACTGATTGATTTGGTGATGGTGAGGATGGGACTTGGAGATAAGTGAGCTCAAAGAGTCGTCCAAATTTACGACCGGTTCGAAGGAGTTTTCCTGTCTGAGAGTCTTGCACACGACAACCAGTAGAAGAAAAATGCACATCAAGTCCAGATCACATAGTTGTCCAACAGATATAAGGTTAAGCGTAAGATTAGGAACCAAATATGTGTCAGGGAGAGACAAATGAGAACTATCAACATGTCCAGTATGGCTGACCAGCATATTTGATTCATTGGCAGTGTGAATAGTAGGTGCATGCTCATCACGGATTTTAGAGGAAAATATAGAGGCATCAGAAGTCATATAATTACAACAGGCAGAATCAAAATACCATCGGGATGTACCCGGTGTAGTTGACATGGCTATATTGTTACCGATTTTATTTAGAGCCTCGGTAAGAACGGTGCAGAAACCACTCCAATCAGGTGGAGAGCTAGATGAAGTTGGTGTAGCATTAGTGGTTACAGCAGCAATATTCTTTGGCTTGGAATAGGACCGACTGGGCCGATTGTATGAGCCTCGAGAGCGATATTGGTTCCCATTTGACTGATTTTCAGATGGAAGTTTAGGGTAGTCTGCAAGATAATGACCCGATTCTCTGCAGACTTTACATAGGTGAGAACGATATTTGAGCAATTCATGCCCTTGTGAATGACAATACTTGCAATATAAAGGCTTCTGGTGTGTGCTCTGTCGGTGGGGTAAGTCCGATTCAGCCATAGAAGCAAAGAGGAAGGTGAACCTCCAAGAAACCGGTGATGTGGCGGTCAACTGATGAAGTGGCGGTCAACGAGTAACGTGGTACTGACGTGTCGTGGATGTGGCACTGATGTGGCAGCAGCGTGTCTGAAACAGGAGTGGCGGCGGAGATGACATCGATGGAGAATAAGACTCCGACTATAATGATGACCCGACAGGTAAGAAACCAGTGATGTGACGGTCAACTGATGATGTGGCGGTCAACGAGTAATATGGTGCTGACGTGTCGTTGATGTGGCGCTGACGTGGTAGCAATGTGTTTGAAACAGGAGCGGTGGCGGAGATGATGTCGATGGAGAATGAAACTCCGACTATAGTGATGACCCGACAAGTATGAAAATGATATACTAGAAGTTTTTCTGATGTGAAGGATCCACTCAACTCTTAATATACCGAGAATTTCTGATGTGAAGGATCCACTAATAGTGGCAATTACAGAGCATACTCAACTCCAAATATACTGAGAACCATTATGGCTCTGATACCATGTAGAATTTAAGAGAGAAAGTGAGACAATATAAAGAGAAGAATTGTATTGAATGGTGTAATTTACTTACAAGGGAGCTATCTTATTTATACAAGCCAATAGGAGAGGCAAAGCTATACACAACCAATGTGGGATATAATACATTAACATCTTTAAATCATCTGTATTCTTAAAACGTTTGAGAGTTCAAAGAAATGCTGAAAGAGCAAAATTTTGAAGAAGTTTTCTGCGGAATTTCATAGAGAATCATGAAAAGCTAACAGAAAAGCAAAATGTAATATCATAGTGTTTATTTTTGAATTTCTGACATTTATGAAGTTTCCCTAAGTTCAAAGTGGGAACTTTCAAAGTGTGTGGTTTATATCGAATTGAAGAATAAATTAGAAAATTTATAAAAATATGATGTCAAGTGTTGACAATCTACAATCGGGGGAATTTCTGAAAGAAACGAGAAATGCAAAGAGGTGACCCACGGGTAGCTTTAAGAGCTACGGGGTGAGTTGGATTTACTTTAAGTAGTCTAAATAAAAATCAATTATTTGGTGATAATATTAAATCTAATTGTTAAAGTATGATTGAGTGGTAGATAAATCTTTGGGTGAATAGATATGATATAGATGTTGGAATCATAGACAATTATTACGTGAGAAGAAATATTATTAGAAAAATGAGTTGACTTAATAATAAAAGTGAGAAGTGATATTCTTGATGAGCTATGATTGAGATTTTGATATGAATTATAATGAGATGAATTTTAGTGGATCTTGACAAATTTTGATGGATGAATTGATATGATTTGGGATGGAATTTTGGTGAATCTTTACAAGTTTTAATGGATTATTTGATATGATTTGGGATGAGGGGAATTTTTTAGAATAATTAGGATAACCAATTTTAAGTATTTTAAATTTATATGTTGTTTTTATATTACTGTTTATATGCATATTTCATATCATTGCTCATATACATATGCATTAAATGAGAAAGAAAAGAACCGAGAAGGTAGCCGGTCTAATGAAATAACCGTGACAGCCGGTATATGCTGAAAATAAAAGTGACACCGTGACAGTCGGTATATGCTGAAAATAAAAAAGACACCGTGCCAGCCGGTATATGCTGAGAAAATTCTGTGGCAACCGGGACTAAGTTACAAAGTAAAGAACCGGGAGAGAGTCAGTCTGAGATAATAACAACCTGTCGATAGGTGGGAAGACGTTCTCATCATAATCATTCATGCATTTGCAATTGTTTTAATTATTGCTGCATTATTGAAATGCTGAGGTGTGATGTATCATCGTGAAAATAATTAAAGATGATTGAGTCTTACAGAAAGAGACAGTATGATGAAAATATTATTGAAATGCTGAGATGTGGGATATTATTGTGAATTTAATTATAGATGGTTAAATCTCATAAAAAGAGACAGTTATGATGATGAGATTCTTGAAATGCTAAGATGTGGGATATTATTATGAATTTAATTATAGATGGCTGTGTCTCATAAAAAGAGACATTTATGATGATGAGATTCTTGAAATGCTAAGATGTGAGATATTATTGTGAATTTAATTTTAGATGGTTGAGTCTCATAGAAAGAGACAGTATGGTGATAAGACTTATCTAAATTGTAGACTTTATGATGTGAACCTCATTACGAGGTAATTATGAGATAATTGATGGTTTTAAGGTGGACCATTGATTGAGAAGAAGAGATTGATAGAAAATAAATCTTATGATATGTGTAATAATAGTAGAAATTCGTAATCAGATTATATGAAAAATAAAATATTAAATATTAAAAGACTATTTATGGAATTTGGAATACTTTTAGTAAATTTAATTCACTGAGCTTGTGAAGCTCACCCCTCATTGTACAATGATTTTCAGGTAGCAGGCTTGACAAATAGTTTGATGAGTTGAGGTTCAGAAGAAATCATTTTCTGTAAGCCACGTACGTGTCATCATCCTCAGACTAATGAGAAAATAAAATGAAAAATTTATTTGTAAATCTTCATGGATTTTTCAAATTGATGTAAAGTTCTTTTGGTGACATTTATTTTTATTGTTGCATATATGTGTCGTGCTGGGATTCTCAAAATGTGATGACACTATTTCGAGGTGGTCAACTCGGGATGGGTCGTTACATAGTGGTCGGAGTATGGTTTTGCATTTGAAAATTGTGGGCGGGTTTCCTTTCTAGCAACATGAACGACGTTGGTTTGTTCTTCATTCAATGAATTTTGTTTTCCATTTGTGGATTATGGGTTGCAACCATGGTTTTATGTTTGGTAATTATGGGTGGGTTTCCTTTCTCGCAATATGAATGATGTGGATTTATTCTTCAATAATCACGGAATATTGTTAGCGATAAACCATGGTTTTCTATTTGGTAATTTTGGATAGTGTTCGGTGGGTGTCCCTTCGCATTTAGAATTGTGGGCAGGTTTCATTTCCAACGATATGAATGACGTGGATTTATTCTTTGTTCAATGAATTTTGTTTTTTATTTGTGGATTTTTTGATTGTGGGAGTCGATCATGATTTTGCATTTGGGAATTGTTAGTGTGTTTTCTTTTCAACCATATGAATTATATAGATTTGTTTTTTGTTTAGTGAATTTTGTTCGCAAGTGTAATACCCGAATATTTTTGCTTAAAGGCATTTAGGTAAATTTGTATATTTTAACTACCTAATAGTAATAATAACAAAATCAATAATAAAAAAAGATGCTTGGAAGGTGTTGAAACCATAACCTCACTAATAATAAAAAAAAAAAACAACCTTTACCAATGAGTCCAACTGCCTGTATAGCGAGTTGTTTCAAACATAATTTATTTAAAGTCAAAGGTGGTTCAAAGCAGAGCACACTCTAAGTTAAGAGTGAATTCCTTAACCACCTTGCGGACATGATCTTCTTATAATCATTCTACATGGTTTATATAAAGTGTTACTATCATTAAAATTCTAAAAACAAATTGGAAGAAGGGCTCAAACCCACACTCTCCACTTAATTTAATGCCTTAACCAATAGGCCAACTGGAGTTGTTAGTACTTATTCTATACGATTTATATTTAACCTAGAAAACGGTTTATTATAAATAAATAAAAAAAGTAAATTGAACTGCGTGCAGATAAATATCTGCAGCAGTGGAACTTTCGGGAGAATGGGCAGAAAAACAAAAGAAAGAGAAAGAAAGAAAGAGGGAAAAAGAGAAGAAAGGGAAGAAGAGAGTGATGTAGGAAGAAAATTTTTGATGAAAATTACTTTTATCAAGGTATTCTCTCATTTTCAACTCTAATTAATTTTATTTCTTCCATGACTTCTTTAATTTCTTTTATGTTTTAGATTCTTTGGGTTGGATTTTGGTTCGATTTGAATTAAATTGATGAAGTTTGAGTTAATTGAAGTTAGGGTTAAGCTTTTGGTAATTTTTTGAACTAACTTAAGATTTAGGATGCATAAACAAGAATTGAGTTATGGGTATTGTAAAATATGAAATTAGAGACCTAAGAGAGTATGGGTATGATTGGATTTGGTTTAATTTCATAAATTGGAAAGTTTCCTTGAGAAGCTTATAATTTTCATGGAAATTTTCATAAAATAGGATAAGAAAATTTGGATGAAAATTTTGAGCAAATTTATTCTAAACACTTTTAATTTTGGAAAACTTGATTATTTTCCATGATCTAGTTATTGTAATATCCTATTAAAAATAGAGCATTTACATTTTGGCATCAACTTGAAATTTGGGAAGATTGGAAAGAAAGTAAGGGATTTGGGTATATTAATTTTGTGAATTTGAAATTTGTTTTGTCTAATCAGTTTTGGATAAATTTATCATGTGAATCCACCTTTAGTTTTCTTTACTTTAAAACCCCATTTTTTTCTTCATGATATGATTCTTGAAGGGTTTTAGCTAAATAAATAAATAAAGTCTTTTTCTTTAGGCATAAACTTAAAAAATTTGAAAGAAAAGTTGGGAAGGAAAGGGATAGTGAGCGTATTTATGATTTTGAAAAGTGTTATCCTTAATTGGTTTTTAATAATTTGTCAATTAATTATTAAGTAAGAAATGGAGGGAAATTAAGGATAATGAACAATTATGAGCTTCTTGGCAAATTGCAACATAGTAACAAGTTGGTTTGTATGCATGCTTGGGCTTTAAAGAAAGCTAAATATTATACATACATTTAGGTACTATTAAAGATAACACAAAGGGGAAGGATGTTGTGAAAGGATAATTGTGGGCGGCATCATTAAGTGAGTGTCACCTTACTCTTAGTAAATGTAATGTAATGAATGGTCATGGAAATGCATTTATAAATTGATAATATTTTTTACTGGTCTATGGATGTATAAAGGAATGTTGATAGGAATATCTTGTTATCTTTTAAATTGTTGTGGATGGAATGATTGTGATATGTTTGGTTGTGGACTTTTTTTGGAAACTAGTTTTATTATTTATGCATCGTATGGACATGATTGTAATCATATTATGGAAGAGAATGATATTGGAATGGAAGGACTCCACCTAGAATAGGTTGTGACCTAGGTGAAGGGGATCCCATAATGATATTGGAATAGAAGTACCCCACCTAGAGTAGGTTATTACCTAGGTGAAGAGGATCTGAGGATGATATTGGAATGATAATACCCGCCTAGAGTAAGATGATACCTAGGTGGAGGGGATTCGAGGATATGGAAATGAGAAATGTACTTATACGTGGAGAGACATCCTCGTTGTTACATGATTAGTCCAGTGAGGGGAAATGACATGAGCTGAGCCATGATTATACGTTTCATTTCATTGCATTGCATTTCATTCCATTTATGATTGATGTATTGATGAGATGGCTTGTGAAGGCATGTGATTTGATTAGCCCATTGAGGGATACTTGTTGTAATTTGCTCATAAAGGACAAGTGATGTGATTGGCCCATGAAGGGCATGTGATGTCGATTGATGTGACGTGGAAGAATATTGAGATAGTTATTATTCACTTGTTCATCTTTTTTTAAGAGATATATGATGTTGTTATATTTTGTCAACTGTGTAATCCAATTAAGGCTTTATAGTTGGAACCTATGTTACATGGAATTGTGTACGAGTATTGGACTCATCTATTTTAAATATTTTTCGTAAATTTTCTTTAATTTGTAGTGTCGGAGTGTCATACCCATGTCCAAGTGTGGAGAGTCCGACACGGGTATAACAGGGTAAAGTGAAGAGTCTATATAACATATGTTGAAACTTGGAAGCGAGCCAAATCCCACAAATCCCACATCGATTAATTGTTTCTTTGCCTTTTGGGTATTTAGAACAGCTTGGAAAAAAGATGGGTTTTGGCTTGCTTGTTGAATTATGTGATCTTGTGGGATTTTGGTTAGATACATGGAGGAAGAAGTTCCTTTTGTAAATAAATACTGGATAGTATTGTATCCTGCTTTCCTAGAATCCAAGGAAAATCAATAGCTCAGATTGACAAGTGCAGAAGCCATCTTGAACTACTGTTTAGCACTGATGTTTGTTAATCTTTACAAATGTAATGTCTTATATAGATTCTTTGTCATTCCCCTGCCCCTGCCCCTGACCCTGCCCCTACACTCTTCTTCGATCCTTTTGTTTTGGTTTTCTGGTACAAACTTTGACATATATGAATATTCATATGCAGTTCTCATGGTCAAAGGATTGCTCAAGTTGTAAATGATACTCTTCAAGATCTCTCATAGGTTCAAATGGTTTTGCAAATAATGCACGCTGAATTGGATGGAGAATGAATCTTGGGGTGTTTGTATCCATTTTTCGATGAAAAATCTGGAAACTGTGCCTTTGATGAAAGAGCTCAAAAAGTGTGCTTTGGATGAGGAAATTTGACTGCTTTTCATGTCTCTTCAGGCAACAGTTTTCGTTATTATGCTGCCTGCATAGTTGCTGTTGAACTTATTGCCAATTATTCTTGTATTTTTGCAGCTTGGTAATGTACTGTTCAACCCAAACCATAAGCTCGAGGCATATAATCTTTTTGAGCTGCCCATAAGGGAAAAGAGGATGCAGAGACAGAGAGCGATGTGTAGCAGAGCTCTGGTTTTGAAATGCAGCTACCTTTAACCCTAACTTGTTATTTGTCAGCTTTCATAGATGGACATTGTAGTATAATGGCAATTGGTTTATGAGTTCCAGATTTGTGCTTAGAACATTTAGCAATTGTTGTTATTTATACTTTGTGATGGAATTCAGTTCGCCTGCTCAAACTTTACTGATAATTATGTCATCTAATTAGCAGGGTTATGGGTTTATGCTGAATAATCTCAATTTGCAGTCAACGTTGGAGACGTTTTTCATTTCTCCACCACGAGTGTCAAAAGGCAGTAGCCTATGTATCAATCCCATATCGTCTAGTTATGCAAGGCCTTAACCAACAGTTCTATTGGAATTATTTTGCACTAATTCCAGCCTCATTGCTTGAGATCAAATTTCAAAATGTTGATTGGGTTTTGATCTAATGTTTAAGGTCGAGGTTTTGGATGGTAAGAAATCGATCTTTTTGATTTCATAATAATTCTAGAGGTCAAATACATAAAATAAATTTTTGAGAATTTAAATTTTTTGACAATTCTAAACTAATTAAGGAAGTTCTTAAAGATCAACGAAGTAATTTCAATGGGATGGAATTCATGAAATAATTAATCTTTTGAAAATCAAAGTGTTTTGACGATTCAAAATGTGAAGAAAATTCTTGAAGATCAATGTGGCATATTTACAGCCCTTTGCTAAAGGTTATCTACAGTCACAATAAAAACTGGACCCACAGAAAGCCTGCATTAGGATTTAGGACCAGAGGAGAAGACACGTCAAAAACTCAGTAGTGCACGTGTGTGATGTGAGTTGAGGGCTAAAGGGTTTACTATCAATGAGGACGAGAGCGGAGGAGTTTTCTCCCTTCGGGGACATCCTATAAAATTGGAACGATGCAGAGAAGATTAGCATGGCCCCTGCGCAAGGATGACACGCATAAATCGAGAAATGGTCCTAATTTTTTTGTTCATTTGATTTCTGATTTTTATTCATTTTGGTTTTCTTAATTTTTCCCTTTCAATTTAAGGTTTTAATTCTCCATTCGATGCTGATTTTGTTCATTTGGCTACTTATTTGATCTCTGATTTTTTTACCATTTTTGGATCTTCAATTTTTTATCTACTTTTGTTCTTCAATTTTTAATTTTTATCCATCAATGGGTTCTTTCTATGCATATATTTTATTTTTTTCAGTTATTTTCTCCTTCCTTCTTGATGGGTTTGTTCATTTTATAGTTATAAGTTAACTCTTCTGATTTTGCTGGTTGCTGCCATCTCTGTCTCTCTCCCTCTCTCATTGATGGGTTTGCTCATTTTACATTTGCATGCAACTATTAATATTTTTTTTTCTGGTTTCTGCCAATTTGGTCTCCTTTTTATTTTTATTTTTTTCTCTTATTGAATCTATTTTAAGGTTTTAATACTCCATTCAATGCTGATTGGTGAGGAAAATCTCAGTGATTGATCAATTAGCAAGTATTTTAATGTTTTTGTTGATTTGATCAGTGTGTTTCTTCTGTTGTTTTGGTTATATATGTATTCATGCTGTGATTATGTTGTAGCATGATAATTAATTCTGATGCTTCATGTTGGATTCTTGAATTAACTTGTAAAGGGGGTTTTCTGGTATTCTCAATTGATCTGTTGGCTGCAAAGTTGCTGTTGAACTTATTGCCCAAGTCTGCTTAGAATTAGTGTTGTTTTTTGCAGCTTGGTAGAGCACTACTCAACCACCTGAAGGTTTAAAATTGGCCATAACCATCAGCTCGAAGCAAAGAATCTTATTGAGCTGCAGATAAGAGAGACAAGAAACAGAGATAGATAGTGCAAAGAATCTTATTGCACTGCTCAACCACAACCACCTGAAGGTTTAAAATTTGCTTATTCTATCTTCATTATTGCTTAGTCCAAGTTGTAGTATTAAGAGCATTAATGCAATTCAAGATTCATATGCTCAATAACATAAAAACAGACAAATACCCAAGCTAAAATTATGAAAACCCATGAATCACTTCATGCTTAAATAAATGTAGAAAAATGGGAATATGTTACTTATATAAAAATTACTAGTATGTTCATGGAGATAGCTACTAAATTACTAGTATAGTAAGCTTTTGGTTGTAAGAGAGTAATCACTGATTTTGCAGAAATGGCTGTTGTGTGCTGAGTGCTAATGGCTTGAAGGTGAAGAGGCTGATTCTACTGGACTGACTAAAGAAACCTCACTAGTCACTACAGAGAAAGCTCACAAGATAAACTTTCTCCTTCCTTCAATTATTTTTTAAATTTCCCTAATGTAGAGAGAGAGAGTTTTTGACCCAATTCAGAGAAACCTGGCAAGGATAGCTATTCTTCAAGATCAACGGTCCTCAGAAATAGAACCCAGGGGACGTCCCACACAAGTGAGACTCAATAACCTTGTCCCTTGTGTCTTGTTAGGATGACGTAATTTGTTCAACTCTTTTATAGTTAGAAGCGAACTGAATCCCACATCGTCTGGTTATGTAAAGCTTGAAGCCGTTATTAATGAAGACCATAAATCGAGAAATGGTCTAAATTTTTTTCTTTTTACTTTCAATATCTGAATTTTATGTTCCAATTTTTATATCATCAATGGCTTCTCCCAAATTTTTATCTTAGAAAGAAGAAAAGACTGATTGTGTAACTTCAATAATTGTTATTTGTTAGTTGATCAGCATGTTGTTTGGTCCTTTATGCTATGTCATTGGATTTTTTTTTCTTCCTCTTCACTTGTATACTTGAAAGTTGAAAGTCTTAATTGATGATGTTGTTGTAGATTGGATAAATAAGACTTTCACCTTCTATCCAAAATACTGCAAAAAGTTCATCAAGTCTGAGCAGGAAATGATAATACATAGAGATGTAAATCTAGTAATAACAATTAGGCAACCTCTGAAAACTTGTGGGCATTTCTAAGATCAAGCATAGTCATCTCTCTTGATGGAGTACCTTCTGAAACTTATCAGACCAATGTAATCATAGAAGCAAATAGTCAATTAACAAGAATTTGACATTTGCTTGAGCCCCTTTTGAACATTAGAATTTCTTTGAGAATGATAGACTTTTCCTTTTGAGGATTACTACATAGGTGAACTGTTAATTTCTTCAAAACCTTTGAATTCTTCAGAAAATACCTTACTAAACCCATATCCTCCTCCCAACCAATGAATGTTTTTATCTCAATAGATTTGAGGCATGATAACAAACACTGAGGCACTGATGGTAGCATAACCCCGTAGTCGTAGGATCCCTGCCAGCCAATAGAGGAATTCAGTAACACTTGAGGAACTTTGATAGCAAATCTTCAAGAACTGGGCAGCTAGAAATGAGCGCCTTGAAAGCTGTTAGTTTAAAGAATGAAAGAACAATGAGATTTCTTAGAACAAGGTGAGAAAATGGAGGAAGATACACATGAACTCAAACTAGGAATTCAATATATTCATAATGCATCAAGCTTACATTATATATAAAACTGAAAAGCAAAGTGGCAAACAAAGTAAACAAAAACAAATAACACATGGTACAGCAAACATGGGGTAGTAAGAACAGAGAACATGGGGTAGTAACATAGCAAACATGGAGTAGTGGTACAACAAACATGGAGTAGTGGTACAGCTAACATGGAGTAGTGATCCTGATGCAAATAACCAACCCTCCTCCTTGCATTAGGAGCTGCAAACTCAAAGTCTCTGCCTAAGAAGCTCAAATTTGTTTGCTGGTAGAGGTTTTGTGAAAATTTTCGTCCATCCTGGTTGTAAAAACACAATAAAAGCTTCTCTACTAAAATTTTCCACCTTTGGCCTGCATACACAGTGAAGGGTTGACCTTAGCTTCCCTTTTGATAAGATATCAACAGATTCCCCAACCTGAATTATAAAACTTTCAAGAGAGGACTTCACCATGAGGACCTTATTCTTGCTTGGATGATAAATTTGCAAACACGAATGCCCGTTTGGGGAATCACATTCTTGATAACCAGATATTGAAACTTGACCATCTACCAATGTTGATGATAAGCAAGATGGTAAAAGAAACATGGGATCTGTCATAACAGTGAAGATACTGTAGTCATAATGCCACTACTGCCACGGGTTGGAATGAATTCCTCATGATCTAACTTCAGAACCATTTGCATCCAAGTTATGGCCTTTTGATGGATTTTGCTCACTCCTTAAGGAGTGTTCCTGGTCTTCTTTGTTATTAGCCATTCTTTTAGCAGATCCCTTTCTTCTCACAACTTCTTTCAAAACAACGTTATCTAGAGCTGAATGATAATGTTTATGGCGCCCCTTTGCTGCGCATGATCCCAATAAGCTTTGCTCCAGTTCTTGACCACCAATGGCCCTATCACATATTCTTGCAATGCACAATCCTAACTCCATCATGAAAAATCCTAGCTCCTTAAAAGTACTCCCAAGATTCTTAAATTCATTGTCTTGAAAACCTTTCATTCTATCAACATCGAAGTGATCTTGATCTGAATTAGAGTAACTGTCCATTCTGCTACCTGGTTCACCTTGAGTAGATTCATGACTTTGATCATATTTGAGTTGCATTGCAAAAGAGGAAACATTTCTATCAGGGTTCTTCAAAGGAACATCCCTCCCCAAGTTGTTTTCCTTGAGAATGCGTTTGCAGTGTTCAGGGTTGAGAAGAGCAAGGGTGCGAGCGAGGGGGAGGAGCTTCCGACGAAGGAGAGAAGCGTTAGGGACAGAGGTGATTGAGAGGAGACCTAGGCCTGTTGGACCTAGGGCTTCCATTATACTTGTTCTTATTGTCTCCAGGCTTTCTTCCTCTTCTGGTGAATATGATGATCCACTTGAAGATGATAAGAGCATGAGATCTAAGTAACTGAGTTCGTATAGCTCTAGGATCTCTGCTTCTTCCATGTTTCTGGCCCTTTCTTGGTCACTGTCTGACTCCTCCTTAAGTGGGTTAAGTGTGAAGCTCTTTCCTCTCATCTTGACGTTGAACATCTCTTGACCAGATGCATATTTTATCAGGCAGTAATTGTCTTCAAAATGTACTTTGAAGCCTTTCTCTATCAATTGAACAACACTTAACAGATTTTGGTCAATTTCTAGAACATAGAGAACATCAGATATAAGTTTTGTACCTGAACAACTTGCAATTGCAATGGTGCCTTTTCCCTTGACTGCTATATGTTGTCCATTACCAATTCTGACTTTTGAAGTCTCCGTGCTTCTTAATTCCTTGAACAGCTCCTTATCATGTGTCATATGGTTAGTGCAACCACTATCAATTAACCAGCTCTCACTTGAATCATTGCCTGAGAAGCAAGTAGCAACAAAGAGTTGATCCTCCTCCTCTTGATCAGCAACTTGAGCATCTACTTCTTGCTGCTGATTTTTGCTTTTGCAAATCACAGCTTCATGACCAAGTTGGTTACACCTGCTGCATTTTGCATCAGGTCTCCTCCAGCATTTGAAAGGAGGATGACCCTTTCTGCCACAGTGTTGGCGTGGAGGATGATTTCCCTTCGTACCTCCAGTCTTGTTCTTGTTGCTGTTTGTTGTAGCATCGCCACTTGCAGCAAAAATCTTCTTGTTCTTCTTCCTCATTTTCCCTCCTTCTTGATGCTTGACTGACAATGCTTCTTCAACGACTCCTTCTTGCCTCATGACTCTTCTTTGCTCTTGTGCTTGTAAAGCATTTACGAGCTCTGCCAAGGTAATCTTGGACAAATCCTTGGTGTTCTCCAAGGTTGTAATGGTTGCCTCAAATTTTTCAGGCACTGTTACTAAGATTTTTTCAACAATCCTCGAGTCGGGTAGATCAAAACCAAGCAGTCTTACCTTATTGGCAACGCTTAGAAGTTTGTTAAAATACTCTTTCATGGTTTCTGATTCCTTCATTTTCTGCAGTTCAAAATCTCTGATCAAATTCAGCACTTGCATCCCTCTGATCCTCTCATTTCCTTCATACTCTTTTTTGAGATAATCCCAAATTGTTTTTGCTGATTTGAGTGACATGACTCGGGTGAAGATAGTCAATGAGACGCCAGCAAACAAACAAGCCTTTGCTTTTGACTTCCTCGTTTTTCTATCCTTGTGATTCTTGATCTGGGCTATTGTGGGGTTGTTTGGCAGAGGAGGAACTTCGTAATCCTCTTCTACAGCTTCTCAAAGATCCATTGCATCTAGGTAGGTCTCCATTCTCACAGCCCAAATCTGATAATTTTCTCCATTGAACACCGGAGGAGCAATCGATAAAAAACTAGATTCACCTTCCATTAGAACACTCAAATGAACTCACAGATCTCTTAAGAAGATAGCTCTGATACCAATTGTTAGTTTAAATAATCAAAGAACAATGAGATTTCTTATAACAAGGTGAGAAAATGGAGGAAGATACACATTAACTCAAACTAGGAATTCAATATATTCATAATGCATCAAGCTTACATTATATATAAAACGGAAAAGCAAAGTGGTTGACAAAGTAAACAAAAACAATTTACACATGATATAGCAAACATGGGGTAGTAAGGACAGAGAACATGGAGTAGTGGTACAGCTAACTTGGAGTAGTGGTCCTAATGCAAATAACCAACAAAAGCTTCATTGTCCTTGAACTCAACTTCAATGAGACGAAGGATCTTGACATGAGGTAAACAAACCAATTAAGGAACTTTGACAAGTACATTACAAATTTCTAAGACCACTAGCGTTTTACACGTATAAAGGCTCATCGGCAATTCAAATGAACCATCCTTGTGCTTGTAAATCTCAAGATGTCCAACTCTGCACTTCAACGCAGCACGGATGCAGGTTGCAACACGTGAAGTATCAACCCTTCTCCCACATCTAATTATGAAATTTCTTATGTAGACATTTCATGAAGAAGTAGAACATTGTCCACAAAATTCATAAACTCATGATCATCTGAATATTCCGTAGCATCAAATTCTAATTTGGGCACAGATGCCCAAAGGTTTTGCCATCAGGTGGATAAAGTGCTGATCCTAACAACATTCTTTGTTGTAAGAAAAGAAAGAATATGGGAAAGAAGTGAATCTGGTAATTTGCTTATCATATCCTCATTATCTCTTACTTCTGGTTCCTACAAATACTTTTGAATTTTAGGATTTCGCAAGCTTATATCTATTACTTCGGTTATACACCCAAAAAAAAATAATTACTAAAACCAATCAAAAATTTCCTTAAGGGCATTAAAATTAGTAATTACACACTGCAAATACTAAATCTCACTCCAGGTTCTAGGGTTAAGAGCAATGATGAAATTAAAGGCTCAAATGCTGAAGAACAGAAAACCTAAAATACCGAATCTAACATTATGGAAAACCTAAAATACCGAATCTAAAATTAAATTTATGCATGCTTAATTAATAGAGATAGACAAATGGGAATATATTATATTCTTGTATTACATAAAAAATAAGTACCTGATATTAGGGTTTTGGAAATGAACTTTAGAGAACGTTGATGGAGATAACTACATTATTAACAAGCTTTGATTGTAAGAGTAATAACCACTGCAATTCTCCATTGATTTTGCACAAATGCCCTGTTTGTCTTTTGAGAGCTAATTAGAGGTGAGGAGGGGAAACTCTACTGGACTGACTAAAGAAGCCTCCTTTTTCTTTTAATTTTTATTTCTCTTTTTTTTTTTGGAATTGCAATTATGATTAGAGATGACAACATGATAGAGAATGAGCGGGGTTGGATTCCCCATCTCCATCCTTATCAAGTTCATTGAAAAAAATTCTCAATCTCCGAAGGCGGGAATTTTTTTCCCCCAAATTGAGGTTGGACGACCCCTCGATTTTGAATAAAATTACCTTACCTAATTATATACATAATTAAAAGTAAAATAATGAGTGAAAAAATAAAGTAAATTTTACTTTTAGTTCGTTTAGTTTGTTTCTTATCTTTATTGGATCCTTAGAGTTTAAAACGTACTTATTGGGTTATTTATGTTTGGTACCCATTCCAATCAAGTCTTTCACCCAATAATCTCATTCACAGCAAACTTATTCACAACATGTTCATTCACGTCAGGTTCAACAGAATAGTCAAAAACAGTTTCATCAAATTCTCACATTATTTGTTACCCCCACATCTTCATCAATCTTATTTAACCGGCATTCCATTACACCAACCATAACCTTATGTTCCAAATAAAGTTCAATGACTATTGACTTTGGGAACTTTCATGCACATAACATACACATTTGAATCACTAGTTAATGAAACAAAATTATTTGGATAAAGAACTTAATTAGAACAGGTATCAAACTTAAAAGATTTAATAGAGACGTTTTAAATTTCAATGACCCAATAAAAACTCGAGTCAAACTAAAAAGGCTAAAAATTTACTCAAAAAAATAATATTTTGATTCTACCCAAAGATCATAATCGTTGATCTGCTAAACAAATCTTAACCATTGATCATCCCAATCTTGAGTATATACTGACAAATAAATCTGGTCATTGACAACCATAATAGAGGCGCGACTTACAATGCCGCACAGCCAAACTGAAGGAGAGGAGAGTGAAGATGATTGGAAGATGAAGAACGACTTCTAGATTTGTGAAATTTTTTTTTTTTTTTTTGCTTTATATGAAAGATTCAAAGGATGTGTTGAGAATTTGGTGAAATAGGGAGATGCTTTTGTATAAAAAAATATTAATTTTAAGGGAGTTATGAAATTTTTTTGGGTATTAGAATTTAGGAGGCAGTTGAGATTAACTCAATTCGATCTTCATTGATAGGTGTGGACTTGAACCAAGTTTTAATCGAGTTATTTGAGTTAGAACTCGATCAAAACTACTCGAGTATGAAAAATAGACTTGAATACCTTATCAAGTCAAGTATGAATTTCTTAATGTAAAGCTCGCAAGGTTTGTAAATGACTCAATAAGGTATTATCGAGTTCAAGTTGAATCGACCAATAGCTAAATTTATATATTAGTATCAATATTTTTATTTTTATTTTTATTTATTAAAACTAGAACCCAGACTCATGCTCGAACTCGAATGAATAATTCGAGACTCAAGTTCGAGCTTAAATGAACAATTTAAAGCTCAAACTAGAACTTAGACTTGAATGAGCTCGTTTATTATTGGGTTCGAGCCAGTAAAAATTGGTCAAGTTCAAGCCCAATTTTTTAGCTCGATTCAAACTTGAGCTAGAGCTTGATTTTTTTATTTTGAATCGATCCAAGCTCGAACACCTTAGTATTCGAGCTCGTCTTGACTCGAGTTCACTCTCACTTATTGACTGGCAAACGATGGATTAGGTTAAACTATAATTTTATACGATAGATTAGGTTAAACTATAATTTTACTCTTTGTACTTTGGAGGTGAATCTATTTCACTTTATAGTATTTCAATTGTTTTAATTAGATAAATCAACTTCATAAATTGTTCGATTTACTCATTTTTCGTTTAAAAAAGAGTTTGTACTTTGGAGGTGAATCTATTTCACTTTATTGTATTTCAATTGTTTTAATTAGATAAATCAACTTCATAAATTGTTCAATTTACTCATTTTTCGTTTAAAAAAGAGTTAGATTTGACAAAAATCTATGTAAACATTAGATAAGCATTCACATAAACATCACTTAAATCAATGGAGTAGAGAATTTAAGATTAATTATCTATAATCTATTTTATGATCACTTTTTCTCGGTCTAATTTATCAACTAAACAAGTGTTTCTCTTTTTTAACTTTACCAATAGAGAAATAAGAGGAGATATGTATAGCTTATTACAGCCATCAGATAGACCCAAATCCAATTTATCAACTAAAAAAGTGTTTATCTTTTTTTAAATTAGTGACTATAAGGCATCTCACTCTAAATTAGAATGGCCAACAGAAAAATAAAAGGAGAACGTTTAAATCCCCAAATTGACCCAAATGTGAGATGGATAGCTTACTACAGCCATCAGATAGACCCAAATCCAGTGCAGACAATACTTGAAAGGAATAGAACCGATGGCCCAGCTAGGAAGCTAGTGGTGCATTGGGCCATTAGTTGTTGCCTATGAGACTAATAGAAAGAGGTGACCACAAGACCCACATCCCAAAAACGTTAGAAGAGCTTACGATGTCTAGTTAGGATGATGCAATTAGCTCAATGCTTATAGTTAGAAGTGAACCGAATCCCACATTGTCTGATTATGTAAAGCTTGAAGCAATTATTAATGTAGACGAGAGCGCTGACGCTTGTCCCTTCGGGGACTTCCGATAAAATTGGAACGATACAAAAAAGATTAGCATGGCCTTTGTGCAAGGATGGCATGCATAAATCGAGAAATGATCCAAATTTTTTTCTTAGTTTTTCCTTTTAAATTTTTTTTTTCTTCTGATTTTTCTATTTTATTTTTGGCTTGAATCACTGCAATTTATGCTTCAATTCAAAATTTTTATAGCTCCAATGGCTTTATTTTCTACTTTCAATCTCTGATTTTTCTGCATCAGTTTTCAATTTTAAAAGCATCAATGGTTTCTTTCTCTGCAGGCTCTTTGCTGCTATATGTTGTTCAGGTACTTTCTCCTTCCTCTTAAGTACATCAAAGGTAGGGGAAGAAAGGGTCATCTCAGGATGGACTCAATATCTATTATCTTGGGTTGGGTCCGGTCCCTTTCTCCAAATCTTTCGTTTCAAGCATCAAACGTAACCCCCTCTCCTGCACCTGAAACTCGACACGGTAATTCTTTCTTCGACACCAAGGGCGCTGAGCTGATCAGAAAGACTAAGACTTTCGCTACTTTCGTCTAGCCCGGACTATCAATAGAATGAGTTTCGCACTCTTTTAGCTAGAAAGGGTACCTAGCATAATAACTAAATAACTAACAGGCTTAGAAGACTAGCAGTTCTACTAATAGGATAAGAGTGAGTTGGCAAAGGCTCTTCTTCTCATTCCTTCCCTTGATCTGACAGTGCTAAGTAAGAAGGGCCTATAGAGCATTACCAGTAATCCGAGGCAAGCGCATAAGAGAGCTAGCTTGTATATAAGAATAAGAAAGGTCCAACTCGTACTAAGGCTATCGGTACTACTCTTCAAAAATTCCTAACGTGGAAAAAAAAAGGTGTCTACTATGTAAGTGTTCTCCTTGTTTATTATAGAGTTATAGAGTTGGATAAACTCATCTAACTTTGCTGGTTGCTTCCAATTTTGGATCTTTTGTTTTGCATAATTTTTCCATATCTTATGTTAAGATTGAATATTGAATTCGATTGTGAGGGAAATTTCAGGCGTAGAGCAAAAAGTCAGTGTCTTTTGAACTTGTTTGTTATTGTTTAATTGACCAGTGTGTTTATTTGTTGTTTTTCCACAAGAAATTGTATTGATTTTTTCACAAGAACACATTACAGAATTTTGTCTATTTGGGTCCTTTAGGCTAAGAAATTGTTTTTTAAGCTTAAGTTGCAAGATATACTATTGTCCTGTCCCAAATATGCTTTTATTTTTCTATTTGGTTTCTATGCATGCATGCCAAGGTCCTGCCTTTTTCATTATTTCTTTGCTTTTTAGTATTTTAGAAGAGCTTGTAACAAAATGGATATGTCTTGTCTTGATGAATTATGTGATCTTCTAGGATTTTGGTTGGGGAGATCAATGAAGAATTCCCTACCTTAAGTAAGTGGGTAATATTGTATTGTCTTTGTAAATTTAAAGAAATCTGTAGATGAAGGGAGGTGAACAAGCACAAGCATACCATTCTGGGAGAGAAATCCTAGTTGTTGCTGAGATTGACAATTGTGGTAGCCATCTCTAACTTTCGCTCATGATTGAGGTTTGTTAATTGTTAACAACTTACCATTTTATTCACACCTTTTTTATTTTTATTTTTTATATATTCACAATTGAGTTAATTTTTATGGTCAATGATATCTGAATCTGTTGAAGATTCATTAGGCCGTGTCCATGAGATTTCACGCAAAAAGGAAGAATAAGGATGAAATTGGAAGATGAGACTTCATACTATCTGCCCATTTCTTCCACCAGAGTATAATTCTTTGTTTTTCTCCTACTATCATCCTCTCTCTCTGCATATTTGACAATTTCCCCTTTTTTAAGAGAGTCCATCCTGTCTTTTGTACTGTTACTGCTTTTCATTCAATGGGAGAGATTAGAGAACTCTGCATTTGGTTTTCTACTATCTTTGGCAGACCTTATCAGCTACAGATATTTGCTTGTTTTTTTTATAAAAAAATTGTTTACTAGTAGCATTTTGTGATCTCTTTCATGTTACTATTGAGTAAAATCAAACTGCAAAACCCGGTCTGTAACCTTAGTTTGCAGCCTTTTTTCGTTTTTCTTAATTCTGTTAAAGAAAGAGTTTGCTGACACATACCAGCTCTGGGGTTTGCTGGGTTCTCCTGTAAACTTCTTGTAGAAGTTCAAACCGAAATTCTCATATTTCAGCCCTCTTTTAACACTATGCATTTGTAGGGGCTTAATGCTGATAACAGAGTACAATGATCTTAAGCTATACCTTTCTAGTTCTCTTATACTTTATCACAGATGAATATTTATATGTACTTATTATGATCACAGCATATAAAAAATTGATGAGACTGACTCTTAAGCTATGCCTTTCAAGTTCTCATATAATAGCTACAAAATAGAAGAGTTTGCGAATAGAAAGAAAAAGGAAAGATCGAACATTCAAACTTCAATCCTCCCAACAGCAACAGTGATGTCATCAACTTTGCCTCCAATGTGTTTGAAACCAGACAAACCAGTAGCGGGAGAACAATAATGGAAGTCATGAGAATTAAAAAATGCAGTCCAACCAATGGTCGAAATCAACAGCTTTGGCCAAATACGAAGACACAAAATCTCTTCAATCTCATTTGGGTAAATATTATGAAGCAACCCATCAGTCCCAGCAACCGCAATATCTCCAGCTTCAACAGAAACTTGAATCTCATCAGCCACGCTCAGGTCATCATCTGATCTCCCCGATGAAATGGAGTGTTGACGAACTTATGTTGTTGCCGTGGTGATTGATATATGCATTCTTTGTCTCTAAACAGAAAGAAACCACTGTCGCCCACATTGACAGCACGCAAAGATCTCGTCTGATTTGAGAGAAACAATGCAAGCAGTAGATGACCCTTTAATATTTGTCTTCGATTAAGCTTCCTGCAGGACTCTCTTTGGATCGACGGCTTCTTCAGGTTCATCATTTAACGCCTTGAGTATTTGCCTGGGTCGTCGCCTTTTACTGCCCAACCACCAACGCAATCAGCAAGACCAAAGGTATTCTTTTCGTGACAGATGAAGTTAGTGTCATATCTTAATGCTTTCTGTGGGTATGTAGAATCCCCCAGAGACTAACTTCAAAGGCCTTTCATGATCAGTTTGTTTGATGGGTTTCTCAGCAAAGAAGTCAAAAATGCGATGGAGTAGCTGAGGTCTCTTTAGTCTCATCACACTGGGGAATCAATTGTCAATGAAAATAAGACTACATAAAAGGATGTGAGGAAAAGAATGTTGGGAAATAGCCACTGTCAACAAAAAACTAAGTAACAAAATTCCAATCGAAAATTCACAGAATAATCTACATCTACCAAGCAACCGGTTAATCAATCAAGAAGAACACAGGAAACTTTATGTGAAAACCTCTCTGAGAAAGAAAAATCAGGGACAAATACAGCAATTGCACTATGAAACTAGTTACTCATACTTAAGGTTTGTCACAAGTTTATGCCCAAATTGAAGATCCACTCTAACTTGACAACAATATATAAAATAAATAAAAAAATTACCTGTAATAATTTGACAGAAATGATAGCTACCTTTGTTGTGAAATGTGCCGCAATTATGATAAATAATACGAAAAGCAAAGAAAAAGAAAAAAACAATTAAACACACAGATTTAACGTGATTCGACAGTATAATCCACGAGAGCGAGCAATTATTAAATTTCCTAAGGTTATATATATATATATATATATATATATATATATATATATATATATATATATATATATATATATACACACACATAAAAGTATTAAAAAATTCCTCAAATATCCAGCACCTAAAGATGGAACTGATTAGACCGCAAGCTTAGTTTAGCGATTGCAGCTCTTGTGGGAGTAATCCTGGTTTTGATCCAGGTTGTCATCGCTTCAAAAGATTGAACTGATGTTATCAGAACATATAGAACTAATCCTTGAAAACCCTTTATTCCTCTCTTTTAGATATGCTAAAAAGCAGTGAAAAAGGAAAAATAGTTTATGATTAAGGGGAGATCTATGATAAGAAACTAATTGAGGGAACCCACATATGAGAAGACCTATTTTGGACTACTCTCAGTGCAAATGGAATAAATTATGTTGATTAGTTTACTCTTCTCAAAAAGAAAAGAAAATTAACTCTTTAAGAGTTATCCATGATAATTTCAACATTTTAAGACAAAAATGAATTGCTATGGAATCATCAATTACTTCTCTGCCAATATTGCTACAAAGAACAATTAGCAGAGTGAAGAAGATAATGGCATGTAAAAAGATTAGAAACTTCTTCATCAGGTAATTATTATTCTTGAGGAAGAAAATTGACCTTGGGGGTTGCTGAAATTGCAGATTCAGTCGGTGTAGAGTACAAGATGAAGCATGTCCTGAAGGTGAAAAACTACCAATTTTCATACTATCAACCATTTCATGATCACCTGAATTAACATCAGTTTCTGATATTGGTGACAAGATCATCGAAATTAGCTCGGATTCTGAAGGGCAACCAGAATAACAATCTATCATGCGCCTGTTATGTGATGGTATTAACACTGAGGTAATACTAGTACTAGACATATCGTGCGCGAACCAATCACAGCTTCGACAAAGGGAGATATTCTCCTTACACCATCTAACCATGGCTGGCTGAGAACTGCATTTTTCGCAGATTAGAGTCCTCGAGTGACGGCTGCAAATGGTATTTACAGAATGGACAAGATGGTCACATGCCAAGCATAAGCCTCCAGAATCAGATTCACAGTATACTGTGGAATTTTGTTCTCCACATAAATCACAGAAGTAACCCACTGATTTAAATAAAAACAATTGAAATGCTTAAATTTTATTTTTTTTTTCAAATTGAACTATAATGCAGTCTATAAAAAAAAAAAGGAATTGATTTGTAGCTTATATAGGTACTATTAACCTAACTTTGGTCCCTTTCATAAGAGAGTACAACTATTGCGATAACGTTTGGTAAGGCCTAACATTGTGTTGGTTTCAACTTTCAACCATCCATATAAGGATAGATGTTCTTAGTTACAATGGTTTCTGTCGAGGAATGAAGTAAAGAAATGAGAATGAAATAATCCGAAAGAAATTAGCTGATCAATTGATAGGGTGGGTAAAGATAAACATCTTGTATAAATAAAGTTGTGTTCGGTTTTACATTGAAAAACAACTCTCTTTAGAGTTTACAACTATGAAATGTTTTACGAATTTTACCATTATGTACTTGAAAGATTAAACATCATGATCTTGCTTGTTTAATTAATTTTCTCTACAATTGTTTTGTCCTCGTCATCAAAAATTACTTGAAAAAGGGGATCTTTAAGTTTTCAATTAAATTTAATTTACTAGCTAGAAAATTTAAACTATTTTTAAAAACAGTTTTCAAAAACTCTTTTCTATGCTTGACAAACAGTCTTTAAAAGCAATTTTCTAAAACAGTTTTCTAAAAATGTTTTCTGAAAACTCTAAATTGGTGTTTTCTGACATAATTTTCGAAAAAATAGCTCTAAAATCAATGTTCACTTCTCTGTTTCATTCTTCCTCCAAAGTATATAAAAATATTAAAATTTTGAAAATAAAATAATGTTAATTATTTTTAAATATTTAGTAAATATGAGAAATAAAATTAATATGGATTTTAAATTTAAACTCAAAACTAAAAATAATTACAAAGTGTATCAAAATAATTTTTAAAATAAGATTATCCAAGCATTTCATTGTTTTCTGTTTTGGAAACAATTTTCGAGTTACAGTTATCCAAACATATTTTCTTCAGAAAACTGTTACCCAAACATGCCCTTAAATTTTCATGGTAAAATTTTGAAACTCCTCCATAACTTTGCAAAAACACATGCATAATCAAGTGCTTTTATTTTATTTTTTGAAAACAATTTAAAACTATTTCCTTCGAAAATACTTTCATCGACCTCTTAATCTCACTTAAGTTTTAAGTAAATATATATATTTAAGTTACTTTTGTCCATTAGAAAGTTACTGTTTAACCATCCAAAAACTACGACAAACAAAACATTAGTGTTTGGTAGACAAAACAAACGAGATGAGATGATACATCTCATCCTCTTACTTATCAATCCATCGTTTGATTAGTCCAACAACTTTTTAATACTCGTTACCTGTCATTCATCATCAATCTTTCGAGCGGGTTTAGCCGTATTTCCTCCAATGGGTTGATACAAATCTGTGCAGTAAAGATAATCTACATTCAAGACATTCATATCAAATAATTCAACTGGATCAATTTTGTCATGGTAAAACTATTGTTTTCTCCATTTAGTCCACACAAGAAAAACACAACACAATCAGATTTAATATCATTTGTTAAGTCTGATAACTCAAGTTAAGGAGAAACTTGGGCTTAATCATTTGAGGGTGAGAGTTATATTCAAGTTTTCTTTCCAAAACTTGTAATCTATAGTTAATTAGTAAAGAATTAATTTAGCAATTTCTGTAAAGTATGTATTGGAGGTTGAATCACGTTAAAAATCTTGGTGTTTTATCTTAAACTTTCTTTTTTTATTTTTATTGGTTCACATTTTTATTTCATTTTTTTTATGAAATTAAGACTTAAATTCTTAACGGATAAAATGTCTTAGCCTATCTTCAAATTAAGATTATTTTATTTTATTATAATAGAATAAAACATTCAATCCTCCTATCATTCGATCCACCAATCACACTTATAAAATAAAAATCATTACATTCATTTTTATTCTATTCATCGAACAAATCAGCAAGATTTATTCTTTTGAATATAGATACTCGTGATATGGTAGGGTACGGTAATGTGACAAAGTAAAGTCCACCGTCTGCTAAAAAATGCGTAATAATTAGATTTTTTAAAAAAAAAAACGCAATCTAATAAGAAGACAATTTCTTAAAGCTATTAAGAAGGATCAAATTAGTTGGAAACTAGTATGTGCTTAAACTATTTTTTCAATAAACAATTAGCTCCCTAATCCTCATTGGATGATAGATTAATTAATTAAATGTTGTGAAAATTGACATGGAGTCAAGCAGTGTTTTCAGAGGCGAGGACGTTAGGTGAGGTGTTTTGCCTCAACGAGACGAGGCGTAAACCCCGAGGCATTAGGGCGTAAGCCTTTTGAAACGTTTGGACGTTTTGAATAAAATAATATTTATTAAATTATAAAAATACTAAAAAATGAAATAATATAAATTAATTAATTATCAATAAACTTTACTTATTTACTAACTTAAAAGTTAAGATATAAAAAACGAAAAGTGTATTTTTAAAAATATAATTAACCATATTATATTTTTTGTAATTAAGTTTAAAAAAAACAAAAACACTCGAGTCTTCACCCAAAAAAATAGATAAATCTAATCTTCCATCGACTTTTTCGCTGATTTAATCATTTGTAAAAAAAAATAAAATAATAATAGAATTTTTCTGTGCAAGGTTATTATGATGGCGTGGCCAGCTATATCTGTTCACCAACCAAAATCTAATTAAAAGGAGAGAGAAAGTGATAAAAGCAGAATTTCTTAGACGGCAGGCAAACATCCCCCAAAGAGCTCGAAGGACGCAAAGTTGTATTTGCAGAATGGACAAGCTGGTCACATGCCAAGCATAAGCCTGCAGAATCAGATTCACAGTATACTATGGATTTTTGTTCCCCACATAAATCACAGAAGTAACCCATTGATTTAAATAAATAAAAAATTTGAATTGCTTAAAATTTTTTTTTTTCAAATTGAACTATAATGCAGTCTATAAACAAAAAGGAATTGATTTTTAGCCTATATAGGTATTATTAACCTAACTTTGGTCCCTTTCATAAGAAAGTACAACTATTGTGATAACGTTTGGTAAGGTCTAACATTTTGTTGGTTTCAACTTTCAACCGTCCATATATGGATAGATGTTCTTAGTTACAATGGTTTCTGTCGAGGAATGAAGCAAATAAATGAGAATGAAATAATCCGAAAGAAATTAGCTGATCAATTGATAGGGTGGGTAAAGATAAACGTTTTGTACAAATAAAGTTGTGTTCGGTTTTACATTGAAAAACAACTCTCTCTAGAATTTATGACCATGAAATGTTTTACGAATTTTACTATTATGTATTTAAAAGATTAAACAACATGATCTTGTTTGTATAATTAATTTTCTCTACAATTGTTTTGTCCTCATTATCAAGAAATTACTTGAAAAAAGGGATTCTTGAGTTTTCAATTAAATTTAATTTACTAGCTAGGAAATTTAAACTATTTTTGAAAACAGTTTTCAAAATTTTTTTTCTATTTTTGACAAACAGTCTTCAAAAGCAATTTTTTAAAACAGTTTTCAAAAAATGTTTTCTGAAAACTCTAAATCGGTGTTTTCTGACATAATTTTCGAAAAAATAGCTCTAAAATCAGTGTTCACTTCTCTGTTTCATTCTTTCTCCAAAGTATATAAAAATTTTAAAATTTTAAAAATAAAATAATGTTAATTATTTTTAAATATTTAGTAAATATGAGAAATAAAATTAATATGGATTTTAAATTTAAACTCAAAACTAAAAATAATTACAAAGTGTATCAAAATAATTTTCAAAATAAGATTATCCAAACATTTCATTGTTTTCTGTTTTGAAAACAATTTTCGAGTTACAGTTATCCAAACATATTTTCTTCAAAAAACTATTACCCAAACATGCCCTTAAATTTTCATGGTAAAATTTTGAAACTCCTCGTAACTTTGCAAAAACACATGCATAAATAATGGCAAGCACCATGTGAACCAATAAAAGGGTTTAACAGATAATTTGGTTAGAGCTAGCTTTGCTTGTAGAGGCCTAACTCAAGCACTTGGACACTGACTTTGTGCACGTTGCAGCACATGGAGTAGCTTAAGCAGGGTGGTTATTAATTAGTGGCATAAACGGCAATGACAAAAAAAAAGGAATGATAAAGTTTTACTTAGCTTGAGAGTGCCTTTATTTTATTTTTTTAAAACAATTTAAAACTATTTCATTTGAAAATACTTTCATCGATCTCTTAATCTCACTTAAGTTTGAAGTAAACATATATATTTAAGTTACTTTTGTCCATTAGAAAGTTACTGTTTAACCATCCAAAAACTACAATAAACAAAACATTAGTGTTTGATAGACAAAATGAAAAAGATAAGATGATACATCTCGTCTTCTTACTTATCAATCCATCGTTTGATTAGTCCAACAACTTTTTAATACTCGTTACCTGCCATTCATCATCAATCTTTCAAGCGGGTTTAGCCGCATTTCCTCCAATGGGTTGATACAAATCTGTGCAGTAAAGATAATCTACATTCAAGACATTCATATTGAATAATTCAACTGGGTCAATTTTGTCATGGTAAAACTATTGTTTTCTCCATTTAATCCACACAAAAAATACATAACACAATCAGGCTTGATATCATTTGTTAAGTCTGATAACTCAAGTTGAGGAGAAAACTGGATATAGCAATTTCTGTAAAGTATGTATTGAAGGTCGAATCACGTTAAAAATCTTGGTGTTTTATCTTAAACTTTTTTTTTTTGTTTTTATTGGTTCACATTTTTATTTTATGTTTTTTTTATGAAATTAAAACTTAAAATCTTACCTGATAAAATATCTTAGCCTACCTTCAAATTAAGATTATTTTATTTTATTATAATAAGATAAAGCATTCAATCCTCTTATCATTCGATCCACCAATCATATTTATAAAATAAAAATTATTATTTTTATTTTTATTTTATTCACCGAAACAAATCTGCAAAATTTATTCTTTTGATTACAGGTACTCGTGATATGGTAGGGTATGATAACAGGACAAAGTAAAGTCCACTGTCTGCTAAAAAATACGTAAAAATTAGATTTAAAAAAATCGCAATTTAATAAGAAGAAAATTTCTCAAAGCTATTAAGAAGGATCAAATTAGTTGGAAACTAATATGTGCTTAAACTATTTTTTCAATAAACAATTAGCTTCCTAATCCTCATTAGATGATAAATTAATTAATTAAATGATGTCAAAATTGACGTAGAGCCAAGTAGAGCTGTCATCAGCAAATTAAAAATCCAGCAAGGCCGCGTTTGATCCACTTGGCCAAGCTTTTATTATATAGCCAATTGTATTGGCTTATGTTGTAGCTGTATATACGTACGGAGTAGTACATGCCAATTTAGTCAATTGTACTTTAGTGAATTTTTTAGTAAAGTTTTGTTCATCGTTATCAATTTTTTTTTTTTGCAATACATAAATTCAACACAATTTATAGGCGGCGATGTTATGAGTTCGATCATGTGAGAATTATTATAGAATTAATAAATTTTATTAATAATTACGAAAAAAATTAAATAATAATTAATTTAATTTTTTTAAAAAATTAAATATTATAGTTATTATTCAATTTTTCTGTAATTATTAATAGACTTTATCGGAACTAGATCCGTTGTATCATTACCAGTTTTTCAGAGGTGAGAGCGTTGGACGAGGTGTTTTGTCTCACTGAGACGAAGCGTAAGCTCCAAAGCATTGAGGCATAAGTCATTTAAAACGTTAGGGCGTTTTGAATAAAATAATATTAATTAAATTACAAAAATACAAAAAAATTGAAATAATAAAAATTAATTAATTATCAATAAACTTTACTAACTTAAGATCTATGAATGAATATTTATCAAAATATTTTTACACAAATATCAAACAATTTGATGAAAATTTTAATCACATCTGATATTAGACGTACGCTATCAAATCTCAAGAAAAAAAAACTTAAAAGACTTATTAATATGACATCATTTTGATTAAATAAGTTGATTTCTTTCTGTGTTTTCAGAGATGATGACGTAAAGTGAAGTGTTTTGTCTTAATGAGACGAAGCGTAAACCTCAAAGCGTTGAAGCATAAACCTTTTGAAACGTTAAGGCATTTTAAATAAAATAATATTAATTAAATTATAAAAATTTAAAAAATTTAAAATAATATAAATTAATTAATTATCAATTAACTTTATTAACTTAAGACCTATGATTTATCAAAATATTTTTACACATATCAAACAATTTGATGAAAATTTTAATCAACGTACATTATCAAATCTTAAAAAAAAAAACTTAAAAAGCTTATTAATACATCATTTTAATTAAATAAACTGATTTATTTAACTCAAAAAAAACATCATTTTGAAATTACAGAAAAAAAAAAAAAAAACCCTTCAAATTTGGATAGAATGATTTAGTTTTGAAGTTTCCATGCCAAAAATACTCTACTCGTCTGGCTGGCGAGAGTTAAGAGTGTTGAGGTGGCACCTAAAAGCAATTTTAATTTTTCTTTTTTTAATATATAATTACAATTTTACCTGACCATGAATGCATCGAGGTCCATTCCAAAGTCATAAAACCGTGGCAGTGCATTAATGGACATGCAACAAGCCAATTACCTGACCATGAATGCATCGAGGTCCATTCCAAAGTCATAAAACCGTGGCAGTGCATTAATGGACATGCAACAAGCCAATTCGCATTCGCATTCGCATTCGCATTCGCATTCGCATCCGCATCTGCATCTGCATTCGCATCCGCATCTGCATCTGCATCTGCATCTGGCACTTAAAAGTAATTTTAATTTTTTTTTAATATATAATTACAATTTTACATGACCATGAATGCTTCTAAGTCCACTCCAAAGTCATAAAACCGTGGCAGTGCATTAATGGATATGCAACAAACCAATTTATAATTTCAATCCTATTGCATTTGCATTTGCATTTGCATTCATTTCCTCGTATTGTTGGATTGGAACAACTCCCATCTCCTCTTTTGTTGAGGTGGCACCTAAAAGTAATTTTAATCTCTTTTTTAATATATAATTACAATTTTACCTGACCATGAATGCATCTATGTCCATTCCAAAGTCATAAAACCGTGGCAGTGCATTAATGGACCTGCAACAAACCAACTTATAATTTCAATCCCATTTCATTTCCTTGTATGATTGTTGGATTGGAACAACTCCATCTATATGCAGTGAAAATGATTACAATCTCTCTTTCCCATCGTCTTCCCTATGTCTCTCAAAGTTTGCACTGTAAATTAAAATAGATTTACAACAAACACCATTAATTGACCGAAAAGAAAAAGAAAAAAAAAACATGAAAACTGTCATAAATACTTAGCTAAAAATGAAAAACAAGAATTAGTACCAATGACTAAATGATTAAGACAGTAACAGAAATTAAATGCTTTACTTCTGTGAGCTTTCTCTCTTGTGCATACCTTCATTGTCTCGCAAAAAGGATGCTCCAAAAGAGAAATTTATGAGGCAAAAGGCGACGAGTGAAGGAAAATGGAGTCGATATTGAAAAGGTATATCTTCAAATTAAGTTTGGGTTACAAACAATGGTGATGCTTGATTGAAAGAAACTGAAGTTGATATATACAAAATTATGGAGTAGTCTGGTCTTTTGTGTGGAAAGGTACGTAATTGAGACTTGAGAAGAAACACTTAGGCAGGCAAAGAAAGAATTTCTTGTTTCCTTTCTAGAAAAGTTACAAAAAAAGGCACAAATCAGAGAAGAGAAAAGCCCACCAATCACCAGATGGTCAAAATCTGTGGCTGCTACTTTCATGTTGTAACGTCAAACAAGTTCACATTCTAATAAATACAACAAAAAAACGAAAAAGAAATCAAAAATAGTTGCACCTTAAAAAGGAATAAAAATACAACCAAATGAAGAAAGCAATGAACACCCATTTTTTAAGTCAGAAGAAACTGAAAACATAATTTGTAATGCATAACAGTGTTTGATTGCACAGAAAACAGAGGGTAAAAACAGAAGTGCCTTCTCAATTCTTTGTTTGGTTGGTGGGAAAAGAGAAGGTTTTTACTTTGCAATAATTTTTTTACTTGAATATCACATTTTCCCACCATCCAAACAGAAAATAAAAGTATTTTGAGAGAGAAAAGCTCAAAACTTCAATTTCTTGTCTTTTTCACTCAAATTCTCCTGAACCAAACAGAGAAATCGAGAAATTCCTCTAATTCTAAAAGCAAAAACAAAGACAATTAAGAAACACCATTAAAAAAAAGGAAAAGCTTAGGTGCATTAGTAATAGATATCTCATTCTCTCGTGTATCCATAGTCCCAAATTTTCTTTGCAACCAAACAAAAACTATAAATTATTGTGACAGAGAAGTTTTTATCTTGGGTCCCACACAACAAAAATTTGGGAAAAACTTATTTTATCTCTTGCCCTTTCAATTCCAAATTGTTAAGAAATCTAAAAAAACAAAAACTATGCCTACCACCTAGAAATCAAAACCAATATCTTCAACTTCCATATTAGAGAATTCTCATACTCAAAACTTCTCTTTTCCTTCAAGTTCTCCGCAACCAAACAGTAACAATCGTCGCAACAAACTGTCACGAGTAATAATTTATTCTTTCACCAAAACAACAAAAACAGAATCAAAAAAGGAAACAAATAGCATTGTTTATTGAAGCAACATCTTACAGTGTTAAAGAAGCATATTGCAACTTCATCATACGATCTATTAATGATTTGAGTCTTCAGTGATTGCGCAATACAACTAACTGCAATGTGGAAATGAGTTTCATCCTTTTGATCTTCCTGCCAGCATTGACGAATAAGACATCTTAATCAGATTAACAGAGTATTTTCCAGATGATACAAAGCAACAGCATGTTCTGAAGACTGAACAGTTAAATGTGCTGCGAGACCAAACAAAAATGGTGCTCATTGTGTGCAGCACATGATGATAATTGATTCCAAAAACCACACCGCATAGAGACAGACTAATTTATATTTATTCTTTTGCTTATCATAGCATCTTGATTAATTAATTTGATGAGAAACAAAACAAATCAGTGAATCTTAACACAATGAGAGTCAATAAATTAAAATTTTCTAATTTGTCTTGGCCTCTTGGGCATATTATCATTGTAAATAACAGTGAATTATACAGAATAACGTCATATGCCGGGATGGATCATGGACATTTACCTTGTGGGGCACGGTTTTTAGTCAAGATTTTCTATCATGGGACTAAAAATTCGTCAAAGTATATTTTATATTTTATGCATGTAACCAAAAATAATCTCATATATCAGCTTAAATGAACCATATAAGTCAATTAAATACATTTCAAATGCTTATCAAAGTCGTGCTCAACATTCTTTCGTATCATAAAGTCCATCTATGACTAATAGTAAAGGGAAAAACAAGAAAAAAACATAACCAAAACCTTGTATGTGGGTGTAGGAACAAAAACAGTAAGACTACAATCTCAAATCTTTCTTCTTTTTCAAAAAAAAAAATCTAAGGAACCAAACAGAGCAAATGTATCAAACCAACTTATTGAGACAAAACAGAAACAAAATCACCAAAGAAACTAAACCTAACAACCAAAACACACTACAATTATTCAAAATCAGTGAGATATTTCGCATCGTACCTTCCTCATCGGGCAACCGTTGAGCCTCTGATACAAAACTTGCAAAGCAACTCAAAAGAACAAAACCCAGAACGAGAACAGACACAATTTTAGAAACCCAGAAAACAAAACCCATTATTGTTCTTTAAAAACCAAAACAAACTCCTCTCCCTCTCTGTCTTTTGATAGTTTTAAAGCTTAGGCAGAGCAAATCAAACAAAACAGCAACAACAACAAGAGACTAACAGAGAAGCGAGACAAACAAAGTGTAGTGGTCGGATGGAGGGAAAAAGGGACAGGGAGAGGGAAGTTTTAGAGATGTAGCATAAGAAACAAAGAGTGTACGGACCGGGACACCGGTTTCTTCTTTGGACCGCCTCCTTTCCTTCCTCCCGCACCCTTCGTCGCTTTCCCTCCGGCATCCATCTCTCTCTCTCAAATGGAAAATGAAAAGAACCTTCACCGAGAAACAAACGCAAAGTATTTTACCAAACGTTATGGCAATAGTTGTATTTTCTTATGAAAGGGACCAAAGTTAGGTTAATAGTACCTATATAGGTTACCAAATGTTAGGCCTTACCAAACGTGATTCTTTTGCGGTGTCTATGGACGTGGAATTTGATGCCTCATATCTATCTTCTCTCTCACGAGTTCACCTGCACTGAACACAAAGTCACAAACAATTGCCTCTTTCTCTCTCTCCTCTGCTCCATAATTGGAACAACCTTGACCCCAATTAAGGTGTTTTTTTGGCATTTCTTGCTGCCATTTTCTGGGCTACTATTGATGCTTTGGCTGTTTGCGATTCTCAGTCTTTGTTCTATGATGAAATATTTTCCTCACAATGAATAGGTGACTTTGCTACCTGACAGATTATGTATTCCAGTGGGGTCAGTTAGATTACTAGTGTGGTATTTGGTTCTCATATTTATCCTTTCCAGATTGTTCATCTCGTGTAAAAATTCTCCAACCACACAGTTAAGTTCACAAGACAAATAATTTTTGTTTAATCATTTTTCCAACTTATATTGTACAGTAGCTTTTATTGGACTATAAATTCAATTTGAAATGAATTGATGATAGCTTTGGACAAAAACTGCCATGTACAGCTAATTTTTTTAAAATTATTTTCAAAAACAGTTTAAATTTCCTAGTTAATAAATTAAATTTAATTGAAAACTCAATGATTTTTTTTTTCAAGTAATTTTTTGAAAACTATTGATTAAAATACGGGTAAGGATCAACAAAACTGAACACAACTTTATTTATACAAAACGCTTATCTTTACTCACCCTATCAATTGATCAGCTAATTTCCTTCCGATTATTTCATTCTCATTTCTTTGCTTCATTCCTCGACAAAAACCATTGTAACTAAAAACATCTATCCGTATATGGATGGTTGAAAGTTGAAACCAACAAAATGTTAGGCCTTACCAAACTGTCTCTGCAGGCTTATGCTTGGCATGTGATTTATGTGGGGGAACAAAAATCCATAGTATATTTTGAATCTGATTCTGCATGCTTATGCTTGGCATGTGACCATCTTGTGCATTCTGCAAATACAGCTTTGCGTTTATTGAGGTAAAACGGCTCGTCCAACGCTCTCGCCTCTGAAAACACTGCTTGGCTCCACGTCAATTTTCACATCATTTAATTAATCAATCTATCATCTAATGAGAATTAGGGAGCTAATTGTTTATTGCAAAAATAGTTTAAGCACATACTAGTTTCCAAATAATTTGGTCCTTCTTAATAGCTTTGAGAAATTGTCTTCTTATTAAGTTACGTTTTTTTTAAATCTAATTATTATGCATTTTTTAGCAGACGGTGAACTTTACTTTGTCCCGTTACCATACCCTACCATATCACGAGTATCTATAATCAAAAGAAAAAATCTTGCAGATTAGTTCGGTGAATAGAATAAAAATGAATATAATGATTTTTATTTTATAAGTGTGATTGGTGGATCAAACGATAAGAGGATTAGATGTTTTATCCTATTATAATAAAATAAAATAATCTTAATTTGAAGGTAGACTAAGAAATTTTATCTGTTAAGAATTTAAGTCTTAATTTCATAAAAATAAAAACATGAAATAAAAATGTGAACCAATAAAAAAAATAAAATAAAAGTTTAAGATAAAACACCAAGATTTTTAGCGTGATTCAACCTCCAATACATACTTTATAGAAATTGCTAAATTAATTCTTTACTAATTAACTATAGATTACAAGTTTTGGAAAGAAAACTTGAAGATAACTCTCACCCTCAAATGATGAAGCTCAGTTTTCTCCTCAACTTGAGTTATCAGACTTAACAAATGATATCAAGCCTGATTTGTGTTGTGTTTTTTTTGTGTGGACTAAATGGAGAAAACAATAGTTTTACCATGACAAAATTGACCCAGTTGAATTATTCGATATGAATGTCTTGAATGTAGATTATCTTTACTGCACAGATTTGTATCAACCCATTGGAGGAAATGCGGCTAAACTCGCTTGAAAGATTGATGATGAATGACAGGTAACGAGTATTAAAAAGTTGTTGGACTAATCAAACGATGGATTGATAAGTAAGAAGACGAGATGTACCATCTTATCTCTTTCATTTTGTCTACCAAACACTAATGTTTTGTTTGTTGTAGTTTTTGGATGGTTAAACAGTAACTTTCTAATGGACAAAAGTAACTTAAATATATATGTATACTTAAAACTTAAGTGAGATTAAGAGATCGATGAAAGTATTTTCAAATGAAATAGTTTTAAATTGTTTTCAAAAAATAAAATAAAGGCACTTTCAAGCTAAGTAAAACTTTATCATACCTCTTTTTTTGTCATTGCCGTTTATGCCACTAATTAATAATCACCCTGCTTAATTAGTGTGCGGTCTTGTGACTCCTCCAGCACTCCAGCTACTCCATGTGCTGCAACGTGCACAAATTCAGTGTCTAAGTGCTTGAGTTAGGCCTCTACCAGCAAAGCTTGGTCTAACCAAATTATCTGTTAAACCCTTTTATTGGTTTACATGGTGCTTGCCATTAATTATGCATGTGTTTTTGCAAAGTTACGGAGGAGTTTCAAAATTTTACCATGAAAATTTAAGGGCATGTTTGGGTATCTGTTTTCTGAAGAAAACATGTTTGGATAACTATAACTTGAAAACTGTTTCCAAAACAAAAAACAATGAAATGTTTGGATAATCTTATTTTGAAAACTATTTTGATACACCTTATAATTATTTTTAGTTTTGAGTTTAAATTTAAAATCTATATTAATTTTATTTCTCATATTTACTAAATATTTAAAAATAATTAACATTATTTTATTTTCAAAATTTTAATATTTTTATATACCTTGGAGAAAGAATGAAACAGAGAAGCGAACACTAATTTTATGGCTATTTTTCGAAAATTATGTCAGAAAACACCAATTTGGAGTTTTCAAAAAACATTTTTTGAAAACTGTTTTAGAAAATTGCTTTTGAAAACTGTTTGTCAAACATAGAAAAGAGTTTTTGAAAACTGTTTCCAAAAATAGTTTAAATTTCCTAGCTAGTAAATTAAATTTAATTGAAAACTCAGGGATCCCTTTTTTCAAGTAATTTCTTGATGATGAGGACAAAACAATTATAAAGAAGATTAATTAAACAAGCAAGATCATGTTGTTTAATCTTTCAAGTACATAATGGTAAAATTCGTAAAACATTTCATGGTCGTAAACTCTAGAGATAGTTGTTTTTCAACGTAAAACCTGTAGACTAATGTTTCAACCCAAGAGGGGGGGGTGAATTGGGTTTTTAAAACTTATTGCGGAATTAATTCAAGTTTATAAAAATGTATAAGCAACAAACAGTTAAGACAAGTAATGTACTGTAAATAAAGAGTTTAGAGAGTAAAGGATGCAAACTCAGATTATAGTGGTTCGACAATATCGGATTCGTTTCGACCCTACGTCCACTCTCTTCAAGGAACCTCCTTGAAGTAATCCACTAAATAACTTAGTCGTACAACTTTACCGGTGTTGTACAAACCTTACAATCCTTTCCTCTCTGAAGCTTTCCTTTTCCTCTCGGAAGTAATCTCCTTCATTTTGGAAGTAATCCCTTTACAAAAGATGTTGTAAAGTAAATGGTAGAGAGACAGCAAATAAAAGCTTATACAACTGAATAATGTCTCTCTTTCAAAGTAAAGCTTGCAAAATGGTTCAATAGTAATATTTCAAAGCTTTTTGTGTTTCAAAGAGTATAATTACTTGATTGTGCAAGATCAACTCTTTTTGAATATGTGCAGCTCTCTATTGAATGCTCAATAGAATGGGTTTATATAGCCATAAAATAATATGGCCGTTGGGACTTTAATTTGAAAAAAATTTGCTTTTAAAACGTTCAGATTTGGTGTCCAATAGTAATATTTTTGAACTACCAGTCGACTGGGTTGTGATACCAGTCGACTGGGTTCTCTTGAAAAATCTCGTTTTCAAAGCTTCTAGGGTACCAGTCGACTGGTATTTTTCATCCAGTCGACCGGGGACTTACTGTCCGTTTTATCAGTCGACTGGTATAACTGACCAAATCGACTGGGGACTTACTGTCCCATATACCAATCGACTGGTATATGTACCCAGTCGACTGGGTTGTCTTTCAATCCAGTTTTTCTGTTTTTAACTTAAAATGTTTGTTTTAAAAAGATCATTTTAAAAAACCTTTTGTGTTCGAGCCATTGAACAAGCTATTACAATATATAAGTGAGACTTACACTGGTTCTAATACCTTAAACTTATACTAGTTCTTCAGTCTTCACTTGATAGTTTGATTCGGTTTGAGTTCTTGAATTTTGATCATTGGTTGAATGCTTTTGTTACTTACTACACTTAGTTTGTATTGTTAGTATAATAACAGTTGTGTTTTGTCATCATTAAAATACGGGTGAGGGTCAACAAAATTGAACACAACTTTATTTGTACAAAACGCTTATCTTTACTCACCCTATCAATTGATCAGCTAATTTCCTTTGGATTATTTCATTCTCATTTCTTTGCTTCATTCCTCGACAGAAACCATTGTAACTAAGAACATCTATCCGTATTGAAAGTTGAAACCAACAAAATGTTAAGCCTTACCAAATGTTATCGCAATAGTTATACTTTCTTATGAAAGGGACCAAAGTTAGGTTAATGGTACCTATATAAGCTAAAAATCAATTCCCTTTTTTTTTTTTTTTATGGACTGCATTATAGTTCAATTTATATAAAAAAAAATTCTTAAGCAATTCAATTTTTTTTTTATTTAAATCAATGGGTTACTTCTGTGATTTATGTGGGGAACAAAAATCCATAGCATACTGTGAATCTGATTCTGCGGGCTTATGCTTGGCATGGGACCATCTTGTCCATTCTGCAAATACCATTTGCAGTCGTCACTCGAGGACTCTGATCTGCGAAAAATGCAGTTCTCAGCCAGCTATGGTTAGATGGTGTAAGGAGAATATCTCCCTTTGTCGAAGCTGTGATTGGTTCGCGCACGATATGTCTAGTACTAGTATTACCTCAATGTTAATACCATCACATAACAGGTGCATGATAGATTGTTATTCTGGTTGCCCTTCAGAATCCGAGCTAATTTCGATGATCTTGTCACTAATATCAGAAACTAATGTTAATTCAGGTGATTATGAAATGGTTGATAGTATGAAAATTGGTACTTTTTCACCTTCAGGACATGCTTCATCTTGTACTCTACACCAACTGACTGAATCTGCAATTTCAGCAACCCCCAAGGTCAGTTTTCTTCCTCAAGAATAATAATTACCTGATGAAGAAGTTTCTAATCTTTTTACATGCCATTATCTTCTTCACTATGCTAATTGTTCTTTGTATCAATATTGGCAGAGAAGTAATTGATGATTCCATAGCAATTCATTTTTGTCTTAAAATGTTGAAATTATCATGCATTTTTGTCTTAAAATGTTGAAATTATCATGGATAACTCTTAAAGAGTTAATTTTCTTTTCTTTTTGAGACAAGTAAATTAATCAACATAATTTATTCCATTTGCAGTGAGAGTAGTCCAAAATAGGTCCTCTCATATATGGATTCCCTCAATTAGTTTCTTATCATAGATCTCCCCTTAATCATAGACTATTTTTCCTTTTTCACTGCTTTTTTAGCATATCTAAAAGAGAGGAATAAAGGGTTTTCAAGGATTAGTTCTATACGTTCTGATAACATCAGTTCAATCTTTTGAAGCGATGACAACCTGGATCAAAACCGGGATTACTCCCACAAGAGCTGCAATCGCTAAACTAAGCTTGCGTTTTAATCTGTTCAATCTTTAGGTGCTCATTCATAAGTGATCTTATCAATGTGTTCATAATTGAGATTTCAAGCCAAAGTTCCCTAAATGACCAGAATTTATATGTAATTTTTCACTCTCTGTAGGGATCTGCTGCTCTACAGAGTGAGGGCATAAAAGCAGAATGCTGCAATTCAATGTCTTATGATTCAATGATGAGTTCCAAAAGTGAGCCCATTTACTTTTCCAATGGTGATTATGGTGAGGAGGACTCTCGAATTCTTATAATTGGGAGAGGGGTAGAGAATTGTTTCTACCGTGCCAAATATCTTGTTTTGAAAAGATTATGATTCGGTCAATTATGAAGAATATTTTTTTATTTTCTATTGAAAAATTTGGAAACCAACAGTATTTATCGTCGGCCAGAGCTGATGATTTTGTGTGCGAGTGATTTCTAACAACTGTAGTCACAACACTTGAGATGCTAATCTTGTGCTTAGATGTGGGTAAAGGGAGAGAGTTAAGGAGAGAGAAAATAAAATGGCATTTGTTGCATATAAAGGATTATGGCTGTTGCTTTCATCACATTTCCCTTTTGTGGTTGTTACTGTAGAGAAAATGTTTTAATTAAACTTTTATTAATCAGATTATTATGTTTTTGATAATGAATTTAAACTTTATTTTAAAAAAAATGAATGTTAGGAAAGGAAAATACGTGATTAACGGAATAAAGGAATAAATTTATATATGTTTCATCCGAAATAGAAAGAAATGAGTGAAGAAAAAGTATTAGTAAATATTTAAATGTTATTTTATATAAAGTACATAAAATAAAGTAAAGACAATATAAGATTAAACCAAAATAATAAAGACATGTCACGTTGGTTGATTAATTTTTATTAGTTGACTAACAGATTTTATTACGTTAAGAAGATGAATGTCTCGAAAAATTTAAATTATGAATAAGACAAAAAAATGATTGTCATTTTCTAAACTACGAAGGATAAATGTACATTACATCAAATCTGGAGAGGACAAATATATTTATCTCATTATGTTAATAATGCACAAATGAAAAATATTTTCCAAGTCTAAGCCTAAATTGATTCTGTCTTATACTGTCCCTAACTATTTGTGGATATTTCTTTCCTTTTAAATCTCACCTTGTTATTACAATATATAATTTCATAATTTTAAAATATATTATATAAATTATTTTAATTGTTTTATATAAAAGCAAGAATTTGGAAAATCTTGAAGTGCCATGTAAGACCATTCCAAGATAGCTTAGATAATTCAAAGCACCTAGTTAAGTTTAATCTAATGGTCACACCTTTCCGACCGTACAAATTAATCAAAAATGATGGAAAGTATATTTGTTTAAAAATAAAAAAGTTATGTTAAACAATTTTTTAAGAAGAATTAAAAGTTGAAAATTGATTTTTAAGATGTTAAATGTTTTTGGATCACCTAGTTTTACATATAAATTAATTTAACAACTCTTTTAATAGTTGTGTTATCAAACACGTAATAGTTTTTAACTTTACAACTGTTTTATCAAAAACTAGTTCAAAAACATTTTGACAATAAAAAACTGGAACTATTTATTGATACCAAAAAAAAAGACAAGGTGTCGGGTCTTTAATGTAAATGTGTCAAACATATGCACCATTGAGATTGTTCGCCATCTTTCCCCAGCCGTCCGATAACCTGCCAAGTAATGTAAACGTGTCCCAATTGGTGCCACAGTTACGTATAACGGTTGATATGCAGATACTGGGGGTAAAAATTCTTGATTAGCTCTCTCCTTGTGGCATAGGTGGCTTCCGATGATGTAAATTGATTCGTATAGTGAAACCATGATAAAACCCTTTAAAACGTAGTTATCAATTAGGTCAGGAATTGAAGTGACATGATTCCATGTGTACTTTGATGGATTGTAACACTCGATCCAATTGGAAATGTTTGTTTTTTACCCTGGTTTTCTTAGGCAAAACGACTCGTATACTCGGTAATTGAACGGATTAAATATTATTGGTGGAGACAATTGTTATTGGTAGTCAAATGGGAGAAATAAAAGAATGGACTTTCGATGGAGTGGAGACAAGATAAAAAAAGAGGTAGCAGCTGCAAAATTGGACTTTGCCAGCAGCTGCAATTCCAAGTGAGTGGCTTTTGTAACAGAGCACTGCTATGAAATTCTTTATGCTTTTGCCAAATAGTTAAATACTTTGGGTGTTGGTCCGAGGAGTAGGCTCATTACCGAACCTCTTTAAATCTATGTGTTTAATTTTTTGTATTTGCGTGTTGTTCGAATTCTTGCTATTTTCTTAACAACTGGTATCAGAGCTTTTTGGTGACAAATTTCTGTTTGTTTTTTTGCGAAGTTATTATTCACATAAATAGTGAATTTCGTGAATAGTTAAATTTTGCCAGTGGTACAGATTCATCGGCAACGGTGTTCTAAAACACAGAGGTTCGCAAGAATTGTCAGAAAAGATCCAGAGAAAGCCATATTCGAGTGAGAGTAATGGCGGACGAAAGTAAAACAAAGATCGAGAAGTTCAATGGAGCAAACTTCGGTTTGTGGAAGATGCAAATAGAGGATTATCTTTACCAGAAATGCCTCTATCTTCCTCTTGGTGGCAAAACAAAGAAACAGAAAGTGGGAATGGAGTCTGCTTTGCAGCTTGAGTCTAACGTGGAGAAGGGAGATCTCACTTACCTGGAGACTTTAGTGGAGATCAAAACGAATGGTCATCCGAGATAAGCAGTGGAACACAATCCTGAGCTCGAGCCTGGTGGAAGGGTCCATGCACATGCCTCTTACAGAATAACTCAACTTGATTCGACAAGGCTGTGGGAACACCTTTCGACGAAGACGTCAGACTTTTCTGGTGGGGGTGGTTTGTTACTACCTTAAAATCGTGGAGGCGCAAAAGAGGCAACATGCAGTGACCTTACGCCCATGTTAGCCACGGGCATGAGGAAGGCATGGCAAATGAGCAAGGTAGGTTAGCTGTGTGCAAGTCAAGTGGGCTATGCGCAAGACAAGTGCGCTGTGCCCGAGGTGAACGAATCCAAACTAAGTGTTGGAGCCAGGATCCAGAAGGCAAAATAGTGGGTTGTACATGTGGTAAAGCCTTGAACCAATGTTAGCCATGGTCTCTTAGGAAATCACCCGACAGAGAGGTTAATTGATCCATGCCAAGTGTGGGCTGGAATGAAGCATACAGTGGGCTTGTGCGACGACAGTCGAAGAACATGAATACATCTGATGAGAGATTGCAAAGCACCAAAGCAGAATGATAATTAGGAAAGTAAAAATTCTATTAATCTTTCTGATAAAGATTCTGATGCTTTGATTCTTTCTGTTGTTGTACGTAATGATTTGTGGGTGATAGATTCTGGTGCAATTTTTCATGCTACCTGTCAAAAGGAGATACTCCAAAATTATGTGTAAGGTGATTTCGAAAAGGTGTATCTCGGAGATGATGAACCATGCAACAGCTCATTGGACAGAAAGAGAGATGAGTGAACAAGAGATTTACACGGATGCCATGGAGTGTAAGGATTCGTCAAAGTGGCAGCTGGCTATGGAGGAAGAAATGAATTCTTTGATTAAGAACAACTTCTGGGAATTGGTGAAAATTCCAGGAAAACAGAGAGTTGTGAATTGTAAGTGGACTTACAAGATCAAAGAAGGGTACCCTCCAGGAGATGAAGACCGGAACAAGGCTAGGCTAGTGGCGAATGGGTTCACGAGAAGAGAAGACATAAGTCTCATAGAAACTTTCTCACTTGGACACAAGGTGGTGAAGATGGTGAGTATCCTCATCTATGTCATTGATATGCTGTTGGTTTGGAACAACAGGAAGAGGATGGAAAGGTTTACATCTCAACTCAATGAGGATTTCGAGAGGAAGGATCTCAGCCTTACACAAAAGATCCTTGAGATGAGAAGAATTCGGGAAAGGGAACCAATGAAGATTCCCCTTACTGGTCATTTCAAGTTCTCCAGCAAAAGATGTCCTGGAATGGATGAGGAGAAGAAGGAAATGGATAAGGTCCCTTACTGTAGTGCGGATAGACCAGTCATGTGCATGATGGTGAGCACTAGACCGGATATTTCTCAGGCAATGGGTGTTCTCAGCAGATTTGTGAGTAATCTCGAAAAGAAGCATTGGCTTGGGATGAAGTGGTTGTTGAGGTATTTGAAGGCTCAGTGGCAGCCAGTGGTAGCACTCATAACAACCGGGGCAGAACACATAGCGGCAACGGAAGCCATAAAGGAGGCTATGTGGTGCAAAGGGTTGTTGAACGATTGAGAGGTCCTAAAAGAGCAGGTGGTGGTGTCTTCGGATAACCAAAGTGCATGACACTTGTGGAGGAATCCGGTGTTCCATGAGGGGACGAAGCATATGGATGATCGGTATCATTACATTCCAAAAAATGGTACGAAATGATGCATTCATGCTGACAAGAATACCACGGAAGAAAGTTCTGCAGATTTAGGCACCAATGTTCTACCTCTAAGAAGGTCCAATCACTACCTTGGACTTCTTAAGAATGAAGTCGTGAGCAGATTCATGAATAATCCATGCAAGGAGCATTGGAAGACTGTTATGATTGAGAAGCTAAAAGGATGTTCAGCTTCGATCGGTTTTCGCGCCTGAAGAAGCGGAAGAAGACTCACACCTAGTTTTGACTATGTGGGAATTTCGTTACAAATGGTACATTGTCTCCAAGTGGGAGATTGTTATTGGTGGAGACAATTGTTATTGGTGGCCAAGTGGGAGAAATAAAATAATGAACTTTCGATGGAGTGGAGACAAGGTAAAAAGGAAGGACAAGATAAAAAAGAGGTAGCAGCTGCAAAATTGGACTTTGCCAGCAGCTGCCAAATTGGTCTTTGCCAGCTACCATTTCTTTTTATCTTGTTTTGTGTTCAGACTCATGTTCACACTCAATCTTGTTTTATGTTCGTACTCATGTTCACACTCAATGCTGAGCCTATAAATAGGCATTGAAACATTGGTTTCAATATCATCATCAACATCTCAACACACATAAGAAGATAGTGTGAGAGACAGAGTGTGTTGTAATTTTCTGTGGCTTTTGCCAAATAGTCAAATACTTTGGGTGTTGGTCCGAGGAATAGGTTCATTGCCGAACCTCGTTAAATTTCTTTGTTTAATTTTTTATGTGTGCGTGTTGTTTGAATTCTTGTTATTTAAATTTCGATGATGGGTATGATGTCGTCCTACGTTGCGGGGGAGAAGGGAGTGAACCCATTTGAAGTAGTAGGGGGATGTGTTACTGTCAAAATGAGAAATCTGATGTTGAGGTTAATAGAATTATATAGATGCATGCGGAGAACACAACAAAAGGATGGTTTGTGGGTATCGACTACGAATTGGGCATGCAGGGTATGTAGCATCTAAGAGTTGGGAGGTAAAATCTAAATGGTTTTCTCGTTCATGATTTGATCAAATGATTAATGAAATGTTTTGGTGGTTTATAGTCTATGGCATTGTAAGATTTTCGTTGATTTTGATGACGAAATTAACACGGAATAGAGAGAGAGAGAGAGAGAGAGAGAGAGAGAGAGAGAGAGAGAGAGACCACTACACAACTCTGGAAAAGCAAAAAGGAAGAATAGGGAGCAAATCCACAAGAGATTCTACAACCTGATACACATGCATGCAACCATCTCGAATCTTACACTTTTGCTCTCATTAAGCCAACACAAGCCACCTATATGTAGATTAGGGTTTGCTTATCAAGAAATATCACTTTATTTATTTTAATAAAGTAGATTATGATTTTTTAAAATTATGCATGCTCCTGGGATCTGCTTTTCAATCTTGTGTTTAGATTTCAGACAACAGGATCATATGCATCTTTAAAGTTTAACGGAACAAACAGCCACCATAGCATGTGATTATGATATATATATATATATATAATTACGAAATTTGATACTGCATATAATACAATTGGTGGAGAAATACTTGTTGATTCAGATTTAATATTTATATTTTAGATTAATTGAAAATTTTATTGATAATTTTAAAAAATTTTATCGTTAATGTTACTTTTTGAGTCCCATATTTATACTGACATTACCAATAAAATTTTTTGAAATTTATTTTAGACACGAACCAACCAAATATTAATAAAATCATTTTGTTGAGGCTAGTTAGTTCAACTAGTAAAATATTTATCTTCACATAACATATCTAATATCAAATCTTGCTTTACAATGATAGAAAATTAAAAAGTAGAAAGGATTTTTTATTTATGTTAAATTAATAAAGTATTTATTTTTTTAAAATATTATTTACAATAAAAATTGAAAAATAATTTTTTAAAATTTTAAATTGATAAAAGATTAAAAAAAATAAGAGTTCAAGTTGCCCTAAAAAAATCAAAACATATTAATAATATTAGATGGAGTGAGTATATCTTATCTTAATTAGTGGAAATGTGTAATGCAAGTAGTCATGATGATGCTTGTGAATTGGAGTAAATGAGATTATATATTCCATAAAAATGCTTGTAGGCTCCATAAATGACTGTAGACCAGTAATAAATTAGTTGGGTTTATCTGTGATTGCCAACCTTTGGTTGACCTTTCAACGGTCAAGATTTGAAGGGATAACAAATTTACTGGCGGTTTCCCTATTTGTTCGACCTGTAGCTGCACCATGCCATCATTTCGCCTGGTTCATCCACACCATACAAGCAGTGCCTAAGCACAAACATGGGTTATTGTGGACCTAAGTACTCGATTAACCCGAGTCAACTCGGGTTTAGCATAATCAAAAGCTTCTGTCTTTAAAATTTTACTTTTATAATAATTTATATTTGAAAATCTTGAATCATGTTCGAAATTGGCCAATTTTGCTATATCCATATTCATATTCTTTTAATAAATCACTACCTATTACTCATTCATTGTTTTACTTCCATTACTAATACTATTTTATAGTAGACTTTTCGGTATCCATTGCTATCCATGTCTATCAGATTATGTGGGTATGAGTACGAATTGAAGTTATTACCTACTCAATTTCGATCTACAATTATTTTTTCTTTATTTGAAAGAAAAATTCGTAGTGGTTGAAACTTGTTATCCTTGAGATTTTTATAATGAGTTCAAATTTTCATAACATTATATATATTTTTTAAAGATTATACTAAAAATATGTATATGCAGAAGAAATATATATAAACGGATTTAACAGGTATCTGTTGAGTACTAACCATACTCTACCCATATCTATTGAATATTAAAAATTAATATTCATACTCGTTTAAATCATTTTTAAATTATTCAAATTTATTTAAATCGATTCAAATTGATTGAGATACTCAAAATTCCCAACCGCTGCCATCCCTAACCATGATGAACCGTTGTTAAGTTATGGTGACATACATATCGTTCGGAGGATATATTTAAATCTTAGGATTATACATACCACATTGAGCCTGGCCCCTCTGCCCATACCTTTTATGTATCAAAGTTCTTGTTTTTGGGGTTCGGTCCAAGGAATCGGGTCCAGAAGGCCTACGAAGCATCCCAAACTCGAAGCTCGCGGAGGTTGAATAATCAATCACCACAAAGATTCATGCACGTTAAAAAGAAGACATGCGTTTGAGTTTGAGTCTCACTTGGAGATAGTTTAGAATAAATGAAATTTATAAGTTTTAAAAAATTTATTTACAAATCCACAGCTTACTATGTTTAAAAAGTTAGTAAACTTTGAAATTCATAAATTCACAATTGAATTGAATAAGTTTTATTCTATTAAAATTAATAGAATTATCAAATGCAATTGGATTTATTGATGAAGTATTGATTTAGCGGTAAATGTCCAAAGACTTAAGGTTTTATGTTCGATTATTATGGTGTATGAATTATTTGTCCGATTTATATATCAATTTTTTCACCTACTTTAAATGGGTTGTGATAGAGAGAAGAAAACCCAAAAAAAAACTAATAGACAATATATTAAAGGATAAAGCTGAAGGAACATCCACCAAAGACAAGAAGTTTAATATATTCGTTTAACCAATCGAAACGTGACGCGTAAATGGGAGGTGAAATTTTTTGTTTTCAATCATTTTGTGTTATCAATAAAGTTTCTGAGAATTATTAATGGATTTACATGAAATTATCAACAAAGTTTATGGGTCAAAAAAATGTGCTCCCTCTATTGTCAAAAACTTGTTTTAGCATCGATGTTGTAAATTAAATTAAAGTTAGACACTTTTTTTAAGAGTGCTTTTATTTATACATTCATCTTGAACACACATTTTGCATATTTTAAAATTTTGAACCATAATTATCACTTAAATTTCTAAACATTTCTTATTGAATTTTTTAAGTTGTGAACTATCATTGTGTTGTTTTTTTTTTTTTAACATGCATATCAAGAAAACTATCCCTTGGAAAGCTGAAGATGACATTTTATTAATTGTAGTACTACATGTTACAGCATCTTAGGCAAAGCTTGACAAAAGGATACGATCAGTACAATATTTGGCACTGGCATGGCAAGTAGGAACCATTGAGGCTGCCTTTTTTTTTTTAAGGGAAAACATGCAATTACATTCTCATTTCAATAGGCCTAGTTCTTTGCATCAAGTATATTATCTACTGGCACAAAACTAGGTCCTTCAACCTTTTTGAGCTCCAAAGCAAGTGTTTGTGTTGAGGGGTAAACATATAACTCTCTCATGTTCAAAGTACTAATGATTACTGGATCTGCACTCCAAAATAAATGTGCAAATGCTTCATTGGTTTTTTCAGCATTATGCCTTCCATCCCAAAACAAATATTCTCTCTGAAAATCGCATAAATTTGAATGCACATTTTTAAATCCACAAACAAAAGCGTCATGAGTTCCAGTGCCGCAACATGAGACGTCTCCAGTACAATACCCTTCATACCATAAAAAAAAAAGATTAAAACTTAATCCAAAATTTTATAAGTAAAAAGTAAAAGATAGAGTAAAATATTGTCACGTACTGTAATTCGTTGATTTGTTTATTCTGCGTAGAGTGGAGCTGAAATAATCGAGTACGATAAATTTGAATCCATCCAAAGTTTTTTTTAATTTCATATTTGTTCAATTGATACACTTATCGACAATAATTAAATTTTGCACATGTGAAATAAATATGATCGCACATATGTCACGGCAATCCGTTTAGATCTCTTCATTGTTCAATAACTATTAATTGATCACGTGTCATTATTAAAAAAAATTTACATCCTCGATTTTTACTATATCGTATTATTTGGGTCACTATAGCTAATCCAAACAGGTTCTTGCATATATGTGTCATTATATATAAAGCATGGACACTATTGAGCATATGTAACGACCCATCCCGGGTTGGCCACCCCCGAGACGGTGTCATCACATTTTGAAAATCCCAGCACGATACATATATGCAACAATAAAAGAGAAATAACGCCAACAAATTTTGTTACTGTAACTCTCCACAGGGGAGGTACATCAATATGATATAATTTAAACATAATGTATAACTTAAAATGCATGAATATTTACAAATAAAATTTTTATATTTCATTTTCTCATTTGTCTGAGGATATTGACACGTATGTGGCTTACAGAAATTGTTTTTTGTCTGATTTTCAACCCACCTGACTACGTGTCCTGACTGCTACCTGAAATCATTATACAATAAGGGGTGAGCTTCACAAGCTCAGTGAATTTAATATACTAAAAGTATTTTGTCTGCATAATCAACCCATTTATATTTAAATATTTATCTCTTATACAACTGGATAATAATATATAGTCTAACGTTTAAATAATTACTATCACATCATACTTCTACGTCTTTTTTCTCACTGAAACTGCCTCTCTCTAAGACTCATCTATTTATAAATATAATTCACAATAATACACTACACATCAGCATTTCAATAATGTAAGCAATAATTAAAACAGATGCAATGCATGAATTATTATTATGGGAACGTCTTCCCACATGTCGACATGTTGTTATTATCTTAGATCGGCCCCTTCCCGGTTCTTTACAGTTTATCCCAGCTGTCACGAAATTTATTTTCAGCATATACCGGCTATGACGGTGTCCCTTTTAGTTCCAGCATATACCGGCTGTCACAGTTTTTCAATTAGACCAGCCCCTTCCCGGTTCTTTCAGTTCTCTTATTTAATATACATGCATATGAACAATACTATAAAACCACATGAATTTAAAATAATAAACTAACTATCTGGTCTTTCCTCAACTTTCTGCTTGACAAATTTCACAGTTTCTTCTCTTCATATATCACATCAATTTATTTACCAAAACTCATCAAGAATTTATTTATCACCATTATTATTAAATCAACTCATTATACCAATAATATTTCTTTTCATATATTAATTTTCTACATGTCCAATATTCATATCGTACATATCAATTTGATTTTATTTATTACCAAAGTATAAGCTAATAATTTATTTTAATATTATTACTAGGTATTTGATTTTTATTTAGACTACTTAAAGTAAATCCAACTCACTACGTAGCACTTAAAGCTACCCGTGGAGCACCTCCTTGTACTTTCCTATTTTTCTCAGTAATTTCTCCCGATTACTGATCGTCAACACTTGACATAATATTTATATTAAAAATCTAATTTATTCTTCATTTCTTTATAAACCATACACTTTGAAAATTTCCACTTTGACTTCCTGGAAATTTCGTAAATGCTAAAATTTTTAAAATAACACTATGTTATTACCTTATGTTATTCTGATAGCTTCCCGTAACTCTCTATAAAATTCCCCCGAAAATCCCTTCAAAATTTTGCTCTTTCAACATTTCTTTGAGTCCCCAAGTGTTTAAAAAAAAAAAACAGATGAGTTAAAGGAAACTAAACGAAATCTCTTCGCGTAACTTACTTGTACCTATTATACATATATATAGAAAATTTTTGTTGAAAAATTTGGCAGCCAAAAGGCTGCCTTACTATCCCAAAGTCTTCCACATTTTGGAGACGTGCAAGACAATGCACGCCTCCTTCACAATTCGCAAACATTTGGCAGCAGGTGCTGCCATCTGCTGCCACGTCTTTTTTTTTGTTTGACTTCTTTTTCTTTTTCTTTTTCTTTTTTTCTTCTACTAGGACGTTCTAGGATTTTTTTTAACAACTTGACTTTTGCAATTAAAATACGTGTAGTATTTGAACTCTATGTCTTATTTATTAAAGTATTTCTTTACCCTTACTTTACGATTACGGGTATTACAATTCTACCCACCTTACAAAAATTTCATCCCCGAAATTTTCTTACCTAAAATCAAGAAAAGAGTTAGGGGTAATCTCTCCTCACTCTTGCTTCATGTTCCCACTTGACTTCTTTGACATCTTTATTTCACCATAATACTAAAATCAAATGAATGATTTTATTGTGCAAGACTTGATCCTTTTTGTCTAGGATTCTGACCGGTACTTGCATAAAAGTCAAATCTTTCTGAAATTCTATCGTCTGATTCTAGATACTATGTGATTCATCGTGTAAGTACTTTCTCAGTAGTGACACATGAAACACATTATGCAATTGCTTTAATTTCGGAGGCAAATCCAAACGGTATGCTACGGGTCCAATTCTCTCAATCACCTCATATGGCCCCACGAATCTCGGGCTCAGCTTTCCCTTCTTTTTAAATCTCAACACTCTCTTCTACGAAGATATCTTAAAAAATACCCAATCACCAACTTAGAACTCTAGAGGTCATCTTCTTTTATTCTAGAGGTCGTCTTCTTTTATCAACGTATCCCTTCTGTCTATTATAGGCTGCTCTGAAGTTCTCCCTAACCAGTTTGATCCTCTCAGTAGTCAAGTATATCATTTCTGGGCTATATATCTTTCTCTCTCCAACTTCTTCCTAGCATATAGGAGTTCTACACCTTCTACCATATAAAGCCTCGAAAGGTGTCATCCCAATACTAGTTTGATATTGATTATTGTATGCAAACTCGATCAAAGGTAAATAAGCATCTCAGCTCACTGAGAAACTCAATACACTTGCCTCAGCATATCTTCTAGTATTCTCATGATTCTCTCCATCTGCCCATCAATTTGTGGATGAAAAGTTGCACTAAACTGTAATTGCGTACCCATAGCTTCTTAGAAACCTCTCCAAAATCTAGAGGTAAACCTAAAATCTCTATCTAATACGATACTCAAGGATACTCCATGTAATTTTACTATCTCAGCTACATACAACTCAAACAACTTTTCCGAACTCCAAGTAGTTTTAATAAGAAGAAAATGTGAAGACTTAGAAAGTCTATCTACTACAACTCACGGTGTCATGCCCTCTCTGAGTATGAGGAAAACCATAGACAAAATCCATACTCACATTTTCCCTTGGCCACTCAGGTATTGGAATAAGTTGTAATAAACCTGCTGGATGTCTATTCTCAGACTTTACCTGTTGACAAGTCAAACATCTAGAGATATACTCTGCTACATCTTTCTTCATCCCTGACCACCAATAATTATGTTTCAATCCCCTGTACATCTTATTATTACCTGGGTGCATGGAATATATAGAATCATGAGTCTCCATCAGTATCTCCTTTCTCATCTCCACATCATTGGGAACACAAACTCTATGCTCCAATACCACCATACCATCTTCCCTAATTCTAAACTCAGTTGACTTCCTACTCAACACTTCCCGCCTGATCTTCTCTATCCCCTCATCTCCACCTTGCATCTGTAATAAACTATCAATAATAGGAGATTGTATCACCATATTCGCCATTAATACTCCTTTATCATTGACACTCAACTGCATCCTCATTCTTTTTAATTTTATCATCAAGCTAGTATTATGACTCTCAATAACAACTAATCTCCCTGTAGCTTTTCTACTCAATGCATCAGCTACTACATTAGCTTTTCTTGGATGATAGTGAATCGCACAGTCATAATCATAGATCAACTCCATCCACCTCCTCTGCCTCAAATTCAACCCTTCTAGGTCAGTAAATGCGTCAAGCTTTTATGATCGGTAAAAATTTCACAATTGGCTCCATATAGATTATGTCTCCAAATCTTCAAAGCAAAATCTATAGCAACAAATTCTAAATCATTAAGGTAATTCCTCTCATGGTTCTTTAATTGTCTAGATACATAAGCTATAACTCTCCCATGTTGCATCAACACACATCCCAACCCTTGATGTGACGCATCACTATAAACCACAAATCCTTCATCACCAGAAAAAAGTACCAACACCGGGGTAGTAGTCAGTTTTTCTTTCAACAGCTGGTAATTTCTCTCACATTCTTCTGACCACCTAAACTTCACAATTTTCTTGGTCAATTTAGTCAAAGGTCCAACAATCATAGAAATTTTTTGGATAAATCTCCTATAATAACTAGCCAACCCCAAAAAGCTTCTAATTTTAGTTATACTCGTGGACCTTTTCCAATTTAACATTGCTTCTACTTTTTGTAGGTCAACTGCTATCCCCTCTCCGGACACAACATGCCCTAAGAAAGATATTTTACTTAACCAAAACTCATACTTTGAAAACTTCGCGTATAATTGTTCTCTCCTCAGAATCTACAATACTATCTCTAAATGTTGCATATGCTCCTCTTCATTTTTGGAATATACCAAAATATCATCAATGAACACAATCATAAATCTGTCCAAGAATGGTTTAAACACCCGATCCATAAAGTCCATAAATACTGCAGGAGCATTAGTCAACCCAAATGGCATCATCAAGAACTCATGATGGCCATAACGTGTCCTAAAAGCAGTCTTAGGCACGTCCACCTCCTTTATCCTCAATTGATGATAACCCGATCTCAGGTCTATCTTAGAAAACACTCTAGCTCCCTGTAAGTGCTCGAATAAATCATCTATTCTAGGCAAAAGATATTTGTTCTTGATGGTGATCTTATTTAGCTGCATATAATCAATACACAACCTTATTGTCCTATCTTTCTTCTTGACAAATAATGGAGTGGCTCGCCAGAGTGACATACTAGGTCGAATAAACTGTTTATCTAGCAACTCCTGAAGCTGAACTTTCAACTCTCTCAATTCAACTGGTGACATTCTATAGGGTGCTATGGATATGGGTGCTGATCTTGGAATTACCTCAATAGAAAACTCAATTTCCCTATTGGGAGGTAACCTAGTCAACTCTTCAAGAAAAAAAATCAGAAAAATATTTTACTACCAAGATTTCGTCTAACTTCTTACTTTCCTTGATATAATCCACCATATATGCCAAATACCCCTCACAATCCTTCCTCAACCATTTACTAGCAGTTGAGGCAGAAATAAGACAATTAGTAAGTATCTTAAGTTCTCATCCTGATCGGGTATCTTGAACACCACATTTTTCTTAAAACAATCTACCCAAGCATGATATGCAGATAACCGATTCATCCCCAGAATTAAATCAAAATCTGTCATATCTAAAGGCAATAAATCAACTTCAAATTCTCTATCAAAAATTTTAATCACATAACCTCGATAGATTGTCCTGATAATAACTTTATCTTCAGCAGGAACCTCAACAACAATAGCATGCATCAAATAACTAGCACTAGCATCAATAGATTTCATATAAATACTAGATGCAAAGAAATGAGTTACACCAGGATCAATCAATAATCTAGCAGGCCTACCAAGGATAGATATCATACCCATGACAATATCAGGAGTGGCTTGTGCATCCTGTTGGGTCAATGCATAGACTCTGCTATCCCTGGACTGAAGCTGACTACCACATTCTTGCTCAGCTACTGATCCTCGACCTCTGCCCCGCATGTTCCCTGATCTACCGCCTCTTTCCATCGGTCTCTTCGCGACACTTCCAATGCTTACGTTAGTAGATTTTCCTGCTTGACAATCTGCAGCAACATGTCCTCCCCCACCACATACAAAGTATATTTGTGCAGGGAAATTCCTAGACAGATGCCCCATCTGATTACATTTAAAGTAAACTCTTATCTCTCAACCATACATCAGATTACTACTTCCCTTTGATGGCATACTTACTCCTCTACTATAACTCTCACTTCCCATAGTCTATCTCCCGAATCTAGGGGTCCCACCGATATTACTCTGAGTGACAAAAGCAACAGATCCTGCTTGCCTCTGATTTTATACTACAGTTTCTTGTGATAAGGAATGCCTCTTCTGGGGTGGTCTTCCACCCTGTACACCCATATTGCTACCACTTCTAGGTCCCTCAAATCTAGACATTTTCAGCCAATCCCTCATACCCCTAAACTTCATCAAATCCTTCTTAATCTGTAATGCTTTATCCACCAGTACAACATAATTCCTTATGCCCATATAAGAGAGTTTATTCCAAATGTCATAGTGCAATCCGTCTAAAAATCTCTTACACTTTCTCTCCTCAGTATTCACCAATTCTGGTAAAAACCTTGACAGGACTATGAATCTACTATCATATTCAGCCACCGATAAACTTCCTTGTCTTAGATGAATAAAATCTCTCTTTTGTTATGTCCAAAAGGTATTTGGAAAATACTTCGCAAAGAACTCATCCTTAAACTTGCTCCAAGTTAAAGGTTGTTCTACCTGTGTGCTTACCCTGGGCAAAATATCCTCCCACCATTGAGAAGCCTTACCCTTCAACATAAATGAAGCAAAAGCGACCTTCTGTCAATCTGACATTGGTAAGACTTCAAAATATTTATCTACATGTCTAATCCACTGCTCAGCTTCCACAGGATTTACAGATCCCCTAAAAGACTGAGGTTTAAACTTAAGAAATTTCACAAAACAATCTCCTTACATCTCATGTGCAAAGATACCTTCCCCCTTATGAACCTCTTGCCTCACCACATCAGGTTCTTTTCTACCCCTTTCCTCTAACCTTCTCTGCAGATTATAAACCATTTCTTCAGCTGTATTCATCCTCTCTATAGCACGATCAAGAGCTTCTCTCAATTTATCCTTCCCAACCTCAGATTCTCTCACAGCTCTACTAGTACCAGTTGCACTATCTACATGTTCTCTCACAAGAACCACAGACTCAACTTCCTCCTCTGTTTCAATTCTCCTAAAAATTGGGGTTCTACCACGTCCCCTCTGATTCTGAACTCTACCTTCAGCTTTAGCATGACCAAGTGTCATCTTCAGACTCTGCATTTAAAATATAGTTTATTTAGATCTTCCACTTTTTAAGCTCTCATGCAGTCTATAGAATCTTAAAACCTAATGCTCTGATATCAAAATTGTAACGACCCATCCCGGGTTGGCCACCCCAGAGACGGTGTCATCACATTTTGAAAATCCTAGCACGACACATATATGCAACAATAAAAGAGAAATAACGCCAACAAATTTTGTTACTGTAACCCTCAACCCTCCACAGGAGAGGTACATCAATATAATATAATTTAAACATAATATATAACTTAAAATGCATGAATATTTGTAAATAAAATTTTTGTATTTCATTTTCTCATTTGTCTGAGGATATTGACACGTACGTGGCTTACAGAAAATGTTTTTTGTCTGACTTTCAATCCACCAGACTACATGTCCTGACTGCTACCTGAAATCATTGTACAATGAGGGGTGAGTTTCACAAGCTCAGTGAATTTAATTTACTAAAAGTATTCTATCTGCATAATCAGCCCATTTATATTTAAACGTTTATCTCTTATACAACTGGATAATAATATATAGTCTAATGTTTAAATAATTGTTATCACATCATACTTCTACGTCTTTTTCTCACTGAAACTTTCTCTTTCTGAGACTCATCAATTTATAAATACAATTCACAATAATATACCACACATCAGGATTTCAATAATGCAAGCAATAATTAAAACAGATGCAATATATGAATTATTATTATGAGAACGTCTTCCCACATATCGACATGTTGTTATTATCTTAGACCGGCCCCTTCCCAGTTCTTTACAGCTTATCCCGACTGTCACGGAATTTATTTCCAGCATATATCGGCTGTCACAGTGTCCCTTTTATTTCCAGTATATACCGGCTGTCACGGTTTTTCAATTAGACCGACCCCTTCCCGGTTCTTTCGGTTATCTTATTTAATGCACATGCATATGAACAATAATATAAAACCACATGAATTTAAAATATTAAATTAACTATCCGGTCTTTTCTCATCTTTCTACTTGGTAAATTTCACAGTTTTCTTCTCTTCATATATCACATCAATTTATTTACCAAAACTTGTCAAGAATTTATTTATCACCATCACTATTAAATCAACTCATTATACCAATAATATTTCTTTTCACATATTAATTTTCTACGTGCCTAATTTTCATATCATACATATCAATTTAATTTTATCTATCACCAAAGCATAAACTAATAATTTATTTTAATATTATTACTAGATATTTAATTTTTATTTAGACTACTTAAAGTAAATCCAACTCACCACGTAGCACTTAAAGCTACCCGTGGATCACCTCAATACCTTTCCTATTTTTCTCAGCAATTTCCCCCAGTTGCTGATCTTCAACACCTGACATAATATTTATATTAAAAATCTAATTTATTCTTCATTTATTTATAAACCACACACTTTGAAAATTCTCACTTTGACTTCCTGGAAATTTCATAAATGCTAAAAATTTTAAAATAACACTACATTATTACCTTCTGTTATTCTGATAGCTTCCCGTGACTCTCTATAAAATTCCCTCAAAAATTTCTTCAAAATTTTGCTCTTTCAACATTTATTTGAGTCCCCAAGTGTTTAAAGAAAACAAATGAGTTAAAGGAAACTAAATGAAATCTCTTCGTGTAATTTACATGTACCTATTATACATATGTATAGAAAATTTTTGTTGAAAATTTTGGCAGCCAAAAGGCTATCTTACTATCCCAAAGTCTTCCACGTTTTGGAGACATGCAAGACAATGCACGCCTCCTTCAAAATTTGCAAACATTTGGCAGCAAGTGCTGCCACCTGTTGCCACGTTTTTTTTTAACAACTTGATTTTTGCATTTAAAATACGTGTAGTATTTGAACTCTATGTCTTATTTATTAAAGTACTTCTTTACCCTTACTTTACGATTACGGGTATTACAGCATCGTGAGTATGAAAATCAGTAGACTTGAGACCCGATCCAAACTGGTGTAATAGGTTGGGTTGAGTTTGAGTTTTCAAAAATTGGATTGGGTTTGGATTGAAATTTTTTTAAACCTGGTGGGTTGAGTTGGGTCACGAGTTAAAAAAAATTCAACATGATCAGTATATGATTATATTTAAAATATATTTACTAAGAGTTGGTGGACTACATCCATATTTTGGTAAGTTAATTTGAATTTGAATATATATTTTGTGTGTATATTTGATGAACTATATTCATATTTTGATAAATTAGTTTGAATTGCTATATATATATATATATATTCATATTTTTTTTTCTTTTTTCTTCTTAGAAACCCTCAAACAAAAAATGTTAGTTTTTATAAAAAAAAATGCCCATTAGAATTTAAAAATGTAATAAGTATGTTTCTTTTTTTAATATTTTTTAGTTAAAAACAAAGGTTTGTTCTCACGAAAAATATTTTTTTTGAACTTTCACTATGTTTTTCAAAAACTTGTTGAATTGATTTGTTTATCTTATATTAATTCACTTTATATTTTTGGTACGATGTAACTTGGTTATAAAGATTCTAGAATCAAGTCTATACTAGTGTTGAAGTTTTGAAGAATTTGATTGATCAAACACTTTTCAAATCTAGTTTTTATTTACTTTTTGTTATGATTGAGATTAGGCTCAAAATTTGATGAAACAGTATTGAAGGTCTGATTAAAACGGGTAGGTTTTGATCATGTGGAGGGAAATTCGGACTAAGGATCGAAATAATTGGGGATTTGAGTCAATGAAGGAAGTTGTTGGGATACTCCTCAAATCCCACATTGAAGAGAAGTGTTAATGTAAGTTGTTTTAGTCTCACGTCATCTATGTGTCAAAAGGATGTGAGTATTAGTTATTATAAATATGGGCATAAACATATTTAGTCTCTCATCCCATTTTTTTTTAACTAGGAATAGTTGGTGAGATGAGAGTATAGCAATTAAACACCAACATAAGATCCAAGGGTTGAGTAGATATTGGGTGTATTAGAGTTTTGGGTTATGAGATTGGGGAGAGTTTTCAAACAGTTTTGTCTAGAAAAATTGTGTATTGTGGTGTAGTGAATTTTAACAGAGGTGTCAAATGTTAAATTTTTTTTTGTTATTTTTCTCTTTATTTTTGTTATTGTGATTGCATAGTTATTTTGGGATATCTGAATTCCTACCACTTTTATATGGTTTGTATTAAATTAAGGTTGTTTAAACTTTGTGTGAAGTGATTTAAGGTATTTAATTTGTAAATGATGGTTTGTAATATTTAATAAATTCTTGTATGAATTTGATTTTGACTCTAATAGATGATGAATAATTGTAGTAAAATATATTTTATTATTTAATATGTTTGCATTAATTTTTAAGTAAAAAAATACTAAACCGATGACCCAAATCTTCTAAACTTATTTAAATAAATTGAATTGAGTTAAAATTGAATGGGTTCATGGATTGAGATTTTTTCAACCTGATATAATTGGGTTACATCAAATTTTTTAGGCCATCTCCGTTCAAATGGAATTATACTCACTCTAATAGTAGTATGCTTTTTTCTTTTGTCTTATCGTTTTGCTTATTGAACATATTATAATAACTTACACATCAAATTATCTTCCTTTCTTTTAATGTGTTGGAGAGGAGGAAACTGAATTCAAATATTTTAAATAAAAAATTAAAAAATAATCTCTAGATCAAAAGATTACTACTCTCTGATTTATTTTTCAGCTAGGTGCAACCGTTTCTTTACATTCAAATAATACTTCCTAATGAATTTATTTTTATTTTTATGAGAGCTAGGTATGGAGTACAACTTTGTTAAATTGTAAATTAAAGATCTCTAAATTAACATTAACAAAATAAAAATCAGATTTTAATAACATACATAATCAAGATATTACTAACTTCAATATATTAATATATATAACCAGTTTTTTTATTTATTTATTATGATTCACAGTATTTGATTCTTTTACTTACCCAAACAAAGCATAATTCAAGATCTATAATTCAGTTATTTGTTTTATCAAATTTGGAAATTTCTTTATTTAATGATCTAGTAAATACAAAATTTACAATTTTACATATTATCATTAGATTTTCATTGGTACCTTTGTTAAAATGTGAAAATTGATACATATGGTGATATGAAACATCTTTAAATATTATTAGTTGAATTATTATTTGTTTAATATTCTCGTGAACACAATGTATTATCCTTAATTATTATGGATTTTTAACTTTTATTTTTTGGGTCAAAAATTTAATTTGGGTTTCCAAAAATAGAAAGGAGTAGTTAGGGTTAGGTAGTGATACTTTATTTTTCTTTATGTATTTATATTTAATAATTTTATATATTTAAATAAAAAAAATTTATTTATTTTTATATAATATAATTGCCGACAGAGCCATACCATGGGTAGACATTGAAAAATCACAAACAGAGCTCGCTGGAGTAGAAAATTTCCTTATTGCCGGCTTCTTAATTTTTGTCTTGAAATATTACTCATTTTAATTAAACATAGGTTCCCTACTCACACACCTTTTCGTGTTTTTCTTCTTTTTCTTTGCAGTTGATCACTTTCAAAAATTTATTTTTCTCACTTTTTCCATAATTAGTTAGTACTTTGATTGAGGTAAAAGAGCATAAAATATATAATTAAGTTTGTATGATCTCAACAATATATTATCACTTGCAAAAGCTTAATTTGCCTTATGTTAATATTAACTCAAATAATAAAATGATGGTTGTAATGTTAAAAGTAAGGTTTAATTTTATAAAATGCTATGTGATTTGCTTGATTTTCAATTAATACCTTGAGTTTTTTTTGAGAAAATAAACAAACCCTATGGTTTTTTCTAATTTTTAATTTATACCCTAAGTTTTTTTTTGGTAAAATAAACCACGTGGTTTACTTAATTTTCAATTTATACATTGTTTTTTATGGCAAAATAAACCCCATCGTTTACCTAATTTTCAATTTATACCATGTGGTATGTGACATGTCTCTGTTAGTATAAATGAATTAATACTGTTAAAAACTTCATGGTATAAATTGAAAATCAGGCAAACCACGTGGTTTATTTTGCCTAAAAAAAACTCAGGGTATAAATTGAAAATAAAGAAAATAACGAGGTTTATTTTGTCAAAAAAAATCTTAGGATATAAATTGAAAATGGGGCAAACTACAAGGTATTTCATGAAATTAAGCCAATTATAAATATTTGGTTTAATTTTACGAAATACCCCGTGGTTTGTCTGATTTTCATTTTATACCTTGAGATTTTTTTTGGCAAAATAAATCATGTGGTTGTCTTTGTTAGCATGAAGAGTTGACAATCATTAAATTAAAAAAAACAAAAAACTATTTCATACTTGCTTAATTCATTGGTAAACATTTTATACAAACTTTTGTATGTCATTTTTAGTACTTATTGTTGATATTGGGAGTAATTTTTATATATTTGAGATGAAATGTTTACCCCATTTGAAACACTTTGAATAAAGTTAAAATAATTTTTTTATTTTTATATTTGTTAATTTTTTATATTAACAAAAACAACCATATAATTTATATTTTAAAAATTAAACTCAAAATATAAAATAAAAATCGCTTCAACCACGTAGAATTTCAAGACTTATACAAAAAAAAGAGCGAAGGTGAAACCAACAACCAAATTAATTATAATTAATGTGAAGGTGATTGGAAGCTAAGTCTTGGAACTTTAAGTTTAAATATACTATAAAAATGAAAACATGACTGCATGAATGCTAATAAGCACAAAGTAGGGGTCTAATCTAATCTAAATGGGGTCTACTTTGCAACTTGTCAGGTGTCTTTTTCTGTTTGCTTTTGTTTTTTTGGGCTGATATATATATTTTTTTTAATGTGCTCGACACTTTCATGGAATAATTAATACATATGATGAATTCAATGTCAGATTTTGTTTTTTTATTATCAGTTTATAAATAATTTAATTTTATACACAAATTTATTGGCTGATGAGATAAAATGTAAGAAACACAGTTTACCTTCAAGATCTTATTCGATTTGGTTGGGTATACTGATATCTATCAATAGATCATTAGGATAAAAAACAGTTTTTTTTTTTTTAACGAAAAATTAACATGTAACCATTACACCTACAAATTTCTCAACAATTTAGGGCTGAAAGTATTGGGTTGGTCACTTTATTTGGGCATGTGTTGTGTCAGACCTTCATGCCAAATGATGGCTGCGAGGATCCAGGAAAAGTGACTGTTGTGTTTCAAAGATCTGAAGTTCAATAAAAAGGTGCTAGTCTGATTGCAAGTTATAATCTTGAGTAATGATTGCTAGTCATTTCTTTCAAACATCTCAAAAAGCACTAAAAAAAAACTTCTGATGAATGTTTAAATAGCATTGCTCTTTTATGTCTTACTGAAAAATTTAGGTATTGATTGGCCTAGCGTTTTGAATAATAGTTTTAAGGAAGAATTAGATACCGGAAAAATAGATTTAATGAAATTGAAGCAGTTATTTTATCAAAAAATTGTTTTGACATCTTTTTTAGTTTTTAATTTTGAACAACCAGGTCAAACGGTACTTTATTAGAATATGTTTAGTCTAACATTGAAAACCGTATATGATTTATAAATAATTTTTGAAACGGTTAAAGTTATACTCTTTAATGTTTAATAAAATAATAATAAAAATAATTTTCATAAATTTTTTGATTTAATTTTGATTTATAAAAAATATATATCATTTCATAAGCTATACCATTGAATCATAAATAGATAAGCCGGATCATAAATAGATAAAAAGCCATGCACAGGCAGTGAATATCAAAGCTCCATTCTTGATTGAAGCAAAACCCAACAGTACTACAGGTTTTATGAGATAAATGCAAATAAAAGATTTCTGTTTATCACGCATACTATACATTGTATATAATTTAAGCCCATTCTCTGTTGAAGCAAAGATTACTCAAGGCACAGAATCTCCCAGGCACACTCCCTCCAGAACTGGTCAGGCTTCCTTTCCTCCAAGGACTGATAAGTATTTTACATGTCATACTTTTCATGCCAATTTTGTCCCTTTTCATTTCCAGTATTACCCTTTTAAACGTTGGAATTCTATTTTTTTCTTCTTTCCCTTTTTCTTCTATGAACAAACTAACTTGACTGTCCATCTTCATACAGTGATCTCACCATAAACTATCTCAACGGTACCATTCCGCCAGAATGGGGCTCCATACAACTAGCCAACATGTATACGTATAAATTTATATGTACTTGAATATATATATATATATATATATATATATATATATATATATATATATATATATATATATATATATATATATATATATATATATGCACATGCACATATATTGTTTGTGTAAATGAGCATAAAATTCATGGATTAAGCATTGATGCTTATTTTCTTTTGTCATTTTCGGTGGTGAAATTAACACTTGGATATTAATATATTATATATTGCAGTTCTGTTGTAGGAAACCGGTTAACGGGTTCAATTCCAAAAGAGCTAGCAAACATTTTCACTCTTATCAGTATATGTGAGTTCTTTATAAACCAATTTTTTCTCTATTTTTTGTGGTCATTTCAATTTGTGTAGGGATGTTTATAACCATGTTCTTATTAATTGATTCAAAATTGTGTATTGATAATTTTATAGTACTATGGATTTCAATCAACTTTAAGGGGATTTGCCTCCAAAGCTTTGGAATCTACCCGTTATAGAGAGAATGTAAGACCATTATTTAAGTTTTTATGATCCTTGCAAATCGTTACTAAGCTTTGGAATCTACCCCTCTTCTTTTTTCCTCCTTCTTTGGTATGAATTTTTAATGTTTTGTTTCATTTAATGTTCTTTTATTTAAAAGGGTTTTAAAGATTCACATTGATATTCTGATTGTTTGAATTTATTTGTTTATATTTTTGTTGTTTATGTTGATGTTGTAGGCTACTAACCTCAAATAATCTTTGTGGGGAAGTCCCTGTAACATTTGCTAAGCTAACTTCATTGAAGGACTTGAAAGCATTTTAGTCATGTTTCATTAAGCTCATATTAATTACTGTTTATTGCATTTGAAGTTGATTAATCATTTTTTCAAACATTATGCAGTCGGATCAGTGACAACCACTTTAAAGAAAAGATACCTAATTTTATTCAAAACTGGACAAAACTTGAAAAATTGTGAGAGCTTTATCATTTGTGACATTCTTGAGTTCATAGAATTCTGCATTATCGCTTATTTGACTCAATATTTTGCAACAACAGAGTAATTCAGGCTAGTGGTTTGGTTGGACCAATTCCTGGTGGTATTGCAGCTCTTGAAAAATTAAATGATCTGTAAGTATGATTTTTTTAGATTCTAATTAATTTCATGTGGGGTTTTAATTAATAATGTACCTTGTGTTGGTTGAACGTGATATATGCAGGAGAATTAGTGATTTAAATGGAACTGAAGCTACCTTTCCGCAACTTAGCAACATGACAAAGATGAAGACACTGTGAGTAAAATGTTTACGCGATATTGAACTTAATTTATAAAAAGTGGCAATACCTTCCTCCTTTTTCCTTTTTTTTGGCAACTCAAAGTGTATGTCATTTGTTTGTGTTACAGGGTTCTTAGGAGTTGTAATATCATTGGGCGGCTACCTGAATATCTTGGGGAAATGACAGCTTTAAAGAACTTGTTAGTACAGACTTGTTCTCCTCTGCCCCTCCCCACCCCCACCCCCCCTCTTTAATGCAGATTGTTAATGTATTATATGGGCTTAGTCCCACATTAGTTGTGTATAGCTTTGCTTCTCCTATTAGCTTGTATAAATAAGATAATCCCACATTGGTTGTGTATAACTTTACCTCTCCTATTGGTTTATATAAATAGGATAGCTCCCTTTGTAATTAAATCACACCATTCAATACAATTCTTCTTTTTGTATTGTCTCACTTCCTCTTTTAAATTCAATATGGTATCAGAGCCATAATGGTTCTCGGTATTTTAAGAGTTGAGTATGCTCTGTGATTGCCACTATTAGTGGATCCTTCCCATCAGAAAAAACTTATAGTATATCATTTTCATACCCGTCAGGTCACCACTATAGTCAGAGTCTCATTCTCCATCGACATCATCTCCGCTGCCGCTCTTATTTTAGAAATGCTGCTGCCATGTCAACCCTAAAGGCCACCTCACTGCCACGTCACCTGTTGACATCATATCCCCTGCCGCTCTTGTTTCAGAAACGCTGCTGTCACGATATCCCTAAAAGCCACATCAACGCCACCTCACTGACACGTCAGTGCCACGTCACTCGTTGACCACCACATCATCGGTTGATCACCACTTCACCGGTTTCTTGGAGGTTCACCTTCCTTTTTGTGCTTATGGCTGAATCGTACTTACCCCGGGTTATTACTACTGTTCTGGATGAATCTAATTATGTTGTGTGGGCTCAAGAAATGTCTGGTTTCCTCCGTGGACAAAAATTGTGGCGTTACGTGACTAGAGATATCACTGAACCCAAGAAAAAGGACGATGAAGATGCTGACAAATATGTTGACCGTCTAGAGGATTGGGATAGTAAAAATCACCAGATTCTCACATGGTTTCGTGCCACTATTATCGCAAAAATCAAACTTCAATTTGGTACACTCCATACAGCTAAAGAAGCTTGGGATCTTCTCCAACACCGCTACACCAGGGCAGACATCTCAAATCGGTGTCGTCTTCTTTCCATCCTTCATAGCATGCGCCAAGAACCTGGACAAACTATCAACAGCTTTCTATCTCAGATGACTACCATGTGGAACCAGTTAGCTCTCACTGAGCCAACTTGAAAATGCACAAAAGATGCCGATGTTCATGGAAAGTACCGAACTGAGACACACATTATGCAATTCTTGATGGGCTTGAGAGAGGAATTTGACCAGCTACCAAGACAAATCCATACCAGAAGCCCTTATATTACAAGTATTGTCATTCACAAGAACATGAATTGCTCAAATGTTCTTCTCGCCTATGTAAAGTCTGCAGAAAATCGGCTTACTATCTTGCAGACTGCCCTAAACTTCCTTTTTGAAATAAATCAAATGGGAACCAATATCGCTCATAAAGCTCATACAATTGATTCTATTCCAAGCCAAAGAATACTGCTGCTATAGCCACTGATGCTACACCAACTTCATCCAGCTCTCCACCTGATTGGAGTGGTTTATGCCCCATTCTTACTGAGGCTCTAACTAAAACTAGTAACAATATAGCCATGTCAGCTACACCAGGTACATCTCGATGGTATTTTGATTCTGCTTGTTGCAATCATATAACTTCTGATGCCTCTATATTTTCCTTTAAAACCCGTGATGAGCATGCACCTACTATTCACACTGCCAATGGATCAAATATGTGGTTAGCCACACTGGACATGTTGATAATTCTCATTTGTCTTTCCCTGACACATATTTGGTTCCTAATCTTACGCTTAACCTTATATCTGTTAGACAACTATGTGATCTTGGACTTGATTTGCATTTTTCTTCTACTGGTTGTAGTGTGCATGACCCTCAGACAGGAAAACTCCTTGGAACTGATCGTAAAGTTGGACGTCTCTTTGAGCTCACTCACCTCCAAGTCCCATCCTCACCATCACCAAACTAATCAGCCGCATCTATCCCAACACTCTCTCCCGTGGAATTGTGGCACTCTCGGTTAGGTCACACTTCATCCAGCCCTCTATGTTCTCTTATTTCTAGTGGTCAATTAGGATCACTTTAGCATGAGTCTTTTCATTGTACTCATTGTCAACTTGCAAAACAATCAGCTTTACCTTTTAATGGGAGTCAGTCAGTTTCCCTTGCACCTTTTGATTTAGTACATTCTGACGTTTGGGGGCCTTCTCCTCATGTATCAATGGGTGGTGCTCGTTATTTTGTTATATTTGTGGATGACTATTCTCGTTATACTTGGTTGTTTCTTATGAAAAGCAGGTCTGAACTCTTTCAAATATATTCTGATTTTTCTTCTATGATTCAAACTCAATTCTCTCGGAATATCAAAAATTTTCGTTCAGATAATGCAATGAAATATAAAGACCGTGCTTTTCTAAACTTACTTCACAAAAATGGCACGCTTCCCCACCGCTCGTGCCCTGGAACCTCCCAACAAAATGGACGATTCGAACGCAAACATCGACATATTCTTGACACCGTTCGTGCTCTACTCATTTCGTCATCATGTCCTGAACGTTTCTGGGGTGATACTGCCTTAACCGCAATGTACACAATCAATCGTGTCCCTTCCACTACAATCCAAAATCAGTTTCCATTCGAGCGCCTTTTCGGTAAACCTCCTGATTACTCTAACCTCAGAGTCTTTGGTTGCGCTTGTTTTGTTCTTCTCAAACTACATGAACACAACAAATTACAACCAATGGCTCATCTGTGTTGTTTCATTGGATATGGTATTGAACATAAGGAGTATCGGTGCTAGGATCCTATTTCTAAAACTCTTCGTATCTCTTGTCATGTCATTTTTTTGGGAACATCAAATGTTCTCTTCCTTATGGTCATTTGACATGTCAACCATCACTAACTCCATATTCTTTACTGATCCATCTATTGAGTTATTTCTTGATAATCCAGTTTCAGGTACTGTTGAGTCCACCTCCGAATCACCAGCTGATATCACCCCTTCTGTTCCGGACCCAACTCCAGCCCCAGAACCCTCAGCTGACCTTACCTCTCCGACTCAATCGGTCATGCCCGAGGATATCCCTATGTCTAATGAGTCTGCACCAACTCCCTCTGAGAGCCATCCTCCAGATCACCCCCGCAGATCTACTAGGGTAACTCATCCTCCTTCTCTTCTTGCTGATTACCATTGTGATTATCATTGTTTTTCCACTATATTTCATCTGCATGAGCCTCAATCCTAAAAGGAAGCTAGTACTAATCCACTTTGGCAGAAAGCAATGGATAAAGAATTTCAGGCCCTAGCTAAAACTCATACCTGGGATATTGTTGATCTGCCCCCTGAAAAAACTCCTATTGGGTGTAAATGGGTGTTTAAGATCAAGAAACTTTTTGATGGCTCTATTGAACGATATAAAGCCTGACTTGTTGCCAAAGGATTTGCTAAGGAATATGGCATTAACTATGAAGAGACATTTGCTTCAGTAGCGAGGCTCACATCTGTCCGTACACTCCTTGCTGTCGCCGCCATTCGAAGATGAACTCTATTTCAAATGGATGTCAAAAATGCATTTCTCAATGGGGATCTTTTTGAGGAAGTCTATATGCATACACCTCCCGGCTTGGATGCCCCTCGAAACAAAGTTTGTCGCCTTTGTCGTGCCCTATATGGTTTGAAACAAGCTCTACATGACTGGTTTGTCAAATTCAGCACTATCATTCTTTTACTATACGTGGATGATACAGTTATTACTGGAGATGATCTACACGATATTTCCGAACTCAAAAAGTTTTTCAGTGGCCAATTCGAGATGAAAGATCTTGGCGTGCTCACCTATTTTCTTGGCCTCGAAGTCTCATCTAATTCTGATGGATTTTTTCCCTCTCATGCCAAATATGCCTCGGATCTCCTTTCCAAGGCTGGGATCACTGACTCAACCACTGCCACTACTCTTCTCGAGCCGAATGTTAGACTTACCCCACTCGATGGTTCACCTCTTCAGGATGTCACTCTATATCGTCAACTGGTTGGAAGTCTTGTATACCTTACTGTCACTCGCCCTGACATTGTCTATGCCGTTCATCAGGTCAGTCGGTTCTTGTCTGCTCCTCGAAACTCCCATTACTTGGCTGTTCTTCGCATTCTTAGGTATGTCAAGGGTACTTTATTTCATGGGCTTCATTTCTCAGCACAGTCTGCCCCCGTTTTATAAGCCTATTCTTATGCTGATTGGGCCGGATTCCCTACCGACAGACGTTCAACCACTGGTTACTGTTTCTTTTTGGGCAATTCTCTCATTTCCTGGCGTAGTAAGAAACAAACTGTGGTTGCTCGTTTTAGTATTGAAGCTGAATATCGTGCCATGGCTGATGCAACTCAAGAACTTCTTTAGCTTCGATGGCTACTCACTGACATGGGTATCTCTACTCCTGCTGCCACTATCCTACACTGTGACAATAGGAGCGCTATTCAGATTGCTCACAATGATGTCTTCCACGAGCGTACAAAACACATCGAGAATGATATCCACTTCATCCGTAATCACATTCTCTAGAATATGGTTCGTCTACAATCCGTTAGTTCAGCCGATCAGACAACTGACATTTTCACTAAGGCTCATCCACCCGGACACTTTCACTCTCTGGTTTCCAAACTCAAGTTCACCTCCCACTTACCGCCTTGAGTTTGAGGGGGATGTTAATGTATTATATGGGCTTAGTCCCACATTGGTTGTGTATAGCTTTGCTTCTCCTATTAGCTTGTATAAATAGGATAATCCCACATTGGTTGTGTATAGCTTTACCTCTCCTATTGACTTATATAAATAGGATAGCTCCCTTTATAAGTAAATCACACCATTCAATACAATTCTTCTTTTTGTGTTGTCTCACTTCCTCTCTTAAATTCAACACAGATAAAAGGATTTTTCTTTTGAAAATGTCATGATACCATTTGAAGGATCATCTAGTACCCTTTCATAGCTCAATTTTCATTATCTTATATTGATGGAATAAACTCAGTTAGGGCTATATCATAATATTAACTCTGTTGTTAGAGAATATGAGAATTGAAGGAACCTCAAGAGATGTGTTTGTCACACATGTAAAACTGATGCTGAAACATTGACACTTGAAAGTAGTTCCTTTTTTTTTTTGTTCTAATGGTTGGTTGTAATGAGCTAGCCCTCTCTAATCCCCTATCTCCAAACTCCATGTGAAGGAGAAGGCCGGATTTGATCCCAAGTCTTTAGTAAAACCCTTAAATGACTATACCAATTAAGCTAGTTGGAACCTTCTACTCTGTATGATTTAGTTCTTGTCTCCGACACTCTTTTGTGGCAAAGGCATCTTTTTTTTAGGTCTTCTTGGTTGCAAAGTTCACTATGATGTTCGAAAACTTTTTGGTTGTCTACCATTCATCCTGAATTAAACAGGTTGTGGAAATAAATACTTTGTTGTTTTTTAATGTTTTGTTTATAAATTCAGTTGCAGAGACCACAGCTTTAACAAACTGAGTGGAGAAATTCCAAGCACGTATACCGGTCCGAGTAAGGTGGATTATATGTAAGCATTTGGTTTGTGTGTGTAAATTTTCTTTCAATAAAATGCAGAAAGCCATTTTTCGATTACTAGGGAACAGTGTACAAGCTCGTGTAATGGATGGACTAGTTAATTAGCAAGAAATAAAATAAAGGACCATCATAATGGCCCTAACAAGCTGACAATATTAGAAACCACTGTGTTAAATTGCAGGGGAAACTTGTGGTGAAGGATTTCAATATTTGTACTTAAAATACCTTAACATAAATATCAAATAAGCGGCTCCCGAGGCTGCTATAAGTTTTGTCATCGGTAAACATTATCTCTGCGAAGTGGAGATTTACCGTGTAGTTTCCATTTCCAAGACAAAACACATAATAAGTTAGAGAGATGGCAGAAAGGCATGCTTTCATGTAAAGTTGAGAATCACTCGTAGAGAGCGTAGATGTATTCGTCCCAATATAGGTATCTGTTTCGAAGTCATCATCCAAGAAGTTACCAGTGCTGCTAAATGCCCAATTAGTTCTACTCTGGAAAAATCTTGAAGGTCCAGCTACATCAGTGTCATCTTCATATGTCGTGTTATTAACAGTTACTGCTCTCTCACCACAATTTATATGGAGATCATAAAATGCTGGATTGAAAGCAATAACAGATTAGTAACTACTGAATTCAATTTTCACAAAAGGAAAAAGAAACACTACTCTTTAACTTGACAATGACAAAACACCTGAGAATTAAGAATGTTATTATATAACCTACCTATTTGTGTTTTGTTTTTAAGCTTAAAAACAAAATCTGAAAAACAAATGACGTTTCAACTTACATTTTAGAGATTGAAAGCTTCTCAAATATGAAATGATTCCATTGACAGCAATGCAAAATACTAAACAAATCAGCATTGTGACATCGTAATTGAGTTTGTTATAGATGACAAGAACATAAAACAAAGCCAAAAAACAGAAATTTAATATTAAATGGAAAATAGTTGTTTGATGAATCAAATGTGAAAATAAAACTTAGTTCCATTAAGATTATGAACTAATATAGAACTTACGAGTTATTGCGATTTGAAGAGCTTGCAAATAAGTTTCTGTAGAAAGGAATACAAAGCATAAAGTTCAGTCAGTATACTAAAGTTACACACAGACACGCGCGCATATACAAGTTAGATAACAGCATTCTTACACAGTCCGATGATGACAAATTGATGAGCGTGAGCTTCCGGTTGTAAAGTTGTTATATGTAAGATCACTGCACATGAAAGTTTTGTTCATCATCTTCCAAATCATTTAATGAGCAGGAAAAGCATAAAAAATGTCTCACACATTGCTCGTTATATATTTGGGAAAAAAATTAGTTTTTATATAAACTGTTCCAGGCATAATTCTGATTAATCCAAGACAAGAAATTCTATGTGCTTCAGGCTGTACAATGCGAATTGACTATCTTTGATATCTCTGTTCTGGGAAAGGTTTGGATTTGTTTTCCCCTCTTCATTTTTCTTTAGTTACATAAACTTAATATCTAGTTTTATTCATACTTTATTTATGGAAAAGGGAAAGAAGAAAAGATCCGCATTTTCACTCTGATGATTCATAAACTATCTCACAAGTTTGATCAAGCTATAAAACAAACATTTCAGTTTTTCCATGCATATACACAAGCTAAGTATTCATTTAACTTAAGTTTTATTAAATTTTTCTACAAATCTTCCAATCAATTGCATTTCAGCAGCAGAACTGATATTTTAGCATGCAGTCAGATTTTTATATGACCAGAAGTTATAGCCAAAGACAGTCCATTAAAAACCAGATTATTGAAAAGAAAACTTGTTCAAAGTTGAACAAAGTAGGAGTGCACAACTACTGTAATTGTATAGATGGTTATTCATCTTGTAATTGAGGCTTACTATAATTAATTTTCAAATTGTATAAAGCACTTCAAAGAAAAGAGAAGCTTACAGGTTGTTACCTTTTACTAGCACCCAAGGAGATATCGGTCCAGTTAGCAAGTTTCCAGTTAAATATCTGAAAAGTCATATAAAATCAATACAATTTTGGTGCTTTCAGCAAAACGAACCTTAGCAAGGAATCTAAACGATTATGTTAATTTTTAGCACGGTAACTGAATAAACAGAAATACAACAAACACAGCTATATATTTCAGTTTAACACCTTAGATTTAATACTATTTATGCATGCGACTTTAAGTTCAATGTCACAATGATCTCTGGATATCAGAGTTCAGTACTGATAACTAATTAGTTTATGTATTTTTTTGCTTTGTTTATGTATAATTTTAAATTAGAGAAGGTTTCCCATCATCCATCACACAACTTTAATACTTCGAATACTGCAATGTTGAAACCACAATTTGAACACAGTGGCTTTTAATATTGTCCGCTTGTTTGGGCCATTATGATGGTCCTTTATTTTATTTCTTGCTAATTAACAAGTCCATCTATTACATGAGCTTGTACACTGTTCCCTAGCTCTCGAAAAATGGATTTATGCATTTTATTGTAAGAAAATTTACACACACAAACCAGATGCTTACATATAAACCACCCTACTCAGAACAATATAATTGCTTGGAATTTCTCCACTCAGTTTGTTAAAGCTGAGGTCTCTGCAAGTGAATTTATAAACAAAACATTAAAAAACAACAAAGTATTTATTTCCACAACTTGTTTAATTCAGGATGAATGGTAGACAACCAAAAAGCTTTCAAACATCATAGTGAACTATGCAATCAAAAAGACCGAAAAAAAAAAGTTGTCTTTGCCACAAAAGAGTGTAAGAGACAATGTCTAAACCATACAAAGTATAAGGTGCCAACTAGCTTAATTGGTATAGTCATTTAAGGGTTGTACTAAAGACTTGGGATCAAATCCGGCCTTCACCTTCACATGGGGTTTGGGGATAGGGGATCAGAGAGAGCTAGCTCATTGCAACCAACCATTAGAAAGAAAAAAAAAAACTACTTTCAAGTGTCAATATTTCAGCACCAGTTTTACATGTGTGACAAACACATCTCTTGAGGTTCCTTTATTTCTCATATTCTCTAACAACAGAGTTAATATCATGAAATAACCCTAACCGAGTTTATTCCATCAATATAAGATAATGAAAACTGAGCTATGAAAGGATACTAGGTGATCCTTCAAATGGTATCACGACATTTTCTCTCCATTAAAGAGGGAGGCGATGAGGACAACAAGTCTGTACTAACAAGTTCTTTAATTCTCTCATTTCCCAAAGATATACACGCGTGATGATATTACAACTCCTAAGAATACTGTAACACAAACAAATGACATACAGTTTGAGTTGCCAAAAAAAAAGGAAAAAGGAGGAAGGTATTGCCACTTTATATACATTAAGTTCAATATCGCGTAAACATTTTACTCACAGTGTATTCATCTTTTTCATGTTGTTAAGTTGCGGAAAGGTAGCTTCAGTTCCATTTAAATCACTAATTCTCCTGCATATATCACATTCAACCAATACAAGGTACAATATTAATTGAAAACCCACACGAAATTAATTAGAATCTAAAAAAATCATACTTACAGATCAGTTAATTTTTCAAGAGCCGCAATACCACTAGGCTGAACGTAAAGTGGTTGTCACTGATCTAACTGCATAATGTTTGAAAAAATAATTGATCAACCTCAAAGGCGATAAACAGTAATTAATATGAGCTTAATGAAACATGACTAAAATGCTTACAACTCCTTCAATGAAGTCAGCTTAGCAAATGTTTCAGGGACTTCCCCGCTAAGACTATTTGAGGTTAGCAGCCTACAACATCAACATAAACAACAAAAATATAAACAAATAAATTCAAGCAATCAGAATATCAATGTGTATCTTTAAAACCCTTTTAAATAAAAGAACATTAAATGAAACAAAACATTAAAAATTCATACCAAAGAAAGAGGAAAAAAAGAGATGGGTGTTGACCCTCACCTATATTTTAATGATGACAAAACACAACTGTGATTAAACTAACAGTGCAATCTAAGTGTAGTAAGCAACAAAAGCATTCAACCAAGGATCAAGGTGCAAGAACTCAAACCGAATCAAACTTTCAAGTAAAGATGCAAGAACTAGTATAGGTCTAAGGTATTAGAATAAAGTGTAAGTCTCACTTGTATATTGAAAAGCTTGTCCGATGGCTCGCACATAAAAGGTTTTTAAACAGAACTTTTTAAACAAACTGTTTTAAGTTAAACACTTTTTGAAACAGAAAAACTGGGTAACCCAGTCGACTGGGTACATATACCAGTCGACTGGTAAAATGGACAGACAGTCCCCAGTTGACTGGTACCCTAGTAGCCTTAAAAATGAGATTTTTTAAGAAGACCTAGTCGACTGGTAGTTCAAAAAATATGACCTTTAGGACTCGAAATCTGAGAATTTAAAGGCACAATCATTTCAAATTAAAGTCTAACGGTCATATTAATACATGGCTATATAAACCCACTCTATTGAGTATTCATAGAGATGTTGAGACATTCAAAAAGAGAAGAACACACACAATCAAGTCATTTACTCTTTGAAACTCAAAAAGCTTTGAAATATTCATGCTGAGCCATTCTTCAAGCTTTACTTTGAAAAAGAGACATTATTCAATTGTATAAGCTTTCATTTGCTGTCTCTCTACCACTTACTTTACAGCATTAATTGTAAAGGGATTACTTCTGAGAGGAAGGGGATTGTACAGTTTGAGCAACACCCGTAAGTTGCTTGTGTTCGGTTTGTGCAACACCCGTGAAGTTGCACGACTAAGTTTCTTAATGGATTACTTCAAGGAGGTTCCTTGAAGAGAGTAGACGTAGGGTCGGAACGAATCCGATATTGTCGAACCACTATAAACTGAGTTTGTATTCTCTACTCCTTAAACTCTTTATTTACAACATATTACTTGTTTAATTGCTTGTTGGTTATATGTCTTTATAAACTTGTATTTATTCCGTAAAAGTTTTTAAAAACCCAATTCACCCCTCTCTTGGGTTGAAACCTCGGTCTACAAGGGGAAAACTATATTTTGTTAGTAAGGATTTGCAAGGATCATAAAAACTTGAATAATGGTCTTAGATTCTCTCTATAACGGGTAGATTCCCAAGCTCTGGAGGCAAATCCCCTGAAAGCTTATTGAAATCCGCACTACTATAAAATTATCAATACACAATTTTGAATCAATTCATAAGAACATAGTTATAAACATCTCTCTACACAAATTGAAATGACCACAAAAAATAGAGGAAAAATTGGTTTATAAAGAACTCACAAACTGATAAGAGTGGAAATGTTTGCTAGCTCTTTTGGAATTGAACCTGTTAACCGGTTTCCTGGAACGGAACTGCAATGCATAATATATTAATATCCATATGTTAATTTCACCAGCAAAAATGACAAAAGAAAATAAGCAACAATGCTTAATCCATGAATTTTATGCTCATTTACACAGACAATATATGTGCATATATATTCAAGTACATATAAATACGCATACATGTTGACTAGTTGCATGGAGCCCCATTCTGGCGGAATGGTACCGTTGAGATAGTTTATGGTGAGGTCACTGTGTGAAGATGGACAGTCAAGTTAATTTGTTCATAGAAGAAAAAGGGAAAGAAGAAAAAAACAGAATTTCAACTTTTAAAAGGGTAATACTGGAAATGAAAAGGGACAAAATTGGCATGAAAAGTATGACAAGTAAAATACTTACAGTCCTTGGAGGAAAGGAAGCCTTACCAGTTCTGGTGGGAGTGTGCCTGGGAGATTTTGTGCCTTGAGTAATCTGTGCTTCAACAGAGAATGGGTTTAAATTATATACAATGTATAGTATGCATGATAAACAGAAATCTTTTATTTGCATTTATCTCATAAAACCTGTAGTACTGTTGGGTTTTGCTTCAATCAAGAATGGAGCTTTGATATTCACTGCCTGTGCATGGTTTTTTATCTATTTATGATCCAGTTTATCTATTTATGATCCAGTTTATGAAATAATTTATATTTTTTATAAATCAAAATTAAATTAAGAAATTTATGAAATTGTTTTTTAAATTTAGAAAAATTACTTTTATTGTTATTTTATCAGTCATTAAAGAGTTATAACTCTAATAGTTTCAAAAATCATTTATAAACCATATACGGTTTTCAATGTTAGACTAAACATATTCTAATAAAATATCGTTTGGCTTGATTGTTTAAAATTAAAAACTAAAAAAGATATCAAAACAATTTTTTTGGTAAAATAACTGCTTCAATTTCATAAAATCTATTTTTTCAGTATCTAATTCTTCCTAAAAACATTATTCAAAACGCTAGGCCAATCAATACCTAAATTTTTCAGTAAGACATTAAAGAACAATGCTATTTAAACATTCATCAAATATTACTTCTATAAATTCTGAAAATTTAAACGGTAATTACAACTCAAATTCTCAAACGATTTCATAAGTTTTTTTTAGTGCTTTTTGAGATCTTTGAAAGAAATGACTAGCAATCATTACTCAAGATTATAACCCAATTACAAAGATTTTTAGGATGTCTTAATTATATTTCAGATTTTTTTCCTCACATGAGACAATTATACGAACCTTTATATAAAAGGCTTCGTAAGAACCCAGAACCTTGGTCCTCTCTTCATACAGAAGTAGTCAAACTCATTAAAACAAAAGTTATTAGTCTTCCATGTTTAGGTATCCTGTCTCCTTCAGCTCAAATTGTAATTGAGACTGATGCATCCAACACAGGATATGGTGGTATTCTAAACAAATTCTTCCAGGTCAAACTGTTGAACAAGTTGTTCGGTATCATTCCGGTATATGGCTTGGAGCTCAAAAAAATTATTCAACTATTAAAAAAGAAGTTTTATCAATCGTTTTATGCATATCTAAATTCCGAGATGATTTATATGGAAAATCGTTTTTATTACGCATCGATTGCAAATCAGCAAAAGAAGTTTTACAAAAAGATGTTCAAAATCTTGTTTCAAAACAAATCTTTGCAAGATGGCAAGCAATATTAAGTGTCTTTAATTTCCAAATAGAATATATTAAAGGAGAGCATAATTCCCTTCCTGATTTTCTTACTCGGGAATTTTTACAGGACAAAAAAGAAGATGTCCACATCCCAATCTCAAAAAGGGAAAGAGAAGGCTAGCCCTTCTAAACCTCAACAGCTGTCTGACTATTATACGTCCCCCAGAAAACATGCAAGACCTCCAATGGCACCTATTACCCCACAAAAAGCCAATAGATTTTCCCCACTGGAAGATCTACAAGCCTTTCCAGAATTACCACAACACCCTTTTTATTCCCAAATATTATCATCTCAACCAAAAAGTCCTCCTACCCAATACTTTGAAAAGGCTAACCAAGAATTTATCCGCAGTACAACTCTTCCTATTCCTTCTAATGATAATGACCAAAACAAAATTTTACAATGGTTATATTCTAACAAGATTTTTCCTACAGGTTTTCAATACATTCCAGATGATATTCATAAAACACAAAGGTTTTATGAATTAATATTAATTGATACGAAATCCGTAGAAATAACCTATACTCATGATCCCTTAGACCCTTCCAGAATCATTTACTCTAAATGTACAATCCAGAAAGTCATTAATCCTGACCATATTCCAGATCACTATTTACCAAGACCATTTTCTATTTCCTTCGTACCTCCCACTTATACTTATCATGATTACCAAATGGCCTGGTTCAACATGTTCTTCATAAAACCCAAATCCCATTCATGGTTTATCTTTTTTGACAAGAAAGTTCGCTTTGAATTTCCAACATGGTTCTTTGACTGGTGGTCCTTCTTTGGATCCCATTCAATTATTTTCCCAGAAAAAACCCAAGAATCACTTCATTATTTCATATCTCACATCTCAGATAACAAACCCTATGCTCATGAACTCTAATTTGTGACCATGTTTGCCATCCCATGGATATTCGCCTGGGATTATGCCATCACTCCATCCCATTTGGGAGTCCATGCTTTAAAAAGGACTTTCAAAATAAAATGGTGCTGATATCACCACCATCAAAACTTGGTTTCATGATAATCCTTTGCACCTCAAAAAGATATCAAGAACCCCATCTGTCTCAAGTTCATCCAAAAAAGAAAGAAGGAGAAAGCTTCTCGAAGAGTTATCACAAATTTCAAACTCAGAGAAAAGCGATCATGACAGCTCCCAATCTCTTCCTCTCGCCCCTGACTTCTGGGCCCAAGATCCTTATGTAGATTTAGATTATGATCTCGCCAGCATTAAAGGTCCTCATTAGATCCTGACAAAAAGAAAAAGGTGAAGTCAAAAAAGCAAAAGCATCTTTGCCGACACAAAATGACAAGTAATATCTGCCAGCACAAAAGTAAAATTTATCCGTTGTCAGAGCAAAAGCAAAATTCATCAGTCGCCGACGCAAAACGACAAAAAGAAATATCAGCCAGCGCAAAAGCAGCAAGATTCTCAGCCGGTTAAAGATAAAGCATCCAAAGTAGCAAGACAGCTTAGCTAGCTTTACCGGATCAAGACAAATAATGACAACTCAGCTCCAATAATGCAGAAGACCAAGACTAAGTTGTATATAAATAGGTTTTGTAAATCTGCCAGAGGCAGAGTTTTTCTTAGAGTTTCTTTTTCAGAGTTTTATTTCGAGTGTTCTTAAGCTTACTTTGTAAACACGAGTGAAAAAGTGAATTATTCACAAAGTGTGCTCAACTCTGTAAAGCACTGTAAGATTCTCTCTCTGTAACTCAATCCCATTCATCATCTGTTTCAGGATTTATAATTTAGTTGTCATAACTTAGTTGTCATAACTTTATAATATATTTTATAAATCATATTCAGGTTTCTAGTTCATGTTTTTAATTCTAATCCTTGTAATTGTATATCCAAAGTAAGAATATCAATAAGATTTGGATCATACAAATCTACTGAAAAATTTGGATAACAATTAAAATAAACAGGACCATTATGAATATTGGAAGCTACAAGAGATAATAATGAGTTCTGAAAATTATTATGCCTAGCATCTCTAAGCATCATTAATATGGGAGTGTCTATTCCTAGACGATGTAATGGTTTAATAGCTATCTGGACTAATCCTAGATGCATGAATTTAAAACCTTCTTGCCTATGTTTTCTCATAGCAGGTAAAGACAATAATTTAATACTTTCATTTTCTTTACTTATGCTAAAGGTTTGCTCAGTTGTTTTAATGGAGTAGTCTGACCTAAAGTCGAAGCTACCTATTTGGTAAATCCTATTGATTTTTTGACTGGGTATATGCCAGTTCAATAAATCTTGTTCTACTTTGGCAATGTTTATTTCTTGACTGTTTATGGTATAATTTGGGTCATGATTATCAGTGGGATAATCATGTGGAGGAGAATAAGGGTTGGATCCTGAAACAGATGATGAATGGGATTGAGTTACAGAGAGAGAATCTTACAGTGCTTTACAGAGTTGAGCACACTTTGTGAATAATTCACTTTTTCACTCGTGTTTACAAAGTAAGCTTAAGAACACTCGAAATAAAACTCTGAAAAAGAAACTCTAAGAAAAACTCTGCCTCTGGCAGATTTACAAAACCTATTTATATACAACTTAGTCTTGGTCTTCTGCATTATTGGAGCTGAGTTGTCATTCTTTGTCTTGATCCGGTAAAGCTAGCTGAGCTGTCTTGCTACTGTGGATGCTTTATCTTTAACCAGCTGAGAATCTTGCTGCTTTTGCGTTGGATGATATTTCTTTTTGTCGTTTTGCGTCGGCGACTGATGGATTTTGCTTTTGCTCTGACAACGAATAAATTTTACTTTTGTACTGGCAGATATTACTTGTCATTTTGTGTCGGCAAAGATGCTTTTGCTTTTTTGACTTCACCTTTTTCTTTTTGTCAGGATCTAATGAGGACCTTTAATGCTGGCGAGATCATAATCTAAATCTGCATAAGGATCTTGGGCCCAGAAGTCAGGGGCGAGAGGAAGAGATTGGGAGCTGTCATGATCGCTTTTCTCTGAGTCTGAAATTTGTGATAACTCTTCTAGAAGCTTTCTCCTTCTTTCTTTTTTGGATGAACTTGAGACAGATGGGGTTCTTGATATCTTTTTGAGGTGCAAAGGATTATCATGAAACCAAGTTTTGATGGTGGTGATATCAGAATAAGAACAATCATGTTTTAACCACCATTTTATTTTGAAAGTCCTTTTTAAAGCATGGAGTCCCAAATGGGATGGAGTGATGGCATAATCCCAGGCGAATATCCATGGGATGGCAAACATGGCCACAAATAAGAGTTCATGAGCATAGGGTTTGTTATCTGAGATGTGAGATATGAAATAATGAAGTGATTCTTGGGTTTTTTCTGGGAAAATAATTGAATGGGATCCAAAGAAGGACCACCAGTCAAAGAACCATGTTGGAAATTCAAAGCAAACTTTCTTGTCAAAAAAGATAAACCATGAATGGGATTTGGGTTTTATGAAGAACATGTTGAACCAGGCCATTTGGTAATCATGATAAGTATAAGTGGGAGGTACGAAGGAAATAGAAAATGGTCTTAGTAAATAGTGATCTGGAATATGGTCAAGATTAATGACTTTCTGGATTTTACATTTGGAGTAAATGATTCTGGAAGGGTCTAAGGGATCATGAGTATGGGTTATTTCTACGGATTAAGTATCAATTAATATCAATTCATAAAACCTTTGAGTTTTATGAATATCATCTGGAATGTATTGAAAACCTGCAGGAAAAATCTTGTTAGAATATAACCATTGTAAAATTTTGTTTTGGTCATTATCATTAGAAGGAATAGGAAGAGTTGTACTGCGGATAAATTCTTGGTTAGGTTTTTCAAAGTATTGGGTAGGAGGACTTTTTGGTTGAGATGATAATATTTGGGAATAAGAAGGGTGTTGTGATAATTCTGGAAAGGCTTGTAGATCTTCCAGTGGGGAAAATCTATTGGCTTTTTGTGGGGTAATAGGTGCCATTGGAGGTCTTGCATGTTTTCTGGGGGACGTATAATAGTCGGACAGCTGTTGAGGTTTAGAAGGGCTAGCCTTCTCTTTCCCTTTTTGAGATTGGGATGTGGACATCTTCTTTTTTGTCCTATAAAAATTCCCGAGTAAGAAAATCAGGAAGGGAATTATGCTCTCATTTGATATATTCTATTTGGAAATCAAAGACACTTAATATTGCTTGCCATCTTGCAAAGATTTGTTTTGAAACAAGATTTTGAACATCTTTTTGTAAAACTTCTTTTGCTGATTTGCAATCGGTGCGTAATAAAAACGATTTTCCATATAAATCATCTTGGAATTTAGATATGCATAAAACGATTGATAAAACTTCTTTTTTAATGGTTGAATAATTTTTTTGAGCTCCAAGCCATATACCGGAATGATACCGAACAACTTGTTCAACAGTTTGACCTGGAAGAATTTGTTTTAGAATACCACCATATCCTGTGTTGGATGAATCAGTCTCAATTACAATTTGAGCTGAAGGAGACAGGATACCTAAACATGGAAGACTAATAACTTTTGTCTTAATGAGTTTGACTACTTCTGTATGAAGAGAGGACCAAGGTTCTGGGTTCTTACGAAGCCTTTTATATAAAGGTTTGCGTAATTGTCTCATGTGAGGAAACAAATCTGAAATATAATTAAGACATCCTAGAAATCTTTGTAATTGGGTTTTATCTTTAATTTCATCAGGAAATTTGCTTGCAAATTCTATGGATCGATCTATTGGTTTAATAGTTCCTTGATGGATTATATGACCTAAAAATCTAATTTTAGTCTGGAATAATTTCATTTTTGTTTCTGATAAAACTAAACCATTTGTTTTAATTATTTGGAAAAAAAGATTTTAAATGTTTAAAATGTTGATATATTGATTTTGAGAAAATCAATATATCGTCAATATAAGTAATACTGAAAGTAGAATATTCATTAAAAATATCATTTATAATATTTTGAAATTCTGAAGGAGCATTTTTGAGTCCAAAGGGCATTACGTTCCATTCGTAATGTCCAAAGGGAACATTGAAAGCAGTTTTATATCTATCTTCTTCACTAATTTGAATTTGCCAAAATCCTGATTTTAAATCAAATTTTGAAAATATAACAGAATCATGAAGTCTGTTAAGAAGATCTTTTTTATTGGGAATAGGGTACCTGATCCATTGAAGTACCTTATTTAGAGGTTTATAATTAATGACTAACCTAGGAGTTCCTCTTTCTAATTCAGCTTGTTTGTTTACATAAAATGCTGAACAACTCCAAGGGGACTTGCTGGGTCTTATAAGATTTTTTTCTAATAAACCTTTTATTTCTTCTTGGCAATAAGTTATTAATTCTTGATTCATTTGAATGGGCCTAGATTTGGAAGGAATATTCTTTTCATCAAAATCGGGTTCATAGGGAAGAGATACGATGTGCTTTTTCCTTTCCCAAAAAGCATTTGGGATATTAGCACAAATTTCTTTTTTGAATAAGGTCTCTAATTCTTTAATTTGGGCTTGGATTTGGGCTGATCCTAACTGTTGTTCTAATTTTTTATAATGAATCTCTTCTTTTAAAAAGTTAATATGGGCTTGCTTATTTTGGACCAAATTAATTTGCCTATGTAAGCTATTGGCCTGTAATAAGTTTAAATCTCGTGTATCTATTGGTTGAAGGAAAGGAAAAAATAGTTTTTGTCCTAACAAATAGGTTTCTATCCCTAAATGGTTAACTGTAAAGGGATATATTTGGGTAAGAAAAGGTGTTCCTAATATAATGTTTTGATGGATATTTTTAACTAATATAAAATGAGTTCTTAGGCAGTAACCATCGTTACATACATAAGAATTGGTTATTTTGTAATCTACATTGAGTTTGGAACCACTGGCAGTGTTTAACCTTTCTGTGGTTTTCTCATAATATTTAGTTGGGACTAATCCTTCTTTGAGACAATTCTGATCTGCACCAGAATCGACTAAGGCTACTGTGTTAATGTGATATTCTTCATTAATAACTATAGAAATTCTAATGTACCATTTCTGGTAATTAATTCTTTCTATGAGACTAATGAAGCTTTCGTCTAAAGGTAAGGGTGAAAAGGTTTCTTGGGGTGTAGAAGGGGGATCATTTATTATAGCTTTTCCTTTATCTGTTAATATATTATCTTTAAGATTTTTAATCTCAAGATTAATCATTCTGGCTTTAAGGTTTATAGTTTCTTTTTGAATTGTTTTAACTTGTTCTTTTAAAGTATTGACTTCTGTTTGAAGATCTTGAATGCTAGCAGTCTTAGATTTACTAAATCTTTCTTCTAATATTTTTGATAGATTGAAAGGTTCTGGATCTCTTATCCTTTTTTCTTCACAAATAAGTTCTCTTAATTTTAATAAATAATCCTTTTTGATTATGGGATCATTAATTTTATCTATGATGTCTAATAAGAATTCTTTATGGGAGGATATCATGTTGACAGATTTACATTTGCAAAATCCTTCTTTACAATCACAGGATTGTGATTCATCAGAGGATTCTGTTTCAGAGGATTCTTGCAAAGTATAAATGACATCATCATTTTCAGAAGAGGAGGTATCTTCTTCAGATTGTGAGTCATTAAGCATTAATTTTGACAATTGTTGTTTTAGGGAGTCTTCTATTTCTAATTCATTTATTTTTTGTTTTACTCTACAGTCTTTGGCCCAATGACCAAGACGACCACATTTGAAACAGGTTTTTGAAGACTTATTTGTTTTCTGGGTTATCTGGGTTTTAATATTTTTAGTTTTCTTAGGATTCGAAGAATTAGGTTTGTTGGGCTTTATGAACCTATTGGGCCTAAAAGGCTTTCTATAATTATGCTTCCTTATGGATTTAGATTTCTTTTTCCTAAGAGTTGATGGGGCTCTAATTGGTTCAAATCCATATTGGGCACAGAAAGATCCTAATTTCTTCTTGCTTTGATGAAGTTCTGACTTCATCTTGGATTTTAACTTAATGTCATTACAGAGAGCTAATCCTTCATAATTAATGAAGCTAATGATTTCTCCATAAGAGAGATCATCATAAGGTAAGTTACCATTATTGGTATCTCTGATTCTTTGCCTTACTTTCTCAGCAAAGAGTCGAGGAAGTCCACTAATAAATTTCTCTTTCCAATAAGCATTATTGGAATCTTTCCTAGTAAATACTTTGGCAAGGAAAACATCCTTATACCATCTGAAATCTTGCATGGTAGGGCAGGTCAAATTGAGAAGAATCTCTGTAGACCTGGTTATCCATCTTTCTGGATCTCCTATGAAATGTTTTGTTATTGCAAACATAAGGGTTTCAAATGCATTTTCTATCTGGGGAGTATAAATGGTAGTTTCACCAGTTTGAGGATGTATAATGGATTGAGGTTCTCCTAACTTAGTGGCTTCTAATACTTCTTGTCTATTTTCTTCTGTAAGATAATTAGTCCACCATCCCTTGAGGGTTCCAGTAAACCCTGCAATGATAGACTTGGTAATACCTTTATTGGTATTGGTGGGTTTTGTTCGATAGGAGGTTGCTGCCATAGCCATTTCTTGAAGGATATCAAGAATTATATGCTCACTGGCACCATCTATATTCCATTCATAAATGGAGTCACAGTCATATTTAGCTTGAACAGCTAATGATCTATCTTCAAATTGGAGGTCTGGAGGTGTTGGTCTAGGGTAAAAGTTCCTAGTTGTGGGTAAAGGTGCTCTGGATCTAATAATTTTATTGACGTCTACAGATTCTGTAATTTCACTAATAAGATCTTTATCTATTTCATGAATGTTTGCTTGAGAACTTGATTCTGCTTTAGGGATGTCTTTTAGACTTAATTGTTGTAACTGCTTATTAATGGAGGCTAATATATCATCATCACCTAAGGTGACTATATCTGTCTCTATATGAGGGGTAAAAATAGGTTGAGAAATAGTAAGTGGTTTTTGTATAGGTGGAGTAAAAGTAAAAGATGTTGAAGGTAATTTTGATGATGTATATGATGGAGCAGGGGAAGTAGCAGGGACACTCTCTCCCCGGGGAATTTTGGAAGGAAGATGGTCAATCTTCTGTTCTATAGTAGTAATTGTAGCATCAAGGGAATTGAGATGGGATGATAATGTGGCTAAGTTCTGGTTGGTATAATTATTTTGTTCATGTAGATTGGCTATATCTATTTTTTCAGCAACATGTCGGGGATTATAATCTTTATCTATAACCTTAAAGGGTGCTGCTGGAATAATGTCTCTATAACCAGGCGGCTGAAGATGTAAATTTCCTAATGGAGGATGGATTGAAGATATAACTTCCTTGGTGGAGGAAGTCCATTTTTGATCTATCTTGTTTATAACATCTATTTGGTTATTAATTAAATCTGGATGATTTTTAGCAAATGGATTATAAATTTTATGGTTGAATGTATAAATTTCTAACCAATCAAAGAATAATATGTCACAATGAATTTCATTCATTTGACAATACCATTATTCACGGATTTGTATTTGTTTTTCTTTAGTAAATGATTGGGAAAACCAATTTACTTTCTCTTTATTTTTTAATGAAGAAAAGTCTTTCTTAATAAGTCTTTATTAATTTCATAATTATCACTCATGATAACATTAACTTCATACATATCTGATTTTGTAGGAGATGGATTATGAAGAGGGTCTTGACTATTAGAAGTTTCTCCTAATGGTTCTTCTAATGCTGTTCTAAAGAAAGAATTATCACAATAACCTCGAGGAATAGTGGGATGAAAATCCACACCTAATAAATTGTGAGGAAGTTTGGAATCTAGACTGAATCTTGAGAGTAATATCTGAAGATCATCATACAAAGGAAGTGTTCTAAATCAGACTAGCACCTTTTTATTGAACTTCAGATCTTTGAAACACGACAGTCACTTTTCCTGGATCCTCACAGCCATCATTTGGCATGGAGGTCTGACACAACACATGCCCAAATAAAGTGACCAACCCAATACTTTCAGTCCTAATTGTTGAGAAATTTGTAGGTGTACTGATTGCATGTTAAATTTTCGTAAAATAAAAAAAAAATTGGAGTAATGTTAATTATAAAATAAAAAATTATTTTAACTTTATCCAAAGTGTTTCGAATGGGATAAAAATTTCATCTCAAACATATAAAAATTACTCCTAATTTCAACAACAAGTATTAAAAATGATATACAAAAGTTTGTATAAAATGTTTACCTGTGAATTAAGCAAGTGTGAAATAGCTTTTTTATTTTTTTTTATAATTTAACGGTTGTCAACTCATGTTAACAAGACAACCACATAATTTATTTTACCAAAAAAAATCTCAAAGTATAAAATGAAAATCAGACAAACCACGAGGTATTTCATAAAATTTATACAAAAGTTTATAATTGGTTTAAACTACTTATTTACTTTTTCCTTACAAATACGGGTATTACATTATATCTCAGGTAAGTTGGTTTGTAGAATATAAATATTTCAATCATGCAACTATTGAATCAAAACATTTAATACATTAATCACTTGTTTATTTATTTATTTATATATATATATATATATATATTATATTTAGATGTAATTTAAAACCAACTTTAGGTTAAAGTTTATTTTTTAAAATATAAATATTGAATCAAATAAAATAACAATTAAATATCATTTAACAGCTACTTTGATTTGTTTTGATTAAATTTTAATAATTCAAAAAAAAATTAAGCTCAGGTATAAAATTGAACCTAAACATCAATATTACAAAATATATAATGTATGAAGTAGATTTAGAAAGAGGTTATAATGTATGAAGTAGATTTAAAAAAATTTCTCATGCGGCGGATTGTGGCATCTATCTTTTTAACTTTTTTGAAGAACCAAAATTAAAATTTGACTAATCAAAGCTTCAATCAATAAGACCAAAAACTCTAAAAAGAGGTTAAAAACGTGTAACCCCACACTGTCTATCCCCTAATAATCAGCAATCAAATCAATTATTCATTATTTGGAATTAAGACCTACTTTATTTGTCTGCGCATGCAAAAGTAAATCCAGCTGGAAAGTTTTGGACAATTCAAGTGGCAGCTCCGTGTACGGACCATACTACTAAAAGATAAAATTAAAAATGGAAATCATTATTGACTTATTGTTGTGCTTTTGCTGCTATGCATTACATGTGGAAGGTACGTACTTCTCTAGAACTTTACAACTATTTAGCATGCAAGAAACTGTTTGGATTAGCTATAGTGACCCAAATAATACCATATAGTCAAAATGGAGGATGTGAATTTTTTTTTTTTAATAATGACACATGATTAATTAATAATTATTAAACAATGAAGTGATCTAAACGGATTGTCGCGATGAATGTACGATCATATTTATTAATATAATGATGTAATAATTTAAAAAAGAGCTATTTTTCACATACAAAAATTCATTTATTGAGAGATTTGAGATGCAATTGCCTTTATAAAGGGTTCTTACTTTGAACTAACAAAGTAACCAAGTAAGTCAACAAACAATGGTGGAGCTACTCATGCTCGTGGGGTCAACTACCCCTCAAAAATTTAAAAATGTAGGTTTTTACCTTAATTTTTTTAAAAGTTTTATAAAATTTGCATGTTGCCCCCTCAAAATAACTATAACTTTATTTCAAAATATATTTTTTGTTCATAATTTTATCCCCCCCCACCCCAACATGAAATTCTAGCTCTGCCTTACATAAGCAAGTAAGAATGAAAGGCTGAACCAGATAAAAGAAAAATGCATAACTCAAACTCAATCATACGCTAGGTATAAAGTAAAAAGAATTCAAAGTATAGAGAGAAAACATCCGAAGAACAAAGATAGCTAACTCAATTCTCTCATCCTCTCAAATATCTCTTCATCTCTATATCATTTCTTTATTCACCGCAAAAAGTGTTTACTGACACTTCAAGATTTTCCAAATTCTTGCTTTTATATAAAACAATTAAAATAATTTATATAATATATTTTAAAATTACGAAATTATATATTGTGATAACAAGGTGAGATTTAAAGGGAAAGAAATATCTACAAATAGTTTGGGGCAATATAAGACAGAATCAATTTAGGCTTAGACTTAGAAAATATTTTTCATTTGTGCATTATTAACATAATGAGATAAATATATTTGTCCTCTCGAGATTTGGCGTAATGTACATTTATTCTTCGTAGTTTAGAAAATGACAATCATTTTTTTTGTCTTATTCATAATTTAAGTTTTTCGGGACATTTATCTTCTTAACGTTATAAAATCAATTAGTCAATTAATAAAAATTAATCAACCAGCGTGACATATCTTTATTATTTTGGTTTAATCTTATATTGTCTTCACTTTATTTTATGTACTTTATATAAAATAACATTTAAAAATTTACTAACACTTTTTCTTCACTCACTTCTTTTTATTTCGGATCAAACACCTATAAATTTATTCATTTGTTCCGTTAATCATGTATTTTCCTTCCCTAACATTCATTTTTTTTAAAAATAAAATTTAAATTCATTATCAAAAACATAATAACCTGATTAATAAAAATTTAATTAAAATATTTTCTCTGCAGTAACAACCACAAAAGGTAAATGTGATGAAAGCAACAACCATAATCCTTTATATGCAACAAATGCCATTTTATTTTCTCTCTCCTTAACTTTCTCTCCCTTTACCCACATCTACGCACAAGATTAGCAACTCAAGTGTTGTGACTTTAGTTGTTAGAAATCACTCGCACAAAAAATCATCAGCTTTGGTCGCGATAAATACTGTTGGTTTCCCAAATTTTTCAATAGAAAATAAAAAAATATTTTTCATAATTGACCAATTCATAATCTTTTCAAAACAAGATATTTGGCACGGTAGAAACAATTCTCTACCCCTCTCCCAATTATTAGAATTCGAGAGTCCTCCTCACCATAATCACCATTGGAAAAGTAAATTGGCTCACTTTTGGAACTCATCATTGAATCATCAAACATTGAATTGCAGCATTCTGCTTTTATGCCCTCACTCTGTACAGCGACAGATCCCTACAGAGAAAGTGAAAAATTACATATAAATTCTGGTCATTAAGGGAACTTTGGCTTGAAATCTCAATTATGAACACATTGATAAGATCACTTATGAATGAGCACCTAAAGATTGAACTAATTAGACCACAAGCTTAGTTTAGCGATTGCAGCTCTTGTGGGAGTAATCCTAGTTTTGATCCAGGTTGTCATCGCTTCAAAAGATTGAACTGATGTTATCAGAACGTATAGAACTAATCCTTGAAAACCCTTTATTCCTCTCTTTTAGATATGCTAAAAAAGCAGTGAAAAAGGAAAAATAGTCTATGATTAAGGGGAGATCTATGATAAGAAACTAATTGAGGGAACCCACATATGAGAGGACCTATTTTGGACTACTCTCACTGCAAATGGAATAAATTATGTTGATTAGTTTACTCTTCTCAAAAAGAAAAGAAAATTAACTCTTTAAGAGTTATCCATGATAATTTCAACATTTTAAGACAAAAATGAATTGCTATGGAATCATCAATTACTTCTCTGCCAATATTGCTACAAAGAACAATTAGCAGAGTGAAGAAGATAATGGCGTGTAAAAAGATTAGAAACTTCTTCATCAGGTAATTATTATTCTTGAGGAAGAAAACTGACCTTGGGGGTTGCTGAAATTGCAGATTCAGTCAGTTGGTGTAGAGTACAAGATGAAGCATGTCCCTGAAGGTGAAAAAGTTCCAATTTTCATACTATCAATGTAATACTCGTATTGCCTCCAGGCATATAGCGCAGTGGTAAGTTCGGCCTTCAAGATGGCGGCGCAGTGGTAAGTTCGACCTTCGAGATGGCGGTGATCCCGTAAGGTCTCGGGTTCAAGTCCTGTCACTGCGCTGCATATCTTGTGATTTACATCCTCCACAGTGTCCTAAGGCAAGGATTGTGGGGGCGGTTGTAATGGTCCGTTATCCCAAAAAAAAATGTAATACCCGTATTTGTGAGATTTGTATTGAATAAAATAATTCTTTGAAAAAAAAAATGAAAAGTAAAAAAAAAACATGTATAGTAAAAAAAGTTGAATAGTAAAAAAAAAATTAGACGGGAAACGTCTAAATTCCAGAAGATAGAAAAAAATAATAAAAGTAAAGTAAAAAAAGTAAAGAAAAGGTAAAGGAAAAGTAAAGTAAAAATAAAAGTATATATAAAAAAAATGGAGCAAGTAGCAGCACCTGCTGCCATTTCGGTTTCAAAATTTCAGCTGGCCATTTATGACCATAATGATGGTCATAAATGTGCATTGTCTTTGGGTGGCATCATAATCAGGGAGGGGTCACTGAATGTAATATTTATCTGGCCGTTTGAGAATTTGAGAGAAGGGCTGAAACTGAAACTGTGTATATATAGGCATCATGTGTAAATGCCAAGCTTACTTCAAAAATTTCATTTAGTTCTTTCAAAGTTTTCTATCTCCTTAAACATTTGAAGACATGAAGAAATACTGAAAGAGTAAAATTTTTGAAAGGATCTTTTACAGAATTTCATAGAGAATCATGAAAAGTTATCAGAAAAACAAAAGGTAAGATCATAGTGTTTATTTTTGAATTTCTGATTTATGAAATTCCCAGGAAGTTAAAGTGAGAATTTTCAAAGTATATGGTTTATATTGAATTAAAGAATAAATTAGAAAATTTATATAAATATGATGTCAGGTGTTGACAATCTACAACTGGGAAATTTCTGAGAAAAACGAGAAAGACAATGAGGTGATCCTCAGGTAGCTTTAAGAGCTACGTGGTAAGTTGGATTTACTTTAAGTAGTCTAAATAAAATAAATTATTTGGTGATAATATTAAATTTAATTATTAAAGTATGATTGGGTGGTAGATAAAGCTTTGGTGGATAGATATGGTATAAATATTGGACTCGTAGAAAATTATTATGTCAGAAGAAATATTATTAGAAAAAAAATGAGTTGATTTAATAATAAAAGCGATATGTGAAATTCTTGATGAACTATGGTTGAGATGTTGATATGAATTTTTGAGAAGATGAACTGTTGCGGGTATTGACAAGCTTTAATAGATAGTTTGATGTAATTTTGGAATAAGAGGGATTTAGTGGAATTTTATATAATTTGAGAAAAATCAAGATGTGGATATGATTTGGGATGAAATTTAGTGGATCTTGGCAAGCTTTATTGGATGATTTATGTGATTTGGGATGAGAGGAATTTAGAGAAATTTTTGTTATATAAATTTGAGAATAATCAGGATTGTTAATTTTAGTGTGTTGAAATTATGATGTTTTTACATTACTGTTCAGATGCATATTTTATATCATTGCTCATATGCATATGCATTAAATGAGAAAGAAAAGAACCGAAAAGTGGCCGGTCTAATGAAATAACCGTGACAGCCGGTATATGCTGAAAATAAAAGGGATACCTTGCCAGCCGGTATATGCTGAGAAAATTCTGTGGCAATCGGAACAAGTTGCAAAGTAAAGAACCAGGAAGATGCCGGTCTAAGATAATAACAACCTGTCGACAAGTGGGAAGACGTTCCCATCATATTCATTCATTTCATTGTATCTGTTTTAATTATTGTTTGCATTACTGAAATACTGATGTGTGATGTATAAATTGTGAATTTAATTATAGATGGCTAAGTCTCACCGAAAGAGATAGTTATGTGATGAGATTATTGAAATGTTGAGGTGTGGTGTATTATTGTGAATAAAATTAATGATGTTGAGTCTCCCTGAAAAAGACAGTTATGTGATGAGATTATTAAAATGCTGAGGTGTGAGATATTATTGTGAATATAATATAGATGGATAAGTCTTACAAAGAGAGACAGTTATGGTGATAAGGATAATCTAGATGGTAGACTTTATAATGTGAACCTCATTACGAAGTAATTACGAGATTATTGGTGGTATTAAGGTGAACAAATAAATAAGAGAAAGAGATTGATAGAGAATAAATATCATGACATGTGAAATGATAGTAGAGTGCTAGTATCGAGGGTATGGGATATAAATTGATTAAATATTAAAAGACTATTTATGCAAATGAATACTTTTAGTAAATTTAATTCACTGAGCTTGTGAAGCTCACTTCTCATTGTACAATTATTTTTAGGTAGTAGGCTTGGCAAATAGTTTGGTGAGTTGAGGTTCAAAAGAAATCGGTTTTTGTAAGCCACGTGTGTGTCATCATCCTCAGACTGATGAGAAAAAGAAAATAAAAATTTATTCGTAAAAATTCATGCATTTTACGTTGTATAGAATGTTTAAAGATCGGATTGATGTAAATTCTTTTGGTGTTCTTTATTTTTTTTATGGTTGCATATATGTGTCGTGCTAAGATTTCAAAATGTAGACTGCATAAAAGAGTAAGAAAGTGAACGACTAAAATAAATGATATTTTAATAAACAGTCTGAGGATGACACGTGGACGCGTTAGAGTTTGAGTTAGAGATGTGGATTTGAGAGGGCATTGTAAGCCCACAATATTTTTGACAAGTCGGGGTTGAGTCTGAATCTGTGGTTCCTAGAAGTGAACGTGTAAATAGTATGATGGATATTAGTAATAGAATTGATATTAATAAAGGTATGAAATAATTTGAAGTTGAAAGAGATAGGCTAAGATAAGCTCTTGCTCATGCTTTTGAGAAAATGAATGTAGCAGATAACATAATTGATAGCTTATATCATAGGCTTGATGAACAGGCTAGAGCAGGGCCTGAGGTTGTTATAAATCTAATAATGGTAGATGCTCAAATGTGAAAAAGTGAGTTTATGTACGTGATACAGAGGGAATATTTTAAACTGAATGTCTTGTTGTTTAAAGGATCTATGAATCCTAGTAAGCCTGAGTTTTGGGAAAAGCATGTAGATAGAATTATTTGATATTTTTACCAGTAATTGATAGGTAGATGGTTGCTTTTATTTCGTTTAAGTTAGAAAGAGAAGCTTTAGAATGATGAGAGGATATTCTTCACAGGGTAAGCGCAAATGTTGTTAGACTTTTAATCTGGAATAGGTTTAAGAAAGATCTTATTGATAAATATTTTCCTTAAGACCTTTAGAGCCCAACAAGATAGAGATTTTATTTATTTGAGAAAATTTATTAAATATGGCTCAGTATGATAGGATATCGGTGGCCTTTGTCAATGGTTGTATCAGAAATGGTAGACATAGAGAAGAATAAGTGTAAGAGGTTCATAGATGATCTATGTTGTAAGGTTTGATCAAAACTATCTTACGTGAGGCATATAAATTATGTGAGATTGGTGGATATAATACTTCAGATTGAGAAGAAGGTGATGGAGATCAGAAGAAGGAGGAATCGGTGGAAGATGTTTAGATTTGAAGAAACCCGAATTGGTATCAATATGAGTGTACAGGGTGGGAGACCACCCAGAAGAGGTGTTCCTTGTCATAGGGAACTAAAGTACAGAGTCAGAGGAAAGCAGGACCTATTATAGCTCAGAATACTATTGGTGGGACTCTTAGATTTGGGAGACAGGTTAGTCATGGCAGAGGGAGTAAGTGTGCCAACAAGGGAAAGTGGCAATGTGATGTATGATTGGGAGACAGAAGTTTGTCATAGATATATTCAGATAAAATATTTATTTTAGAATTGTCAAAAATTTGAAATGCGTTATGGGTGGAGAAGGTGGACATGTCAATGTTGGTTGACCTTGATGCAACCCATTCTTTTGCATCACGTATTCATATGAAGTTTATTGAAGTATGTAGTAGTCTTTGGGTGCAAAATATTTCTATTGAAGTTTCCACTAGAGGAAGAGTGATAATCATAAATGTTTTCAAGGGCTGTGTGATTCGTATCAGTGATAGAGAATCGGAAGCTGATCTATTACCTTTGAATATGATAGATCTTCATTCGATTTTGGGAAAGAATTGGTTATCAATGTATTATGTCTGGGTTGATTGTTCCATGGAGAATGTAGTGTTCAAGATATAGACATGAGGAGTGTAATTTTCAGAGAAAATATAAAATACTCTCTATCTATCTTATTTTACTCTGATTGTCAGTAAATAGTTGAAGAATAGATGTGACGAGTATTTAGCATACCTAATGGATCCTAGAAAAGAAGATAGGAAGTTAGAATAAATCTTAGTGTTGAAAGATTATTCTAATGTAATTTCTTGATGAGTTGCCTAGGTTGCCACTAAGTAGGGAGATTAAATTTTCTATTGATGTGATACTAGGATCATCACATATATTTAATAGCATCATGCAGAATAACATCAGCTGAATTGAGAGAATTGAACGTAACATTTTAAGAGTTTTTGGATAAACCATTTATCGGACCTAATGCATTTGGGGAGCCCCATGTGTTGTTTGTGAAGAAGGAAGATGGAACGATAAGAGTGTGTATAGACTACAGATAGTTGAATAAAAACAAATACCTTTTTCTCAAGTTAAATAAATTTTTTGAGCAGTGCAAGCAGCGAGAGTGTTTTCTAAAATAAATCTGAGATCATGTTATCACCAATTGAGGATAAAGAAAAGAAACGTGTCTAAGAATGTCTTTAGGACACGTTATGGTCATAAGTTTCTTGTGATACCATGTGGACTGAATAATGTTCCAGAAACATCCATGGGCTTAATGAATAAAATGTCTGAACAAATTCTCGATAATCTTGTGGTTATGTTCAATAATGACATTCTGATATATTCTAAGAAGGAAGAACAGCATATAAAACAACAAACATTGTGTTGGAGATTCTAAGGAGAGAGAAATTATATTTAAAGTTTTCTAAGTATGAGTGTAGGTTGAAAGAAATAACTTTCTTGGAACATGGGGAAATGGAATAACATATGACTTACAAAAGGTAGAGACAATGTTAAGTTGAGAGATACCAACTAGAGTGACTGAAATTAAAATCTTCATGAGGTTAGTTGGTTATTATAAAATATTCTTTCAAAATTTGTCTATTATTGAATTATTGTTGAATAGACTGACCAGTAAAAATGTGAGATTTGTATGGTGAAGGAAGTGTGAGAAAAATTTTCAATTCCTAAAGGAGAAATTGACAACCGCTCTAGTATTGGTGTTTTCTTCTAGTAATGAAGGATTTGTGGTGTATAGTGATACATCACATCAATGATTGGGATATGTGTAATATAGGAAAGTTGTGGGCCATACTTCTAGGAAATTGAAGATTCATGATAGAAATTACCCTACTCATGACTTAGAGTTGGCTGCTATAGTGATTATTTAAAAGATTGGAGACATCATTTGTATGGAGTCACTTGTAATATATTTATGGGTTATAAGAGTTTGACATACTTTCCTACCTAGAGAGTTGAATTTGAGGCAAAGATGGTGGATGAAGTAGTTTGTGACTATAATTGTACAATTTCCTATCATCCAGGAAAAAAAAAATGAGAAATTGATAGCTGATGCATTAAGTAGAAAGTCTACAAAAAAAGTTAACTGATATTGGGAATCCTGATGGGAAATTTATGATAGATTTAAAAGAGATAAGAATGAAGTTGAATATCAGTGATAGAGGATCATGATTAACAAATATGGTTATACAGTCATCCATATTAAAATGTTTTAAGAAATGCGAGGTAAAAATGAAGAGATAGAAAAGAGTTAGCATTAAGTGCTTACTAGAAAGCAATATGAGTTCAAAATTTGAAGTAAGGGTATTTTGATATTGGAACATAGGAGTTGTGCTCACGATAATACGGGGATGAGAAATGAGATAAGGAGGAAGGCACATGATGATGTAGATTCAATGCAACTAAATAACAATAAGATGTATAGAGGCTTGAGACAGAATTTCTGGTGGTCAGGATTGAAAAGGGATGTAGCTGATAGAAAGAATTATTAGAGTACTAAAAGATATATTAAGGGCAAATGTGATGAGTTTCTCAGTAAGTTAGGATGCTTACATGCCATCAATTGAAATTGCTAATAATAATCAGTAACAAACTAATACTGGGATGGCACTGATTTAGGCATTGTATGGTCGGAGGTGTAGAATTCCTTTATGTTGGAAAGAAATTGAAGAGAAAAATATATCTGGTCTATCTATTATTGAGCTAACAATAGAGATGATCAAATTTGTTAGAGAGAACCGTAAAACAGCCTAGAGTAGACCTCTTGAGTCTCAAGTAGGTAATTGGGTGTATTGAAAAATATCTTAATGAAAATGTGTATTGAGATTTAAACAGAAAAGAAAAGTTGAATCCGAGGTATGTGGGATCCTATGAGGTTGTTGAGAGAGTTAATTAGTTGTGAGTAACCTAGATTTGCCTCCAAAATTATAACATTTATATAATGTATTTCATATTTCACTTTTAAGAAAGTGTTTACATAATATTTCGAGCTAAGTTATAGAAATTCAGAAAGATTAGGCTTATATACAAGTACCAGTGAGAATTTTAGACAAAGAGAGCAAGTCTTGTGTAATAGAATAATTTCACTAGTTTAAAGTTCGATGGCGGAATAAGGATGTTGAAGAGATTTCGTGAAAGTGTAAGACAAGTATGAAGAAGTATTATTTATATTTGTTTCTGGAGTAAAGAAAGAAATTTCGATGATGAAATTTTTATAAGGTGGGTAGAATTGTAATACATGTATTTGTGAAATAAAGGCAAATAAATAATTTAATAAATATTTTATTAAATTTAAATAGTATATTTATGCGAAGAATTTGTATTGAATAAAATAATTCTTTGAAAAAAAATGAATATTAAAAAAATGTGAATAGTAAAACATGAATAGTAAAAAAAGTTTAATAGTAAAAAAAAAATTGGACGTGAAATGTTCGAATTCTAGAAGATAGAAAAGAAAAAAATAATAATAAAAGTAAAGTAAAAAAAGTAAAGAAAAGGTAAAGGAAAAGTAAAGTAAAAAAAAAGTATATATAAAAAAAATGGAGCAAATGGCAGCACCTGCTGCCATTTCGGTTTCAAAATTTCAACTGGCCATTTATGACCATAATGATGGCCATAAATGTGCATTGTCTTTGGGTGACATCATAATTAGAGAGGGGCCACTGAATGTAATATTTATCTGGCCGTTTGAGAATTTGGGAGAAGGGCTGGAACTGAAATCGTGTATATATAGGCATAATGTGTAAACGTCAAGCTTACTTCAAAAATTTCATTTAGTTCCTTCAAAGTTTTCTATCTCCTTAAACATTTGAAGACTTGAAGAAATGCTGAAATAGTAAAATTTTTGAAGGGGTCTTTTACGAAATTTTATTGAGAATTATGAAAAGTTATCAGAAAAACAAAAAGTAAGATCATAATGTTTATTTTTGAATTTCTGATTTATGAAATTCCCAAGAAGTCAAAGTGGGAATTTTCAAAGTGTGTGGTTTATATTGAATTGAAGAATAAATTAGAAAATTTATATAAATATGATGTCAGGTGTTGACAATCTACAACTGGGGGAATTTTTTAGAGAAACGAGAAAGGCAAGGAGGTGATCCACGGGTAGCTTTAAGAGCTATATGATGAGTTGGGTTTACTTTAAGTAGTCTAAATAAAATAAATTATTTGGTGATAATATTAAATTTAATTATTGAAGTATGATTGGGTGGTAGATAAAGCTTTGGTGGATAGATATGGTATAAATGTTGGACTCGTAGAAAATTATTATGTGAGAAGAAATATTATTAGAAAAAAAATGAGTTGATTTAATAATAAAAGCGATATATGAAATTCTTGATGAACTATGGTTGAGATGTTGATATGAATTTTTGAGGAGATGAATTGTTGTGGGTCTTGACAAGCTTTAATAGATGGTTTGACGTAATTTTGGAATAAAAGGGATTTAGTGGAATTTTATATAATTTGAGAAAAATCAGGATGATTTGATATGATTTGGGATGAAATTTAGTGGATCTTGACAAGCTTTATTTGATGATTTATGTGATTTGGGATGAGAAGAATTTAGTAAAATTTTTGTTATATAAATTTGAGAATAACCAGGTTTGTCAATTTAAGTGTGTTGAAATTATAATGTTTTTACATTACTGTTCAGATGCATATTTCATATCATTGCTCATATGCATATTCATTAAATGAGAAAGAAAAGAACCGGGAAGGGGCCGGTCTAATGAAATAACCGTGACAACCGGTATATGCTGAGAAAATTCAGTGGCAACCAAGACATGTTGCAAAGTAAAGAACTGGGAAGGGGCCGGTCTAAGATAATAACAACCTGTCCACAGGTGGGAAGACGTTCCCATCATATGCATTCATTTCATTGCATTTGTTTTAATTATTTTTTGCATTACTGAAATACTGATGTGTGATGTATAAATTGTGAATTTAATTATAGATGGTTGAGTCTCACCGAAAGAGACAGTTATGTGATGAGATTATTGAAATGCTGAGGTGTGGTGTATTATTGTGAATAAAATTAATGATGTTGAGTCTCCCTGAAAAAGACAGTTATGTAATGAGATTATTGAAATGCTGAGGTGTGAGATATTTGAAATGCTGAGGTGTGAGATATTATTATGAATATAATCTAGATGGTAAACTTTATAATGTGAACCTCGTTACAAAGTAATTACGAGATTATTGGTGGTATTAAGGTGAACAAATAAATAAGAGGAAGAGATTGATATAGAATAAATATCATGACATGTGAAATGATAGTAGAGTGCTAGTATCGAGGGTATGAGATATAAATTGATTAAATATTAAAATACTATTTATGCAAATGAGTACTTTTAGTAAATTTAATTCACTGAGCTTGTGAAGCTCACTCCTCATTGTATAATGATTTTCAAGTAGCAGGCTTGGCAAATAGCTTGGTGAGTTGAGGTTCAAAAGAAATCGGTTTTTGTAAGCCACATGCGTATCATCATCCTCAGACTGATGAGAAAAAGAAAATAAAAATTTATTCATAAAAATTCATGCATTTTACGTTGTATAGAATGTTTAAAGATCGGATTGACATAAAATTTCTTTTGGTGTCATTTATTTTTTTTATGGTTGCATATATGTGTCGTGCTGAGATTTTAAAATGTGATGATACCGTCTTGGGGGTGGCCAACCTGGGATGGGTCGTTACAATCAACCATTTCATGATCACCTGAATTAACATCAGTTTCTGATATTGGTGACAAGATCATCGAAATTAGCTCGGATTCTGAAGGGCAACCAGAATAACAATCCATCATGCGCCTGTTATGTGATGCTATTAACACTGAGGTAATACTAGTACTAGACATATCGTGCACAAACCAATCACAGTTTCGACAAAGGGAGATATTCTCCATACACCATCTAACCATAGCTGGCTGAGAACTGCATTTTTCGCAGATCAGAGTCCTCGAGTGACGGCTGCAAATGGTATTTACAGAATGGACAAGATGGTCACATGCCAAGCATAAGCCTGCAGAATCAGATTCACAGTATACTATGGATTTTTTTTCCCCACATAAATCACAGAAGTAACCCATTGATTTAAATAAAAAAAATTGAAATGCTTAAGATTTTTTTTTCAAATTGAACTATAATGCAGTCTATAAAAAAAAGGAATCGATTTTTAGCTTATATAGGTACTATTAACCTAACTTTGGTCCCTTTCATAAGAAAGTACAACTATTGCGATAACGTTTGGTAAGGCCTAACATTGTGTTGGTTTCAGCTTTCAACCATCCATATAAGGATAGATGTTCTTAGTTACAATGGTTTCTGTCGAGGAATGAAGCAAAGAAACAAGAATGAAATAATCCGAAGGAAATTAGCTGATCAATTGATAAGGTGGGTAAAGATAAGCGTCTTGTACAAATAAAATTGTGTTCTGTTTTACATTGAAAAACAACTCTCTCTAGAGTTTATGACCATGAAATGTTTTACGAATTTTATCATTATGTACTTAAAAGATTAAACAGCATGATCTTGCTTGTTTAATTAATCTTCCCTATAATTGTTTTGTCCTCATCATCAAGAAATTACTTGAAAAAAAGGGATCCTTGAGTTTTCAATTAAATTTAATTTACTAGCTAGGAAATTTAAACTATTTTTGGAAACAGTTTTCAAAAACTCTTTTCTATGTTTGAAAAACAGTTTTCAAAAAATGTTTTCTGAAAACTCTAAATTGGTGTTTTCTGACATAATTTTCGCAAAATAACTCTAAAATCAGTGTTCACTTCTCTGTTTCATTCTTCCTCCAAGGTATATAAAAATATTAAAATTTTGAAAATAAAATAATGTTAATTATTTTTAAATATTTAGTAAATATGATAAATAAAATTAATATAGATTTTAAATTTAAACTCAAAACTAAAAATAATTACAAGGTGTATCAAAATAGTTTTCAAAATAAGATTATCCAAACATTTCATTGTTTTCTGTTTTGGAAACAGTTTTCGAGTTACAGTTATCCAAACATATTTTCTTCAGAAAACTGTTTCATGGTAAAATTTTGAAACTCCTCCATAACTTTGCAAAAACACATGCATAATTAATGGCAAGCACCATGTGAACCAATAAAAGGGTTTAACAGATAATTTGGTTAGAGCTAGCTTTGCTGGTAGAGGCCTAACTCAAGCACTTGGACACTGAATTTGTGCACGTTGCAGCACATGGAGTAGCTGGAGTGCTGGAGAAGTCACAAGACCGCACACTAATTAAGCAGGGTGATTATTAATTAGTGGCATAAAAGGCAATGACAAAAAAAGAGGTTTGATAAAGTTTTACTTGGCTCTACTTTTGTTCCATGTGTTTCAGTAAGTCGAGCTTGACTATGAAATATGCGAACCTGTAGCTCATGAAAATAAGTATGGTCGTACTTCATAATTGCATCGTCTTTAAGCTTTTCAAGTCTCTGTATATGCCCTTTTTATGTAGTGACTTTGGGAGATCCTATAGTTGATCAGGCTTGAGGAATGAGTTTCAAGAGCTCTACCTTATGCATTTAGCCAGATTAAAATTAATATTTTTTTTTTCATAGTTTTAAATCAGATCGGTTAACATTGATTACATTCACCAAGGTTAACGATTTTGTGATGTTCTTTAGTTTGTCAGATTGTGGATTTATTTTTTATGTTTTTTTGTTAGTTTTACTAGTGATCTTTTGCTTGATTGATAGCTCATGACTAAAATGGTTGAGATGTAGGTTAAGTGGCGTTATGAATATGATAAATCTTTGTTTAATCAGATTCTAGATCCTCAAAGTTTGTTTTACTTCATTCGGGATTTGGCACGATGAGACTTCTAATTCTTGGTATTGAATCTTGAAGTTGATTAAGTCACCACAATTGCTAGTTCCAAAGAATTGATGAAATTAAGTGTTAGAATGATCTAGTGTGTAGTTTTGACCGGCTTTTGATGTATGTTTGATTCAATCTGGGGTTACAAATTTGTATGATGAGTTTCAGTTCAGTTAGCAGTGTTAATTGTTGTTTCTGGATCAATATGTTGTTCAGAAGCTGTTCATTGCCTTTGTGTAGGAACCTGATTTCAGTGACACTATTAGAACATCGCCTCTCTGTGAAATTCCTGACTGAATAATAGGCTTAGTTACTGTGCAGTCTTGTGTGATTCCCTGCCCTCTGTCATGATAAGATTTTTGTGAGTTTCAGTCCTAGAAATAAATACCCTTATCTACTCTTCAAGAAAAAGAGTGAATAATTAAATAATAGTTGCTGTTTTGTTTTTCTGCCTGGATAAACTGCCTTGCAGTTTTGAACGAAAATACAAAGTATTATTTTGGCTTACCTAGAAGAAATTCCTGGCCTTTGCAAGTAAGGTTAATTTTTTACGAGTTACCTCTCTTTCAATTAATGGATTTTACCTATTCAGCTCTGTATAAGAAATGGAAAGGTTTGACATCAAATAAAAAGAAGAAAAAAAAGCAAAGAAAATATTCCTTGTTTTATAGGATCAGAGACTTTTACCCATCTGGGTTTATTGGAAAAATCACTCAAATTCCTATTGGTCACTCTCAAAATTTCAAATGTAAAGTTTGGGCCCACAAAGCAAAATTCTAAGTCAGCCTATCAGTTGTGTGTAGAAGTGGAAATTTCAGCCTTACCCGCTAACCGTACCTGTTAAATGTGGATGAGTCTTTAGATTTGAAGATTCGTTGAAAATTACCCATATTCGGCCCGACATGTGAAATTATGAGTTGAGTCGGGTCACCCCGTCGGTTAACAGGGCTGGCACGTTTAGTAGAGTTGAAGCACTGCGTTTCATATTTTATTTTCTACAGCTCTCTTCCAGTCTTCCTCCTCTCTCTCTTACACAAATCATCTCATTAAGGGATCAACCATTCTACAGTTACTTGACCAGAGATCATTGCTTCAAGAAAATCAGCCAAACTTATCTGTTCATTTTTTTCCTTCATTAATTGCCTTCATGCTACTTCGATGAAAATCTCTTTGAATTGCTTGCTGAATATTTTCGTTTGCTATAGGGTTGTGGTTCATGATATTGTTAGATTTATTGCGGAAGAAACAAAATAAATTAATTACTAACCTCCGATCATGATTGATCAAGCACGTTGTTTTGTATCGAAATCCTCTTGCTTTGCTATCCACGACATCACAAATTCGTATCAATTAACTCATTCATATTTTTATGAAACAATTTGAGTGTCTGACAAAGCCTTCTAACCTATGTAAATATCCGGAGATGAGATTTGATGAAAATCACAGACATTGTATATTTTGCTAGACTATAGACCCTTGTCAGTTTAAAATTCTTTTTATATCTCTCTTCCATCAAGGGAGTTATAACTTCTCACTACTAATAGGTAGTTTAATTTTAATATACTACTTATAACCCACATGCCCAATTACATACATTACTGGGTAGTTAATTCTTTACATGTCACCCAAATATAAAACATGTGGGACACATTAATTTATATATATCGTTTGGATTTGGCGATGACCTTGTTGTTCATAGTAACTTCGATGGGAGCTTCTCTTGAAGCAATAAAGCATTGATCTAGTTGCCACCGAAACCACAAAGGACTATCTAAACTGATTCTTTTCTACCGATAAGCTCCAATTGCATCATAGGAATTACAAAAAAAGGTTCTTTTGCATACTTATAGTTATTATTGTTACTTATAAAAAAAATAGTTATTATTGTCAATTCTTTCATTTTGATAGTTTTTTCGATTACATGGATTATAACAATTTGTACAAATACCTCGATGAGTCCCGCTCGTTAATGCATAGAGCTCAATAAGCATATCTTGAGTCGGCATGAAAATGGGAGGTTGTGACTTTTAAAGTCAAGCTGATTAGATACCAATATCTTTATTGCATGAGGGACTTTGACAGGAGGCTTCATGAATATATTTGGGATTAGGAACTATTCTATAGTAGGACTGGTTCGGTTCATTGGTTTGATAGCTGGTAGTTATTGAAGAGCTTGGATTCTTGATTATTTGGGCATTTCCTGAAAATTAATTTTTATTTTCTGGATATCTTTGTTGAACCAATTTGATTGTTACCTGATGTAATATATATTGATATGCGTTTAAAACTGCTGGGTTCAATTTGATGCACTCTATTTGATTGATAAAATGTCTAAACTTAGCGTTGCTGGTTAGAAGCAGGAAAGCATGCCTGGATTTCTAGTCAAGGTTTGGATAAATTACAGACATATAATCTAGTTCTTGGCCTAAATGGTTATCCAGACCATCTGTGTTTAATTTTCTCGTTTGAGTGTTAAAGCTACCACCTGGTGTGCATTTGTTTTAAAGAGAAAAGCATAGCTTAAATCTATTACATAACTTTTCTCATTTGACGCACAAGCACACTGCACAATCAAAGGCCCAATTTCATTGTGTTTTGGTCACATTAGGCTATTTAATTCATGTAAGATGGTACTTTACCAATTTGATTACTTTACAAATTCTTATTATGTTAATTTCTTGCGAATCAAATATGCCCTTGTTAATGCTTTTGCAATCCAGAGTAATCTTAGATGAGATGAGATCATGGATTTTGATTCTTCCCTCCAAATGGGTCAGTTGATCATATGTGGGTCCAAGCACGTTCCCTTAGAAACCAACAGGTTTATGCTTTTGGAATCGAGTATGTTGATAGGTTGATATATCTGGGCATTTTGGCCTGTACTTGTTGGCCCGCACCGGCCTGTTAGCCACCTCTATTTGCGTGTACATGCTAAAGTGTTATTTCTTTTATCAAAATATATTTTCTACTAATGTAATTTGACCTTTCTATTTATATTCCCGTGAAAGTCATTTGTGTGTGCACATTCAACTGTCATTTCACTAAAAAAAGAAAGTGGACTTCTTACTTTTTATTCCCAAAAATACTCTCTCTCTCTCTCTTTTATATATATATGTTCACGTCATGGTAACTGTTTTTCTTACACTTTCTCTCGTTTTCTTTGGCACCATACACTAATTTTCTTCATTGAGTTGTAGATCTGATTAATTCTAGAACTTAGGTTTCCTAAAGAATCACCTGCAGAAAACATATCATTAAATATTAATAGCAAAACAATAGATAATGGTAGGTTACTCTCTTTTTCAATTCAAAAGTCTACTCTCTGTCAAATTTAATTGAACCATTCTATCTGTTGATTGTAAAGGTACTAAAATAAATTTTTGCAATGGATGACAGATGGGGGATCTTGTAGCGGACAAGCATGTTCAATACATTTTATCTGTTGAAAAGGTCTGTTTAGTTGATATTGTATCTTTTCTTTTCCCCCTGCTTAAGTACATTTGGTTTTGTTTGTGTCTCTCAAAAAGTCCAATATACATACATTAGTGGGTTGATCAAATTATCAGAGAAAGGACAGCTTTGAATCTGTTGTGATGGAGCGTCTGAGAATGAATGGTGCATACTGGGGATTGACTACTCTTGACATTCTAGGAAAGCTTGACACTGTTGATTCTGATGAAGTTATTTCATGGGTTATGAAGTGCCAACAGGAGTCTGGTATGTAAACAAGTTCAGTATTATTTACCTTGTATTCATCTTCAATTTCATCTAATCCCTCTTATCATTAGTTATAGTGGTACTTATCAAAAAAAATTATTTAGTTATAGTGATAATCCACTCTTATCATCAACCCAACCCCCCTCCCCAACAAAAAAAAAAAACAGAGAAAAGAAAAGAAAAGAGAAGAAACAGAATAAGGATATGTTATTGGTGCTAATAATTCTCTGGACCAAATTGTTATGGTTAGCCGCACCAAACTCATACTTTGCTTCAAAGTTATTGTCAGGTGGAAGATTAAATTTCAAAACAATCAGGGATCTTAGTAAATGATGAATAATGATAGTTACTGTTATGCAGGTGGGTTTGCTGGTAACGTTGGACACGACCCCCATATATTGTATACCCTCAGCGCTGTGCAAGTTTTGGCTCTCTTTGACAAACTAGATATTCTGGATGTTGATAAAGTAGCAAGTTGTATCCTTTGGCACAACATATGGTGGGATTGTTTGCATTTCATTGGTGATTTTCTGTTATGACGTATGCGATTATTTGTCTGTTAGGAAATCAATTATTATAGCAATTTCCATAACTATCATGACATTGTTCTCATAAATACCAACTTTACTGGCTTGTAAGTATGCTATATTTGTTTAGAACCAAAAAAGAAAAGGTCTGTAACAAAATCATCATTTTTTCTTAAACATGAATTTAGATATTGCTGGGTTGCAGAATGAAGATGGGTCCTTTTCAGGGGATATGTGGGGTGAAGTGGATACACGGTATCTTTTCCCTAGATCACATGTTATATTTTCCTCTTATATGTTTTGAAATTGGTAAATCCAAATCTGAAATCTGCTTGACTTGTGCAGAGTCTCATGCTGGGCAACGTATGATACACACATACGCTTGACTTGTTTTAAAAGATTTTAGTTTCTGATTACATATTAACAAGTTGAGTATCAGTGTATAGTTTGTTCTCTGTACATAATCACAATATTTGAGTAGCTCGTGCTTTTAATTATAAGGTTTAAAAAAATTAAAAGGAGAGAGATTTAAAGTAAAAAAAACACTTATATTTGCGAGTGCGCTGAAGACAAAATAGAGTGAGTGCTTCTCCAATTTTAATTAATAGTTTTCGATCTTTTCTACTCAGAAAACAGATCATCCAACCCCCTGAATTGAGAAGGGCTGCTATCATAAACAGACATCGAGAGTAGCTGAAGGTTGTTTCTATTTCATTAAGTTTACCTAAATGACCTCTGTTACCAAGTGCGTCATCTTCGTGCGTCAGTCAACAATTCTGTTATTCATACTTCTCAAAACTTCTTTCACGGATCATACTAAATACTATAAAGCACGTCCTTTTAGTGATGATACCCCTGCCAAAATCCTCCTTCACGCTCATCTTCAACAATGTTTTAGTTAATCAATAATGTTCAAATAGAAGCGTCCTTCCCCATTAGAGACATCAAATTGCGTCACATAGAGCTTGAATTTTTTTAACAAAAGTAACTTTTAGTATTCTTACTGTACTTCTTTAATCCTTTTTAGACCTAAAGATGTTGATTTTTTAAACTAAAATCACTCTGCGAATCTGAAATGTTTCTTAGTTACATGAACCAGAAATCCTCTGTAGACCTAAATAATCTTACTTAAGTTCGTACAAGGAATGCCAGATATGTGATGTGCTTATAGTTTACTGTTTCTTGCCATCCATGATTGCGCAATCCATATTACACCTTTGGCCTTGCTAAATTTGGTCAAATACGTGACTGAAGTTTTGACGAGTGATATTATATGGTGAAACCTGTGCGCAATAATGATGCTAAGGTCATATACTTAGGCCTTGTTATCATTGCAAAACTATTTGTGATCTTTCATATTATCTGCAAAATTGTTTGATGAACTGTTGAGGGAACACGGACATTTCTAGAACTGCACTTTCAATTTATTTTTTGGGTCACTACTTCTACAGTATATTTATATGTTCAAGTTCACAGATTTTTTTGAGCTTTCACATGATAATTGTTTCTACAAGACATTAAGGCGTTGTTTGGGATTTCTTAAAGCTTGATTTAAACAAGTTTGCTTAAATGGTTCAAGGCAATTTAAGTAAACTTGCTTAAATCAAGCTTTAAGAAGATCCCAAACAATACCTAAATATGCATTTGTGCTGTTTCCATGCCAAAATTAGGTGCAAAAAGTTAAAGCTTCTCGCTGCCTAATATAACTGCAGTTTTTTGTTGTGTGGGTGCTCTTGCTATCATGGGGGCTCTGCATCACGTTGACAAGGACCTACTCGGTTGGTGGTTATGTGATCGGCAAGTCAAATCTGGAGGTTTAAATTGGCGTCCTGAGAAACTTCCTGATGTGGGTATTCTTTCAAAGCCAGTTTTTTTCTTACAGGAACTTCTTAGACTCTACTTGTTATGACACATGTTGAATCACTTCAGGTTTGCTACTCATGGTGGGTTCTTTCAAGCTTGATCATGATTGACAGAGTTCATTGGATCAACAAAGAGAAGCTTGTTAAGTTCATCTTGGACCGTCAGGTTTATGTCAAACCGGAGAGGCCTTTTTTTCCTTGAAAATAATCTCATTGAACCCTGGTATGTCACTTCTTTTATGTTTGGAACTTGCAGGACATGGAAAATGGAGGAATTTCAGATAGACCTGACGATGCTGTTGATGTCTTCCATACATATTGTGGAGTAGCTGGTATCTAATAGTACCTTTTTTTTTTTAATTTTCCATATCCATTCTTTTATTGAGTGTATGATATTCTTACCTGTCTAAGATCTTTTAGGCCAGAAATTTGTATATTCAGTAATGCTTTTTGATACTACCAAAACATGACACTCCAATAGGAGGAGGACACGTGGATCATCGTGATCCCAGAATTCAAAGAGACACGCGGACAATTCAGGCCCAGACAGTTGGACCTCCAGGTCATGACCGCCCTTCAGGGCATCATTGCCTCCAGCTGGGCCTCCAGGTCATGACCGCCCTCAGGGATATCTTGGCTCCAGCTGGGTCTCCACGTCACCACCGCCGTCCGAACCATCATTACCCAACCAAGTTGGGACGTCAGATCTAAACACCGTCTTACGCATAGACGGCTCTGGAGTAAGCCAACAAGGCAAAAGCCCTATTGAACGGTTCTCAGCTTCCTAGCTGGGCCTCATAGGCATCATTACCCAACCCAGTTGGGATATCCTGTCACAGCCGCCCCGATCCACTACCGCCTCCGAATATTACCGCCTCCGAAACTCTATAAAAGGACTTGGTAAGCGGTCCAAAGGGAAGGGAGCTTTTCAGTTTTAAACACATACAACCTTGAGCTTTTGCTAACTTAAGCATCGGAGCATCCTCGGAGGCATCCCCTCCGTCGACCCCAATAGCTAATCTCCCTTTCTCTGTGCAGGTACTTCTACAGGCTAACCATCCAGCTCAGCAACACTCATTTTTGGCATCAACAGATTGGCGCCGTCCGTGGGAAACCACATCTCTCGCTGACAGTAACAGCGAAGAAGTCGAAAGAACTCATCTGTTAGCATGCCTCCAAAAACACCCGCCAGGGATCTAGGCGCTCGCGTGCTACGATCGGGAGACAGTTCTTCAGCCGAACCCGAAGTTCACCCGAATGAAGGCACGCTCCAAGCGCAATTCGCAGAGCTTGCACACCTGGTGGCCGATCTGGCTGCCGAAGTTCGCGGGAGACCTCAGCGGACGCTGCCACTCCCATCGCTGGAACCAGGTCACGATGTTTCCACTGACCGCCGCCCACCAGCGGATGTCTGCTCGGCGACCCACTCACCCCCCTCAGCCAAGTTCAGAGAGAGTCCCGTGCCCAAGAACAGCGAAGGGTTTGGCAACGGATCGAGGACATAGAGGGACGCATCAATGAGGCGTTTAAAGAACGCGGCCACAGTATTAGTGATGATCTCGACGTACAGGACCCACCTTTCATACAAGAAGTCCTTGACGCCCCCCTCCCACACAATTTTCGGATGCCACAAATCAAACTTTACGATGGATCCACAGATCCCTTAGATCACCTCCAGCACTACCGAACCACAATGACCCTCCATAGACATTCGGACCCTGTAATGTGCCGAGCGTTTCCATTAACCCTAGAGAAAGCGGCTGGGACGTGGTATTCCCGCTTGAAACCGGGGGTATTCGCACCTTCAAAGACCTAAGCTATGCATTCGCCTCACATTTCATCAGCAGCAAAGGACCCAAGAAAACTTCGGAGTCTCTGTTTAATATTGTCCAGTCAAAAGGAGAGAAGCTTCGCGCCTATATTTCTAGATTCAACACTGCAGCTTGGGAGATCCCAAACCTTGATCCCAATGTTCAGCTCCTGGCATTCAAAAATGGATTAAGATCCGGATTCTTCAGCTCAAAACTCATCAGACGTCCGCCTATGGACATGAATGAAGTCTTGGCGCGGGCCGAAAAATACATGCTAGCAGAAGATGATCAAGCATTCCGAAGAGAACGCGAAGGAGATACGGAAAAAAGGAAGAGAGGCCCCACTAGTCCCAGCCTTGAACCCTCTAAGCGGCTGTTTCGCGAGGAGAAACCCAGAACCCTCAGGCCTTTCGAGGATAGATCCCGAACTCTTGCAACCTACGGAACCAGAGCCAGAACTCCGGGGCAAATCCACAGCTACGCACCACTGAATGCCTCCAGGACCAACATTCTGATGCAGATTCATGACAGGGACCTCTTGCAATGGCCTCCAAGGCCGCCGAACCTCAACCCGGATCGCAATACTTGGTGTAGGTTCCACAGAAACTTCGGCCATGATACGGAAGAATGTAAGGCCTTAAAAAATCAGATCGAGGCCCTCATCAATCGAGGGCATCTAAAAGAATACATCGGGCCACGATAGGAGAAATATGATGAACGATCGCGTAGAAGCCCTGAACGTCCTTATGAACGAAACAGACCTACAAGGGTAGCCCGGAAGAGCCCAGGGCCAAGTTATAGGGAGCCCAGCCAGAAAAAACCGGAGGTCCCCGTGGCGAAGATTATCAAAACCATTTACGGAGGGCTCGTTGCTAGCGGAGGGTCCCATGCTCGCAGTAGGTCTTATGCTAGGTCAATAGCCCCTGTTGCTGGATCCCAGAAAAGACCTAGGACCGGAGAGACCATTTCTTTTTCGGACGAAGACTTGGAAGGAGTGCAGATCCCACACGACGATGCTGTCGTAATTTCACTCCTTGTGGCTAACCATGAGATAAGACGAGTCCTAGTCGATAACGGGAGCTCGGCCGATATCCTCTTTTATGATGCCTTTCACCAAATGCAGCAGGGCGATGCACATCTAGAGCTGGTCTCCACCCCACTCTATGGCTTCTCAGGGGGACCGGTCTTTACAAAAGGCAACATAACTCTCCCGGTAACTGCGGGAACGGCACCTCAAACATCAACCGTACATTCCACTTTGTTAATTGTCCGACAACCCTCCTCCTACAATATGATACTCGGACGACCCACGCTGAATAAACTCCGAGCGGTTGTCTCTACCCATCATCTCAAAATCAAATTCCCCACGACGGACGGAGTAGGCGAGATCAAAGGAGATCAACGAACTGCCAGATCCTGTTATCTCAGTGCAATAAAAGGTAAAAAGACAGAGGCCCTACCACTCGAACTGAATGACCTTAGGGATGAAGCAAGCAACCTACGAGGTAGGCCCGGAGAAGATGTACTCACAATCCCCCTTGGCGAAGATAGCGCCAGAACTGTTCAAATTGGTTCCAACCTGTCCAGCACTTTTCAAGAATCTCTATTAGCCCTTCTACGGGCAAACCAAGATCTATTCGCCTGGACTGCTGCAGATATGCCGGGAATCAGCCCTGACGTCATCGTACATCGCTTGAGTGTTGACCCGACCCACAAACCGGTTATTCAGAAGAAAAGGTCGTTTGCTCCTGAGCGACAGGTAGTGGTTCGGGCAGAAGTTGAGAAATTACGTTCGGCTGACTTCATCCGAGAGGTGAGCTATCCGGACTGGGTATCTAATGTTGTAATGGTAAAAAAGGCAAATGGCAAATGGCGAATCTGTATAGACTTTTCTGATCTAAATAAAGCCTGTCCGAAAGACAGTTTTCCTTTGCCTCGGATTGATCAACTCGTTGACGCAACGTCCGGCCATGAGCTGTTAACATTCATGGATGCTTACTCCGGGTATAATTAAATCCTCATGCACCCGCCCGACCAAGAGAAGACAGCTTTTATCACAGAACAAGGCCTCTATTGTTATAGGGTCATGCCATTCGGTTTGAAAAATGTCGGGGCCACTTATCAGAGGTTAGTAAACAAAATATTCAAAGAGCAGATTGGTCGTAATATGGAAGTATATGTGGACGACATGCTAGTTAAAAGCGTCAAGGCAAAAACCCACGAGGCTGATCTCCAAGAAGCTTTTACTATCCTTCGTCATTATCACATGAAATTGAATCCTACAAAGTGTGCCTTTGGAGTTACTGGGGGGAAGTTCCTCGGCTTCTTGGTCACCCATAGGGGTATCGAAGCCAATCCAGAAAAGATTGACGCCATTCTTCGTATGAGTCAGCCTCGGACCGTGAGGGAAGTCCAGCGACTTACTGGAAAAATCGCGGCCCTCGACCGATTTATGTCAAAATCAGCCGAGAAGTGCCTTCCCTTTTTTAAAGCCATTCGTCGGACTCAGAACTTCGTGTGGAATGAAGCTTGCCAAGAAGAATTCAGGGCGTTGAAAATATATTTGGGGACACCACCCGTGCTTACTAAACCAGTAGTCGGCGAAGAACTTTTCTTGTATCTTTCGACTGGGCCCGAAGTGGTGGCCTCCGTTTTAATACGAGAAGAAGAGGGCACACAGAAGCCGGTGTATTATGTCAGCAAAGTACTCCACGATGCTGAGACAAGATATCCCCCGGCAGAAAAAATGGCTTATGCTCTGTTAACTTCGGCCCGGAAGCTTCGACCTTATTTTCAAGCCCATACCATCACTATCCTCACTAACCAGCCTCTTCGACAAATACTTCACAAGCCAGACGTTTCTGGTAGAATGGTTAAATGGTCGATAGAGTTGGGAGAATTCGACATCCGTTATCGGCCTCGGACAGCTATCAAAGCACAGACCCTAGCTGATTTTGTCATGGAAGCTACTTTGCCGGAGGAAGAATCTCCACAGGATGCTAGTCAATCGAGTTCCTTTTTACATTGGACTCTTCATGTGGATGGGTCCTCTACTGACTCTGGAAGTGGAGCCGGGCTCATTCTAAGCGGTCCCGATAACTTCGCCATTGAATACGCCTTGAGATTTAAGTTTCCAGCGTCCAACAACGAAGCCGAGTATGAGGCTCTACTCGCCGGCATGAAATTAGCCAAGGTAATATCTGTACAAAACTTACATGTATATAGCGATTCCCAACTGGTGGTGAACCAGGTGAACGGCGAATTCGAGGCCCGAGGAGAAAAAATCACTCGCTACCTAGCAGCAGCAAAGGCGTTAGCCGGGCAGTTTGAAGTCTTTTCTCTAAACCAGATTCCACGGGCAGAAAATACGAAGGCCGACTCATTGGCCCGGCTTGCTTCGTCTTGCCAGCTCGAGTCCAGGCGAGCAATTTACCTCAAAACCCTAGCCGTGCCTAGTATCGACGAAATAATGATCTTACCCGTGGTTGGTGAGAGAACATGGATGAGTCCTATCCTGGAATATCTACGTGACGGTATTCTTCCCGATGATAAGGGCGAAGCTCGAAGGATTGTGTCTCGAGCCGCCCGATACGCAATTCTGGATTATCACCTGTATAAGCGGGGGTTAACAACGCCCTTCTTAAAGTGTCTTGACCCGACCGAAGCTAACTACGCCCTTCGAGAAGTCCACGAAGGTATATGTGGAAATCACCTCAGAGGACGTGCCTTGGCGTTCAAAATCCTTCGTCAAGGATACTATTGGCCGAAAATGAGGGAAGCAGCCATGGAGTTGGTGACCAAATGTCAAAGCTGTCAACGGTATGCCATTGTGCCACGACAACCAGCGAACCTTTTGACACCAATAGTCAGTCCACTTCCCTTCGCTATGTGGGGAATGGACCTTCTCGGGCCCTTTCCCGGAGCGACCGGCCAGCGAAGATACCTCATAGTTGCCATAGATTATTTCACAAAATGGGTAGAAGCCGAACCCTTGGCCAGCATCACAGACTTTCAAGCTCGGGCCTTCGTATGGAAATCAATCGTGTGTCGGTTTGGAGTACCACAAGTGTTAGTAACAGATAACAGCAAACAGTTTGACAGCGTTCGGTTCAAAATATTTTGCGATGAATTACACATTGACCATCGTTTCTCTTCGGTTGGGTACCCGCAAGCAAATGGACAAGCCGAAGTTACCAACCGAACGATCTTGCAAGGCATTAAAAGGCGAATAGATCAAGCAGAGAAGCAGTGGACAGACCATTTACCCAACATACTTTGGGCATATCGAACCACAACTCGAGCACCTACCGGGGAAACCCCTTTCTTCATGACTTATGGGTCCGAGGCAGTCATCCCCTTGGAAATAGGAATACCTTCCTTACGAGTTCAGAATTTCGAGGAACGAAGCAATGAGGAAGCCCTTCGCACGAACGTTTATCTTTTCGACGAAGCCCGGGATAAAGCCCAAATTCGACTTGCCGTTTACCAACAGCGAGCCACCAGGTACTTCAACTCAAGAGTAAAAGTAAGACGTTTCTGTCTTCACGACCTCGTCTTGCGAAAGAATGCAGTATCTAGGCCCCGAGAATCAGGCAAATTAGTCCCTAATTGGGAAGGGCCCTATCGAATCAAAAAGGTATGCCGTCCCGGTTCTTTTGAACTCGAAGAATTGAACGGAAAAGCCCTTCCTCGTACTTGGAATGTGGCACATCTTCGACGTTTTTATCAATAAAAAAGTGTTACGCATATGTAAGTGCTCTTGTTTTATATATATGAAAAGATTTACTTACATCATTTTGTCCACTACGAAACAAAAACCTTAAAACCAAAACTAAGTAGGGCACTAGCGGCCTCAAAATACAACCCTAACGCATTGATCGGGCCAAAGCAACAAAAAGGGGCTACGATGGATCGCCCTCGACCTAAACCCTACTGATCTCCAAGGGCAGGAGATCCCGTGCCCGAGCGCCCGTCACGATCCTGTCCGTCAGCAGGCTCGTCATCCGAAGCCGGCAGCTCCTCATCCTCCGGCCCAAGCAGGTCCAACGCGGAGAAATCAAGCTCTGGATACATGGCCTCGGCCTTCCCTTTGGCCTCCATGAACCCCTTAAGGTACTGCTGGCCGCCCTCAGACACCACGGCCAGGCGATAGGCCTCCGAGCTTTGGAAGGATGCCAAGGCATCCTCCACGGCAACCCTAGTACGGACCTCAGCCTCCTCTGTAACGGCTCGAAGACGAGCCTCGATCTCCTCCGCTGCGGCTCCAAGGCGAGCCTCGACCTCCTCGACGGCTGCCCGAGCAGTGGCTTCAGCGTCGGCTTTGGCCCGGACAGCAGATTCTAAAGAAGCCTGCAGCCGGCAAACAGCCTCGGTCCTCTCCTCCAGCTGGCGTTGGGTACGCCCAAGGAGCTCCGCTGTCTCCATGCACCGACGTGTGGCCGCACCCACCAGAACACCCATCTGATACCAGAAGCCAAGTATGAAACAAAAGTCGGTGAAAACAACGTAAAGTAAAACGAAAGCGAAATCTAACCTGGGAAGCGAGGGCCTCGGTCGCCGCACATAGAGAGTCTGTGGTCTTTCGACCCAACTCAGCGAGATCACGAGGGGGGGTTCCCTTAAACAGATGTTCTCTTGCCACCCGAGGATGTGCGAAGATGGAATCATCTGTCCGGATGGCCCAATTAGGCATAAAGATCGAGACTTCCGAAGCCACCCCTTGGCTAGGACCCGGGATAATGGGAGTCCCTGCAGTCGCTGGGATCGGAGCCGGGGCACTGCTAGCCGGAGGCGTCTCTGACTGGGTCAGTGGCCTCGGAGGAGTCCCTAAGTCAATCGGAGCCGGAGATGGGGCTCGTGGCCTCTTCTTCGACCGCGAAGTCGAAGCCGATTGCTTCTCAGACCGAGCCGATCTTCTCTGCTTCAATGCCAATTTCTTAGCATGTTCACGAGCACGGGCAGCCGCTTCCATCTCTGATCAAAGCACACACACAAACAAATGAAGGAAATGGCGTTAAGTATAAATTGCAAGATAACAATGCAAAATGAGAATAAAAAGAAGAAGGTAAACTAAAGCCTTTACCGCTCTCTAGCGAAGGCTCGGGGCACGAAGAACAAAGACCTCGCCGGGCCAGTTCCTCATTGTCATATAGGACTCCAACGTCCAAAGGCGAGGCCAGCATAGCATTCACCGTCTCTTGCTCATACGGAAGAAGGCCCGCCTTTTTGCATTTCCCAGTGCGGTCCATACTCCACGCACGAGGCAAGCCGAAGTCCTCGGCAGATCGGATGAAAAAGAAATTCTTCTTCCACCTCTTGATAGATGAAGGGGTCTTCTTCAGCAACCTCCTCTTCGGCCGAGTACTGAAGACCACCCACCCTGTCTGACCATGCCGGCTGATCAAGAAGTGGGCCTTAAAAATGTCCATCGTCATTAGACGGCCCACTTCTAAGTAAACGCAGATAAAGGCCATGATCAGTCGTACCGAGTTTGGTACCAACTGACATAGCGCTATATCAAAATATTTCAGAATTGCACAGAAGTAGGGGTGGAGGGGAAACCGGAGCCCGGCCTGCATGTGATGTTCGTACACGCAGAGCTCGAACGGGGCTCGGTCAGGGAGGACATCACAGGCCCTCTCCCCCACCCTGGCCAGCCGAAGACCGTACTCGCCCGGAATGCAGTAAGTCATCCTAATTACCTCCAAATCTTCCTTCCTCAGTTGGCTAGGAATCTCGTTGGCTGTATAGTACCATTCCTCCCTCTCCTCTCCAGCCAAGGTCTCCCTAATATCGGTCACAGCTCTACGAGTTTCCTCACTAGACGAGGACTTTTCCTGATATTCTCTCCCAACCCCCGAAGGAATATAGGGCACTAGTGCCATGGGGCCTGCCCTTGGCGTACCCAATCTGAGGACATCCCCCCCAGAAGAAGACGAGGACACCTCTGCGTCCTCGGAGGTGCTACCACTCGTACCATCTACACTACTCCTACCATTACTACTACTAGGCCTATCGCGGTATGTATCAAACGAAGAAGACATGATAAGAAAATTAAAGAAAACACGAACTCACCAACGTCTGAAGGATTCGGACTTGAATTCCTCCTAGAGCTTTCCTCCAAAGGTCTCGCGAATGCAACGACCACACCAAACTTCTCACTGAAGGGACGAGAACGAGGACTTACAAGCTTCTTTGGACGAGGCCGAAGGCTCTCAGGAAAGTTACTCTCTGAAAATAGGAGGAGATTATGGCGTGTGTGTGGAAGAAGAAGAAACCAAAGCCCCTTATATAGGAGAAGTATCACGGCCAACGAGGAGCATTTAATGCAGTCGCAGGAATCTAGGGGACAATTTAAAACTCCCAAACGACAACACACTTTCCCAGGGGACGTTATGTCCCTCGAGGTGGCCGCCGCTTTCCCTAAAAAGGTAACATGACGCGGCATCCACCCAGGTGAGACCACGTGTCTCCACAGCCGCCGTCTTAGACACGAGAAACTTTCCCGTAGTTCCACGTGTCCTCGGACCCATGGTATTCTTGGCCGAGGAGATGGATTGCTCCACTGGTCCTCGGCCCACTCTCTTCAAGGTCCGAGGAGATGGATTGCTCCACGTGTCCTCGGACCCATGGTATTCTTGGCCGAGGAGATGGATTGCTCCACTGGTCCTCGGCCCACTCTCTTCAAGGTTCGAGGAGATGGATTGCTCCACGTGTCCTCGGACCCATGGTATTCTTGGCCGAGGAGATGGATTGCTCCACGTGTCCTCGGACCCATGGTATTCTTGGCCGAGGAGATGGATTGCTCCACTGGTCCTCGGCCACTCTCTTCAAGGTCCGAGGAGATGGATTGCTCCACGTGTTCTCGGACCCATGGTATTCTTGGCCGAGGAGATGGATTGCTCCACTGGTCCTCGGCCCACTCTCTTCAAGGTCCGAGGAGATGGATTGCTCCACGTGTCCTCGGACCCATGGTATTCTTGGCCGAGGAGATGGATTGCTCCACTGGTCCTCGGCCCACTCTCTTCAAGGTCCGAGGAGATGGATTGCTCCACGTGTCCTCGGACCCATGGTATTCTTGGCCAAGGAGATGGATTGCTCCATTGGTCCTCGGCCCACTCTCTTCAAGGTCCGAGGAGATGGATTGTTCCACTAGTCCTCGGACCCCTGGTATTCTTGGCCGAGGAGATGGATTGCTCCACAAGTCCTCGGCCCATTATCTTCAAGGTCCGAGGAGATGGCTTGCTCCACGTGTCCTCGGACCCATGGTATTCTTGGCCGAGGAGATGGATTGCTCCACTGCTCCTCGGCCCACTCTCTTCAAGGTCCGAGGAGATGGATTGCTCCACGTGTCCTCGGACCCATGGTATTCTTAGCCGAGGAGATGGATTGCTCCACTGGTCCTCGGCCCACTCTCTTCAAGGTCCGAGGAGATGGATTGCTCCACTAGTCCTCGGACCCCTGGTATTCTTGGCCGAGGAGATGGATTGCTCCACTGGTCCTCGGCACATTATCTTCAAGGTCCGAGGAGATGGCTTGCTCCACGTGTCCTCGGACCCATGGTATTCTTGGCCGAGGAGATGGATTGCTCCACTGGTCCTCGGCCGCTTCTCTTCAAGGTCCGAGGAGATGGATTGCTCCACTAGTCCTCGGACCCCTGGTATTCTTGGCCGAGGAGATGGATTGCTCCACAAGTCCTCGGCCCATTATCTTCAAGGTCCGAGGAGATGGCTTGCTCCACGTGTCCTCGGACCCATGGTATTCTTGGCCGAGGAGATGGATTGCTCCACTGGTCCTCGGCCGCTTCTCTTCAAGGTCCGAGGAGATGGATTGCTCCACTAGTCCTCGGACCCCTGGTATTCTTGGCCGAGGAGATGGATTGCTCCACAAGTCCTCGGCCCATTATCTTCAAGGTCCGAGGAAATGGATTGCTCCACATGTCATCGGCCCATTATCTTCAAGGTCCGAGGAAATGGATTGCTCCACAAGTCCTCGGCCCATTATCTTCAAGGCCCGAGGAGATGGATTGCTCCACTTGTCCTCGGACCCCTGGTTTTCTTGACCAAGGACATGGATTGCTCCACAAGTCCTTGGCCCATTCTCTTTTGCCTTAGAGCGCATTTTCGATCTCGACATCATATCTCCACAAATGAACAAATGCCAACCCAGTTAAGCTACTTCCTTAACCACAGTGCTGCACTTAAGGAAGTGGGGGGCTCTGATACTACCAAAACATGACACTCCAATAGGAGGAGGACACGTGGATCATCGTGATCCCAGAATTCAAAGAGACACGCGGACAATTCAGGCCCAGACAGTTGGACCTCCAGGTCATGACCGCCCTTCAGGGCATCATTGCCTCCAGCTGGGCCTCCAGGTCATGACCGCCCTCAGGGATATCTTGGCTCCAGCTGGGTCTCCACGTCACCACCGCCGTCCGAACCATCATTACCCAACCAAGTTGGGACGTCAGATCTAAACACCGTCTTACGCATAGACGGCTCTGGAGTAAGCCAACAAGGCAAAAGCCCTACTGAACGGTTCTCAGCTTCCTAGCTGGGCCTCATAGGCATCATTACCCAACCCAGTTGGGATATCCTGTCACAGCCGCCCCGATCCACTACCGCCTCCGAATATTACCGCCTCCGAAACTCTATAAAAGGACTTGGTAAGCGGTCCAAAGGGAAGGGAGCTTTTCAGTTTTAAACACATACAACCTTGAGCTTTTGCTAACTTAAGCATCGGAGCATCCTCGGAGGCATCCCCTCCGTCGACCCCAATAGCTAATCTCCCTTTCTCTGTGCAGGTACTTCTACAGGCTAACCATCCAGCTCAGCAACACTCATTTTTGGCATCAACAGATTGGCGCCGTCCGTGGGAAACCACATCTCTCGCTTTTGGCATCAACAGATTGGCGCCGTCCGTGGCATCAACCCCAATAGTTTTATATTCTGCTTTTCTGATTTCATACTTCTGTTTGATTTCATGACTAGGGTTTTACTATCTTTTGTAGTCACCATCTATTGACCCTGAGGTTATTTTTGTTTGTTGTTGGTGCAGGACTTCTTGAATATCCAGGGGTGAAAGCTATTAACCCAGCTTATGCTTTGCCTGTCGATGTTGTAAACAGGATTATCTTTGGCAGATAATGGCTTTTCTAAAGGCTAGTTCTTACATCATTAGAAAGCAGTTTAATACATTATTCTTTCCTTGGCAATTCTTATAAAAAAAATTATTTCTTTGGTAATGAAGTAAAAATCTGTTAAAAATTGTATCATTATCTAGTATAACCTTTCTCTATTGTAAATTTTCATAATTTGTCTGCATCAATGCTCTTTATGTATCTTATTAACTCTAGATATGTCATGAAACTTCCCTTGATTGCCCTCGTGTACTCGACCGAAAGAGGGATGTTTCCTTTAAAGTAACAAGTTTATGGATATAAGTTCAATTAGGCCATCTACAGGTGTGCATATGAGATTTCCTGTGGTTAATAGATATCTTTTTTGTTTTATGTAGTTTTTAGAACAAGACCAAATTTGCAGTCACTGGAAAAACTGACTGGCATCTTGAATGTTTTCTTTCCCGGAATTCCAAGAACAGTATGGAAGAAGAAGTTATATTGGAATTCTCACCTTTATAGTGATTGTTCTGTTCAATCTTCTGCTTGGCTCCAAATGAGTAGGAAATCTGTTACCAGCATGTGCTGGTGCTTGTCATAGATAGAGATGAGATTACATAATTGTATCTAAAATCTCATATGATGGCTCAAATGTTAACTCCCTTTGGGTTGCTGAGAATGTTATTTTAATCAAGGTTGATCCTTGGAAATCATTGCTGTAAGGAGCTCTATACGAATATGGCTGAAGTGCTTGATTGAGATCCTGTGGGTGTTGGACGGCTGGAATAACCCCTGTTATCAGATTGAGTCTTCTTTTCCAATTTGAAGATTATTTTGAAACATCATCAGTTGTTGGAGCAAGAATTGTCGGATTTCTAGGCAATAAATTAGGAAAATCTATTTTTTGCAAATAAAATCTGAATTACCATTTCAGATTCTAGTAGTTTCTGTTTCCTGTTTTCTAGCCTAGAGGTCCCTGATTTTATTTGCTGGTTTTGTGGCCTTCCTAATTTGGTGGCATTCCTCTACTATTTATCTTGTAATCATCTCTCTTGAAATTCAATAAGAATGGTTATTCTTCTTCTCAAAAAGCCTTCATGGTATCAGAGCCTCATGCACTTTTTCTATTTTGTTCTTTCTTATGATGATGTTGTATAAGTCGGCGATGACTGGCCCCCAAAGAAATCCTGTCGTCTCTTCCGATACTTCTGAAACCATTCTGCCCATCTCTTCCGATACTTCTGAAACCATTATGCCCAATTCCATTATTCCTCCCAAGCTTGTGTCTGTCGATTACTATTCCCATAAATCAACCCTTTATCTCACGGTTACAAAACTCAATGGGCACAACTATCTCGAGTGGGCTTTGTCCGTAAAATTGGCGATCGATGACAGAGGCAAAATGGGGCATTTGACTAGCGAAATATCGAAACCGGCTGTTGGTGACCCTAATCTAAAAAAATGATAGTTTGAAAATTCTCTTATTATTGTTTGGCTCATCAATTCCATTGAACCTACCATTGAAAAACCTCACTTATTTCTTCCCATTACTAAAGATGTCTGGGAGGTTGTTCGAGATCTTTATTCGGACCTGGAGAATTCTTCTCAAATTTTTGAGTTGAAAACTCGACTCTGGAAATCCAAGCAGAATGATCGCGATGTTACTACTTATTACAATGAATTGGTAACGTTATGGTAGGAACTTAATCAATGTAGTGATGATGTTTAGGAGAATTCGAACGACAACGCTCGCCTCAAGAAGACAGAGGAAACCGACAGGGTTTACATGTTTTTAGTCGGCCTTAATCGGAGTTTGGACGAGGTCCGAGGCCGCATTCTAGGCAAGAAGCCATTGCCCTATATTCGAGAAGTTTTTTCTGAAGTTTGACGTGAAGAGTCAAGTAGAAAAATCATGCTGTGCAACATTGAACCTGGTTTCAACCTGGACTTGAGAGCTATGCTATTGTGTCAAGAGGTATTGATTCTGACAACAAGGGCGTAAGAAATTGTGGTACAAGCATTGCAAAAAACCGTGGCATACGAAGGAGACGTGTTGGAAGCTGTACGGTAAACCTGCAAATTGGAAGCCAAAATCCAAACGTGACGGTTGCACCTCCCAAGCCACTGCTGGAGAGACTCAAGAGCCTTCTACCAACTCGGATGTAGCCCTTTTACCAAATTAGAGCACCTGTACAAATTGTTTCAATCTCCAAAACTGTCTTTTCTTTCTACCAACTCGGATGTAATCCAAACGTGACATTAATATGTAAGTTATTCTCCAATGGAAATGGGTATATTGTGTTATTGTGAACTAACTTTTTTTCTTTTCTTTTTTTATTGGTTGTTTCAGTAATTTAGGACATGTTTGGATAGGGTTCTCGAAAACTGTTTTCAGTTTTCAACAACTCTTTTCTATATTTGACAAACAGTTTTCAAAAGTAATTTTCTAAAATAGTTTTCAAAAAACTAGTTTTTAAAAACTGTTTTCTGAAAATTCCAAATTGATGTTTTCTGACATAATTTTCAAAAAATAGCCATAAAATTAGTGTTAATGTTTCATTCTTCCTCTATGGTATATAAAAATATTAAAATTTTGAAAATAAAATAATATTAATTATTTTAAGTATTTAGTAAATATGAGAAATAAAATTAATATAGATTTTAATTTTGAACTCAAAACTAAAAATAATTACAAGGTGTATCAAAATAGTTTTCAAAATAAGATTATCAAAACAACATTAATACTATTTTCTGTTTTGGAAACAGTTTTCGAGTTACAGTTATCCAAACATGTTTTTTTTTTCAGAAAATATCATAAAACTGTTTTCAATTTTCATTTTCAAAAACGATTTTCGAAAATTATTACCTAAACATGCTCTTACATTTATGTAATTAGCTGTACATGATAGTTTTTGTCCAAAGCCATCGTCAATTCCTTTCAAATTGAATTTATAGTCCAATAAAAGCTACTGTACAATATAAGTTGGAAAAATGATTAAACAAAAATTATTTGTCTTGTGAACTTAACTGTGTGGTTGGAGAATTTTTACACGAGATGAACAATGTGGAAAGGATAAATATGAGAACCAAATACGAATCTAGTAATCTAATTGACCCCACTGGAATACATAATCTGTCAGGTAGCAAAGTCACCTATTCATTGTGGGGAAAATATTTCATCATAGAACAAAGACTGAGAATCGCAAACATCCAAAGCATCAATAGTAGCCCAGAAAATGGCAGCAAGAAATGCCAAAAAACACCTTAATTGGGGTCAAGGTTGTTCCAATTATGGAGCAGAGGAGAGAGAGAAAGAGGCAATTGTTTGTGACTTTGTGTTCAATGCAGCTGAACTCGTGAGAGAGAAGATAGAGATGAGGCATCAAATTCCACGTCCATAGAAACTGCAAAAGAATCACGTTTGGTAAGGCCTAACATTTGGTAAGGAATTGATTTTTAGCTTATATAGGTACTATTAACCTAACTTTGGTCCCTTTCATAAGAAAATACAACTATTGCTATAACGTTTGGTAAGGCTTAACATTTTGTTGGTTTCAACTTTCAACCAACAGTTTTCAAGAAATTACTTCGAAAAAAAAGAGATCATTGAGTTTTTAATTAAATTTAATTTATTGAAATTTAAACTATTTTTTAAAACAGTTTTTAAAAATTCTTTTCAATGTTTAACAAACAATTTTAAACAAATACTTTTTAAAAATTTTAAATTAGTGTTTTTTGACGTAATTTTTGAAAAATAACTTTAAAATCAATGTTCGATTCTCTGTTTCATTATTCTTTCAAAGTATATAAAAATATTAAAATTTTAAAAATAAAATAATATTAATTATTTTTAAATATTTATTAAATATAATAAATAAAATTAATATAAATTTTAAATTTAAACTTAAAAATAAAAATAATTACAAAATATGTTAAAATAATTTTTAAAATAAAACTATTTAAATATTTTATTATTCGAATTACAGCTATTTAAACATATTTTTATCAAAAAATTATTTTTCAAACGTACATTTAGATTTTAATAGTAAAATTTTGAAACTCCATAACTTTGCAAAAACACATGCATAATTAATGGCAAGCAGCACGTGAACCGATAAAAGGTTTAACAGATAATTTGGTCAGAACTAGCTTTGCTGGTAGACGCCTAACTCAAGCACTTGGACATGGAGTAGCTGGAGAAGTCACAAGACCACACACTGATTAAGCAGGTTAATTAGTGGCATAAAAGGCAATGACGAAAAAAGAGGTTAGATAGCTCATCCCATTGGTCAGTCACAAATCACGCGGATTGATAGCTCCAGACCGTAGATCAACCTGAATCCAAAGGTGAATATTCCTCCATCCCAGAACCAAGGCTCTCTCCGGTTTAATAAACACACCTCACCACCCAATCCCCACTCCCCCTCCTGCCAAAGCACATATCAGATTTCCTGGAGCTCCCTAAGTACTTTGCGTTTGTTTCTCGGTAAAGGTTCTTTTCATTTTCCATTTGAGAGAGAGAGATGGATGCCGGAGGGAAAGCGACGAAGGGTGCGGGAGGAAGGAAAGGAGGCGGTCCAAAGAAGAAACCGGTGTCCCGGTCCGTACACTCTTTATTTCTTATGCTACATCTCTAAAACTTCCCTCTCCCTGTCCGTTTTTCCCTCCATCCGACCACTACACTTTGTTTGTCTCGCTTCTCTGTTAGTCTCTTGTTGTTGTTGCTGTTTTGTTTGATTTGCTCTGCCTAAGCTTTAAAACTATCAAAAGACAGAGAGAAGGAGAGGAGTGCTTTTGTCTTGAACTTTAAGTTTAAATATAGCTAATAAGCACAAAGTAGGGGTCTAATCTAATCTACATGGGGTTTAGCAACTTGTCATGTGTCTTTTTCTGTGTGCTTTTGTTTTTTAGGCCAACATCTTTTTTCTATGTGCTTGACACTTCCATGGAATAATTAATGCACATGATGAATTCAATGTCAGATTTTGTTCTTTTATTATCAGTCTATAAATAATTTAATTTTATACATAAATTTGTTGGCCGACGAGATCAAATGTAAGAAACACAGTTTACCTTCAAGATCTTATTCGATTTGGTTGGGTATACTGATATAAGTTACACGGATGTATATCAATCTATCGTTAAGATCAAAAACAGTTTTTTTTTTTACAAAAAATTAACACGCAACCAGTACACCTACAAATTTCTCAACAATTTAGGGCTGAAAGTATTGTGTTGGTCACTTTATTTGGGCATGTGTTGTGTTAGACCTTCATGGCCAAATGATGGCTGTGAGCTTGGATCCAGGAAAAGTGACTGTTGTGTTTCAAAGATCTGAAGTTCAATAAAAAGGTGCTAGTCTGATTGCAAGTTATAATCTTGAGTAATGATTGCTAGTCATTTCTTTCAAACATCTCAAAAAGCACTAAAAAAAACTTCTGAAATCGTTTGAGAATGTGAGTTGTAATTACCATTTAAATTTTTAAAATTTATAAAAGTAATATTTGATGAATGTTTAAATAGCATTGCTCTTTAATGTCTTACTGAAAAATTTAGGTATTGATTGGCCTAGCGTTTTGAATAATAGTTTTTAGGAAGAATTAGACACTTAAAAATAGATTTTATGAAATTGAAGCAGTTATTTTACCAAAAAATTGTTTTGATATCTTTTTTAGTTTTTAATTTTGGACAATCAAGCCAAACGGTACCTTATTAGAATATGTTTAGTCTAACATTGAAAACTGTATATGGTTTATAAATGATTTTTGAAACGATTAGAGTTATAAACTCTTTAATGTTATATAAAATAACGATAAAATTAATTTTCCTAAATTTAAAAAACAATTTCATAAATTTTTTGATTTAATTTTGATTTATAAAAAATATAAATCATTTCATAAACTATACCACTGGATCATAAATAGATAAACTGGATCATAAATAGATAAAAAGCCATGCACAGGCAGTGAATATCAAAAGCTCCATTCCAGTGCTACAGGTTTTATGAGATAAATGCAAATAAAAGATTTCTGTTTATCATGCATACTATACAATGTATATAATTTAAGCCCATTCTCTGTTGAAGCACAGATTACTCAAGGCACAGAATCTCCCAGGCACACTACCACCAGAACTGGTCAGGCTTCCTTTCGTCCAAGGACTGATAAGTATTTTACTTGTCATACTTTTCATGCCAATTTTGCCCCTTTTCATTTCCAGTCTTACCCTTTTAAACGTTGAAATTCTGCTTTTTTCTTCTTTCCCTTTTTCTTCTATGAACAAACTAACTTGATTGTCCATCTTCACACAGTGACCTCACCATAAACTATCTCAACGGTACCATTCCGCCAGAATGGGGCTCCATGCAACTAGCCAACATGTATGCATATAAATTTATATGTACTTGAATATATATGCACATATATTGTTTGTGTAAATGAGCATAAAATTCATGGATTAAGCATTGATACTTATTTTCTTTTGTCATTTTTGGTGGGGAAATTAACACTTGGATATTAATATATTGTATATTGCAGTTCCGTTGTAGGAAACCAGTTAACGGGTTCAATTCCAAAGGAGCTAGCAAACGTTTCCACTCTTATCAGTTTGTGAGTTCTTTATAAACCAATTTTTTCTCTATTTTTTGTGGTCATTTCAGTTTGTGTAGGGATGTTTATGACTATGTTCTTATTAATTGATTCAAAATTGTGTGTTGATAATTTTATATCACTGCGGATTTCAATCAGCTTTCAGGGGATTTGCCTCCAGAGCTTGGGAATCTACCCGTTATAGAGAGAATGTAAGGCCATTATTCAAGTTTTTATGATCCTTGCAAATCCTTACTAACAAAATACAGTTTTCCCCTCTCTTTTTTTCCTCCTCCTTTGGTATGAATTTTTAATGTTTTGTTTCATTTAATGTTCTTTTATTTAAAAGGGTTTTAAAGATTCACATTGATATTCTGATTGCTTGAATTTATTTGTTTATATTTTTGTTGTTTATGTTGATGTTGTAGGCTACTAACCTCAAATAATCTTAGTGGGGAAGTCCCAGAAACATTTGCTAAGCTGACTTCATTAAAGGACTTGTAAGCGTTTTAGTCATGTTTCATTAAGCTCATATTAATTACTGTTTATTGCATTTGAAGTTGATTAATCATTTTTTCAAACGTTATGCAGTCGGATCAGTGACAACCACTTTACAGGAAAGATACCTAATTTTATTCATAACTGGACAAAACTTGAAAAATTGTGAGAGCTTTATCATTTGTGACATTCTTGAGTTCATAGAATTATGCATTATCGCTTATTTGACTCAATATTTTGCAACAACAAAGTAATTCAAGCTAGTGTTTTGGTTGGACCAATTCCTGGTGGTATTGCGGCTCTTGAAAAATTAACTGATCTGTAAGAATAATTTTTTTAGATTCTTATTAATTTCATGTGGGTTTTCAATTAATAATGTACCTTGTATTGGTTGAACGTGATATATGCAGGAGAATTAGTGATTTAAATGGAACTGAAGCTACCTTTCCGCAACTTAGCAACATGAAAAAGATGAAGACACTGTAAGTAAAATGTTTACGCGATATTGAACTTAATTTATAAAAAGTGACAATATCTTCCTCCTTTTTCCTTTTTTTTGGCAACTCAAATTGTTATGTCATTTGTTTGTGTTACAGGATTCTTAGGGGTTGTAAGATCATCGGGCGGCTACCTGTATATCTTTGGGAAATGAGAGAATTAAAGAACTTGTTAGTACAGACTTGTTCTCCTCCTCGCCCCCCTCTTTAATGCATATAAAAGGATTTTTCCTTTGAAAATGTCGTGATACCATTTGAAGGATCATCTAGTACCCTTTCATAGCTTAGTTTTCATTATCTTATATCGATGAAATAAACTCGGTTAGGGCTATATCATGATATTAACTCTCTTGTTAGAGAATATGAGAAATGAAGGAACCTCAAGAGATGTGTTTGTCACACATGTAAAACTGGTGCTGAAATATTGACACTTGAAAGTAGTTCTTTTTTTTTTTGTTCTAATGGTTGGTTGCAATGAGCTAGCCCGCTCTGATCCCCTATCCCCAAACCCTACGTGAAGGAGAAGGCCGGATTTGATCCCAAGTCTTTAGTACAACCGTTAAATGACTATACCAATTAAGCTAGTTGGCACTTTTTACTTTATATGGTTTAGACATTGTCTCCTACACTCTTTTGTGGTAAAGGCATCTTTTTATTTATTTATTATTTTTTTTTACGGTCTTCTTCGTTGCAAAGTTCACTATGTTGTTCGAAAACTTTTTGGTTGTCTACCATTCATCCTGAATTAAACAGGTTGTGGAAATAAATACTTTGTTGTTTTTTAATGTTTTGTTTATAAATTCACTTGCAGAGACCTTAGCTTTAACAAATTGAGTGGAGAAATTCCAAGCACGTATACCGGTGTGAGTAAGGTGGATTATATGTAAGCATCTGGTTTGTGTGTGTACATTTTCTTTTAATAAAATGCAGAAAGCCATTTTTCAATTGCTAGGGAACAGTGTATAAGCTCGTGTAATGGATGGACTTGTTAATTAGCAAGAAATAAAATAAAGGACCATCATAATGGCCCAAACAAGCTGACTATATTAGAAGCCACTATGTCAAATTGTGGTTTCAAAAATTGCAGTATTCGAAATATTAAAGTTGTGTGAGGGATGATGGGAAACCTTCTCTTGAATTGAAAATTATACATAAACTAAGCAAAAAAATGCATAAACTAAGTAGTTATCAGGACTGAACTCTGATATCCAGACATCATAGGTTTCCTCTCTTCTGTGACATTGAACTTAAAGTCAAATGCACAAATAGTATTAAATCTAAGGCATTAAATTGAAATATATAGCTGTGTTTTTAGTATTTCTGTTTATTTAGTTACCGTGTTAAAAATTAACATAATCATTTATGATTCCTTGCTAAGATTCGTTTTGCTGAAAGCTCTAAAATTGTATTGATTTTATATGACTTTCAGATATTTAACTGGAAACTTGCTAATTTGATCAGTACCTGCTTGGGTGCTAGAAAAAGGAGACAACATGTAAGTTTCTCTTATCTTTGAAGTGCTTTATACAATTTGAAAATTAATTATAGTAAGTTTCACTTACAAGGTGAATAACCATCTATACAATTACAGTAGTTGTGCACTTCTGCTTGTTCAACTCTGATCAAGCTTTCTTTTTGATAATCTGGTTTTTAATGGATTGTCTTTGGTTATAACTTCTGGTAATATAAAAATCTGACTGTATTGTGGAATATCAGTTCTGCTGCTAAAATGCAATTGATTGGAAGATTTGTAGAAAAATTTAATAGAACTTAAGTTAAATGAATACTTAGCTGGTGTGGATGCATGGAAAAACCGAAATGTTTGTTTTATAGCTTGATCAAACTTGTGAGATAGTTTATGAATCATCAGAGTAAAAATGCAGACCTTTTCTTCTTTTCCTTTTCCATAAATAAAATATAAATAAAACTAGATATTAAGTTTATGTAACTAAAGAAAAATGAAGAGGGGAAAACAAATCCAAACCTTTCCCAAAACAGAGATATCAAAAATAGTCAATTCGCATTGTACAGCCTGAAGCACAAAGAATTTCTTGTCTTGGATTAATCAGAATTATGCCTGGAACAGTTTATATAAAAACTAATTTTTTTCCAAATATATAACGAGTAATGTGTAAGACATTTTTGATGCTTTTCCTGCTCATTAAATGATTTGGAAGATGATGAACAAAACTTTCATGTGCAGTGATCTTACATATAACAACCGGAAGCTCAGGCTCATCAGTTTGTCATCATCGGACTGTGTAAGAATGTTGTTATCTAACTTGAATATGCGCGTGTTTGTGTGTAACGTTAGTATACTGACTGAACTTTATGCTTTGTATTTCTTTCTACAGGAACTTATTGGCAAGCTCTTCAAATCACAATAACTCGTAAGTTCTATATTAGTTCATAATCTTAATGGAATTGTAAGTTTTATTTTCACATTTGATTCATCAAATAACTATTTTCCATTTAATATTAAATTTCTGTTTTTTGGCTTTGTTTTATGTTCTTGTCATCTATAACAAACTCAATTACGATGTCACAATGCTGACTTCTTTGGTATTTTGAATTGCTGTCAGTGGAATCGTTTCATGTTTGAGAAGCTTTCAATGTCAAAAAAGTAAGTTGAAATGCCATTTATTTTTCAGATTTTGTTTTTAAGCTTAAAAAACAAAACACAAATAGGTAGGTTATATAATAACATTCTTAATTCTCATGTATTTTGTCATTGTCAAGTTAGAGAGTAGTGTTTCTTTTGTGAAAATTGAATTTAGTAGTTACTAATTTGTTGTTGCTTTCAATCTAGCATTTTATGATCTCCATATAAATTGTGGTGAGAGAGCAGTAACTGTTAATAACACGACATATGAAGATGACACTGATGTAGCTGGACCTTCAAGATTTTTCCAGTGTAGAACTAATTGAGCATTTAGCAGCACTGGTAACTTCTTGGATGATGACTTCGAAACAGATACCTATATTGGGACGAATACATCTACGTTCTCTATGAGTGATTCTCAACTTTACATGAAAACACGCATTTCTGCCATTTTTCTAACTTATTATGGGTTTTGTCTGCTTCATCCTCAATATAGCAGCCTCGGGAGCCGCTTCTTTGATATTTACGTTCAGGTATTTTAAGTATGATACTTCCCATGGTTAATTTCATTTCTAATATTCAACAAACTTTAAAAATTTCAACATTTTGCTTTAATAGGGCCAATCAAATTGTTTGAATTTATCCTGTGTATAGTTCAGATTGACGTTAAGATTGAAATTTGATTCCTTGTCACCACTTGCCTACATAAGAAGTTAACTGGATTAGGTTATTGCGGGAAACTTGTGTTGAAGGATTTCAATATTGAGGATGAAGCAAGAGGTGTTGATAAGGCAATTGTGAAAAGATTTCCTGTCACTGTGATCGACAAAACGTTGGAGATACGCTTGTATTGGGCTGAGAAGGTTACAAATGGTATCCCTATAAGAGGAGTATATGGTTCTTTTATATCACAGAAATAGCTGATATAAGAGGACCATATACTCCTCTTATAGGGATACCATTTGTACCCTTCTCAGCCCAATACAAGCGTATCTCCAACGTTTTGTCGATCACAGTGACAAGAAATCTTTTCACAATTGCCTTATCAACACCTCGTGCTTCATACTCAATATTGAAATCCTTCACAACAAGTTTCCCTGCAATAACCTAATCCAGTTAACTTCTTATGTAGGCAAGTGGTGACAATCAGATTTCAGTCTTAATGTCAATCTGAACTATACATAGGATAAATTCAAACAATTTAATTGGCCTTATTAAAGCAAAGTTTGTTGAATATCAGAAATGAAATTAACCATGGGAAGTATCATACTTAAAATACCTGAACGTAAATATCAAATAAGCGGCTCCCGAGGCTGCTATAAGTTTTGTCATCGGTAAACATTATCTCTGCAAATTGGAGATTTACTGTGTAGTTTCCATTTCCTAGACAAAACCCATAATAAGTTAGAGAGATGGCAGAAAGACGCGCTTTCATGTAAAGTTGAGGATCACTCATAGAGAGGGTAGATGTATTCGTCCCGATATAGGTATCTGTTTCGAAGTCATCATCTAAGAAGTTACCAGTGCTACTAAATGCTCAATTAGTTCTATTATGGAAAAATCTTGAAGGTCCAGCTACATCAGTGTCATCTTCATATGTTGTGTTATTAACAGTTATTGCTCTCTCACCACAATTTATATGGAGATTATAAAATGCTAGATTGAAAGCAACAACAGATTAGTAACTACTAAATTCAATTTTCACAAAAGAAACACTACTCTTTAACTTGACAATGACAAAAACACATTGAGAATTAAGAATGTTATTATATAACCTACCTATTTGTGTTTTGTTTTTAGCTTAAAAATAAATGAAGTTTCAACTTACTTTTTGGACATTGAAAACTTCTCAAACATGAAACAATTCCATTGACAGCAATGCAAAATACCAAACAAGTCGGCATCGTAATTGAGTTTATTATAGATGACAAGAACATAAAACAAAGCCAAAAAACAGATATTAAATGGAAAATAGTTGTTTGATGAATCAAATGTGAAAATAAAACTTTACAGTTCCATTAAGATTATGAACTAATATAGAACTTACGAGTTATTGCGATTTGAAGAGCTTGCAAATAAGTTCTTGTAGAAAGGAATACAAAGCATAAAGTTCAGTCAGTATACTAAAGTTACACAGACACGCGCATATACAAGTTAGATAACAACATTCTTACACAGTCCGGTGATGACAAATTGATGAGCTTGAGCTTCCGATTGTTATATGTAAGATCACTGCACTTGAAAGTTTTGTTCATCATCTTCCAAATCATTTAATGAGCAGGAAAAACATAAAAAATGTCTCACACATTGCTTGTAATATATTTGGAAAAAAAATTAGTTTTTATATAAACCATTCTAGGCATAATTCTGAGTAATCCAAGACAAGAAATTCTATGTGCTTCAGGCTATACAATGCGAATTAACTATCTTTGATATCTCTGTTTTGGGAAAGGTTTGGATTTGTTTTCCCTCTTCATTTTGCTTTAGTTACATAAACTTAATATCTAGTTTTATTTATGGAAAAGGAAAAGAAGAAAAGGTCTGCATTTTCACTCTGATGATTCATAAACTATCTCAAGTTTGATCAAGCTATAAAACAAACATTTTGGTTTTTCCATGCATCCACACCAGCTAAGTATTCATTTAACTTAAATTTTTCTACAAATCTTTCAATCAATTGCATTTTAGCAGTAGAACTGATATTCCAGCATGCAGTCAGATTTTTATATGATAAGAAGTTAAAACCAAAGACAGTCTATTAAAAACCAGATTGTCAAAAAGAAAGCTTGATCAGAGTTGAACCCAAGGAGAAGAGAAGCTTATATGTTGTTTCCTTTTACTAGCACCCAAGGAGGTACCGGTCCAATCAGCAAGTTTCCAGTTAAATATCTGAAAAGTCATATAAAATCAATGCAATTTTGGAGCTTTCAGCAAAATGAATCTTAGCAAGGAATCTAAATGATTATGTTAATTTTTAGCACGGTAACTGAATAAACAGAAATACAACAAACACACTATATATTTTAGTTTAATGCCTTAGATTTAATACTATTTGTGCATGTGACTTTAAGTTTAATGTCACAGAAGAGAGGAAACCTATGATCTCTGGATATTAGAGTTCATTACTGATAACTACTTAGTTTATGCATTTTTTTACTTAGTTTATCTATAATAGAAACATATTAATTATTTTAATTTTCTTTCTTCTCATTAAAAACTTCTTCTTAGAATTGTAGTGTTATCATAACCGGATCGGACTTCAAATCGGTAGATCACTGGTTCCACCAGTGAGTTGTTGATTTATAAAAATAATTTAAAAATATATAATAATTATGATTATATTGATTATATTATATATAAAGTACCGATAAAAATATATAAAGCACACAAAACAAATCTTTTTGGGTGATTTGGGTCTAAACTTAATGGTTCAGATCAACTAAAATTTTTATTGATAATTTTAAAGAATTTCATTGATAACGTTAATATAGATGTGAGATTCAAAAACTAACATTATTTATAAAATTTTTAAAATTATCAATAAAATTTAAAAAAATTTAAACTGAAACAAAAAAAAAATACTCCCCAAAAGAGTCGAGCCAACACTAAAACAGATGTACTCGTTTTTACTTCACCTAATTAGACTTTAATCACACGTTCACTTCTTGTTATCTGTAAAATTGTCACAAAAATATTAAATTCTGACAGAAGTCAGTGGAATAGAAGCTCTGGGGAATGGAATAGAAACGGGACTAAGATCTATTTCTTAAATCTTAATTGAAAATTTGAATATTTAATATATGACCCTTTGGAAGTTGGTTTTTGGGTCCATGTTCCCAAAATATAATAAATGTTAAAACAAAAAAGAAATGTAATAAAATATTCAAACATAAAAGAATCCATAAAATAAGTGTTTCTTGTAGTGGATAGAGCAAAACTTTCATTAGATTAGTGTACGATAAAATCCATTTTCTTTACTCAGGCGTCGTTTTTTAAGCAGTTTAAGATGCAAAATTTGGTACGTAGCGTGTGGTTCTTAACCGGGAAAATACACAAAAGAGTCATGTGGATTCATTTTGTTAAACTTCATCACGGGAGATTTCAAAAGTTAAACTTAAATACTTTGAGATTTTGTTATAGCTAAGTAAAGGCAAAATCAATGAAAAATAAATTTTGTTGTTACAATGGTTGTTACATAAAGTTACATAAAGTTAAATTTGAGTACTTTAAGGAAATTTGATTTGGTTGTTACAATGGATTTTTAGGGCTTAAGTTTTCATTATCGAAAATGAGAAAAAAAAACTGTTGATTTTTTTAATAAAAAATATATAAGCTATGGAATTTTCTTGCATGTTTGGGATTAAATCAACGCATTTCAAATTATCTAGTCATTGTAATGGCTTAAGAGACTTACAGTTATCAATATTGAACATAAAAAATAGAAAACTCGATTGAATTTTTATTTTTTTTCTTACAAATAAAAATGAAAATACACAAATGTACTATATACTTTGGCATTTATTTGTGAGTTAATTGCATCAGAGATTCTTGAATTATTGGTTTCTAGCACTAAAATCCCTAAACTATGAATTTGACACAAAAAGTCCACTTTCAATTAGTTGCAATGTAACTCTTTTATGCATTATTCATTAATGAAAGTGTCTTTAAAATTTAACAATACAATGAATTTGATTGTGATTTTTTATACATATATAAAAATAAATGTGATTTACCGTGAGAAATATGAGATTTTTTTTAATATTTAAATGATTTTTTCTTATTAAATATTGATAAATCACAACAATAAAAAAAAACAACACACAATTGAAAAATTCTTAGATGATCTTCAAATGGTTTATAGAGTTTATTGGAGCCTTTATTTAGTGTATTCAACTATCTCAAAGTTAAAAAAAAAAAAAAATATGCATTATATTGATGAAGATGATAACATTGCAGCAAATTAAAAGTTTAAGGACTTTTGATGCCAAATTATTAGTTTAGGGTTCAAGTGCTAGAGAACAATAGTTCATAGACCTCGTATCCAACTTACTCTTTATTTGCCTATAATAGAACCATAAAATATTTAAACTTAACTTTTGAAACCTTTTGTATTGATTTTTTTTTTTAAAAACAATCAAATCATATGTTACTTTTAAGTATTTTTTTGATTAATTAAGTTTTAAAAATGCTTTAAGAATTAGAATTGTTGTCAATTAATGACTTTTTGAATGCCATAAAGTTGACTATGGAACTCATACAATGAAATTTTTTACTATAGAACTCATACATTAATAAAAATGAATCATTTTAATTAATAATAACAATAAAATCAATAATTTAATTATAATGACTTTACCCTTTAATAGTAAATAAAAGGAAAAAGAGAAAGAAGAAGATATTAGAAAAAATATGAGAAGTTTTGTTTAGCACAAGTCTATGAAATATGCATGACACAATGGTTCATTTTACTATTGGATGATTACATGAGAAGAGATAAAAAACGATATTTTATTTTCATCCAATTGAGATAAACCTTTATACCATATGTTTTTTATGAACCAATGTTACAAAACCCAACTAATAATTTTGGGTTAAAATCAGCTATTTTCAATTCTTGTTTTACTTAAAAACAAATGAAAAAATTGTTTGATTTAGATTATGTTATTTGACATTAGAAATAGAAGGGCATGTTTGAAAGGGTTTTTGAAAACTGTTTTTAATTTTCGAAAACTCATTTTCAGGTTTGGCAAACAGTTTTCAAAAGTAATTTTCTAAAATAGTTTTCAAAAAACCAGTTTAAAAAACTGTTTTTTGAAAACTTCAAATTGGTGTTTTTTAATATAATTTTCGAAAAATAACCCTAAAATCAATGTTCACTTCTCTGTTTCATTCTTCCTCAATGGTATATAAAATTTTAAAAATAAAATAATATTAATTATTTTTAAGTATTGAGCAAATATGAGAAATAAAATTAATATAGATTTTAAATTTAAACTCAAAACTAAAAATAATTACAAGGTGTATCAAAACAGTTTTCAAAATAAGATTATTCAAACAACATTTCACTGTTTTCTGTTTTGAAAACAATTTTCGAGTTATAATTATTTAAACATGTTTTCTTCAAAAAACGTCAAAAAATTGTTTGCAATTTTCATTTTCAAAAACTGAAAAATAAAAAAATTGTTACCTAAATATGCTCAAAGTGGTCTCAAAAGCTCTGACAAACAAGTGTTTAATAATTAAGTACTGTTAACTATTAAAACAAAGGCTTTCAACTAAATAGGAACCTTCTTGGTAGCTAGTTGTTCTTTTTTAAGAGGTTTTGCTATTAGCCGGCCTGATCTCTATGAGCCAAAGCCTATCCTCGTAAATCACAAACTGCTTTAAAAATTACCAGAAAAAGCGGCTGATCCTTCGGGGGCAGACCCCTCAACAGGAAGCATATATTTTGCTTCAAATTAAATGAACCTCACTTGTCAACTTTGTCTCTCTTTCCGTTCATGTTTTCCTCTCTTCCTTAAAAGGGTTTACTTGTTGCTAGGTTTCTTTTCAACTTGAATTTTTTCTCCTGCTTGAAAACAACAGATCATCTTTAGTTTAGTTTCTCACTGTTGGGTCTAGGGTTTACCTTCTTTTTTTTTTGTTTCTTTTTCAAAAGCTTATGCCTTCATTAATATCCTTAATTTGTTTTGGTGATAGTATAATAATTTCTGTTGATAAACTTCACCTGTTATCAACTTTTATCTCTTTTGAGTTCATGTTCTTTTCACCCTTCAGGGTTTTTGCTTATGTTTGCTAGCTAGGTTTGTTTTCAACTTCAGCTGTTGATCTTCTTTTGTTTGACAATAACTCTTTAGTCTAGTCAATTTCTCATTTTTGGGTCTAGAGTTTACCTTTTCTTTTTCTTAAAAAAGGGAACCTTCCTATATATATCTTCACATATCTTGTTTTTTGGTGATATATTTTCTGTTGATAAAGTTTTTAATGGAAGTAGAGAGAAATGATGGTGAGAAAATGGATGAAGTGATGCTGCCAGGGTTTAGGTTTCATCCAACAGATGAGGAGCTTGTTGGGTTTTATTTGAGGAGGAAGATTCAACAGAGACCCTTGTCAATAGAGCTTATCAAGCAACTAGATATCTACAAATATGATCCATGGGATCTTCCAAGTAAGATAATTAAATCTAAACTCATTATAATAACAGAAGATTGGTGATTCCACTGATTTAGTTCAATGAGATTTACTATGGAACTGAAAAATATCACTAGTAATTAAAGAGAAATTGAATAGTAATTGTTTCAAAAAATTTAGATACTGAAGTCACTATCCAATTTCTTTGTGATTACTAATAAATTTTCTCGGTTTTATGATAACTCCTACATAATTGTGTCCATGAGATCATCATTCATAACAGAATTTTTTTTTTTTGTAGTGAATAGCTAAATGAAAATAATGTTCTAAGCTTGTTTTGATTAATAGAGGCTATTTTTTTTTTTCTTCTATAGAGTTGGCGACGGGGGAGAAAGAGTGGTACTTCTACTGCCCTAGGGATAGGAAGTACAGAAACAGTGCAAGGCCCAACCGCGTAACTGGTGCTGGTTTCTGGAAAGCCACGGGAACAGACCGGCCTATCTACTCCTCGGAAGGTGCCAATAAGTGCATTGGCTTGAAGAAATCTCTTGTTTTCTACAGAGGTAGAGCCGCCAAAGGGATTAAAACTGACTGGATGATGCATGAGTTCCGGTTGCCTTCTCCCACTGACTCAGCTCCATCAAAGAAATTCATGGACAAAACCAATATCCCTGCCAAGGTAAAGTATCTTAAACCCTAGCTAGTACTAACTATTGTAGAATTATGGAAGTTACCATGTTCAAATATTTAACAATTAAATGAAGGAATTACTAAAGAAATTTAAATGGGCATTTTTTTTATACTACATAGACTTATTAAGTGATTATCTATTATATATGGATTTGCAGGATTCATGGGCAATATGCAGGATATTCAAGAAAGCAAACTCACCAGCACAAAGAGCTCTCTCTCGCTCATTTGTTTCTCCATTATTACCCGAAATGACCTCATCCTCAGCTGATATACCTAACAGAGGTTCACGCAATAGTACACACCAGTTCAGTTCATCAGACAACATGTCATCAACAACAAAATACACAACTTCATCTTCCCATTTTAACCATGAAAATGATATACAAAAGTACCCATTTTCTCCTTTAGATCATTTTGGCTCCAACAGCCCTATTAATCCAATAATGGCAGCTCCAACAGGGAAATATGATCCTCATCAACTTCCCATCTCTCATGGAGACCTAACAAGCTGCTTAACGTTTGCTCCTCTTGATGTCTCCTCCATGCTGCTAAACATGTCGTCTTCGATGCTCGAAGATTACGGCGCCAGTAAGGCCTCAGACTCAGAGAGTATAGATGATCACTTTGGTGGATCAAATGTCTTAATCTCAATGAGTAATTTTCCAAATGAGATATTGCAAGGAAATATTGGTAATTATAATTATGGGGATCAAGATCATGATAATGCTTTGGTGATTAAGAATTATCCCAATGTGAGTATGAATAATGCTGTTGATGATCAATGGGAAGTGATTCGATCGATTAATGGATTTCCCTTCAGTAATTTGCCTATGAGTGTTGGTGATGCTTTGAAGTACAACAGCCGCAGCTTGCTATGGGATTCTTCATCAATATTGCCTACTAGTGATCATCATCTGTGCCCACAAGTTTTTCCACAACCAAGTGTTAAGACTTGATAGATGGAATAGAGAATATCTTTTTATATTGCATTAAAGTTAGGAATGCTAGTTCATGTTAAATTAATTAGGATTATATTCAGTTTTATTACATTAACATGTTTAATTTTTTTTAGGCCTTTTTTGGAGGATTTTATGATTGAAATATAATTGGAACGTTTTAGTTACTATGTCCTGTTAGTGTGGATATGATATGGGAAAACAATTAGATTAAACCTAAGATTAGATTTGATAGAATTATTTGATGCTTTTCATGACTTTTTAAATAATAAAATATTTTAAGATTATTTTTTATGATAAAATATTTTTCAAATAGAATTAAAAAAAATTGAAGAAAATGAGGTTATTAAACATAATTGGATAATTGATAAAAGACTCCACTTGAAATATCTCCCTTACATTAGGGTAGAAAGCAGCAAGCACCCAAACTTCGCCAACTCCGCCATATAATCCTAAAGAAATGCCGAAATTTCACTGATCATTTTGAATAGTTTTATTGATAATGTTATTTTTGAGTCTTAGATTTGTGCTAATTTATCAATAAATTTTCTTAAAATCATAAGTAAAATTTTCAATTTGTCTAAAACATAAATCTTAAACTAAAGCCAACCAAAAAATTTTCATAATCTATGGACTTACGGGTTTTCATTGCTCATACTTCCAATGGATTGTCTCATTTAGATAGAAAAAATATTAATTTAATAATTCAAAAAATGAATCAAAATTGTTTGAATCTGAATGACGTGTTACAAAACAAAAAATTTTGGTTGGTTTAGACTTAAACTCAATTTTTTAGATAAATTTAAAATTTCATTAATAATTTTAAATAATTTTATTGATAATATCAATAAAAATTAATATTATTAATAAAAATTTTAAAATTACCTAACAAATTTTCGAGATGATCTGATGCCAAACAAATCATCGTACCAGAACGGCAAAATCCAAAAGATCTTCCTTTATTTTGTCCAAAGTCCCGTGAGTGAGATCGTCAGTCCCACTGTACGGTACCCTGCCCACCAATCTAGTACTCTAATGTCAAAACCTCTTCTTATCTCTCCTGGTCTTCTTCTTCTCAACACAAACACTAACATTCCGATTCGTCTCTAATCCCTCCTCCAATCCCTCACCCGACCTCCTCCTCCTTCTCCTCTACTCAATTATCCGATGTGTAACTACTTGTGGATCCCTATATTGATATATGAAATAAAGAACCATGTCAATTAGATAAAGTACAGTTTTATTGTAATTTTTCTCTGACTATAAATATTTTTCTCTGTTTTTTGCAGAAAGTTTTAGAGAAGAACGATGCTGGAGACCATTTCCCATTATATGCCATCTGCTTAGGTTTTGAGCTTCTAACAATGGCCATAAGCGAGGTAATCCATCCTTCTGTTTCATGTTCTGTGTGTTTTCCAAATTGGTTTCAGTCTTCATTCATTGAATAGCTGCATCTACATTTAAAAAAAAAAAGTGAAAACACTCTTCTCCCTCCCCTTATATTGCCTTTTCCCCCCCTCTAGAATTTTGACCATCTTTTGTTGATCAAGATAGTTAATTTTGTCTCCACTTATTGATAATTCTATTGTTTCAAAGTTGAGTACGCAAATTATAGGTTTTATTTACTTTGTTGTATTCTTCTACCGAACGGCTGTGTATATAGATGCTTGCCTGACATTAATGAACGAGGTGCTGTGTCTTCTCCTTCTTATGGGAATGGCTTGCATTTATTTGCACAGAATACCTCGTGGTGCTCTACTTGGCATACAGTTCAATGCCAGTATAAAACGATCCTTGATGAGTGAGAAGAATCTCAAATTGCATATGTATTGAACATGCACCCCTCCATTGGAAGGATTAAACATAGATCTAATAAATCTCCAGCACATGAGGATGATGTACCTTATCATCCTAGTCGTTTAACTGGTATTTGAATTTCTCGCAAGTAAACTCCACAAAGAAAGTCCTTTTCAAAGATTATCTAAGTGATGCACCACTGAAACTGGAATTGTAAATAAAGACATAAAGTTTGTACTAGTTGATTTTTCTTTTTCCGTCTTTTCACCCCAAAGGAATACTGCTGCTTCCAATCCATGCAGCAGTAGTTTCCCATAAGAGAGCTGCAAACAACATAGATTTAGTAAGCGCTGGATGCACAGAGCTAGAGCAAAGAAGAAGATTGCAGTAGTGTATAAGTCTAGGACAGATAATAACTACAAAGAAAAGCTGATGTATGAGATGACTAGACAAATTGTTTATTGAGTGAGAAATATCAGTCAGCTAATAACATGTTTGACATAATAGCATGCCAGCTTTAGTGGTTGTTGGTTGAAAGAAGACTTCTTGATGGTAGGAAACATATAAAGTTCAATCTGCGTAGGAATCATATGAGCTTCTGCCCTGGCAAAACGTACTCTTATAAAGGGTGGTTACCTTCATGTTGGAACTGTTATTGAGCCAGACACTTCTAATGCATGTAATCACACGGTATACATGATGGGGTGCATAAGGGTATTGGGACAAGGTTATAATTTTGTAATCTTGAAAGAATTATATTTTATTAATTTCTTAAAATAGGATTAGAATATAGTATTTGATCATTTTTTAATTTCTTTATTTACCGTGTTAGCTTAGGGTTATGATTCCTAAAGATCTCTATATAAGGGATCTCTATGTTACTTTTCGGATAGCTTTGAATGAATAAAAATCTGATTGATATTGGGTATCAATTTTCTCTTTTAACCTCTAGAGTAGCATAGATTCTCTTCCAATCCCTAGGTACCCTGGTTTCTATTCTATTTCTTCTCCTCTTTCCAGTTCTACATCAACACATCCTCTTAATGTGTTGAAATTGATACACACAATGTGTGTATGTAGGTATGTATATGTTGGGTAGACGCCACTACTATGGAAGAATGATGTGATCTAAGATAGTAAAAGGGTTGAAGGTAATCCTAAGTTACATGTGTGGATTGATCTCACTAAGCGCATGACTTTAGGTAAAGTAAATTGGAAGGATGATCACCAATGTTAGTGGCCTGATGGCTAGTGTACTTGACATTGTGCAATGTTCTTACTCCGCTGCCCAGTTTTGAATCCCACTAGTGCGTTTGATGGTGTTGGTTCTGGGTCAGATTATGATCCTGTTTTCCTTGAGAACGGGGTTGTGGTCGGGTCCCCCTTCTAGGTCCCTCTTGTCAAGCACTCCAACATGTAAGGGGTTGATCACCACCCTCTCATACCTTTTTTTCCTTAGCCAAAAAAAGAAAGTAAATTGGAGGGATGAGCTTCATTTCAGTCTTGAACATTGGGTAAAAGAGGGGATGCCAGTCCCAAACTTTACTGCTGCTTATAAAAAAAATCAAGATATCCCATGAAAGATTCATATGGTCTACTTTAACTAAGATGGGATATCAGAGTTGGTTGAGTTGAGTTGAGTTAAGCACTCAACGTGAATTTGTTTTAATATGGGATAGAACTATTGAAACATAATCTTAAAAGCATATCAATCAGTAAAATTTTGAATTTTATTTGGAATTGCAAGTGTAATGACATCAGGGTTTTGCTTACTGGAGGAGGAGGATATAATTGTGCTTGTAGAGTAGATCACTGTATATTCATTATTTGGATTTATTAGTAACTGAATTACAATTCAATGGTTCTTTGAGAGAATCTTCAACCACAAGTTTGACATGTCGTTACTTTGAAACACACATCTACTCTAGATAATGTAAAAGATACTTTATTGAAGGCTTGTAACTCTCCCAGAAGTTTGGATGTGTCTACTTGTTTTAAGTTCACCTGTTCACTATCATTGTTTAGAATAGCTGGCTGTTACACATTTGGAACTTGATATCTCCTCTTGCAGATTTCCACCAGATTTGCTGAGAAAGCTTGGTACAGATTGCCTGGTTATGCAGAACCATCATGTGAGTTTTATGGACTTTCTGATTGTTTTAAATGCAGTGAGTCATTTTAGGACTTATGATTCTTCTATTGCTAAACATAGTGTGCATTTCTTTATATAGAATCCGTTATTAAGAAAATTTTCTTATTCTTTTTTTTATGAAAATTTTCTTTCAATTTTAAAAGAGCATAATTTTCTTTTTAGTTTGGCTCCGTGCATTTTCTGAATGTTCCTTTCACTGGTTCTTTTGTTGGTCATCTTTGTAAAATTACCTGCAGCTGCATTATGTAATGGCTTGCCTTGCTTAGGCCACTTATTTGATTTATTATTATTTTTCTTTGTATCCTGTACCATGTGAGTTGATTTCGATTCTGCCTTGATCTTAATGATCATACTTACGTTTCCAAAAGCAAAAATTGTTGGTCTAAATTGATATGATATCTCAATGAAACAGTATGGTATTTCACCAGAAAGGCTTCAAGGCAACCAAGATATATCTAGTTTCTTTAAGATCCTGACAACAAGCACAGATGAAGATAATAAGGTGCTGTACCTTTTTGATAAGTTTTTTTTTTATAAGTAATAAGGTGCTGTATCTAACTGTTCCATTACATCATGTTGATTTACAACATCAAAGGACCAATCCAACAAGAATTAACTCATTACTTTTGATTCACTAGAAGAATCCTGATCCTTATAGAATTATTATTATCAGGTCTATGTTTCCACAGTTCAAGCACATAGCTATCCTGTAACTGCCTTCTAGTGGCATCCAAAGGTATTCTATCCAGTATGCTTCTATAATTTTTTTATGCATTTGTTCCTCATTTGGGGTGCGTGGTTTTTTTGTTATCATATGGTTGGAGACGATTTCTTGTACATATTACTTTTCTCGTTGTTATCACTTCTAGTTTTATCATCGGAATGTTGCTTCAATGATAAGAATTCTGGTATATAATCAATTACCAATTACCATATTCTTATCGACATTACTAATGCAGTTTTGAATGGAAATTGAACAAGTACATCACAACTGTAGTATCATGAGGGATTTCACTTTCTAACGTTATGTGTGTAACTAGAAGTCTTTTGCAGCATCACATATTATAATTTCCAATTGCAAATTATCCATAGGGGCATGAATAAATTGGGTTTTCACGTTGATTAGATACCCCTATATTTTCTTTATTATAGGATGCCTTATCATGGTGATGGATTACATAGGTGACAAGTAATTTGAAAATGGACTGCTCCGCCCTGAATCCACTGATTGTAGTTGATTTTGGGGTGGCTGCCCGCTTCTTATACGCTATGGGCTGTGTAGTGTGCAACTGTTATGCTGCCACAGTGAGAAGCTACCTCTGTTTTTGCCTGCCTTTGACAATTTTTAGCCATTTTCTTCATCGTTCTCTTGTCCAACAGCCAAAGGGTGTAGGCTTTTCAAATCTCTCCTCATATGTTACGAGATTGAAACCTTAAAATACTTATTTCACGATAAAATTGCTCCTTCATGATCTAAGAAAGAACAGTGAGCATGGAATTTTGAACGTCTGGGTTGAAATTTTGATGCTGCCATTATCATAAAGACTGACCATGCTACACTGCAGAAAAATGCTTTTGAATGGGGTTTATCAGGGATTCCGCACTCAGAGGATGCCATCCAAGTGATTCAACATGTTGCAAACTTCTTTATCAGGTTAGGTCTTGTTAATCAGGAGAGCATTCAATATTTTTTTATGTATGTTTTGTTTAAGACATGCAGATGCAATGGAGTCTTTTACACATTTCAACAGGTAATCTTGCACCTACTGTGCATTATTGTCACGATATTACGTAATTGTTGAAGTGTTTGAGCTAAGATAACATTAAAAGAAATCTTTTTTAAAGAAAAGAAAATTATTTTACTTATGGCACTAGAATGAACTCAAATCATGCGCCCTATAGCAGTCACGAGTTTATTAAGTCTTATTATATTATCATATCATCTGATACGCACCATAGTGGAATGGGACTCTTTAGTAGTAAAAATATAGTTTTATAGAGACTTTGCTCTTATTACAGAGGTGAGAGGACTCAAATTAGGGCTTTGCTTAGCCAGCAGTAAATGGGTACTGTGTTTGCATGTAACCAATACAATTAAAGGGAACTAGGAACACTTACTAATATGTTAGTTTATCTGTTGTGCAGTGAAGTTAGGAAGTCATTAAACAGATCTGCTCGAAAAGTTCTCGACAACCTCATTTACAATTACAGTCCTATGTATTGCTGGAAGGCTGGGTAAGACCTTGGTGCCCTTGAGAATAACTGTATGTCCTTGAGATTTAACTGTACGTGAATGTGGAGCTGAATTTTCTGACTTCATTGTAAATGTTTTCTTTATTGCAGGAAGGGTTATGATGAGGTTTACATTTTTACATAATTTCGTTTTCCTACTGTAAAGGGCTTAGTATGTGGATAGCAATTGTTGTAAAAAATTTAAAATGTGAGCAGTGTACTCATTATTCTTGCTGATCTCCCTCTCTACACAGTATGTATAATACCACGAGGTACTGTTTGGCTTGATGAATGACCGTCAGTTGGCCAGAAGAAATGCCCCACGATGTATTTTTTAGTGTTTGATCTGAAGTTTTTTTTTTCTTTTTTTATCACATGGGAGGGATGGACTTGAGCTATGGTTTTTTAAGTGACCAGTAGATCAAGAGGTTGAGGTAATCAAACGTTTGTTTGCTACAAGACAAAATGGCTCAGTCTCATTCATAGCTGACTATAGGAATTTGTTTGGTAGGGTTTATGAAATATTTATCTCAAAAAAATTGTATTTAGTGTTGTTTTATTAAATTCTAAGCAGTTTATTATTCCGCTGCCGTTTAATTGGAGAGTAAACCATAAATTGTTTAATAGTTGACCAAATGGGACCTAGATTATTATTTTTTTTTTCTCTCTTTTCTTTTTTGATTTCTTTTTTGATTTTATTCCATTCCGTCGTTCCTTCCTTAAGTTCCATAGGTTTGATCCTATAGAATTTGACCTATTTTCTCATAGAGCGAAGGGTGTAAAATAAAATAAATCAAATTGATTTTTTATCAAAAGCATTACGTGAAATCTTTGGTTTTTTCCTTATGTATCCCTATCCTATAGGAACAGCACTTTACAAGCTGAGTGAGATGATTGCAAGGTGAATGGAAGTATATGGGAAGAATATACTAAAATTCGATTTAGCTGTTTTTTTTTTTCCATATAGTAAATTTAAATTAACATAATATATATATATATATATATATATATATGTAATAATAAATTTTTTATAAAAATTTGTTACTGAGCTTTTTTCTTTATAATACCGTAATAATTTTTCGTGTTCAGTTGAGATGACGAAAAAATATAAAATAAAAAACTCATCTTACTCCTCAATTTTCTTGAGTCAAAAACTTTAAAGATTTTTTTTTATATCAATCGAAGAAAAATGTTTTGTACTCTTTTCTTCCTCTTTTAAATTTCATTAACTTTTAACAATAAAGAGTAGAGTACTGCATGAAACTTTGAATGTACAAATCTTGAAAGAATTCTTCTCTAAATAAGTACCATATGAGGATGTCCAAAATTCACCCACGCACAAACAAATCAACTTTTATTCGTGGTGGCCGCTCTGTTCATAGAAGGAAGAAGAATAGAAGTGAGTTTAAAAGCAATTACAGGCAAGGAGTCTACTCAATAATTGCTTTATTAATTCCAAATTATTATAGGATGATTGTATTTCTTGCTCGGTATTCATCTGTGCAGTAATAGAGTCAAATATTGACACTATTACTGGTCATGGCTTGGCATGACTGCAGTTATTGTTGCTTTTACTTATGTCTTAAACAGTAATCCCCTTGATATCATTATAGGATCATTGTATTTCTCGCTCAAATGTGTTTACAAAGAGGAGAGAAGAATATGATCTCAATTTTTGCTATTGATTCTGAAAAGAGCACCTTATCAAGGATGCTTCATAGTTGGGCAGCTAAACAAGGCTGGAAACCTACTTGTCAAACCACTTCTTTCTAGCTTCAAATCATTCACACAGAACAATGAGGCTTCATTCTGAATTTTTCTTCAGTTCATGCAGATGAGACCAAATCAGAAGGATAGAAAAAATAATTGCTAAAATCAGGAGCTAACAGTATCATACATCAAATATTTTAGTTTCCTCCGACATCTTAATGTAAAATATTAATTATAGTTGTTCATATATATATATATATATATATATAATTTTTTTAGTTATTAAATGTGGAATATTGCAAGTTAAATCAATTTATATAAGCAAACACAATATAGATTACATTCATTACAAATTAGTTGTGTTTTTCCGATGACTTGTGGGAAAAATTCCAGTGATGTGTTTAGTGCATTGTTAGGCATATGATTTGCATGCATGCATCAAAATTCCAAAGTAGGTGAGTAAAACTGAAAGGAAACTGAATTATAATTTTGTGAATGGTTACATACCATTTTTCACTTTTATGATTTGGCCCAATGGGACAACTGCCCTCTTAAAATCCATTTTTTTGGTAAATTATTGAAAATAATTGAATACTTTCATTAATCTATATATCCATAATTATTATGGAAGCTTTTTTAAGAAGTGTTATGGTGATATTATGTGTCCAATTTTTATTTATTTTTAACTCCAACCATGAAATTATGTAGCTTTAGTTTTATAATTAATTAGAATATAAAATCCAGTACATAAACTCTATAAAAATTTGAAATAATGAAGCTTAATAAAGTAGTATTGATTTTATAATTAGTTGGGAATTGGGATATACAACTAAATTCATAACTTTATAGAAGCCTGAAAATAATGAAGCCCGGTAAACTAAAATTCAATATAATTTTTTATAATAAAATTCAATATGAAAAATTTAATCAATATAATAATTTAATAGTAAACTAACTTAAAATTAGATATTCAATAAATTATATTCTAAAAAGAGGTAAAAATAATTTACATGATTTTTTTTATTTCCACCACAAACATTATTTTGCTATTTGTAATCATACAGGTTATAAAAAGTCAAATTTGTAAACCTTATAAAATATAAAATAACTAAGTATAATTCATAAGACACTTAAAGTAAATAATACAATTAAATTGAATAACTAACATACATTAGACTTCCAAAATATTTAATTTATCAAACTATATTTCACTATTAATCATTTATATTTTTTTATATTTATAATTTTTATTATAACCCATTGGATATACCAGGTAATCATAAAATACTATTGTTGAATACTTTTTGTTTACAAGGATGTGATTGTTCATGTCATTCTTCTTACAGGTATTTATTTTTTTACTTCTTATTTGTTTTCACTTATTTGATATAAGACTTCGAATACAATATTATAAGTCATTGATTAGAATACATTCAGCTTTATTTAAACATGCGGTCTTGATAAAAAAACAAATTTCATAAAAAAATAAAATTAAAAAAAGAAAAACTATAGAGTAAGCTTTGATCATGTTAGTCATTAGTAGATTTTGTGGAGCTTGTGTTTATAGGTAGTTTTGTATATGAGATGCACCCCTTGGTAGATCACAAATTTCATTCCCTAATTACAAAAATAGACTTCTCAATACCATCAAAAGCTTTACGGTTCATTTTATTCCAAACTAACCAACAGATCGAAAGAGGAATCATAGAGTAAGCTTTCTTAAGAGAAGCCTTAAAACCATTCCAAGCTCAAATTTTAACTCTCACAGAGTCGGCAAAAACCCAAGAGATACCCGAAACCTTATAAGCCATTTCCCACAAAGCTCTCGTCAAAGAACACTCAAACAAAAGATGAAAAACGGACTCGCCATAATCTTTGCAAATAAAACACCGATTCACTACAACCCTCCATCTTTTTTGTAAGTTGTTTAAAGTGAGAATTTTCTCCCACAAAGCCTCTCAAGCAAAAGAAAACTCACTTTAGTTGGAATCTCAGAGCGCCAAATGGTCTTCCACGAAAAAACGGAAGACCATCCGAAGCCATCTCTTCCAAAAGAACCTTGTAAAAAGTTTTCACCTCAAAACTTTTGCTTGGGCTATTGCTCCAAAAAACCGTATCCTCATTAGAAAGGCCAAAATTGAAGATAAACAAAAATTCCAAGAAGTTTTGCACCCTCTGAACATCTCAATCATGAAAATTACGAACAAAAAGGACATCCCACATAATGCTACCATTGGTCGAAGAGATGCAAGAAGAAATAAGAGCTTCTTTATCCCTCACAATTGCAAAAATCTTCGGAAAAAGGTCTTTAAGAGGAGAGTTCCCAAACTACGAGTCGAGCCAAAGGCAAGTTCTCCTTCCATTACCCATCAAGATAAAGACTTGGACAAAAATCCTCCCATCCATTCCGAATCCATTTCCAAACTCCAACACCATAAGCCCCATTCCTTTTTTAGACATCCAACTATTAGGCTCCAAACCAAATTTAGCCACCACTACTTTCCTCCAAAAATGGTCCGTCTCCACAACGAATCTCCACAACCATTTACCAAGAAGAGCTCTATTGAAAAGAGTGAGGGATTTTATACCAAGCCTTCCTTGATCAAAAGGTCGCTTAACTGCACTCCATTTCACCGAGTGGTATATGAAGTCCTCTTTGATATTGCCGCAAAGAAATCTTTTTTGAATATCCTCTAACCTCTTTTCCACTACACAAGGGATAGGAAAAAGAGACATGAAGTAGATAGGAAGGCTAGAGAGAGTACTTTTAATGAGAGTGAGTCTTTCTCCTTTAAAGAGAAAGCGATTTTTCCAACCGGTCAATCTCTTTTCAAACCTCTCTACAACGGGGTTTCAAACACTAAGATCTTTAAATTTGGCTCCAAGTGAGAGACCTAAACGATCCCACTTTGCAACCCAACAAGCTAGCGAGAAAACTTCCATTAATGCTATCACCGAAGGGGATCAAGTTGTCTTTACTAAGGTTGACTTTAAGTCCTGAAACCATCTCAAAGCATAAAAGAACACAACAAAAGTGTAAAATTTGAGAAGCTTCAGCACCACAAAAAATAATAGTATCATTGGCGAAGATGGGGCACAGTCACACTCTTTCTCTTTCTTCCTACTTTAAAGTCACCCAAAAGCCCTCTATCAATTTCCTTCACTAACATCTTGCTCGGAGCTTCCATTACCAAAGTAAAGAGGAACGAAGATAAAGGATCCCCTTGCCGTAGACCCTTTGAAGCTTTGAAGTGACCGGAAGAACTACCATTAACAAGGATCGAAAAGGTATTCGAAAGGATACATTTGAAAATCTATTTACACCGTTTGTCCCCAAAATCCATCCTTTTTAAGAGGTAGATCACAAAACTCCAGCTAACATGATCAAAGGCCTTCTCCATGTCTAGCTTGCAAATCACCCCTCCCCTTCCTTGCTTTAAGTGGGCGTCCACAACTTCATTCGCAATCAAAGCGGCATCCAAAATTTGTCTACCCTCCACAAAAGCATTTTGGAAAGTACTTACTACAATAGAGATGGCGTTCTTCAATCTATTAGTGAGGACCTTCAAAAGAAGTTTATAAATGCAACCCACAAGGTAAATAGGCTGAAAATCTTTGACATTGGAAGCTCCCACTTTCTTTGGAATGAGGACAAGAAAGGTAAGTTAAGACTATACACAAACTCACCCGAAAAAAGGAACTTTGCAAAAAGTCTAAGAATATCACCTTTAATGACCTCTCAATTGTGCTTAATGAATGCCATAGAGAAACCATCGGACTCGGACTCATCAAACGGACGCTCTAACCAGCTAGCTTCCTCCTATTAATTCTAGTGAAATCCAAACCATCCAAATTCGGTCGACTAACACAAGACTCCTTGTAGAGATACTTATAGAACATACATAAAGCTTCCTTCATACTCGATTCCTCCACATAAAGTGTCCACTCTACCTCAATAGAAGCAATAAAGTTATGCCTCCTATGATCGTTTGCCATCCTATATAAAAATTTTGTGTTTCTGTCGCCCTTCCTCAACCAAATTTCTGTTTGCAAGAGAGTTCTTCCAAAACAATGAGCTTAGGGAAATCCCTCTTAACTCTTTGTTTTCTCTCTCTTTCCTCCCCCGAAAGCCCTAAAGTGACTTTCTCATCAAGCCCACTCACCTCTCCCATAAGGGCATTGATAGAGGAATTGACATTCCCGAACGACTCCTTGTTCCATCTCTTTAGTTCACCTTTAAGATGTTTCAATTTAGAAGCCACTACAAAACTAGCAAAGCTCTGAACGTTACAACCTTCCCACTAGATTTTTGTGAGATCCTGAAAACCTTCCATCTTAAGCAACATATTATCAAAACGGAAAGGAGTCGGACCCCAAAACAAGCTCCCCACTTCAAGCACAATCGGATGATGATCAGAAGTGGGTCGAGGCAGCAACTTCTGAATCACATTAGGGAAAAGAGCAAATGGACTTTCTAATGGACAACTTGACCTCACTTGGTTACTTATAAAAAAAACTTGTCCTCAGTTTTTTAAGAAATAATTAAATCTCTTTTTTATGTTGGTGATCCTCACATTAAGCTTCAGATGCAATTTTAAGCTTTTTTTCTGTCCAAATGATCTACTTTCAATCAGCTCTAGGCTCGGCTAAATAGGGCTTGTAGAGATAGGTTATTCACTACAAAATACAAATCAGTGTTGCCAGGTTTTTGAATTTGTTTTACTATAAACAAGATTGTTTACTTAATCAGAACTTAACTTGAAAAATGCTTTATGAGAAAAGTAAAACATTTGTCTAATAGCCACCCTTGGTTTTCTTCCCTAAAGCATTTCTGATTACTCTATTTCCCAAGCAACCTTTTCAAATGGATACTTCTTGAAACCCAAGCATGAGAAGCTCATTCTTCTGTTGTGTTTGAACATGAATGGCCAAGCCTCAACCTTCAGTTAAAGCTTGATCATGCATTTTTGTTATTTCAGCTAACCTTTGAAGAATCAGTACTCTGCTTTGTTTTATCTCAGTTATACCAACAAAAAGAATCTTGAGACAAATTCTATATGTTTTTCATCCTGGGCGACACCTTTGGAAATGCAAGTTTCTTCTTTGTAGTATTAGCCTCATTATCTTAAGATGTAGATTAAGTTTTCATTGAGGCATCAAATGATATAATAAATTTTCGATGTAAATGAAAATGCTTCTCAGGTATCCTACAAGTGGCTGGGTCGCAATTTTTTGGTGTCATCAAATGCTGCAAAGAGGTATAAATTTTCATCACTGAGAATATTACTCGATTACTGACAGCTTTTTATTTTACTTTTCTCATTATACAAATGATTGTACATTTAGGTTGCTTAAGGAGTTCGTTGAGAAACATGGAAGTGGATTGGAAGTAGTATATGCTTTATCCGGCTGGCTGAAGGACAGTTCTATGAGTTACCATATAAGGCTTGTTTCTGGCACTAAACTCACAGGTTAGATTTTCTATTTGAATCCATGTTGTTGCAGTTATGATAGTGTGTGAAAGTGAAAGAGAGATAGAGATGCTTAATCAGAATATCAATATAAGGATAATTCAAACTAGTAAAAGTTACTCTAATGGTGGCTTATTATTTTCATGATAGCAAAATATAATGACCAGTGATCATAAAGCAGTTCCTATTAGCATAGATGGCAGTTAGATTCATTGTAGATCTTCAATCTAGCCTGAGTTATAACACATTGTGTACTTGTCATAATTTTTTGATCTTCTCCCAATTTAGTGTTTTTCAATTTCTTTGTTTAAGAGAAAAAGATGGGATTGTGAGGCTGATTATGTTCACTGACTTTTACTTAAGAGGTTCAAACCTTAACAATCTGGGGTTTTTGTTTCATCAGAACTTTTTGAACACAATCAGCTCCTTGGTTCTCATCATATCAAGAGAAGCCATTTCAACTAGAATATATTATATGACTTACATTCCTCTTGTGCATTGATTTCCACCAACCTTCCCTTGCTTACTTTAAAGACATTTTCAATGTACTAAAAAATCTTCAGTGGGTCTCTGGTTGATATGCATGGGCAATCTTTCTTTAGCGTATTGCTCCACTTAATATAGTTGCATAATTTGAAGAAAGAATGGTGATTGTTATCAAATTTGTCTGGAGAAGCTTTATGACAGACTTATGGTCAGTTTTTATTGATATTAGCAGAATTTCAAGGTTCAAGAGTAATTTAATAAGGAAATTAACCTTAAGAAGTCTGCCTCAACAGAATCAGGAGGTTCTGGACTATTTTTAACGCTGAGAGCTTCAACTGGGGTATCAACCTCTCTACCCCTCATTTTATCTCCGCCTGTATTTATGGAAATTAGCTGATCTAATGAGCTAAAAAGCAAACGATAATAATCCCCGTGTCCCAATTTATATGTTACAATCGACTTTTTGAAACAATTTTGACTCCAATTTTTTTGAGTATGTCATTGATTTAAAATATAAAAAAAAATATTTTTTGAATACTTGTGAACTTTATAAAACTATATTTATAAAATTTGAATTACTTTATTAATTTAAAATGTAAAAAATTAATCATTTAATTAGATAAATAGTGCATTGTGCAATATAAATTGGGATGGAGGGAGTAATGATTAAAACAAGTCAAGGTTGCTAGACTTAACCTAATATATCCATATATCTGCTAATCTTTCCTCTTGTATTATTCTATATACTGTCTTCCATGTCTCAGCTGGAAGCTGTACTGTCTTACAAATTCTTAGTCTAGAGAGCCTGTATCTTTGAGTCTGAAGTTTGTATTATATTTATGCCTTCCCTCTGGTAGTTGGCCATCATGTGATATTCCCCTTGCTATTGTTTAGTGAAAATGATTTGAGTGCACATCTTCCCTAATGCTGGGCTTCAGAATTGCATGATGATTGTTAGATGGAAAATCATTTTAGTATCATCCTTGAAAGTAGATTTAAGTTATTCCATGTTCTCATCCATCCCAGTATGTAGGTTACACCACCAATTCCAACCTACTAGACACCACGAGCCATGTCATTCACAAAGTCAACAAGAACTCCCCTTGGCATTGACACTTACCTCAAGAACAACTTACAACTGGTGGGTGGGTAGGGTTTCGAAGCCCAAGAAACATGTTCTCTTAAAGAAAGTGCTTTTCGTCAGCCCTTTTCTTATGCGTAACACTAACAGGAGCTCTTGTACTTAAAAAATAATAGGAGCTCTTGTTAAAACTGAACTGTGGTTGGGTTGGGGGCCTCATGTAAGCTAATGATGTGCAGTGGATTTTGAGCTTAATGCTTGGACCTTTTTTTTGGTACATAAAATGGCTATGAGGTTACTCAACTTCTGTGTAAGGTTTCATTTACCAAGGCCTTCCTAATGCAGTTATGGAAGTTTGGACCAATCATTGCGAAAATGCAAGTCTTGGCAAGACTTGGTAGCTGTTATCCATGCCACTCAGGATTGAGGTTCAACCTTCTTTTGGGAGCTTGCAGAGTTTCTTGAGTCAGCAGTAGGCTTCTATACTGTGGCACACATGCTGGGAATGGAATGGCAGTTTTAATTGGCCTGCAAATTACACCTTATGATTTCTATCTCTTTTAATGCTTTAACTGCAAGTCTTTAGCAAGAAATGTGTCATGATGTGATTGGGTTGTCCACTGTGCTTATTTATTGTGGTTTAGTCTGCCTCTTTTTGTGTACAAAAAATGAAATAACTACATGGCTACATCTATTTATTATAATCTGTAAACCACATGGTGCTCGGTTCTCATCCTTTCTGTGCTGGTAGTAAAGCATGGCAAATCATCCTTTTTAATAGACTTCTTTCTACAGTTTCTCCTTTAAAGACTTCCTTCTTTAAGGAAATTGAAACATGTTTTGTATTTCTTCTGTATTGCAAAAAGAAAGTGCAAAAGAGGGATTAATTTGGTACTTCCTTTTCCTGTCTTTCATGCAGAAGCCAAGCAAGATTTTGATGGTAATTGCTCAGTTCAGGTCTACAGTGTGCAAGCTAGCATCCCCAAGGATCCAGCAGCAATTTGGAATGCTGAATTTGTACAAGCAGAAGAGCTCTTCAGGCAGCCCTCTACTGTTGATAATTGCTTCAGAGATAACAGGTTTGCTTCTGTATAGTTCCCGTGTCAAAGCTGTAGTTTGGTCCTCATAATTTATAAACCGGAAAGCTTGATAGTTGCCTTCATCTATTTGGTGGAGGAACTTTTTTCTGGTTAGATGTGGATGAAATTGTTCTGATTCTTGAACAAAAATATGGTTACCAACTAATATATCCACTGCCTGTTATGAAACACTTTTTATCAAGCTGAAATTAAAGTTTGATGAATGTCCAGTTTCTTGCTTTGCTCTATAGTCTGTGATTGACATTTTCTGAATCTTGAAAAGGCCCTATCAATATATACAGCTATGCAATTAGTGAATTATAACAACTGATTATGGTGATGTTGTCATTTTATAATTTGCTAATGACATTGGAGTCTTTAAATAAATTTTGCTTTTATTGCAAATTAGTTGGTCATAGCTATTGTGGAACTTATTCTTTCCAAATCAGGATATTAGTGCATTTTATAACTTTTCACACTTGGCGAAGATAATTATATTTCTGATTATACAACAACTAAGCGGCAGGTCAAGCCCTCTAGTTATTTATTTCCTTACCTCAGTTATTTTGACTGATTAGTCTTACACATAAGGAGAGAAGTTAGTAGTAATAGTTCAAAAATTCTCACTCTGCCAATTCTGTAATCTGGTATACATTCTGAGAACTTCTGGCCAATTCTCATTTGGTCATTTATTTTTTTTCAAATAAAATAGTTTGGTTACTTTTCCTCCATGCTCAATATGTTGTCTTATCAGGTTGTGTGATTTCAAATTCCCTTGTGAAGCGTAATGTTGACGGTTCCTCAGTGAGCATTGCAGCTGGACAGCCCAAAAGTGTGGGAATCTCTGGTTCATCTAAAAATAATTTTACTCATCAAAACAATACAGTGTCACCACCTCAGCAAAATAAAGTTAAGCAATCAAGCCCAAAGGTCAGCCTTCAGTCTGCAGTTGTGGCAGAAAATGTCAGAAGTGAAACTAATGGCACATCAGTTCATGATCAGTCTACCAAGCCTTCTATGGATAAAGAAAAATTTCCTCCCGTTCCTGCTAATAGAAAGAAAGGGCAGAATGATAAAAGCTCATCTGGAACTGGAGGTTCATTGGCAAATTTATGGGGTCGTGCATCTACAAACTCAAAACCCAATTGTGCACCTACAGATGATAATAATTCTATTCTAAATCCCACTGGTTCGTCTCTGTTTGATTTTATCCAATCCAATTTCGCTAGGATGGAGTATTTCTAATATGATATCTATCTTATAATTAGTTTGTTAACAAAAAGAATTGAAAAGAATTATGTGTTATTGATTTTCTGAATACAATTCAACAGTCATATATATAAACTTATGAATATCAAACCGAATAGGACTAAGAGACATAACTAGATAAGATAGATATAAAATAGATAAGATTTAAGAAACCTATTATGGCACATAATAGGAAACTTAATTAGGATTCTCAACATAAACTTAATTAGGACTCTCAACAGAAATTGATGTAAATAAGAAAGTGAAAGCAACTGATGCTGCTCCTAATTCACCTAAAAGGAGAAAGGTGTTGCAGACAAGGATTGACAAGCATGGCGGAAGGTAAACTTATGCTTTGTTGTCTGAGTGTCCTGATTTGCATTACTTGACTTGTATTGTACTAAATTACTTCTAAAGTGAAAAATCTCATTTCGTGCAACTATTAAAGTATAAAACAGATCTCCAGTTTTTTCTACTTTTTATTTGCTTGTCAGTTCATTCTTAGGCCATCTGTCCACGTGCTACCCTACTAGTGACCTCTCACTCAATTTTGTTAATATTGGAGAGATGTTACTGTGAACTGTTAATTGTCAAGATTATGTATGTTCGATTAACTTATTTGCATGGCTATATTAATTAAGAATTTGGAAATGTATTTTTGTAGCACTTGCACGCTGAAATGCTGTATGAAACTTGTTCCATGTGCTAAATGAAAACAGTTTCAGTGTCAGTTTTTTCTTTGTTTTTTGCTTGTGAGACTTTAGTCAGTTAATTTGACAGGCTAATAATGTCCCAAACCTTTAATTTTTAAACCTCTCTACAGTAACTGAGGTAGTGTGGGAGGGTGGGGAGACAGATAAGAAGAAAGTTGAAAGTGATGCAACAAAGAAGGTGGACCATAATACAACGAAGAAAACTGACAATCATGCCGTTAGCAGGTTAACACTACTCTCTCTCTCTTTCTCGCATGTGCTCATGTGCATGTTCCCTTTTATATACACTATAGGATTGTTCGTACCTGGTATGAACCCACCACCTGCAAGCCATCTCCTAGCTTCTTTGGCCAGGGGAATGTGCCAGTTCGCCAAGAACTAAGGACAGCCATGTTTCCTTATTTCATAGAGATGATTAGTCAATGATTCTCGTTTTGTGTTAATTAGTATGTTTCACACCAATAGCAAATACTCAACTAAACTCAAATTAGCCTCAATGCCAAACTAGTTGGGGAGCACCAAATGCAATTTATTGAAAAAAAATTGATTAGGCAGAAAGTTTCTTGCTGCTCGGTTTTCATTTTTGTACCATGTTGATATGTCACAGTAGCCCCACTCCATGACTCAAAAGGATATCCAATTGATCACTGTGAAGGTCACACATATAATACACAACACACATCACCGGGCGATGTTAAATTTCTGGGGCTCATAGGTCCATCACGCTGCTGCCACTTTCCTAAGTTCTACACCCCTCGTCAAACCGAGGGTAACCGGGCATCAGAATGAACAGTAATACATATATAAGTACACAACACCTACATCACCATGATAAATACTATATTTTGTATTAATGGTAAATCTAGACCCAGAAAGTAACCCATGTTTATGCCAGAATGCCCCGGGTTTCCAGTAAAACAGGTTGACTTGGCCTAGGCTATGTATTTTAAGGCTCTTTACTAGTGGCTACATTCTTAATTTCAATGCTCAGTGTTCTTGAGCTAGTGCTTAACAATCATGCTCTAAATATTTTGTTCATGAATTCAGGCCCCAAGTAGCTAAGAAGTCAGCAGCAGTAGGAAGCACAGCTCCATCTAATGCTGGGGGCAAAGCTGGAAACAAGAAAGCTGGGAACGTGAAAGATCCTAAGCAAGGGAACGTTCTTTCTTTCTTTAAGAGGGTTTGAGAAGAACGAACTTTCATGTAACATTTTGCTTTCTTTTCTTGTTTAATACCACAAATTTAATGTTTTGTTTAATGATTTTATCTACATAAAAAAAGGGAGATTGTTAAGATATTTTATATTCTAAAGTTGTTTAATTTTGATGTAGATAAAACTTATCTAATTAACTAACAAATTAATTTGAGTGTGCAGATTAATTTAATTCTTTAATTAAAAAAACAACAAAACAGCTTGAAGTATTCAATAGTTTATTTTAAAACCAATCAATCCCTTGCAAGCAGAAATGATGTGGCATAAATGGAGGGAGGAAAGTTTAATAAATAAACTTTTTGGCATTTGCACAATAAAGAAATGCTTTAAGAAGAATTATTAAACTTGGTTTTATGTTGCTTTCAATATTAGTGACATGTTCTTGATTGTACAAATGCGAGAAAGTTTATTTATTAGACTTTCTTTCTCTATTTATGTCAAGTTATTGCTGCTTACTTGTAAAAGACCAATTGGTTTGATCAATAAAATAAACTCTTGAGTACTTTAAGTTGTTTTGTTGTTTTTTTAATTAAGTCATTAAATTAATCTGCACACTTAAATTAACTTGTTAGTTAATTAGACATGTTTTATCTACATCAAAATCAAACAACTTTAGGATATAAAATGTCTTAACAGTTTTTTTTCTTTTTTTTTTTCATTTTAATTTTTGCTTTTTAGTGGGATGGGGCGCATTAAGAGAGTTTATTTTGATGAAAATCTTAATGAAAAGTGGTGCGAATTTGTTTCTTTCTCACCACTTGCCTCCTGTTGCTAATTTAAACATAAGTCGTCTGTGACTGATGCTTAATTCTAAAGAAAACTTTGCAGTGCAGGACTCTTCCGATGTCTTGATTAACAATGTAATTTCCAGTACATTAGTAGCCATAAGCCCATCTCACCTAGTTACACCGGATTAAGACGACATAACTAAAAGCAAGATTTGATTATCAGTTTTTTTTTTTATTATAAATGAGACAGGATTTTATTTTTTATGTTTTTTAATCAAATAGTATTAAACTCTTTATTGAGAAATCTTGATACCTCAATTTGAAATCTTTTGATAAATTTGACATTATTGGAGAATGTCATATCTGTTTGTGTGGCGTATGGGGGAAATTGAAGATGTGATTCACAACTTGTGGAGTTGTGAGAAAGCATAGGAAGTTTGGGTTCTGACTCCTATTTGGAGTAGCCTTAAAAGATGGGAGTTTGGCTCTTTCAAAAGAAAATTTTTTGTCTAGTTCAGATTCATGAAAAATATGTACAAGGGTTCCATCTCACCCGTAAATGAAAAAATATATTTTTCAATATCATTTAATGGTGTATGAATTTTTGTAACATGTATCTTTCGTGGATCTGTGCTAAGAAAGAAATTCTCATTTCAAAGATTTTTTGAAAGAGATGATGGAAGTGTGAAGAACCTATCTATCATCTTGTTTGTAATTATTGCATGGTCTATCTCTAATGGAAAAAATAACATCCTCCATGAGGATGTTCCACGGAATATTGATTCTTTTATGGAAAACACTATATCTTAATTATTCCAACGAGATTTCTTTTCCATGGAGGTCAGGCTCGTAACAATCAGGTGTCAGCCTCCGTGGGCAATGTCTCTTGGATGGGGATTGTAGCAATTCGAGATGGGGATGGCTTTGTCTTGGCCGCCATGGCTACGAGGGTGGCTAGGTGTGTTGACTGCCGAAGCCCTGGAGGGGATGGCGTTGCGTGAGAGCGTGGAATTTGATGGGGAGATGGGATTGTATGGGGCCTCTCTAGAGAGTGACTATATGATTGCGGTTTCAGCTTTTAACAGTGCAGCGCGGTGCTTGTCTCATTTTGGCAACCTGATTGATGAGGATCTTGGGACCTTTCATCGAGCTATTCCATTGGTCCTTGTAGACACATCAAAAGGGAGGCAAATTCATTTGCCCATTGCTTACCTAAGCATGCTTTAGAGATTGATGATTGTAGGATCTGGGTTGGGGAAGTCCCTGCTATAGTGGAACAATATGTATTCAGTGATGCTCCTCCTTAGCGAGGTTTCTGTTTAATGCTTTAAAAAAAGGTGTCTGTTTGTAGGAATCTATAACATCGTTTTAGGAATAAGCAGTTATGTGAAACTTGGTTTACAAGTAACAAAACTCGTCAATTAAATTAAAAAATTTTCAACTCATGTAAGGAAACGGGAAAATACGCATCACTAAGTAAATCCTTTTCCATCTCCTATAAGGAAAATGACTAAAATTTCCTATAAATTAAGACCCAATTTTCACAGTCTCCTACTATTTTCCTTGCACAGATTCTTTCTTTCTTTTGTTTCCTATCTCCCTCTCTTTCTCTCCTGTTCTTGCTGATCTACTTCTTTTTCATTGACAATTGATTTGATTTCTTCAAGATGATAGTGAAGAGACCTCAATTTCCCCATCACCAACTTGATCACCTCTTTGCTAAAAAACCCGTCAAACAAACTGATCATAAAAAGCCGTTGAAGTTAATCTCTGGTGGATTCTACAGACCCAAAGAGAACGCATTAAACCCTTTCGGAGAAGACGCCCACTTCATCTGTCACAAGAAGAATATTTTTGGTCTTGCAGATGGCGTTGGTTCGTGGGCAAGAGAAGGCATCGATGCAGGCAAATACGCAAGATTACTAATGAAAAACTCTGAAACCGCGTTAGTCAATGAACCTAAAGAAGCTGTGGATCCAAAGAGAGTCTTGCAAGAAGCTTATTCGAACACAAACGTTAAAGGGTCGTCTACTGCTTGCATTGTTACTCTCAAATCAGACAAGAAATCTTTGCGTGTTGTCAATGTAGGAGACTCTGGTTTCTTTCTGTTTAGAAACAGAGAATGCATATACCAATCACCACTGCAACAACATAAATTCAACTATCCGTTTCAATTAGGGAAATCAAATGATGACCCAAGCGTGGCTGATGAGATTCAAATTTGTGTTGAAGCTGGAGACATTGTGGTTGCTGGGACTGATGGGTTGCTTGATAATATTTACCCAAAAGAGATTGAAGAGATTTTGTGTGAAATAAAAGGGTATGTTTGTCCAGAGCAGTTGGCTTGGACCATTTTAGAGACTGCAGTCTGCAATTCTCAAAACTTGGATTATCGTTCTCCCTTTCAAGTTGCTGCTGGTTTATGTGGTTACCGACACATTGGAGGCAAAGTTGATGATATCACTGTTGTTGTTGGGTTGATCGAAGTTTGAATATTTGTTATCTTTTTTCTTTTTTTCCTCAATTCTTCTAATTTGTAGTAGCTTATTGTAGGAGTTTTGTCAAATTTTTACTATTTATAAAATTGCAGTTGGTCGTCAAAGAAAATTCTTATGCATGTTTTTTTCTTCTCTTTTTATAGAATTAATCAAAATATCAATGAGTTGAGCATTCATGTTAGTCTCGTCAATTAATCATGACAAGTAGATGTAATTCATCAGTATAGGTTTTGTGTACGATTTTTCATTGAAGGTAAAAAAATTCTTTCAAACCACAACCGCAAAATTTTTAAAGAACTTTAACGAGTACATATAGGTTGAGGTGGTTTACAAGTACTCGGGGATCAGTCGAGTTGAAAATTCGCATACCTTGTCAATAAGAATATAAACTAAAAATAAGTAACACATTCTGAGGAGACAATACATATACTCATTGTGAATTTTAAGATGCTTACCATAACAACAAATGGTAATATGTCAAAAGAAAAAGTTTCATTGCATTTAAAATTACAAGAGTTCGTTTCTTCCTTTTCCCACACTTCTAGAATTGAAAGGTCCAGCAGTCAATGTGGATGCAGTCTCCTCTTCACCTGACTTATTTTCCTGCAATACAATCCAGCAAAAACTAAAAGTAACACAACTAGAGATAGGTACGGATTGAGTTGAGTCGGATTACAGGTGAACCCTAACTCAACCCATGATATAATTTTTTCAATCTTAATCCAGCATAACCCGTAACAAATTACATAAATCTCAACCCAAACCCAACCCATGAAAACTTAGATTGAGCTCAGGTTAGTTTTGAGTTGGCTTGTGAAATCAAAACAAACTTAAATAGGTTGGGATTAATTGTGTTGATTAGTTTCTTTAAGTATGTTTTTACATATTAGATGCTAAATATTTCAAAAAGAATTTTAAAGTCATAAAATTAAATTATTCATATAGTATTGTCTCTCGAAAATTCATTCAAATATCCAAATATCATATATAAATTCAAATCACTAACTAGTAATATTGGTTACATAATTAAATTTAGGTTGCCGAGTTACGGATTGGGTTAGTATTGCAAAAACTCCAGATCCTACCCAACCGAAGTTTAATTCAGGTTGGAAATTTTCAATATTAAACAACCCCGATCCTAAAAAATCTCAACCCTAACTTGTCCAAAGTTTGGGGTGGGCTTGCCCAAATTGCACCCCTAACAAATAACTAATGCGTAAAATACGGCATACTTGTATCTGCTTCATCTCTATAGCAGAGGAAGAATGGAAAAGCCCAAGTTGTTCAAGGATGTTGCTGATTTACTTGCAGAGAATGAGTTAGATGAATTTTTGAACCTTATACTGGTGCTTGTGTAAAAGGTAATAAAAAGGCAAAGAAGGCAACAGGAGAACAGAGATAAAGAGCAGATTTGAGTTAAAGAGAAGAATGGTAAGGAGCAGTAGTATATGGATAAATCCATTCAAGATCTTCTTCTCTACAATACTAAACATTATACTCACAGTCACAGCTATAGGTTCCTTCCTAATGACTACCCAATACATGTTTCAAGCCATAGAACTGAGCTTGATTCTCAGGTTTTGAATGATCATTATTTATGTGTCAGTTCGAGGAGTAAAGACGATTTACTCTTTTATTCTTCACAATTAGTAAAAGAAACAATGATAGACAATTTTCCTCTCCCTTTGTTTCGTTTGAAAATAGAATAATGAAAGTGCCTTGACAAATCAGTCACACCAGGAAGAAAATTAGTACTTAATCCATGATAAATGAGAAACAGCAAATTTCTAGATAGTCTAAGCACAAAGCTGGAGCACAGAAACCAAATTCGCGCTGATAACTTCCGATCATTAAGGTAAAGAGAGTGCATTGGCCATCCACAAAACAGATAAATAAGTAGTCTGTCTCAAACTTCTAGCATTAAATCCTATGGCTGAATATGACATGATGATATAAATTAGACATCGATAAGTTGCTTCTTGCATTCAAAATCTCTTGTTTGAGCACTGTTATAGAGGCACAATGCCTGGCCCCCAATGCAAAATAAAGGATATCCAAGAACCGTGTGGGATGAACAATCATCAGAGAAAAAAAAATTGATAATAAGGAAATGGAAATGGAAATGTAAAAAAAAGAAAGTACTCTTGAAAGAAACCAAGTAGAAACTCAACAAGTTTCCTTAAGTGAATCTCCTAGTTAAAGATCCTAGGACAAACAGGATGTTCACTGTTCTCACTAAGCAATAAGCCCCTCCAATTGTCTAGTGTTAAAAGAGAGCTGAAATTCAAGAATTTCAGTTTGAACTTCTATAAGAAGAAGTTTACAGGAGAACCCAGCAAACACCCAGGAGTTGGCATGTATAAACTCTTCTTTTAACTGAATTAAGAGAAAAAAATTTCAGTTTGAACTTCTATAAGAAGAAGTTTACAGGAGAACCCAGCAAACACCCAGGAGTTGGCATGTATAAACTCTTCTTTTAACTGAATTAAGAGGAAAAAAAAGGCAATAAAATGCAGTTAAAGGGGTTTCCAGTTTGATGTTACTCAAGAGAAACATGGGAGCAATCACAGAATGCTAGTAAACAACATTATAAAAAAAATAAAGCGAATGCAGAGACAATCCAGTAGAATTCAGAGAAAAAACTTTCAAAGAATTAACATTCAGCAGAACTTAAGAAAAGTAAATCACCACCATGATGCATACCATATGTGTGGAAACAACAAGATGAACTAATCTATATCCTCTGAGTTCCCAATTTTTTAATAGAACTATTCCATTCTCACAAGTTGCATTCCCATAATATAGACCGCTTAGAGAGATGCATTCTTAATTATTGTTGAAAATCTGGGTGCTAGTCACTCCTATAGAATATATAATTCCTTATATTTAAAAATGGTAGATAGAGGATTTAAACATGATCATATATGCGATTTGCGAACAAATCACAGCAAACAGATTCCGAACAAATTCTCATATCATAAAAGAAAATGACTTTGGACATTCTAATTTTCGGAAACCCATTGATTTTATGCTTCCATTACTTGGGTTGCAGGCCATGTGTTTATAAGAGGCTTCAGAATTCAGATGGTATATGTTTGCCTTAATTTCACGTCAATAACCAATCACTTCAGATGTTTGAAAGGCAGAAACTTATTAGTTTCAAGAAAAGTACAATTCTGTAGTATTTTCATAATTTTTTTTCTACTGATTCATGTTTGTAATATGCAAAAAGAAACTATATGAAAAGCACAGAACAAGGCCATGTTTGACATATAGGAAGCTTTCTAAGTGCTTGTATTCTAAAAGCTGAACAATCATCATATCCCAAATGGTAGACAAGACACAGCCATCACCATAATCAATTACTATTAAATCAACTAGTAATGACACATGAAAACCACTTTAAAATACTGTAAATAAGGCAGCTGATAAGATCAGAAGTTTTTGCAATTTCTCATTGTCAGAATAAAACGATTCTTTCCAAAGGATGGTTCAAGGGAATTTTGATCAATGTAGTGCTTTTAGGTAGCCAATTCATTGCCTACAAATCCTTATTATTCAATAATGACACTACTCAAGGCTTAATTAAATAATATCATAGGTTCTTAACTAAAGATTCTTTCATCCACTAGCAAACCCACAAAGCTAAGAATTTAAATGCATTATATCAACAAACCATCAAATGTTGTTGCAGCAGTGATCAAACCAAAACCAAGAAAGGAACATTCTCAGGGGAACTTTACCAAAATATAGCAAATAAATTTAAAAAAATCGAAAAATCTATAAGCAAACCCATCCATATAAAAAAAAAAATGCGAACAGTAACCTCCAAAAGCAAAGATTAGGATTGCCTTTTATCAATAATGGGATGTAGCTCAGGTGGTAGAGCGCACGCTTACGGAAATCGATACCCCGCATATTCACTTCCTCCTGTCAGTATTATCAGGATTAGTCACATAGGAGTGAGTGAGATGTGTCAAATAACACTTACAAGCTGTTTTGTTTAGAGAATAAGATAAGGATTAGGTGATTGGGTGCGATTAGATTTAATCTCCCGTTTGATTGCCAATAAAGGTGGGATTTAGCTAATCCCCAAAATTTGTGCCGCTCCCCACACATGCATTAGCCTTTTGGAATTATTGCTGTTTTTTTATTAAAAAAAAATATCAGTCTCTATTTCTTTTATTTTCCAATTTACTCTTTGAATCTTTGATAAAAAAACAAAAAAATAACTTCTTTTGCTTTTATTTACAGATGGATCTCTAATATTTACTCACACAATAACTTTCTTTATTTATAAATATAAAAATTATTCTTCTTTCTTCTTTTCTCGATGCGACCTCTGTGACACTACGAGCAATGTTTTTATTATCATTTTTAATGGTTAGATTTTCTTGTTCGGACACCCAAGATTCAGATGATTAATGATCCAAATTTGTTTAAGTCCAAATTTGTTTAAGCAAATAAATAACTATAATCTTAAAATGTGAATAATTTTTTTTTTGTCATTTCACTTATTATGTTAATGTTAATTTTTTTAATCTAACATGTGATTCAATTAAGATAAATTAAGTTAATCTTTTAAACTAAACAAAGGACATAAAGATTACCACTTTAATTGACATTTAGTTTATCTCACCACGAAATCCCAATGTCTTACCGCTTTAATTTTATCCACGAAGTTCTGAACCAAATAACTTGTTCCACAACCCATGCTAAAAACTACAAAAAAGAATTGATGGGGGTACTTTTGAAAATAAAGCCATTTACTTTATTTATACAATTTATTGTACAAATTATATTTATGATGATAAATTTATATTTTGTGATAATAATAAAAATATTAAAAGCATAAATTTTATCATAAAAACATAAATTTTATCATAATTACCTATTATGTTTGGATAGAAGGAAAAGTGCATGTATTTTATATTATATCATAAAAAAAATTATATCACCTATTTGGATTGAGGGAAGAGTGCATGTATTTTCACTGTATTCCGATTATATTTGGATACAGATTAAAATATGTTTAAATTAGTAACTTAAATCAATAAAATGCAAAATTTACTTAAATTTAAGTAAAATATGCTTAAATTAGTTATAAATCAGTTTCGAACTTTGTTATTATCACTAGAATTTGAAGAAAGAAAAAAAGAAAATGTAAGGGAGAACGTCTACTATAGTAAGGTTCTTTAGTCAGTTCAGTATGGTTGCCCTATTCGCCTTCAATTTATTAGCCCTTAAAAGAAAAACGAGCATTTGTACAAAATTTGTGGGAATTCTGACATCTCAAAACAACTACAACTACACAATCATAATGAGAAAAATAAAGAAAAAAGAAACTCAATAATTTTTAATGTGGTTCTGCACCTCTTGTCTAATTATTATTACACAATTTTTGAAAGGAAAAAAGCGGCTAAGAACGTAAATAGTGTCAAAACTGATTTTTGGATTGAAATATACAAAACTCAGCTTATGATTTTGAGCTTAAATTAAGTTTTTAAAAGTTGTTTTTATATTCTAATTCATAAAAAAAATTTGTTGGCATAACTTCTACGTTTTTGACAGCAAAAGTTTGAAAAATTCTACCAAACAGGTACTTAATCTCCAAAATTTACCCCCAACATGTATCAACTCTTCTGGAATTAATTTTTTTACCTAATTATCACTATCTATTTCTCCTATTTTCCAATATACCTTTTAATCTTTGATATAAAGCCAAAAAAAACATTTAAAAAATCTGAACTTTCTTCTTTTACTCAATTTCTCTTTCTTTTAATCATTTCTCTTGCATTTCTTTGATGCTGTTAGCATGACACTGCAAAAGCGTTGTTTCTACTATGATTATCAACTAAATTTACAAAAAATTTATCATTTAATTTTTGTCTAATTTTGTTAATTAAACGTGAGATTCAAATAAGTCATTTTAAAAAAAAAATCAAACAAGAGATATATAGATTATTAATTTAATCTCGTTTAGATCATATCGTGAACCAAAAGGATTGATTTTAACCGTCACGAAGTATAACGAAACTATATTCTTTTTTGGAAGGAAACTATTGTTTTATCCTTTTAAAATCCTACAGGCCCTGGGCCATTTAGCCCCTAGAAGATCATTCAAGAGACTTGGCAAAACTCCCATCAGGAGGATTCTCCAGCACATGCACCTCAAACTCCTTCTGTCCGAAGCCTTGGCCAGCCAATCTGCGCGCGAGTTGGCTTCCCTGTGAACATTACCAAGAATCACTCTACAAGCTTCTATAAGAGTATAAGACCTCGATTAGGATCAAAGGAATCTGGATGATGCTTCAACTTTCTCACCGCCACCTGCGAGTCAGACTCAACCTCGACCTCCCAAAAACCTCTCTTCGCAAAGCCGAAACCCTTGAAGTAGCCCATAATCTGCAGTCAGCACAGAAGTGTTGCCAAAGTTTGCCATAAACCAGACATGCCACTCCCCCATAAAACCCTCAGCCCCAGATCGTCCAGGATTACCTCGAGAACAGCCATCAATGTTAATCTTAACAGCCCCATACATTGGAGGAAACCAACCAATAAGCCTCTCCATGGTCTACGAGCGAGCACCACACTCCATTAACGAAGATTGGTTCAGATAGTTGGCTCGCAAAACCTCTGCCCAAAGGTCCCGATTCCCTGTAACCGGGAAAAGATTAGTACTTCTCCATGATAAATAAGAAACAGCAGTTGCCCGATGGCCTAAGCACAAAACTTAGGAGTGCAGAAACTAAATTCGCACAAAGTAAAGAGAGTGCATTGGCCATCCACAAAAAAGATAAATAACTAGTTGTCTCAAACTCCTAGCATTAAATCTTATGGCTGAAAATGACATGACAATATAAATTTTGACATCGACAATGTTATTAATGTCAGATTTGCAATACAACAAGATGGTTCGGTATTGGAATTTCTATCCTGATTCCCTACAACACCAAAAAGCAATCAACAAAGTTGCTTGCTTGCACTCAAAATCTCTTGTTTGAGCATCGGTTATAGAGGCGCAATGCTTGGCCGCCATTGCAAAATAAAGGATATCCAAGAACCACATGTGGGATGAACAGTCATAAGAGAAAAAAATATATATAATAAGGAAATGGAAATTAAAAAAAGAGCTTTTGAAAGAAACCAAACAGAAACTCAACAAGTTTCCTTAAGCTAATCTGCCTGTTAAAGAACCTAGAGAAAACAGGATGTTCAATGTTCTCACTAAGCAATAAAACCCTCCAATTGCCAAGTGGTAAAAGAGAGCTGAAATTCAAGAATTTCAGTTTGAACTTCTATAAGAAGAAGTTTGCAGGAAAACCCAGCAAACCCAGGAGTTGGCATGTATCAGCAAACTCTTCTTTTAACAGAATTAAGAGGAGAAAAAAAAGAAAAAGAAAGGCTGCAAACTGCAGTTAAAGGGGTTTCCAGTTTGATGTTACTCAGTAGTAACATGGGAGCAATCACAGAATTCTAGTAAACAACATTATTAAAAAAATATCAAATAAATACCTATAATAGAGTATATTTCAACTCCATATATACCAAAGATAGTAGAAAACCAAATCCAGAGCTCTCTCCTAGTAAAAGAAAAGCAGTAAAATTAGAAAGACAGGATGAACTCTCTTAATAAAGGGGATATTGTCAAATACGCAGAGAGAGGACGATGAAATAGAAGTCATACATACAAAAGATAGTAGAAAAACAAAGAACTATACTTGTGGAATGTTAAGGTTTAAGAGAGGAAGTGAGACAATACAAAGAAGAGAATTGTATTGAATGGTGTAATTTACTTACAAGTGAGCTATCCTATTTATAGGAGCCAATAAGAGAGCCAAAGATATACACAACTAATGTGGGATTAAACTAACTAAGCAATAACTATGCTATACATAATCTAACAGCCCCCCTCAAACTCAAGGTGGAATATGAGAAACCAACTTGAGTTTGAAAACAAGATCACGAAAACGCCCTGGAGGATGTGACTTGGTAAAGATGTCTGCGAGCTGATCTTTGGATGTGACAGAATGAAGTTGTAGGGAGCCTTGAAGGAGATGATGACGGACAAAATGACAATCAATCTCAATATGTTTGGTCCGTTCATGAAACACATCATTATGAGCAATCTGAATAGCACTTCTATTGTCACAGTATACAGCAGTGGCAGCAGAAAGTGATACACCCATATCTTGTAACAACCATCGTAACCAAAGAAGCTCAGAGGTAGTGTCAGCTAAAGCACGATATTCTGCCTCTGTACTAGATCGAGCAACAACGGTTTGTTTCTTACTACGCCAAGAGATAAGAGAGGTGCCAAGTAGAAAACAATAACCGGTGGTATAACGACGATCTGTAGGATCACCTGCCCAATCTGCATCGGTATAAGCACACAACTGAAGAGGAGACTGAGAGGAGAAAAAGAGCCCATGAAACAATGTCCCCTTTAGGTAACGAAGGATGCGAAGAATAGCAGCAAAAATGAGTAGAGCGAGGAGCAGCCATAAACTGACTCACCTGATGGACAGCATACGAGATATCAGGTCGAGTAACAGTAAGGTAGGCAAGACTGCCAACCAAATGTCGATATAAAGTAAAATCACGAAGAAGTTCGCCATCATGGGGTGTAAGACGAGCATTAAGCTCAATTGGTGTGTCAACAACCTTACTGTCTGTGAGATTTGCTCGAGAAAGCATATCAGAGATATATTTGGCTTGTGTCAAATAATAACCATCAGAAGAAGATGAAATCTCAAGACCAAGAAAATAGCTGAGAGGACCAAGATCTTTCATCTCAAAATGTTGATTGAGAAACTGTTTAAGTTCCTGAATACCAATGGGATCATCCCCGATGATAATCATGTCATCAATATATAACAGAAGAAGTATGATGCCCCGGTCTGTGCGGCGAACAAACAAAGCTGAATCATAGGAGCTGATGGAATATCCAAGGCTAGACAAAATGTTGCTAAACTTAGCAAACCATGCTCGAGGAGCCTGCTTAAGTCCATATAGAGCTCGACGAAGACGACATACCTTGTTTGTTGGATTAGATAGTCCATGAGGTGGTTGCATATAGACTTCTTCATTAAGATCACCATTAAGGAATGCATTTTTAACATCCATTTGAAAAAGTGACCAATGGCGAGAGGCTGCAACAGCTAACAAAGCACGCACAGAAGATAGACGAGCAACTGGAGGAAAGGTCTCCTCATAGTCCACACCATACTCCTGAGTAAAACCCCTGGCAACAAGTCGAGCCTTGTACCTGTCAACAGTACCATCTGAACAAGTCTTAATTTTGTAAACCCATTTACTGCCAACCACAGACTTTCCAGGAGGCAAGTCAATCAAATCCCATGTATTATTCTTGTGTAAAGCATCAAGTTCCTCTTTCATCGCAGTTTGCCAAAAAGGGTTAGTGGAAGCCTCACGATAGGAGTGGGGCTCATGTAAAGTAGCTAAAGCATGAAAGCAATGAAAATTCTAGAGATGGGATGGAAGAGATCTTACTCTGGTGGATCGGCGAAGGTCTGGAGAGGAAGTGTGAACATGATCCTCATACGTAACAGACCCTGGGGGCTCAGGCGAAGCGATGTCGAAAGTATCAGGTGGAGTAGAATCGAGAGTATTAGGTGAGGGAGACTCAGGCAAGACATTACTAGTGTGAGGTGAGGGAGACTCGGGCAAGACATCACTAGTGTGAGTAAGAGAAATAGGAGGCTCTATAAGTGTGGTAAAAGGAGGAAAAGATGGCATGCTGAATTTGCCAATTTTATGAAATAGTCTATGCTCCCAGAAAACTACATGACGGGAAATGCGAAGACGACGAGACACAGGATCATAACACCGATAGCCTTTTTGTTCAATTCTATATCCAAGAAAGCAACACATCCAAGAACGAGGCTCAAGTTTGGTGCGCTCATGAGGTTGGAGTAAAACAAAACAAGCAGAACCAAACACACGAAGATGGTGGTATGAGGGAACATAGCCAAACAACCGCTCGTAAGGAGTGCAATTATCAAGGATAGGGGTAGGCAGCCTATTGATCGTGTAGATAGCTGTTAGAGTGGCTTCACCCCAAAATGGGGTAGGAACAGATGTGGAAATGAGGAGGGCTAGAACAGTGTCTAAAATGTGCCTAAGTTTACGTTCAGCTCGACCATTTTGTTGTGAAGTGCCAGGACATGATAAGTGAGGAACAGTGCCATAACTTTTTAGGATGTCTTTAAAAGCATGTTGAGTATATTCTAAAGCATTATTAGAACGAAAAGCTTTGATAGGTTTTGAAAATTGGGTTTCAATCATTTTAGCAAAAGTACGATAAATATCCAATAATTCAGAACGAGATTTCATTAAAAATATCCAAGTGTAACGAGAGAAATCATCAATAAAAATTACAAATTAGCGTGAACCACTCATACTAGCAACGGGAGAAGGTCCCTAAACATCAGAATGAATTAAATCAAACGAAGCAGTAGCATGAGACTCACTATTATTAAAAGGCAAAGCCGGCTGTTTTTCAAGTTGACACGAAATACAATCAAAAGAACTTTTAGACACTGACCCTAACAACCCCTTTGAAGCTAAAAGTTGTACCCGAGATGCAGATGCATGACTAAGACGTGAATGCCAAAGTGCAAGGGATGATGGTGACAAGGAGGCAGCAGTAGAGACGTTAGAGGCGGGAAGGTTGGGCAGGTGTAAGGATGAGAGTTTGAACATGCGCCCAATTCTACGCCCGGTCCCAAGGGTCTGACCAGTACGAGGATCCTGCACATTCACACCAGAAAAGTCAAAGATAATTCTATATCCAAGTTCACATATTTGCCCAATGGAAAGAAGATTATAAGATAATTTTGGCACATGAAAAACTTCAGGAATAGAAAGAGAATGACTATTGATGGTGTCTATAGTTTTAATAGTCATAGTGGAGCCATCAGCTGTGTGAATGAATGAGGAATGAGGCGAAGGTGCAGATGTAGTAAATGAAGCTGGGAAATGTGTCATATGGTTGCAACAAGCGGAATCAAAAAGCCAAGAGGCAGAATTACCTGGCAGGACTGAGAGGGCAGAGGAAGATGCATTACCAGAACGAGACTAGATGACCTGATTAACTATTGTCTCTAAGTCAATTGCAGATAAGGTGACAGTAGAACCTGATGACCCGTTAGAGAGTGCAACTGAAGATAAAGCTGTAGTCGCAGATGGATATGGAACAACTGTAGAGAGAGTGCTTTCAGGATGAGCAACTGCTGCAGTGGGAGCATTGGATCTTCCCCTTTGCCAACATTTATCAATAGTGTGCCCTCGACGTTTACAAAAACGACAGAAATTGTTGTCACGAGGCTTAGGAGAAGGTCGAGGAGCACCAAACCTGTCATAATGTTTTGGCTGAAATGATGAAGAACTAGATAATGGAGCAGCCAACACTGAAGGACTATGTTGAGAGTGCATAGTCTGTGATCTGCTTTCTGCACGAACAAGTTCAAAGATAGCATTGTCCAAAGTAAGGAGATGAGAGCGATGTAAAATTTGCACACGAATAGGCTCAAAATCATCACGTAATGCCATAAGAAAATGATGAAGACGATGTTGATCCCTTCGTTCAGCATACATTTTGGCATCTGTAGGATCCTTCCAAATAGGATCAGAGAGATCAATTTGATTCCATAAGAATTGCATGCGAGCAAGAAAATCATTAATACTCTGCCCCGGTTCTTGCTTCAGGCAGAAGAACTCAAACAGGAGCTGATATTCTTGAGCACCATCAACAGCAGAATAACGAGAAGCAAGCATATCCCAAGCACCCTTAGCTTCATCAAAGCTACCAAATAGGGCAGAAATATATGGAATAGTAGTATTACGAAACCATGTGACAATTTGATGATGATTACTTTCCCAATCAATGAGACGAGTGAGAAGAGCATCATTAGTTTCAGTAGCCCCTTTAACTGGCTTCTCGACAATACCAACCACGTAAGACCAAAGCTTACGATTTTTTAGGAAACTTCGCATAGATTGAGACCAAACAATATATTTGTACCATCTAATACAGACTGAACATGACGAAAAATATCTTTTTCTGCCATCTGGTCAAATCTGGTTGTCGGTCAACGGTCAACGATCAACGGTTGAATAGTGACGCTGATGGAGCAGCGGCTGAGATGACGTCGATGGAGAATGAGACTCCGACTATAGTGGTGACCCGACAGACATGAAAAGGATATTCAAGAAGTTTTTCTGATGTGAAGGATCCACTAATAGTGGCAATCACAGAGCATACTCAACTCTTAATATACCGACAACCTTAAAGAAGTTTTTCTAATGTGAAAGATCCACTAATAGTGGCAATCACAGAGCATACTCAACTCTTAATATACCGAGAACCACGAAGGCTCTGATACCATGTTAAGGTTTAAGAGAGGAAGTGAGACAATACAAAGAAGAGAATTGTATTGAATGATGTGATTTACTTACAAGTGAGCTATCTTATTTATAGGAGCCAATAAGAGAGCCAAAGATATACACAACCAATGTGGGATTAAACTAACTAAGCAATAACTATGCTATACATAATCTAACATGGAAGAAATGGCTAGATATTATAAAGTCTCATCATCCATTTTCATCCTTGTTCTTCCTTTTTTCATGAAATCCTATGGATATAGCCTAATAAATCTTCAATAGATTCCGATATCATTGATCATAAAAATGAACTTAGATGTTAATTATATAAAACCGAATGGTGAGAATAAAATTGTAAGTTAACAATGATTAAAAAACCTCAAAAACGTGAGCGAAAGTTAGAAATGGCTGCCACAACTGTCAATTTCAGCACAACTAGGATTTCTGTATGCTTTTGCAGTTGTGCTATCATCTACTGATTTCTTTAAATTTACAAAGATGGTACAATATTATCCACTTATTTAAGGTAGGGAATTCGTTTATCTCTCTCTCCAAGACCCCAAGCAAAATCTTAGAAAATCACATAATTCATCAAGACAAGACATACCCATTTTGTTAAAAGTGTTTCTAAATACTAAAAAGCAAAGAAATAATGAAAAGGCATGACCTTGGCATGCATGCATAGACCATTTTGTATCACATTACCACTTGAACAAGAAACCAATTAGAAAAATAAAAACATATTTGGGACAGAAAAATAGAATATCTTGCAACTTAAGCTTAAAGGACAATTTCTTAGCCTAAAGACACAAATAGGCAAAGTTCCTTAATGTGTTCTTGTGGAAAATCAATACAATTTCCTGTGAAAAACAATAAATAAACACAAACAATAAACAAGGAGATCACTTAAGGAAGGAGAGCAAAACTGATGCATAAAAATCAGAGATTGAAGCATAAAATTGAGAAAAAAATTTGGACAATTTCTCGATTTATGCGTGTCATCCTTGCGCAGGGGCTATGTTAATCTTCTCTGTATCGTTCCAATTTTATTGGATGTCCCCGAAGGGACAAGCTTCATCGCTCTCATCTACATTAATAACTGCTTCAAGCTTTACCTAGAGAGAGAATATGAGACAAAGCTTGAGAGCTTGCTATTGCTTGAATGAATGAATGAGTGAATGATTTACAAGTGAGGGGGGAAGCCCTTTATATAGGGAGAGCTCCCTTACATCTATGGCCACCATCTCGCCAAGTGTTACAATCCTATAGTACTAAAAGTGTAGTACAGAAGTACAAGGTATTATCCCACAGTGCACGTGCAGTACAATGCTGTACATTATAATCACAAAGTGTACTAACAAAGTGTACTAGGAAACCCTCGAACACATGGGTCTCACGCGGGCCGAGACTGTAATATCCGTATTCATGAATTAAGGGTAAAGAAGTAATTTGATAAATATGTCATGAATTTTAATTAATATATTTTTGCGAAGGATTAATATTGAATAAAATAATTCTTAAAAAAAAAATGTGAACAGTAAAATATGAATAGTAAATCATGAATAGTAAAAAAATATGGGACGTGAAAGTCCCAGACCAAAGACAAGAATAAATAAAATAAAAGAAAAAGAAAAATGAAAAAGGAAAAAGTAAAGGAAAAGAAGGAAAGAAAATATAAAAAAAAATGGTGCTTCCACCATTACTTAGTGGAGGTTTTTTTTTAAAAATAAAAAATAAAAAGAGACAAAACAAAATGATGAGAGAATTAGGTGGGAGGGGGGTGGCTGCTGAAGACTAATAAAAAGAAGAAGAAAAAAAACGTGGAGTTTGTTTTTAGAAAGTAGAAAGTTAGGTAGAGGGGCTGAAGCTCCTATATATATATGTGTAGAAACTGAAATCGTTCAGTTTCTTTCTTTCAAATTTTTTTGTATTCTCACAATATTTGGAGACCCAAAGAAAAGTTAAAAGAGCAAAATTTTGAATGGATTTTCTACGGAATTTCATAGAGGATTATGAGAAGCTATCAGTAATTATGAGGTGTTGACTATCTACCAACGGAAGAAATTTCTGAGAAGAACCGGAAAAAGCAAGAAGGTGACCCACGAGTAGCTTTAAATGCTACGGGGTGAGTTGGATTTACTTTAAGTAGTCTAAATAAAAAATCAATTATTTGGTGATAATATTAATTTTAATTATTTAAGTATGCTTGGGTCATAGATGAAAAATTCATTTATGGGTATGATAGAAAATTTAGACATGTAGAAATATTTTTCGGTGAGAGATGATATTTTTAGAAATCATAAGTTTATTTGAGAATAAAAGCAATAAATAAATTATTGATGAGATATATTGATGTTTTAATACGAGTTATGACGAGATGAATTTTAATAGATCTTGACAAATTTTGGTGGATGATTTGAGGTGAATTTTAGTAGATCTTGACAAATTTTGGTGGATGATTTGAGATGAAATTTAGTGGATCTTGACAGACTTTAATTGATTATTTGATGTGATTTGGGAAGAGAAGAATTTAGTAGAATTTTTATATAATCTGATAAAAATCAGGATGATTGGATGTAAGAAATTTTTAAAGAAACTTTGTTATATAAAATTTGTGGATAATTAGGATAGCCAAATTAAGTAGTTTGAATCTTTATATTGTTTTTATATTACTGTTTATATTACCGTTTCATATCATTGTTCATGTGCATATGCATTTAATAATATAACCGAAAGAACCGGGAAGGCAGCCGGTCTAATGAAATAACCGTGACAACCGGTATATGCTGGGATGAAAAGTGAAAACCGTGACAGCCGGTATATGCTGGGATGAAAAGTGAAAACCGTGACAGCCGGTATATGCTGGGATGAAAAGTGAAAACCGTGATAGCCGGTATATGCTGGAATTAACCGGGAAGGCAGCCGGTCTAATGAGAATAAAAGAACCGGGAGGGCAGCCGGTCTAAGATAATAACAACCTGTCGACAGGTGGGAAGACGTTCCCATCATAATCATTCATGCATCTGCACCTGTTTTAATTATCGTTGCATTTTTTTGAGATGATGAGATGTAGTATATTAATTGTGAATTAAATTATAGATGGCTGGGTCTCATAAAAAGAGACAGCTATAATGATGAGATTTTTGAGATGATGAGATGTTGTATATTAATTGTGAATTAAATTATAGATGGCTGAGTCTCATAAAAAGAGACAGCTATAATGATGAGATTTTTGAGATGCTGAGATGTGATACTTTTTGTGAATTTAATTATAGAAGGTTGAGTTTCATAGAAAGAGACAGTAGGGTGATAAGACTTATGTAAATGATGGATTTTTTTTTGATATGAATCTTATTACGAGATAATTAGGAGAGAGTTGATAGTCTTAAGGTGAACCAATGATTGAAAAGAAGAGATTGATAATAGAAAGTTGTCATCAGGTTATGCAAAAAATAAATTTTAATATTAAAGGATTATTGATGGAGTTTGGAATACTTTCAGTAAATTTAATTCACTGAGCTTGTGAAGCTCACTCCTCACTGTACAATGATTTTCAGGTAGCAGGCTTGGCAAATAGTTTGATGAGTTGAGGTTCAGAAGAAATCATTTTCTGTAAGCCGCGTACGTGTCATCATCTTCAGACTAATGAGAAAATAAAAACGAAAAATTTATTTGTAAATCCTCATGCATTTTACGGATTGATGTAAAGTTCTATTGGTAATATTTATTTTTATTGTTGCATATATGTATTGTGCTGGGATTCTAAAAATGTGATGACATTGTTTCGGGGTGGCCAACCCGGGATGGGTCGTTACAGAGACATTCTCCCCCACTCAATCTGGCGACGCCCTCGTCGCACTCTCGGCATGAAACTGGTCGATCTTTGTCTGAAATTGCCACAAGACATCGGTTGGTTCCCAACTAGTCTCACTGTCGGGTTGTCCCTTCCATCGTATCAAATACTCATGCCTGGGCATGTAGTTCTTCCGTCTCAAAACTCAATCGGCCATTATGCTCTCAATGTCTCGGTCATAGGAGACCCTAACTCCTATAGGGGCTCGCTGTGACTTACCTCGATCCGGATCATCTTGGTCTTCATGGAATGGTTTCAACATACTCACATGGAAGACCGGGTGCACCTTGAGCCTGGATGGTAGCTCAAGTTTGTAGGCCACATTGCCTACCCTCCGAAGAACTCTGAAAGGTCCCTCATATCTGTGCACCAATGCTTTATGGATCCCCTTAGTGCGAAGTACCAAATGTAGCTTCATAAGCGCATAGTCTCCTACTTGGTATTGCACATCCTATCGCTTACGATCAGCCCATTTCTTGTTATGCTTGGCTGCCTTGTGTAGGCAAACTCGAGCCAAGTCAGTCTGTTCTTGCCACGCCTTAGCAAACTTAAAGGCTGCTGGAGTTGAGCCTATGTATCCCACAGTAATAGTACCCGGAGTGTGGGGCTGTCGTCCCATCACAATCTCGAAGGCACTTTGGTTTATAGGAAAATTGAGCCATATCTAGTAACTTCGGCCAATCTCGTTGCGAGGCACTCACATAGTGTCGGAGGTATATCTCTAACAAAGCATTCACCCTTTCAGTCTGTCCATCGGTTTGGGGGTGGATACTAGTGGAGAAGTTTAGATTCGATCCGAGCAACTTGAACAATTCCGTCCAGAATCGTCCCATGAACCGTCCATCTCGATCACTAACAATAGACTGTGGTACCCCCCAATACTTTACCACATGCTTGAGAAACAATCGGGCCGCCTCCTCTGCTGGACACTATTTGGTAGCCGGAATGAAAGTCTCATACTTCGAAAATTGGTCCACCACAACCATGATGCTCCCAAATCCATCACTCTTGGGTAGCCCCACAATGAAATCCATAGAAAAACTCTCCCATGGACGTTCCAGAATTGGTAATGGCTCCAAGAAACCCCCAAGTGATTTCTACTCTACCTTGTCTTATTGACACACAAGACAAGTCTTCACATAGGCATCAATGTCATCTCGTAAATGTGGCGAGTAGTAACGTTCCTCCACAAGTGCTAGGGTGCGGTGCACACCCGGGTGACTAGCCTACTTTGAATCGTGGCACTCTTGCATCACCTCTTTTCGTGACTTCCCATGAAGCGGCACATATAACCGATTCCCCTTGGTATATAGCAAGTCTCCCTCTAGCCAGAACCTCATGGTCTTCCCCTTTGTGACACACTCCATCAAAGACTTGGCGGTCGGGTCATAGGATAATCCCTCCTTAATGAGATCCACCAAGGACCCTGTGGTCGGCTAATGGTAGCAAACTCTACCTTTCGGCTTAGTGCATCTGCTACTGTGTTGGTCTTCCCTGGCTTGTACTCCAACACAAAATCAAACTCGGCAAGGAAATCTTTCCATCGAGCTTGCTTATGAGAGAGCTTCTTCTGAGTCTGAAAGTAGCTTGTGGCCACATTGTCGGTCTTCAGCACAAACTTAGACCCCAAAAGATAGTGCCTCCATGTGCGTAAGCAATAAACCATAATCGTCATCTCTTTCTCTTGAACCGTGTACCGTCGCTCGGTCTCGTTGAGCTTTCGGTTCTCAAAAGCAATCGGATGACCATCCTGCATCAGGACCCCTCAAATGGCAAAGTTGGATGCATCCATGTGGACTTCATAGGGCCTGGTATGATTCAGTAGGGCAAGGACTGACTCTTCTGTGATTGCCCGTTTCAGCTGCTTAAAGGCTCCCTGATACACTGAACTCCATTCCCACACTCTCATCTTTTTGAGCATATCTGTCAAAGGTGTGGTGATGGTTAAGTAGCTTCTGATGAAACACCGATAATAGTTTGCCAACCCAAGGAACGATCTCAACTCGGTAACCTTGGTTAGTGGCCTCCAATCAACGATGACCTGGATCTTGCCCTCTTCCATTCGAATCTTTCCTCCACCAACTATATGGCCAAGGAATGGTACCTCACGTTGGGCGAATGAGCACTTCTTTTTCTTCACATAGAGCTCATCTCTCAGAAGTTGGAATACCTGTCTCAAGTGCCTCACATACTCCTCTAGAGATTGACTATAGATAACAATATCATCAAGGTAAATAACCATAAAGTGTTGGAGTTCCTTGTTCATTAAAGAGCAGAAAGTTGCTGGAGCATTGGTGAGTCCGAAAGGCATCACAAGAAACTCGTAAGAACCATAGCGAGTGACACACGCTGTCTTCGGCTCATCCCCTTCGGCTATCTGGACTTGGTAGTATCCCGATCTCAAATCTAGCTTGGTGAACCATCTGGCATCCCCAAGTTGATCAAACAAGTCTGTAATGAGTGGGATGCGGTACTTGTTCTTCACCGTGAGCTTGTTGAGGGCTCTATAATCAATGCACATCCTCATCGATCCATCGTGCTTCTGTTGGAACAAAACCGGTGCACCGTAGGGTGCCTTGGACGGTCACACAAATCCCGCATCAACTAACTCCTTAAGTTGTGTCCTCAATTCCTCAAGCTCAAGAGGCGACATTCGGTATGGAGCATTGGCTGGTGGTTGGGCAGTAGATACCAACTCGATCTTATGATCCACCTCTCTTTTAGGTGGGAGTTTCTTGGGAAACTCTGGGGGCATCACATCAATAAATGACTATAGCAGCTTAAGTACCTCTAGAGGAGTCTCTTCCTTGGACTCTAGGACCTCCTCCAGTTTCAAAGTGGCCAAGTAGGTGACTTCATCCCTTCTCACCCCCTTGGCTAGTTGGATTGCCGATAGAACTCAGCTAACTTGGCCAGAGTCTCGTCTTATCAGCACAAGATATTGGCATCGAGAATCAAGGATGCATAAACAATTGGCAAATGGACCTAGCAAGGCATTAATCCGATCAAGGAAATTTAACCCAATTACCATATCATAATCATCAAGGGGGATTACCTCAAGAGTTTCCTTGCCTTTCCAGTCTCCAAGTTGTAGCTCCAACCCTTGTGCCACACCCATTGTCGGGATTTCCTTGGAATTGAACATCTTTATCCATCCGTTGCCTTTCTCCACCTTGAGATGTAATCTCTTTGACATTTCCTCAGACACAAAGAGATAGGAAGCTCCAATGTCTACAAGTTTGAGGGTATCTCTCTTTGTTTCCCCTTCTTCTCTGGCAATGGCAGCGATCTTGGTTCGTTACGGGCAATCTCGTACCTGATGAGGACCTTCACACAAGAAGCATGCTAATGGCTCCTTCTTTCTATCCCCTTCTTTGGCATACTTCCACTTGTGAATGGGTGGTTTCCCCGGACCACCCTTCTGATGCCTGTCTCTATCTCCCCCACCTTTGCCCTTGTTCTTGGAGGAGTCGAATATCTTTTGTTTGAACTCCACCAAAGATTCCGCCATGGACATGGCTCGGGTGAGGTCTTGGACATCCCTTCTTTGCAACTCTTGCTTGGCCCATGGTTTGAGGCCATCCATGAAGGAGAAGAGAGCCTCCCTCTCTCCAAGATTCGAAATTTAGAGCATGAGTTCTGAAAACTCTCGCACATACTCCCGTACTTCCCCACGTTGGGTGAGTCTTCACAGTTTGGCTCGTGCCTCATCTTTCGTATACTCGGTATAGAACTGTTGGCAGAATTCCCTCAGGAATTCTTCCCACGTAGTAATGGTAGCACCCGTATACCTACGTTGCCACCATAATAGAGCAATATCAACAAGATACATAGAGGCAGTATTTACCGTGGTCATGTCGTCGATGATGTTCATCCCTAAAAAATATTGCTCCATGCCCCAAAGAAAGTTGTCCACATCCTTTGCCGCTCGGATGCCTTTGAACTCCTTTGGCTTCGGTACATCCACCCTATGACTGGGTGTCATAGCAAGCATGCCACCTCCGACGGCTGCTTTGCAAGCTAAGAGCTCCCTCTTGAACTCTTCCATCTCTTCCCGCATGGACACAACCACGGCCTCCAAGGTGTTGTTCTTCTGCGTGAGCATGTCTACGGTCTCGTTGAGGGAACTTTGCATCGCTCCCTGGAGATCCTCTCTCATAGAGGTTAGCTCCTCGATGCTACAGTCAGTATCCTCGAACCTCTCCCGCATTTCCCCCACGGCTAACTCCACCTTAGCCAGGCGAGCATCCATGCTTGACATCATATCCTTTCAGCTAGCCTTCTTGGCTGCCCTCCCTCTGGTCTCGGGAACATCATGAGCTAGGTTGCTAGCATCAGAAACGGTTGTCATCTCGTTGAACCTTGGCTCTGATACCACTTGTCCCAGGCTGCAAGCTTAAGTTGCTAACCGTGCGGCCTTAGGCTCGGAAACACCTCCGTGGGAATGCCTAAGTCAACCTTCCTCTTGACTACTCAAGAGCACCACCCTTGAAGCTAGACCCGCTCAAAGAAAATAGCCAACACTAAAGAGAGAATATGAGACAAAGCTTGAGAGCTTGCTATTGCTTGAATGAATGAATGAATTACAAGTGAAGGGGGAAGCCCTTTATATAGGGAGAGCTCCCTTACATCTATGGCGACCATCTCGCCAAGTGTCACAATCCTACGGTACTAAAAGTGTAGTACAAGTGTAGTACGATAGTACAAGTGTACTACAAGTGTAGTACAGAAGTACAAGGTATTACCCTACAGTGCACGTGCAGTACAATGCTATACATTATAATCACAAAGTATACTAACAAAGTGTACTAGGAAACCCTCGAACGCATGAGTCTCACGCGGGCCGTGACACAGGGGCCATGCTAATCTTCTCTGTATCATTCCAATTTTATCGGATGTCCCCGAAGGGACAAGCTTCATTGCTCTCGTCTACATTAATAACTACTCCAAGCTTTACCTAACCAGACGATGTGGGATTCGGTTCGCGTCTAACTATAAGCATTGAACAAATTGCGTCATCCTAACTAGACATTGTAAGCTACTCTCACGTTTTTGGGATATGGGTTTTATGGTCACCTCTTTCTATTAGTCGCATAGGCAACAACTAATGGCCCAATGCAACACTAGCTTCCTAGCTGGGCCATCGGTTCTATTCCTTTCAAGCATTGTCTGCATTGGATTTGGGTCTATCTGATGGGTGTAGTAAGCTATCCATCTCACATTTGGTTCAATTTGGAGATTTAAACGTTTTCCTCTTATTTCTCTATTGGCAATTCTAATTTAGAGTGAGATGCCTTATAGTCACCAAGTTAAAAATGAGAAACACTTTTAGTTGATAAATTAGATAGAGATGGTGATCATAAAATAAATTAGAGTTGATTAATCTTAAATTTTCTACTCCATTGGTCTAAGTGATGCCTACGTTAACGCTTATATGATGTTTACATGGATTTTTATTAAATTTAATTTTTTTTGGACGAAAAATAAATAAGTTGATCAGTTGATGAAGTTGGTGTACCTAATTAGAACAACTAAAATATTAGGGATTGAAATAGATCCACCTTTAAAGAGCATGGAGTAAAATCATAATTTAGTCTAATCCATCGTTTGGTTGTCAATAAGTAGGGCTGGACTGCCAAGTTAAGCTCGAATACTAAAGTGTTCGAGCTTGGCTCGAAGCAAAATAAAAGAGTTATAGCTCTAGCTTGAGTTCAAATCAAACTCAAAAATTTATTTCGAGTTCGATAATAAACAAATCTATTCGAGCTCGTGGTCGCGTTCTAAATTTTATAAGTAAAAAATAATAATGTTAATATATAAATATTAATTCAAGCTTGACTCAACTTGACCAAATCTTTAACCAAATTGCATCATCCATCCTAACGAGACGAGTGCCTGAGTTGCATAGGCAACAGCTCTTTGGCCCAATGCAATACTGACTCGGTTTTATTTATGATTTATTGTGGGACGTTCTTCTCGAACCTTGCAAGATTTATCTGCTATGGATTTGGGTTCTCTGTTGGTTGTAGTAAGGTATGAATTTTCTATTTTACCACGTTGTTTTTGCCTTATTTCTCTAGCCCAGTACTGTATATTCTCCATAGGGCATATCTGAACAGTAACAATTCCTGATATTTCTTAATTTTCTGAGAACTCAATGCTATTAAAAGAGTGTTTGAAAGTAATTACAATTTGCTATCATTTTTTTAAAAATAATTTTCTTCAAAAGTTTTAATAATGATGGATACATCATCATTAAAATAAATTTTGATTAGAAAAAATGGTATGTGATTTATATAATGACAAAAATGTAAATATATTTTCTACGCATGAGTAATTTAGGAATATGAATTAGTGTCAAAGCTGATTCTGGAATTAAAAACTACAAAACTTAGCTTCTGATTTCGGGCATAAATAAAGTTTTTAAAATTGTTTTCAATTTTTAATTTATAAAAAAACATGTGTTTGGCATAATTTCTGCTTTTAGAAAGTAAAAATTGTTTGAAAAGTTCTACCAAACAGTCACTTAATATCCAAATTTACCCCAACATGTATCAACTCTTCCGAAATTAGTTTTTTGACCTAATTATCACTATCTATTTCTCTTATTTTTCAATATACATTTTAATCTTTGAGATAAAGCAAAAAAAAAAAAAAAAGACATTTCAAAAACCCATATTTTCTTCTTTTACCCATTTATCTTGCATTTTCTTGATGCGGTTAGCGCGACGTTGCGAGTGCGTTGCCTCTACTATGGTTATCAATGACTAAATTTACTTGCCTAGATCTACTCATGATTTAATCAACAGTCTAAACCTATTCAGACATATCAATGGCTATGATATTTGAGTGTGGTTAAAAAGAAATTGTCATTTAATTTTTTTATCAAATATCATTATTAATTTTGTTAATCAAAAAGTAAAATTCAAATGAAATAAACTAAATCAATTTTTTAAATTAAACAAGAGATACATAGATTACAACTTTAATCTTGTCTAAATCTTATCACGAACTAAGCGGATTGATTTTAACGGCGGCGGAGCATAAGGAAACTATATTTTTTTAAGGAAGGAAACTATTATTTTATCCTTTTAAAATGCATGTACATATAACTATAAGAAATGGGCCATTAGGACTTACCAAAAAAAAGAAAAGAAAAAGAAATGGACCATTAGGAAAAAAAAACTAGTCCGAGGAATGGACCGTATGGTGTAATTAATTGAAAAAAGAAAATGAATCCAGTCCAGGACACTCTGACTGGAATTGGAAAAAGGAACAAAAAGGGAAATGAAATGGATCATCTTTACCCTTTGGTTTTCTCTGTAGACTGTAGCGAGGTTTCTTTAGTCAGTCCACTAGAGTTGCCTGCTTCACCTTCATTTCATTAGCACTCAAAAAGTCAAAAGACAAACATGCATTTGTGCAAAATCAATGAGAATTGCAGGGGTGATTAATCTCTTACAATCAAAGCTTTTTAATAATGTAGCTATCTCCATCAACAATCTCTACAGATCATCTTCAAAATCTGCAAAACCCTAATATCAGGTACTTTTTTTTTTTTTTTAATGACAATAGCTTCTTTTTAATGTAATACCAGTATAATAATGTATTCCCATTTGTTTACATGTATTAAAGCATGCGATTCATGGGTCTTCCATAATTTTATCCTTGTATTTTAGCTTTTCTGTTCTTCAGCATTTGAGACTTGAATTTCATTAATGTTATTGATTCTAAAACTTGGAATGAGATTTAGTGTTTGCGGTGTATAATTAATAATGCCCTCCAACGAAATTTTGATTTTTTTAATTATTTTTTTGGTTTATAACAGAAGCCATGGACATAAGCTTGGTAAATCCTAGAAGTCAAAAGTGTTTGGAAGAATCAAACGTAAGAGATAACGAAGATAGAATAAGCAAATTACCTGATTCAGTTCTGTGCCATATTCTCTCCTTTCTTTCAACAAAGAATGTTGTCAGTACCAGCATTTTAGCCACCAGATGGAAAAACCTTTGGGCATCTGTACCCAACTTAGACTTTGATCATGAGGATTTTTCAGATGATTATGAGTTAATGAATTTTGTGGATAATGTTCTCCTTCTTCGTGAAATGTCTTGCATACGAAATTTCATAATCAGATGTGGGAAACGGGTTGATCTCTCCCGCCTTACAACCTGCATCCGTGCTGTAGTGAAGTGCAAAGTTGAACATCTCGAGATTTACAAGCACGCCTCTGGTTCATTTGAATTGCCTAGGAGCGTATATACGTGTAAAATGCTGGTGGACTTAAAACTTTGTAATGTAGTTCTTGGAGTTGCTCCATCGGTTTGTTTACCTAGTGTCAAGATCCTCCATCTCTATGGAGTTGAGTACGTGGAAGATGAAGCTTTCAATGCGCTTGTTTCTAGTTGCCCAGTTCTTGAAGATTTGAGCATCGCTAGATTTGATGGTGATAATTTAAAGGTTTTATGTGTTTGTTCTCAAGCATTGAAGAATTTAACCATATTTTTCTATGAGGCTTGTAGTGCCGTTGAATATGAAGTTATGATTGATGCCATGAATCTTGAATGCCTAAGTCTAACAGATCATGTGTCTAAAAGTATCATCATAAATAATTGAAGTTCTTTGGTTAAAGCAGTTATTGATGTATCCCTCAGGACCTTCACTCTGACTAATGACATTCCAAGGAAGCTTCTTCATGGGATTTCCAATGCTAGACATCTAAACTTATATTATGCCACTGTTCAGGTATCTGCTTGCCTTGTATTTGATTAAGCTTTAGGTTTTTTACTTTTTAAGCTGAAAAAAGGGTTTACTGAAAATATAGTGACATTTGTGGTTAATCTCTCTTGCAGGTTCTTTGTGGCTACAACTTATATTTTAAAAAAATCCTGCCCATGCCCAAGTTTTGTAATTTGATTTATTTGGAGTTAGAGTTCGATGATTTTGGCTGGAAATTGTTGCCAGCCTTGCTCGAAAACTCCCCAAAGCTGGAAGCTGTTTTCTTCAAGGTTAAGACTGATGTAACATATGATTTTAGTTAGAGATTGCATAAAATGGAAATTCTAAAGTGCTACTTAATTCTTCTGTTGGCAGGGATTTGTCCCTGAATCCTACGAGCTTATGCTGACATCAGTGCCTCACTATTTGTTATCGTGCCTTGAGTCTATTGAAATACAAACATGCAATGGCTGGGAGAAGGGTACGGATCCAATAAGGTATTTTCTGAAAAATTCAAAAGTTTTGAAGAAATTAACAGTTCACCTACGTTGTAATCCTCAAAAGGAAAAGTCTATCATTCTCAAGGAAATTATAATGTTCGAAAGAGGCTCAAGTGAATGTCAAATTCTTGTTATGTGACTATTTACTTGTATGATTACATTGGTCTGCCAAGTTTTGGAAAGGTACTTCATCAAGAGGGATGACTGCTTGATCTTAGAAATGTCCACAAATTTTCACAGGTTGCCTAATTGTTATTACTAGTTAGTTATCCGTCTTACTTTTTGTATCTTAACATCTCTATGTAAAATCATTTCCTGGTCAGACTTTATGAACTTTCTGTTGTGTATTTATATTGAGTTTTGATACTTGATCAAAGGTTTTCAATTCACAATTGTCTCATGGCTTGAACTTCTTTGTTCTGGCTATGAATCGTGATATTTTAGCTCATTTGGTTGACCTGGATTTTAATTGTGGTATTAAGGTAAAATTGAATTAATGATAATAAGGGATCTAAAGGCAAAGTCTTGTCTTTGTCTGACTAACATTACAACATATACTGGTTGATCTCTTTTTTTTTTTCCTCCAAACATTTTAATGTCTCTTTTGAGGAAAAAAGAAAAGAAAAGAAGGTAAAAGACTCTTCAAGTAGTTTTAATTAGCAAATATATTAGAGCATTGATTATGTTTCACTATTGCTGATTCTTGTATCTGCTTGAATGAGAGCTTTACTGCTTTAGTTTTTCTGAAACCAAAAGTTTTGCCTTTTGAACTAGAATATTTTCCAAGATGAAGATGGTGTACTATGAAATAGGTGTCAACTACCACCAAGTGGTAACTAATTTGAACCATAACTTATATCAATAGAGATTTACTTCTAACCTTACAAACATGTTGGAGGCAAAGTTGATGACATCGCTTTGAATATTTGATCTTTCCCTTTAACCTCATTTTGCAAATTCTTCTAATTTGTATAGTTTATAACTGTTTATGAAATTGCAGTTGATCCTCAAAGAAAGTTCTCGTACATGAGTTTTTGGAGTTAATAGTTTCTTGCTTATTATTGTTGGATGATAGTGGCATAGTGTAGAACTAAAACCATATATAATGAAATATATGATCTTTCTGTTTCTTTTGAGCTTTCAATTGAGCATTTTGGTTATTTTATACATATGGGTTCTTGTTAATGAAGCTGGATTCATGCATCAGACTGGCAACTTGGTGATCCCTAGCAAGCCCTAGTAAATTACATCCTTTAAACTGAGGATTGATATTAAATCAATTGCTCTGCTCTATTACTAGCAGTTCTCATTAACTTTCCAGATGAGAAAACCTTGGTAGGTTGTACCCCTGAGGATTGGATTTCTGCTGACATTAATCTGCTGAGGCTGCTCTAGCACTAACAGTTCTCATTAGATTCCTGCAAGCTGCAGTTACAGCTACGGCTACCAGTTTTGATTTCGCTCCCTTCAGCTATTGATATCTTTCTTTACAGAAGTCGGGCACAATATGATCTACTTATTTAAACTAGGGAATTCTTCATCCAGGTGAAGATCACATAATTCATCAAGAGAAGGCATACCCATGTTGTTACAATCCCTTCTAAATTACTAAAAAGCAAAGAAATGATGATATAGTTGCAAAGATTACATACAGAAAGCACCTAAAACAAGATAGCTAACATTGCAATAAACTGAAAAGAAAAGAAAAAGGGGGCAAAAAATTGGCAGCAACCAGCAAAATCAGAATAATGGAATCATGGAGTCATATGCAACTATAAAATGAAGAAAGCCGTCATTGAGGAAGAAGAAAAATACCTGAATAATAAAATATAGCAACAAAGAAAGAAGCCATTGATGGATAAATTTTTTCAAGATCTAAACAAAGTCATAGCCATATAGTCTTCTTCTGACTCCTGAGTTTTGAAAGCGATGTTCTCCAGAAAAAAAAAGTGTTTTCTTCTTGGTGGCAATGAAAGTCTCTGCCCTTAGCCTAAACTCCTCGTCGCTCGAATCGTCGGTCGACGACCATCGCCTCCTGGATTCTCTCGCGACAGCAGCTACCATTTCCCGTCCAACTGTCGTCTCCGATCCCCAGTAAAGTCGCCGGTTTCTGCACTGTTTGAAGCTCTCTGTGTGAGTACTGTACTCACTCCTGTACCTCGTCACCTCAGTAACCGTACTTACCGTATCGTCTCGAATCGGAGAGTAAACCGTTGGCTTATAGTTACGTTCTGTCTCGTCTCGCCAGTTTCCGCAATCAGAGTGAGTAGTAGTCTTCCTGTACCTCTTCACCTCAGTAATCGTACTCAACGTATTGCCTCGAACCGGACGCTTTGTCTCCTCTCGCCAGCTTCCGAACTGCTCGAAGCTCTCCAAGTGAGCAGTACTCTTCCTGTTCCCCTTCACCTCAGCAATCGTACTCACCGCATTGCCTCGAACCGGAGAGTAAACCGTTTGCTTATAGTTACGCTTTGTCTCCTCTCTCCAGTTTCCCAACTGCTCGAAGTTCTCCGACTGAGCAGTACTCTTCCCGTTCCTCTTCAACTCAGTAATCGCACTCACCGTATTGCCTCGAACCGGAGAGTAAGCCGTTGGCTTATAATTGGGTTGTGTCTCGCGAAGCACTGTATATTGATTCACCGGAGGAACAGAGACCGCATTGTCAACGCAAACGATTTTCTTGTTGAGATTAGTCGGTTCGAATTCCTCCTCCAGCGCTGGAGAGTAGTCGCAGGTGGCGATCTTCCGGTCGTAGAGATCGGGGTTGATTGGTTCTGTTTGATAGGAGAAGGCGAAAATAAAGAGGATAAGGAAGTTTACGAGGATGAAGACGAAGAAACGATGACTAAAATCGACTGCGAGTTTCCTTAAAAACTCGCCGCCGATTTCCACAGCGATCTCCGTCCAAGTAGAGATCCACAAGAACAGAGCCAAAGATACAAAAGCTATGAGCACGAGTGAAAAGTTCTTCAACTTTCTCTCCCTCTTGTGCCTACCTGCGGTCACGTTATCAGAGAAGAAAGAATACATTCTCTGTTTTTATAGGGAGAAACAGAGAGAGAGAAACAAAAAAGAGAAGTAAAAGGAAGGCTTTGAAAGATAATGGAGGGGAATAGTAGGGAAAAATTAAGGTGAATATATATATAGAGAGAGGAATGAGGTTAGGGTTCTTGGCGGTGGGGGTTTCTTTCATTGTTTGGGAAGAGTGAAAGTGAAGGACGATAAGAGCAGAGGATTTTCCGGGAAAATGAAAAGGAAAGAGTATCAAAGGGTTTATCTACTAAATGGAAAAATTTTGTGTTGTTTTTTGGGTGGGGAAAAGGAAACTGAATATATCTAACGATCTGTTGACATTTTATAGAGTCCGAGAATAATTGATCCACAGGGTTTGATTTTTCTTATATTTTCATTTTAAAAATGGAAATTGCACGTAAAATAGTATTAAATAAATAATTTAGAAAAATTGAAGAATTGATCTTTATGTGAAATAATAATAGCGGTGACTGGTAATCAATAATCATAACCACGAACGGACTAGTGTTTGGAAAGAGTGAAAGTGAAAGAGGATGGGAGCAGAAGATTTCCCGTGAAAATGAAAGGGAAAGTGGCAGCTTATCAAGGGTAAATGGGTAAATTTGGTGGTGTTGTTTTTGCGGGGGTAAAAGGAAACTGAATATAACTGAAGATTTGTTGACCTTTTATTGAGGCGAGAATACTTGATCCATTGGATTTCGTTTTCGTATATTTTCATTTTAAAAATAGAAATTGCACGTACAATAATACTTAGTTGAATGAAAAATTAATAGTAATAATCATAGAGACTATCTTTTATGGGTAAATTATAAATTTATTTTTGAATTTTAATCATAATTACAATTTACTCCTTTAATTTGCAATTGGAAAACAATCGTCTCAAATGTCTGTAAAGTAAAAATGAAATTTTCTAAATTACCATTCTTATATATATAACTGAATAATCCATTTTAACTAATTTACAATTCTCCTCTCTCATTCTCTTTTTCGTGTTTATCAATTGTTCATTCTTTAATTTCATAAATACTTATGAAATAAATCTACAATTTGAAAAAAATTCAAATATTTTTTTATCTTAGTTGATTTAGCAATTCGTTGCGATAACCTTACTATATTCAAGATAAAGCATTAAGTCTGAAGCACATATGACCTAAGAAAAAACCTATTAAAACCATGTGCTTATTTCCACTTCAGTTAGTTTTCTTGATTGAAGTTAGCATAATCTAATTTACAAATTAGAAAAGTATTTTTAATTATAATAGTAAGAAATAAGGGTCGAGTTGGGCATTCATGATGGGCGACCCGATTCGCTCATTTAACTTTGAACCAAGAGGCATGAATGAAACCATGCAAGAAAAAGCTACTGGAAATATGAATTTTGGAGAGAGAAAGAGACAGAAGAGAGACAACTTGGGTTGTGACAAGAACGTGATTTCCTTCATTGTATTTTCACGTTCGACCTCTGATGAGATTGAAGCGTAAAAAATCGAAAAGGAGTCTAACTACTAGAAGATTTCGAGTCAAATCGGTAAGTACTCGATATTCCGCTGTATAACTCTTTTACAATAACTAGAACTATGAATTTGTAATTCATCATTTTTTATTGGTAAAAGTGTAAAACACAACCACTTTAATAGAAAATCCCAGAAAGAGTATTTCAATTTTTAGAGTTGCAGAATGATATTTATATGTAACTATTTGTCGGTATATCTTTTAATGTGGAGGGAGAAATGATCGGAATGATATTTAGATGTTCATTGTATACTTTTTTGTTTCTTTTCATTATTTTTTGAGTAATTGTTCAAGAAACTCATAAACACATGTGGAAGGAGTAATGAGATAGTTATATGCCAGTTCAAAAAGAAGTGTCTAAGTAGAGTTACATATAAGCATCATCCCGCGACTTTAAAATATTTGATATTTTTTTGGAGCTGGCGTGTGTAATTAGTTTTATATATAATCTCTTTTCCCCTTCCCATGTGTGTGCATGTATTTCTTGAACAAATACTAAAACAAATGAAAAGGAATAAAAGGTTCCCAATGAATATTTATCTTACATCGAAAAAATATATCTAAAAAGGGATATATAAACATAACTCCGTGACTTTAAAATGTTATTGATTCTTTTGGAACTGACATGTGAGTAATTTTGAAACGAAACCAATTGCCTTTTCTCTTGCAATAGCAACAGTTCTCAGTAATAAAACACAAGTGATTAGGGCCCACGCCATTCGGCCTAGATATGGGTTTGATACCCATTCTCTTCTATGTACAAAAAAAAATAAAATAAAAGTGTTTAGAAAATCATTTTAGCCTCTTGAATTTAGCCATCAACTTCGTGTTATTTCCATAAAAATCAAATCATCCACATATAAACACAAAATTAAAATGTCTCACTGCAGTTAGTCTTAACAGACAAAATATGTTGATAGGGACATCTATCAAATCATCAAATGAAACATTGGCTCAATGGTTAAAGTTGAGATCCTAAGTCCTAAATGTCTCAAGCTCAAGTGGCTAGTGTGTGTTTTACCAATAAAAAAAAGAAAGTTTAAATGATAACCTACCTTATGTTGCTTGTGTGTTTTCTGTTGTAATAAAGTGCTGCATAATGAAAAGGTGCTTAGTCACGACATTTAAGGTGGTACCAAGAGGAACAGAAGGGGCTGTGAGTGTTGAGGGAACATTTTCTGGACTCTTAGCATCAATTCTTCTTGCCTCCGTTGGTTGTCTCATGGGTGAGGTATTCCTTATTATCTCCTTTGTTTATATGTATTTTGTTTGGAAGTTGGACGTTTATCTTATCATTTACTTCAAAATTCTTTCACTTCTTGTCTGGGTTGATTCGTCTCATTCATATAATAAAAGCTGTTTGCTTTCTGAAAAAAACCTGGAATATGCTGGTTTTGTGAAACTATATGGTGGTTTGTGCGCCTGTCCTAACTAATAACAATAAGCCACTGAGCAAGCAAATATGAACATGATAAATAAACAAACCAGTTGGCTGCTACCAGCAGAATTTTCATGCATGTGGTAGGGCTAATTTGCGTTGTTTCCACTCATGAAAGTGCAACCTCTTCACTTTTACTGCACAAGTTAGTGCTCTAGAGTCTAGATATATGCAACTGCCCATAATTTAAACAGTAATTTTAAGAAACTTTGCAAAAGAGTAGTTGCTTATTCAGTGCAGTATTTATTTGATTTAGCTTTGTAATTGGTCCTTTAACACACATGCACACACACCCCATCCCTCCTACACCCCCCCCCCCCCAAAAAAAAAGGTTTTGTTATTGGTTCTTGTTCTAACATTATATTTGATACCTGTAAAATCAATTATATTTGATTGAATTTTCATGAACTTTGAGCTTCAAATCTTTTACGATGCTGAATTGGATAGTATATTTACTAAATAACTTTGTATTAAGAAAGGTCATGTTATTTTTATTGGATGACCAGGAACCATGGATTAATTGAGCATGTTATTTTTATTGTGCTCATGTTGAAGATTTTTGTTTGTTCTAGGTCGGTTCAGTTTGACCCAACTTTACCTGCAACTAATGCTGGCCTGAATCAAAGAAAATTCGGGTATCCTGGCAGTGTTAGTGAGCTGTGCTATTAGGGGAAATACATCTGCACCTTCAAAGATCAATATGTGGAGTCTTTCCTGGGCACATGCTGAACCATATTAATGGAGGGCGAAGATTCATAAATATCTTTGAACTCTTGCTTATACCCTCTCTGCTGGCTGACCTGTTTGATCTGCTGGTCTGGTCAGTGCTTCAATCTGACAATTCTGCTTCTTACTTTCTATGTTATATATGCAGCTCAACAATGATGCTGTCAATGTTATCAACATATCCATGGGAAGCATCTTAGCGGTCTTGATGCAGCAAGTTGCACTCGGAAGCTAGCATACGTCATTTTATTAAGTCATCTATCCCTGGAGTCTGCTCAGGTATCACAATCTGTGCCCACCTGCGCCAACATGATCAGAAAGGATATTTACATCTTGCGTTGGTGAACAGAACACTACAAAGTATATGACAGGGCTAACCTTCACATTTCTTGTCAGATTGTGGTATTAAATTTATATGTTAAAACGATAAATTTTTTCTTCACTTTCTTCTCGACTAGCAGAGAAATTTTTGCAAATATTACAGTATATCCCCTTGTATAGTTGCAGATTACTGAAAATTCTCCTTTTCCCGTGTCCTAATATTAATCGGCATGTTAAATGCTTTGTTGAAACTAATGATGAGAGTTCAATTTGCAGAGAAACTGCAAACATTCCTGAGCTTAGGCACCTCCAGAAATTATGGCCAGAAATTAGGTCTTACTGTCAGCATCACAATTTAAGGGGCAAGGCGCGTCAAAACATGGAAGTGCACAATTGGGGACAGATTTGCTGGAAGTAAGAATAACAAGTATTTGGGAAAATGACAAATTAATCACGGGAGGTTTCACGTGTCTATTTAACTTTCAATTTTTAGGTTGTATCTATTCGATTTTGAAAAACTTGACCTCGTCATATGCAGCAGTTGTTTATTTAAATGAAATCATGTTTAAAATGGGTTGGATGGTCTTAAAAAGGTCACATAAACGAAAAATAAAATAAAAATCAGTGGGATGAAATTAGATTTCTCAAAGTCAATTAGACAAATTAAAATCTGGTGATTAAATAAACACAATTTAAAAACTTAAGGGGTTAATATATCTTTTTCCTTAATTATTAATATTATAGATTTTTAATATGCATGTAACTATGTAAGTTATAACAAATATTTATATTTACATATAAGTATTCTTCTGCCGTACTAAAAGAAGAAAATTCTTTTGAAACTTATATGTGTTGTCAGTCTTATAAGTAATTATCACATTTTCCTTTTCTCATGTGTGTTTGTTTCTTGAACAATTTCTCAAAAAGACAAAAATGAAAAGAGAAAAAAATTTCAACAACCATCATCACATGTAAAAAAGATGTGCCTAAGAAAAGTTATATATAAGCATCATTTCGTAGCTAGAGAATTTTGGTATTCTTTTGGAGCTGACATGTGTAGCCCGTCTTATATATAATTATCACCTTATCATCCCACATCTAAAAGATGTGGCTAAGGAGAGTTACATATATGTGTTATTCAACATAATAGTACAAAATTCTTCTAAATTTCTCTTAGTTTAACAAAAAAGGAATGATAGACCGAAGTAGGAGTGAGCATAATTCGGTTAAAACCGAAAGCCGAATCTAACCGTTCGATTTTTAACAATTCGGTGTTTTAAATTCGGTTTTTTCATTAAATTCGGTTTTTTGGTGATCGGTTCGGTGCAATTTCTTTTGAATCGCCCCAAACTAAAAAACCGAAGTTTACTTGCTATATATATTCCTTAAGCTGTTTATACCTAAATCCCTAAAATCTCATATCCTATTCCTTACCAATCGCGGCGCTACGCTACTCTTCTTCTCTATCTCGTCTTTCCATAGGTCTCCACTCTCTTCTCACCCTCTCCTGTCTCTCGTCTACCAGGACAGTCTCTGGCTCTCGTCTCTCATCTCCCGTCTCTTGTCTCCGATTTCGCGTCTCTTGTCTTCCGTCTCCCCCATATCTCTCGCCTTCCATTTTCGGCGCTCATATTTAGGAGTATTTCTCATTTTTTTTTAAAAATCTAATCTGATTTTTTTAAGAGAGGAGTTTCAAGTGAGAATAGTTTTCAACTATTAGTGTATTTATGTGATTTATGCTTTTGGTTAGCGAGTTCGGGAATTCAGATTTCGAGGTGGAACTTGGATTGGAAATGAAATCTATTGAATAAATCGACATTTTGTTCAGTTTTGAGTTTCCACTTTCTATGTGCTTTCTTTTTGCTGATTTAAGAGTTTCAGCTTTTGAAAAATCCGATCTTTTTGAGTTAAATTTTGTATGGAGAAACTTTGTTTTACGGAAATATTCTACGAATCCGAATTGGTTACTAAGTTGTGGTTTGCAGAGAAGAGAAATAGTCGAGAAAGAGGAATTCATGTATGATTTCTCTTTTCAGTTAGGTTTTAATTTTTTTTTAATTGGAATGGAGCGGTGTTATGCTGAGAATTGAAGGTAGTTCGTTTGAAGCACATGGTGGGTTTTTTAAGGGAAGAAATGTTTTTACGGGATTTGGATTAGAGCTAAAACCGACTTCATGGTGAAGGAATTGAGTTTATTGTATGGTTGATACTAGCAATATCTTTGTGGAGGAGGGCTGGTAATTGATAAAAGCTTTTAATCATTGGTTATTATTATTATCATCATGAAGGCTGCATTGATTTTGGGGGCTAAAAACCTATTTTTTTTTGCATTTGGATGATGAATGATGCAAACAAAACCGAATTAAAAAACAAAAACAGATTGAAAACCAAAAATAACTGAAATTACAAACCGAACTGAACCAACATATTATTTGGTTTGGTTCAGTTTAAATTTTTTGAACCGAAAAAACTGGAAAAACTTTTTATTTTTTACACCGAACCGAATTGAAAAATCGAATGCTCACCCTGGAAGAGTTATGTGTCTAGATTTGTTTTGTTTCTTTTTTAATTTTAAAGTATTTAAGTGAAAATTTAAATCGACAAAACTTAAACTATTTTAGATCATTTTCAGAATTTTAAAAAAATTCTAAGATGACCATCATCACCATCATCCTCTTGCTCCTCATTCCTTGCCTATGCACTCTTTTCATCACCAGAAGATTTTTGAGTCTTCCGGTTGTACAAGAATACCTTATTCTCCTTCCTATTCCCATTGTTACCATTACGTTCGATTCAAAATGGGATTTGAGAATCCAACTTGGTATTCCCACTTTTCATCGAAATTTCACTTTCAAAGTACAAAACAACTACGCAATCACAATAGTAAAGATAAATAGAAAATAAACACAATAATTTTTAACGTGGTTCAACACTTTTTGCTTACATCAACGAATCAATTGTTATTCCACTATTTTTGCAACTTTTGTACGGAAAAAAAAAGGCTAAAACTCACTACACCATAATACACACATAACCCAAAACCCTAATACACCAAATGTTCACTCAATCATTGGATCCCTATATTGGTGTTTGGTTGCTACACTCCCATCTGACCAACTATTCCTGGTTAAGGAATAGGGGTGAAAAGCTATGTCTTTTGATAGCCTATATTTATAATGACTAGTAGCCACATATTTTTGATACAAACGATGTCAGACTAGAACTACTTACAATAACACTTTTATTCGATGTGAGATTTGAGGAGTATCCCAACAAATTTCTCTCTCGATTCAAATCTCAAAACACTTCGATTGCTGGTCCGGATTTGTCTCCACCCGATCAAAATCTCTCTGTTTTAATCAAGCCTTCAATACCGCTTAATCAGATTATAGGTCTAATCTCAACAAAAGATGAGCCTGGTACCACAATTGCTGCTGCTACAGATCCTTGCGGAACTGAGAAGCTATGTCCATGACGAATTTGTGCCAGGATCGTGTAAAACCTGGGATGCTTTTGCGGATTTGAGTTGTCTCTTCTTCAGGTGCAGCCTACTTGGAGCAGATACTCTCTCATCATCGACATTGTCCGGATGAATTCAACAACTGGGTATTTTGAATTTCGTATTTTCTCAACTAAAGCAACATCCACATTTATGCTTGATTGATCACATCTACGATCCACATATGGGTGTCTATTTTCAATTTGCATTATTTGTGCTCGTTACTTGTTAGAAATTATCTTTGGTTATATTTTTGGGCTCTGTTTCTATCGCCCACACTTACGCCTTTCAAATGTTTGATCTTTTCTCACTACGGGCTGTGCTTTCTGAAACATTTCATATTGCTCGTGCGTCATTTTTTAATAAGGTAGTTATCGATCATATTATCCTAGAGAAGCTCATTACTTGGTGGAACCTTTGGATCTTAAGGGAAATTACAGGGAGCTTTGCTTCGTGCTTAGAGTAGTTATGATTGATGTGCTTATTGATTACTGAGGATGGTGAGCTTGATGGATTTCTATCCATTTGCATTGATGGTGTTTTTGCTGGTCATGGATGACCTCTAGTTATTTTTGTGGGCTCTGTTAACATTGGTTATAGGTGTCATCTGTTTTGGAGTCTTTTCAATGAAACACAGATGCACAAACTGACATTCCATTGTGCAATTCTTGGGTTGGCATTAGACCCAACAGAGACCCAATTCTGTGCTGCTGGTTCAGGTGGGTCAATCTATAAAGGATCTAGGACAATTGTAAGGAAACAGCAGATGGATCATGAATTGGTAACATGGGCTCAAAAGAGCAATAGCGCAGTGGTTTGTTTCTCTTGTTAGAGAGTGACCATGGTTTTCCATTTGCGGATTGCGGGCGGTCATCATGGTTTTGTATTCGGGAATTGTGAGTGAGTTTCCTTTCCAGCAATATGAATAATGTATTTCTTTTTCATTCAATGAATTTTGTTAGCAAGCGACCATGATATTTCATTTTAATTATATTGCCTCAACTTAAGAATTTATAAGCATTGAATATATATACACACACATACACACATATATATCAACAAAGAGGAGGATATAATCCTAGTTTTCTAAATAGAAAAATCAAGAAGTGACCAATAAACTGCAAAATATCTCATAAAACCACAAAAATAGGGACTTTTCGATAACTTTAAAAAAATTTAAAATTACGTATCAACAAGTATTGTTCATGGGGTAACCCCCACGCAGAGACCTGTGGCGCGTGGGGACATGTGAGGCGTTTCCAATTGGTATAACGGGGCGACGTTTTGACAGTTGTGTAGATTGTCCAAAATTTGACTTGGTGGTGATGGTGGTTTCCGAAAATATATAGTCATTAGAATACTGAAGATCTAAAGATAGACTACAACCGGCCACATGGACGATACATGAGGGTGGCCTGGTTGGCAGATGGCAGATGTAGATCTTATTAAGCTCTTTCCAATGATATTATTGCTGCACTTTTTCGACCATCAATTGGCTCAATATCGCAAAAAAAATATGCAGAGGTTAAAAAAATTAAATCAATGAATTTAGTGAATTATACTTATGTATGTTTTGGAGAAATTTGAATAATTGGAAACATTTGGTCTTAAATAATTTGGACACATTGCTAACTTGTGTTTTAAGTGAGGCAAGATAGCATTCTTATATAGAATGCTAACTTACAATCCTTTTTGTTGTAATTTAGCGATGTAACGTCCTAAGGCGAGGGTCAAGTCTTAGTATCCCACATCGGTTGAAGACAAGGTTGTTTATAAGTTACCTCCACTTACATAACACGTTTCAAAGCTATGAGGGTTGGTGTGCCAAAGCGAAAAATATTGGATCAAGTGTGGGGTCAGATCGTTATAAGCGATGTACACTAAATATTTTGGACAAAACCACCTCACTTAAATGGGGATATTTGTATAATTTCAAATAAATTGGTTATGAATTAAAAAGAAAAACTTCCAGTGAGACTTTCTATCCTCCATGCTCCTAGTCTATCTTCTTTACTCCCTCTCTCTACTTTCTCTCTGCGCCATCTCTCTAATCCAGTATAGGGAAACCAGATCCATTAGATGTAAAAGGTGAAAGACTATTGAATATATACCACCAGCTAGGGGTGGCAATGGGCTGGCACGGCCCGAAACAAACTGGGTCGTTCCAGCACAGCCCACAATGCCACGTGGTGTGCCGTGCTTGTCACGGTCTAAGTGAATGGGTCTAGCTTTTGAGGCTCACGGTACAACACGACACAACACGAAAAAAGGCACTGCATAAGGCCCAGCACAACACGATATGACCTATAACATCTAATGAAATTCAAAATTACATACAATTTGAAGCCAGTAGAATGATGAGTCAAGAAGAATTAGATAGTGATAAATTTGATATTTTATGATGGTGGAAGAAAAATGAATATTATTATTACCCTATTCTTAGCATAATGGCACGTGATTTACTAATTTTCATGTCTACCATAGCATTGGAACAAGCTTTTAGTGCAGATTATAGAATTTTGGATGAATTACGATCAAGACCATTACCGGAAACATTGCAAATGCTAGTATGCACAAATGATTGGCTAGATGCAAAAGGCTGTATAAGGAGTTTATTAAAAAAAGATCAATATAGCGGATCGAGTGACGATTGAAGAGATCAAAAAGGAAGAAAAACGTGTAATTCCTTCCCCGCAAGAGTATAAACGGTGAAAAGCTAAAAAATAATAATAATACTTTTTGTCTTTCTAATTTTTAAAATTTCTAAGTTGTTTTTTTTTTTTATATATATTTCACTCATTTGTAAGTCATTTTATTTTATTTTTATTTATTTTACATGTTGTTTTTGTAATTTATTTTTTTAGAAGATATTTGGAACTTGAAATGGACATTAGAAAGCATATTCAATGATTAACCTTAATCCTTCTTATGCATGCTGGAATGACAAAATTGAATAATCAATGACCATATTTGAGCCATAGTGGACAAAATTGAATAATCAATCGCCATATTTGGTACAATCAAGGGGTTTGTATTTGGTAACAGGAAGCCAAATTTGAGAAAACCCTGAAATTAAAGCAGTATAAATTTGGAAATCCATTGGCTCCTTACATCAATTCCTGAGATTCTTACTTGTACCGGGTGTAAAACTCATTTTTGCACTGGGGTGGAAACTTAACTGGTAATTTTTTAGAACTTCATTAATAAACTAATTAAATATATGTGGATGCCACTAATAAAATTTCTCAAAATTACTACACAAGTTTCCACCCGTGTAAAAATGAGTTTTGCGCCCTGTGTAAACAAAACTTTCTACATCAAATCTTCAAATTGACCAGAAGATTTAGTTTGATTAGCATCAATAAAAGGTTCCTCAAAGAATTTTTCTTATCAATAGCATCATTTCTGTTTGTTAGCAAACAGGCCTTGGAGGAGAGATGAGTGGTGCTGGTGATCTTGTTAAGTCAATTGGTACACCTAGTGCTAAGGCTGATAAGGAATTGAGCTCGTTGTTGAAGCAATGAAGGAGCTTATGAAGATGACCCAGATGGGTGAACCCTTGTGGATGACTAGCCAGCTTGATGGCACAACCGCTGTACTAAATGAGGATGAATTTGGGCCAAAGCCTACTTCGTTTAGATGCGAAGACTCGTGTTTTCCGGCATTGTTTCACGAGCTATGACTTTGGAAGGGTTCAAAAGACTCTGCACACCGAAAATATCCTTTCACAATAAGTTATATTTGACTTTCAAGACAACTTAGGTAAAACATTTTGCATAAAAAATTAAGGTTTTTATAACTTTAATTTGCCTCCACCTTCCTTTGAAAAACAAATAAAGCAAAATAATGAACCCTTCAAGAACAAAAAGCAAACCACCCAACCAAAGATTAAAAAGGAATAATAAAAACCAAGGGCATGTTTGGGTAACAGTTTTCTATTTTCAGTTTTTGAAAATAAAAACTGAAAATAGTTTTATGATGTTTTCTGAACAAAATATGTTTGAATAACTGTAACTCAAAATCCGTTTCCAAAACAGAAAATAATGAAATATTGTTTGAATAATCTTATTTTGAAAACTGTTTTGAAACATCTTGTAATTATTTTTAGTTTTGAGTTAAAATTTATATTAATTTTATTTATAATATTTACTAAATATTTTAAAATAATTAATATTATTTTATTTTTAAAATTTTAAAATTTTTTATATACCATGGAGGAAGAATGAAATAGAGAAGTGAACACTAATTTTACGGCTATTTTTCTAAAATTATATAAAAAAAAACACCAATTTGGAGTTTTCAGAAAACAGTTTTTGAAAACTGGTTTTTTGAAAATTGCTTTTGAAAACTGTTTGTCAAACATAGAAAAGAGTTTTTGAAAACTGTTTTCAGTTTTTGAAAACTGAAAACGGTTTTCAAAAATTGTTTCCAAACATAGCCCAAAATTTTGTCGATTCAACAAAAGTGACATACAAGATCAAAGTTTGTTTCTTTATTTAATGAAAGATGAAAATTACAATATTGTTTTGTTCTACTTCAATATATATTGTATTATAGGCAAACTGAAAAACAATATTTTGCACATTTAAATCTCATACTTTCCTTGGCTACTACAAATAACTATCAATAATTAAAGTGCTAGATTGTATTGTTAATATGTTGACTATGAAAAAAAGAAAGAAAGTAAAAATCATAAATAAAACCACATACCATTCAAAATGGATATGGCTTGCATATCTTCATTCCTTCACAAAAATTCAACAAAATTGATACTAAGTTAGAAACATATTTCTTAATGATAATAAAAATGACTATAATTCATAAAGTCTGATAATTCAAAAAAGAAAACTTAAAATGATGTAGATTATCGCTCTAACCTTAAGCAACTTTTCTGGTAGATCATTGATCCGATCAATAAATTGACAATTTCTTTAGAAGCAACTTCAATATTCTCCTCACCGTTGTAATATTCACTTCTCAAGCTCCTCATTATGTTCTATGATCGCTCATGTCATCTTAGTAAAAAAAAAAGTTGATTAATTTTAGTGTTATAGTGTGTGTTATTATATAGTGCAATTTTCTATCTTCATTCATTGAATTCTATCAATGAGTGACCATGGTTTTGCATTTTGAAATTATGGACGAGTTTCCTTTCCAATAATATGTATGACATTGATTTGTCCTCAATCAATGAATTTTGTTAGCAAGCGACCATAGTTTTCCATTTACAGATTATGGGTGGGGACCATGGTTTTCTATTTGCGGATTGTGGGTGGCGACCATGGTTCTGTATTTGAAAATTGTGAGCAGGTTTCCTTTCCAGCAATATAAATAACATGTATTTGTTCTTCATTCAATGAATTTTGTTAGCGAGCGACCATGATGTTCCATTTTAATTATATTGCCTCAACTTAATAATTTATAAGCATTGAATATATATATACATACACATATCAACAAGGAGGAGGATAGAATGCTAGTTTTCTAAAAAGAAAATCAAGAAATGACCAATAAGCCCTAAAACCACATTAAAATAGGAACTTTTCGATAACTTTAAAACAATTAAAATTAAGTATCAATAAGTATTATTCATGGGGTAACCCCCACGCATAGAGCTGTGGCGCGTGGGGGCATGTGAGGCGGTTCCAGTTGGTATAACGGGGCAACGTTTCGACAGTTGTGTAGATTGTCCAAAATCTGACTTGGTGGCGATGGTGGTTTCCGAAAATATATAGTCATTAGGATACTGAAGATCTAAAGCAAGACCGCCTCCGGCCATATGGACGATACATGAGGGTGGCATGGTTGGCGGAGGGTGGATGTAGATCTTATCAAGCTCTTTCCAATGATATTATTGGTGCACTTTTTTCACCATCAGTTGGCTCGATATCACAAAAAAGTCTGCAGAGGTTAAAAAAATTAAATCAATGAATTTAGTGAATTACTTATTTGCCTTTATGTTTGTTTTGGAGAAATTTGAATCATTGGAAACATTTGGTCTTAAATAATTTGGACACACTGCTAACTTGTGTTTTAAGTGTGGCAAGATATCATTCTTATATAGAATGCTACCTTACAATCCTTTTTGTTGTAATTTAGCAATGTGACGTCCTAAGATGAGGGTTAAGTCTTGGTATCCCACATCGGCTAAAGACTCTGTTGTTTATAAGTTACCTCCACTTACATAACAAGTTTCAAAGCTATGAGGGCTGGTGTGCCAAAGCGAAAAATATTGGGTCAAGTGTGGGGTCAGATTGTTATAAGCGGTGTACACCAAATATTTTGGACAAAAACCACCTCACTTAAATGGGGATATTTTTTTTAATTTCAAATAAATTTTGTTTATGAATTAAAAAGAAAAACTTCCAGCGAGACTTTCTATCCTCCAAGCTCCTACTCTCTCTCATTTACTCCCTCTTTTTACTTTTTCTCTGCGCCATCTCTCTAATCCAGTATAGGGAAACCAGATCCATTAGATGTAAAAGGTGAAAGAATGTTGAATACTGAAAAGGTAATACCTTAAGCGTAATTGCTGTGAGGATATCTTTAATATTTATAGAAATATTTACAGAGCAATATTGACCTTACAACAGAATAATTATTTGAAATTTAAAAAAAAACTGCTATACAAGTAAAGAATCCTCTTGATTGTCTCAGGATTCTCCTCTTCCAGATTTATCTCCGAATTCTTCTCTAACGGATTCTAAGGAATCCTCTTGATTGTCTCCGGATTCTCCTCTTCCAGATTTATCTCCGGATTCTTCTCTAACGGATTCTCCTCTAATACCCCCCCTCAAAGTTAGCGTGGTGGAATGTGGAAACACGCACAACTTGGCACGATCCAGAAGATACTGCAGTTTTGCAACCCTTTTAGTAAATACATCGGCTAATTGTAGTTGAGAGGGAACAAACGCCAAATTGAGAACCCGTTGAGCAACAAGCTCTCTAACAAAATGGTAGTCGACGTTGATGTGTTTAGAGCGAGATTTGGTGACAGAATTTGATGCTATAAATATGGCACTGTTATTATCACATAGCAGTTTTGGGGGAGAGGAGAGTTGGATATGTAGTTCGCGTAATAGCTGAAGTGTCCAGGAGAGTTCGGCAGCTACAAATGCAAGAGCCCTGCATTCAGCCTCAGTGCTGGAACGTGCGATGGTGACTTGCTTCTTAGAACACCACGAAATTAAATTTCGACCAAAGTAAACAGCAGAACCTGTAGTAGACCGTCGAGTATCAGGGTAAGCCGCCCAATCGGCATTAGAGTAGCCAACAAGAGTTGAACAAGGATCCCGAGACAGCTGAAGACCATAGTGATAGGTGCCTTTAACATATCGTAAAATATGCTTCAAGGCACGAAAGTGATTAATAGTGGGAGCATGCATATATTGACAGATGGAATTAACACTGTAAGACAAATCTGGACGTGTGAGAGTCAAATATTGCAAGGCTCCAGCCAATGAACGAAATTGTGTTGCATCTGAAAATGCTATACCGATTGCGGAAAGATGAGAACCGACCACAAATGGTGTGGAAATTGGTTTGCAATCCAACATTTCAGCGCGAGTCAAAAGCTCTAGAACATATTTTGCTTGACTAAGAAAAAATCCTTTGTCATTGCGAATAACCTCAACCCCAAGAAAATAGTGGAGATCACCCAAATCTTTCATAAAAAATTCGGTGGCAAGACGATCAATAAGAGTACGAAGCATAGTTGGATTGTTACCAGTAATAACCATATCATCAACATACAAAAGGAGATAAATAACACCATGTTGGCTGTGATAGACAAAGAGAGACGAATCTGCACGGCTCGCAAGAAATCCAAGTCCAAGCAAAAAATTGCTAAAATGTTGAAACCAAGCCCTTGGAGCCTGTTTAAGGCCATAAAGGGCACGCTGCAAACGACAAACATGATTTGGTAATTGAGGATCAATATAACTTGGGGGTTGTTCCATATAAACTTCCTCTGAAAGAAAACCATGTAGAAACGCATTTTTTACGTCAAGCTGATGAAGACGCCAACCATGCATGGCAACAAGAGATAAGATAATCCGAATAGTAGTAGGGTGAACAACTGGACTAAAAGTCTCTTCAAAATCGATGCCATGCTTCTGAGAAAATCCTTGTGCAACAAGGCGAGCTTTGTGACGCTCGATAGTTCCATTGGCTCGAAGTTTGGTTTTGAAGATCCATCGACAATCGAAAATATTATGATTAGAAGGACAAGGTACCAAGCACCAAGTGTTATTTTTTTAAGTGCAGTAATTTCATCGTCTATGGCAGAGAGCCATTCTGGATGTTTTACAGCTGATTTAAATCCACGGAGCTCTTTAATGGCAAGATGTACCTGAAACCATTGAGGAGTTGACAAAGCAATTAACGAATGAATAGTGTGAGGCTTAATAATACCGTCCTTTGCACGAGTAATCATTGGGTGTGTACAGGAAGTCAGTTGAGACGTTGAAGAAGGTGGTGGAGGTATAACTTCCGATGCCATCACAGGCAAGGATGGTTGAGAAGAGACAGCAGACTTGGAAGACGTTGTTGCAGTGGAAGGAAGCACAAGTGACAGCAAATTGCTGCTGTTGTCTACACAAAGAGCACAAAAAATAGGAGCCTTGTGATGGGTAGAAGTCACACCTGAAGAAGAGTTATGCTTATATAGCAAAGAATTTTCAAGAGGATCAATAAAAGTAACATAATCTGTAGAAACCAAAGTGGGTAGACTTGAAGTAACGTAAGGAAAATAATCCTCATAAAATTGCACATGACGAGAGACATATACTCTGTTAGTGTTTTTATCCAAACACCAAAAACCTTTATGGAGAGGACTATAGCCTAAGAAAATACAAGGAATTGAGCGAGGAGACAATTTATGAGACATATAGTCACACAAAAAAGGAAAACAAAGGCAACCAAAAGTGCGAAGTGACGAGTAAGAAGGAGCTTTACCATATAAAATCTCATAAGGAGTTTTCCCTTCAAGAACCGGTGATGGGAGGCGATTGATGAGATAATAAGCTGTTGAGAAGGACTCCGCCCAAAGATGTAATGGAACACTAGAATGAAACATGAGGGTGAGACCAGTTTCAGTGATATGACGATGTTTTCTCTCAGCAATACTATTTTGACTAGGAGTGTAAGGACAAGCAATACGTTGAACTATACCACACTCATGAAGAAAAGAGGTAAAGTGATTATTGGTAAATTCGGTGCCACCATCACATTGAAAAGATTTAATGTTTCTTTCAAATTGAGTATTGACATACTTATAAAAACGAATAAAAATATCGAAGAAATCTGACTTAAGTTTTAAAGGAAAAATCCAATTAAAGCGAGAAACATCATCAATGAATACACAATAATATCTATATCCGGATGGAGAAGTGGTTGGTGAAGGCCCCCATAAATCGCAATGTATTCGTTCAAATAAGGAGGAGCAACGTTGATCTAAATTGGAGAAAGGTAAATGACGATTTTTTCCCAATTGGCAACCAAAACACGGTGCAGAATCAAAATTGCTTTTATAAGAAATGGTAATATCTCCATGCTTATTTAAAAAGGAGACAATGCGATTAGAAGGATGTCCCAATCGGGCATGCCAAATATAAGATGTAGCACGAGAAATAGATAAAGAAAAGGAAGATAAAAAATTTGCATAGGCACGGTCAAGAATGTAGAGTCTTTTCTCACATCGGCCGACTCCCACCACCGTTCTTGTTGCTAGATCCTGTATAGTAAAACCAGTAGAAGAAAAGGTTACTGAGTAGTTGTTCTCATGAGTAAGCTTACTAATAGACAAAAGATTTGTAGTAATGCCAGGAACAAGGAGAACATCAAATAATGATAAGGATTTGGAAGTAACAATGGATGAGATGAAACCAATTCGAGAGATAGGTAATGGGTTACCGTTACCAACAAACACCCGTTGATTACCGTTGTAAGGGACAGAATTATCAAGAGACGCAGTATCATTTGTCATATGCGAAGTGGCTCCTATATCTATGTACCATTCGGAATCAGTGGGATTATCAAGAGAGGTGGCAGAGAAAGCTTCAATTAAGCCACCAGCCTTGGCCTTTTTTAATAATTTTTCGAGTTTATAACACTTTTTGGCAGTGTGATTGTCTTTACCGCACCACTAGCAAGTAACAATAGATCCTTTAGTGAAACGTTGTGCAGAATTGTTCTGCTTGGTGCGACCAGTGGAAATGATAGAAGGACAACGTTGTGCAATGAAAGCCGACTGCTGAGAGGAATCACCAGGAATGGATCGAGAGAAAAGCTCATGACTCAGAGCTTTGGGAACCAAATTGGTGAAGGAAGGCAGTGGCATCTGAGACAACATAGATGTCAAAATTTTTTTGAAATCTAATCCAAAACCACGAAGAAACCAATATACCTTATCAGTGTCATCAACCGGTTTGCCAATAGCACTAAGTTGATCACAAAGAGAGTGAAAAGAACGAGTATAGTCAGCCACACTGCGAGAGCCACGCTGCATTAACTGAAGTTCGTCTTTCAATTGAATTTCTCTTGTCTTGGAGCTATGAGAAAATGATGCTTCGAGAGCCAACCAAGCATCACTAGCAGTTGAGGAATTAACAACCTCGGCTATACATTCATCTGTAAGAGAAGTGTAAATGAGGCTGAGCAACATTCTGTCTTGCGTATGCCATATCTTGTAAGCTGGATTAGGAACTTGATTGGAACCCTCTCAGAGCAGGGTTGGGGGTGCAGGGGAAGATCTGTCCAAGAAGCTCATGAGATCTTGACTGTCAAGCAAGGGAATGAATTGGATACGCCAAAGGAGGTAATTGGTAGAAGTGAGTTTGATGGTCACCATGTGAACCATCGTATTGAGCGGAAGCTGATTGGAGCTTGAAGCGGCCATGGAAAAAAAATATTAAGGTTTTAACCGAAACACTCCGATACCATGAAAAGGTGATACCTCAAGCGTAACTGCTGTGAGGATATCTTTGATATTTATAGAAATATTTATAGAGCAATATTGACCTTACAACAGAATAATTATTTGAAATTTAAAAAAACTGCTATACAAGTAAAGAATCCTCTTGATTGTCTCTAGATTCTCCTCTTCCAGATTTATCTTCGGATTCTTCTCTAATGGATTCTCCTCTAATAAATACCACCAATTAGGCGTGACAATGGGCTGGTACAGCTCGAAACAAACTGGGTCGTGCCAGCACGGCCCACATTGCCACGCCCACACTGCCACGTGGTGTGTTGTGCCTGTCAGGGTCCAAGTGAATAGGTCTAGCTTTTAAGGCCCATGGTACAACACATCACAACACGAAAAAAGGCACTGCACGAAGCCTAGCACATCACGCCACGACTTATAACATTTAATAAAATTCAAAATTACATACAATTTGAAGCCAATAGAATGATGAGTCAAGAAGAACTAGATGGTGATAAATTTGATATTTTATGATGGTGGAAGAAAAATGAACATTATTATTACCTTATTCTTAGCATAATGGCACGTGATCTACTAATTGTTCCCGTGTCTACCATAGCATTGTAACAAGCTTTTAGTGCAGATTCTAGAATTTTGGATGAATTGCAATCAAAACTATTACCGAAAACATTGTAAATACTAGTATGCACAAATGATTGGCTAGATGTAAAAGGCTGTATAAGTAGTATATTAAAAAAAGATCAATATAGCGGATCAAGTGACGATTGAAGAGAACAAAAATGAAGAAAAGTGTGTAATTCCTTCCCCGCAAAAGTATAAATGGTGAAAAGCTTAAAAATAGTAATAATGTTTTTTGTCTTTTTAATTTTTAGAATTTCTAAGTTGTTTTTTATATTTCACTCATTTGTAAGTTATTTTATTTTATTTATTTATTTTATATGTTGTTGTTTTTGTAATTTATTTTTTTAGAAGATATTTGGAACTTGAAATGGACATTAGAAAGCATGTTCAATGATTAACCTTAATCCTTCTTATGCATGCTGGTATGACAAAATTGAATAATCAATTACCATATTTGAGCCATAGTGGACAAAATTGAATAATCAATCACCATATTTGGTACAATCAAGGGGTTCATATTTGGTAACAGGAAGCAAAATTTGAGAAAACCCTGAAATTAAAGCACGTATGAATTTGGAAATCCATTGGCTCCTTACATCAATTCTAGAGATTCTTACTTGCAACGGGTGTAAAACTCATTTTTGCATTGGGGTGGAAACTTAACTGATAATTTTTTAGAACTTCATTGGTAAACTAATTAAGTATATGTGGATGTCACTAGTGAAATTTCTCAAAATTACTACACAAGTTTCCACCCGTGTAAAAATGAGTTTTGCGCCCTGTGTAAACAAAACTTTCTACATCAAATCTTCAAATTGACCAGAAGATTTAGTTTGATTAGCATCAATAAAAGGTTCCTCAAAGAATTTTTCTTATCAATAGCATCATTTCTGTTTGTTGGCAAACAGGCCTTGGAGGAGAGATGAGTGGTGCTGGTGATCTTGTTAAGTCAATTGGTACACCTAGTGCTAAGGCTGATAAGGAATTGAGCTCGTTGTTGAAGCAATGAAGGAGCTTATGAAGATGACCCAGATGGGTGAACCCTTGTGGATGACTAGCCAGCTTGATGGCACAACCGCTGTACTAAATGAGGATGAATTCGGACCAAAGCCTACTTCGTTTAAATGGGTTGTTTTCCGGCATTGTTTCACGAGCTATGACTTATGAAGTCCAATCAAAAGGAGTACCAGGGAATTGCAATGGAGCCGTACAAGGGTAAAAAGAATCTGCACACCGAAATTATCCTTTCACAATAGGTCATATTTGACTTTCAAGACAACTTAGCTAAAACATTTAGCATAATAAATTTAAGGTTTTTGTAACTTTAATTAGCCTCCACCTTCCTTTGAAAACAAAATAATGAAACCCTTCAAGAACAAGAAGCACACCACCCAACCCTTCAATATATACTGTTATTATATGCAAAATGAAAAACAATATTTTGCACAATTAAATCTCATACTTTCCTTGACTACAAATAATTAAAGTGTTAGATTGTATTGTTAATATGTTGACTATGAAAAAATGAAAGAAAGTTAAAATCATAAATAAAACCACATACCATTCAAAATAAATATGGCTTGCATATCTTCATTCCTTCACAAAAATTCAACAAAATTGATACTTAGTTAGAAGCAGATTGCTTAATGATAATAAAAAATGACTATAATTCATAAAGTCTCATAATTCAAAAAAGAAAACTTAAAAAGATATAGATTATCGCTCTAACCTTAAGCAACTTTTCTGGTAGATCATTGATCCGATCAATAAATTGATAATTTATTTAGAAGTGACTTCAATATTCTCCTCACCATGATAATATTCATTTCTCACGCTCCTCATCATGTTCTATGATTGCTCAAGTCATTTTAGTAAAAAAAAAAAAAGTTAATAAATTTTAGTGTTATAGTGTGTGTTATTATATATTGCAATTTTTCATCTTCATTCATTAAATTCTATAAATGAACGACCATGGTTTTGCATTTTGAAATTGTGGGCGAGTTTCCTTTCCAATAATATGGATGACATTCATTTGTGTTCAATCAATTAATTTGCTAGCGAGCCATCATGGTTTTCCATTTGTAGATTGTGGGTGGCGACCATGGTTTTCCATTTGTCTTCAGTTAATGAATTTTGTTAGGGAGTAACCATGGTTTTCCATTTGTGGATTGTGGCCGGTGACCAGGGTTTTGTATTTGGGAATTGTGAGTGGGTTTCCTTTCCAGCAATATGAATAACATGTATTTGTTCTTCATTCAATGAATTTTGTTAGCGAGCGACCATGGTGTTCCATTTTATATTGCCCAAACTTAAGAATTTATAAGTATTGAACATATATATACACACACACACACACACACACACATACACACAAATATCGACAAGGAGGAGGATTGAACTCGAGTTTTCTAAATAGAAAATCAAGAAGTGACCAATAAGCCCCAAAATATCTCCTAAAACCACATTAAAATAGGGATTTTTCGATAAATTAAAAAAAATTAAAATTAAGTATCAACAAGTATTGTTCACAGGATAACCCCCATGCATAAACTAGCAGCGTGTGGGGATAAGTGAGGCATTTCCAGTTGGCATAACGGGGCAATGTTTAGACAGTTGTGTAGATTGTACAAAATCTGACTCGGTGGTGATGCTAGTTTTTGACAATATATTGTCATTAGAATACTGAAGATCAAAAGGCAGACCACCTCTGGCCACATGAGTGATGCATGAGGGTGGCCTGGTCAGCGGAGGGTAGATGTAGATCTTGTCAAGCTCTTTCCAACGGTATTGTTGGTGTACATTTTCGACCACTAGTTGGCTTGACATTGCAAAAAAATATGTAGAGGTTAAAAAAAATAAATCAATGGATTTAATGAATTACCCATTTGCTGTTATGTTTATTTTGGAGAAATTTGAATACTTGGGAATATTTGGTCTTAAATAATTTGGATACACCACTAACTCATTTTTTAAGTGTGACAAGATAGCATTCTCATATAGAATGCTAACTTACAATATTTTTTGTTTTAATTTAACGATGTGATGTCCCAAGATGAGGGTTAAGTCTTGGTATCCCACATCTGCTAGAGACTGGGCTGTTTATAAGTAATTGTCACCTCCACTATCATAACACGTTTTAAAGGCATGGGGGCTGATGTGCCAAAGCGGATAATATTGTGTCAAGCATGGGGTCAAATCGTTATAAGTAACGTACACCAAATATTTTTCACAAAAACCAGCTCACTTAAATGGGGATATTTGTATAATTTCTAATAGATTTTGTTTATGAATTAAAAAGAAAAACTTCTAACAAGACTTTTTATCCTCCAAGCTCCTACTCTCTCTCCTCTACTCTCCCTCTCTACTTTCTCTCTGTGCCATCTCTCTAATCCAGTACAGGGAAACCGGATCCATTAGATGTAAAAGGTGAAAGAATGTTGAATACCACCAGCTAGGGGTGGCAATGGGCTGGCACGGCCCACATTACCGCGTGGTGTCTCGTACTTGTCACGATCCAAGTGGATGGGCTGTGTCGGACCTAGCTTTTGAGGCCCACAGCTAAGCATGAAAAAAGGCACGACACGAGGCCCATCATGGCATGACACGACCTATAACATCTAATGAAATTCAAAATTGCATACAATTTAGAATGATAAGTCAAGAAGAATTAGATGGCGATAAATTTGATATTTTATGATGGTGGAAGAAAAACAAACATTATTATTACCTTATTCTTAGCATAATGGCACGTGATCTACTAACCGTTCTAGTACCTACCATAGCATTGGAACAAGCTTTTAGTGCAGATTCTAGAATTTTGGATGAATTGCGATCAAGACTATTATTGAAAACATTGTAAATACTAGTATGCACAAATGATTGGCTAGATGCAAAAGGCTGTATAAGTAGTATATTAAAAAAAGATCAATATAGCAGATCGCGTGACGATTGAAGAGATCAAGAATGAAGAAAAGTGTGTAATTCCTTCCCCACAAAAGTCATTTTATTTTCTTTGTTTATTTTATATGTTGATGTTTTTGTAAGTTATTGTTTTAGAAGATATTTGGAACTTGTAATTTTTAAGTTATTTGTTTATTTTTTGTTTTTGTTCAATTTCTAAATTATTTGTAATATTTAACTTCATCAATAAAAATGGTTTTTTTTTTCAATACAATTATAAACATTCCGTTCGATATTCACACTATTTTTTTTTTTACTATTTTCAACATAAAAAGTCAATATATCAGTGAGGCCCATGGACTGGTACAACATGACTCAATAGCCAAGTAGGTCTTGGGCCATGCTAAGCCTATATTTTTTTAAAAAATTGGCATGGCATGGCGCGACATGAAAGAGAGGGAGACACGGCACAGTGGGCCACCTTGTATTGATGGTGGGCTGACACAACACGACCAATTGTCACCCCTACCACCAGCACAGAGACATTGTAAAACTCCATACTAAATCTTTGGGACACCTTGGTTACTTCACATGCGTTATGGAAAACGACTTTAGCCCAACCCAATATATATAAGCATAAATTATTTCCACTGCTGGGAGCCCATAATGTAACTCTAGTCCACTTTGAGTGGTATAAATAATTACTTTCTCTTATTTCAGACTCTCTCTACACCTACTCTTCCACCTAAACACCTAAAAGACTTCAAGATCCCATAGCCTATTATAACGTATTTTATATAGTTTTCATTTTTATTTTTAAGTCTCAGACAATGCAAGCCAAGAATTATATAAAAAGAAAAAGAAATAATAACTTGAAAAAAAAACAATTTGATTATTTCCTTTATTCAGTCTAAAACTAAATCCAAATTTGTTGGTATTTTGTCTAAGAATTAAAGGAAGAGGAGTTCTTTGAGAAGAGATGGATTTTTTGGCTTCAGTAGCATTCTGCGTCGCGGCACACTCCACCCGCGCCGCGGCCGGCAGCAAGGAAGAAATCCAAGGTTGGTGCGCGCGCCTGCACTGTAGCCACCAACAAGGAGGAAGTCCACGCCCTGCTCTACGCCAAGGCACACCCTGTTCTGCACTGCGACGCGCAACCCTCCCCTGACACATGATTCAGACTACATCTCTTGTGTGCTGTTTTGGGATAAAATGCACAGGATCACTTAAACCACTTAGAGGGCCAAGATTGGTTGGTTCTTGAGATCTAAGGGCTAAGATTGGATTCAAGATTAGTTAAGGGAGTTATTGCTCTATATAAAGGATTATATAGCAACAATAACTCATAATCTCTTTGTAACATTCATTAACACACAACTTTTACATTTTTTACCTTGTATCTGGTTCTTGGAGAGAGTTGTGGTTGTATTTGTAAGAACTCTATTGATTTAGTGCAAAGAGCTTGGAGGAGCTCACGGGGACGTAGGCATTTGCCGAACCTCGATAACAGTTGCTTGTGTATTCTCTTTTATGGTTTGATTCTTGTTTGGTCCAAGTCATTCTAGACTTAGGTGTTTGGAGGTCACAACTTGGGATTCATTGGTGATTTCCAATAGTGGTATCAGAGCCAACAATAGTGGTATCAAAGCTGTGGATCAACAACAGCGGAAAAGAATCAAAGGAAACTTCTTGGGTGATTCAAGAACGGTATTGGGATCAAGATTTGGTTGGGTTCTTGAGGTTCAAGAACGGTGCTGGGATCAAGATATGATCGGGTTCTTGAGGTTTAGAAGTTGAAGAGGAAAGGTTTGGAAAGAAATTGTGGGTGCTGCATACATCTTGGGATCTTTTCCTACAAGATGGGTTCAAACTTTATTGTTGAGAAGTTTGATGGAAAGGGAGACTTTGCCCTTTGGAAGCGAAAAATCAAGGCTGTTCTTATGCAACAAAAAGTGGACTTGGCTATTGGAGAAGAAAATGATTTTCCAGTAAGTATCACGGAGCTCCAGCGGAATGAGATGAAGAAGATAGCATACAACACTATCTTTCTGCACATATCAGATAGTGTGACAAGGGAATGTGGAGATTCGTAAGATCCAATGGTCATTTGGAAGAAATTAGATGAGTTGTTTCTTACCAAAACTCTCCCTAATAAAATTTATCTTCTAAAACGAATCTTTGCTTTTAAAATGGATCCTAATAAAGATTTGCAAGATAATCTTGATGTGTTTAATAAACTAGTTCAAGATTTGGCTAGTTGTAGTATAACATTCCCGGATGAACAATTGGCTATTATATTGTTGAATTCTCTTCCCGATTATTTTGAAAGTTTGATTAATGCTATTGAATATGGAAGAGATACACTAACCAAAGAAATTGTGATTAATGCTATAAGGGCTCATGATTTCAAAGCCGAGATCAGGGAAAAATCAAGTGGAGAAGGTCTGTTCGTTAGAGGAAGACTAGCAACTCAGAATGGCAGCAGCAACTATGGCAACTAGTGTGACAAACCAAAGGGTAGAGGACAAATCCATGGAAGATCACACTCAAAACCGAAATTTGGAGGAAAACGATGCTACTACTGCAATAAGGAGGGTCATTTCAAGAGAGATTGCAAGACGATGATGAGGGATGGGAGAGAAGGAGGCCATACCAAAAATAGAGAGGCCTCACTTGCCAAGGGAGGATAGTAAGAAGGTGATGTTCTTGTTGTGTGCTCAAATGTGAGAGAAAGACAAAACAGTGAGAGATGGATTCTAGATTTCGGGTGCACTTATCATATGTGTCCTCACCGGGATTGGTTCAAAAATTTCAAGGAAACCAATGGAGGAGAGGTTTTCTTGGGGAACAATACTTCTTGCCAAGTGAGGGGCATGGGAGACATCTAATTGAGGTTGTTTGATGGAGTCACAAGGCTGCTGTAGAATGTGAGATATCTTCTAGATTTGATAAGAAATTTGATCTCATTGGGACAGCTGGATTCCTTGGGGTACACATACAAAGCAGAGGGAGGAAAGATCAAGGTAATCAAGGGAGCCTTGGTGGTAATCAAAGCAGCAATAAAGGATGGTCTTTATGAGATGATTGGAGAGACGGACATCAAGGATCAAGCAGCAAACTTGATGGCTGAGATGGATAAGGCAGTTCTTTGGCACAATCGCTTGGGGCATATGAGCGAAAAGAGGCTGCAAGTTCTCAGCAAAGATGGTTTACTTTATGGTGACAAGGTAGAAAAACTTGATTTCTACGAGAGTTGCATTCTTGGGAAGCAACATCGGCTTAGCTTCAAAACTGGAATGCATAAATTAAAGGGTATTCTTGACGACATTCATTCCGATCTTTGGAGGCCAGCAAGAACACCAACACAAGGAGGTAATCTTTACTTTCTTTATTTTATTGATGATTATTCTAGAAAAGTTTGGATTTTTTTGCTTAAAAATAAATCAGATGCTTTGAATAAATTTGTGGTGTGGAGAAAGCTGGTAGAAACTCAAACGGGTAAGGTAGTTAAGGTTTTGAGAACCAATAATGGCTTAGAATTTTGCAAAAAAGAAATTTGACAAATTCTGTGAATTAAATGGGATTCTAAGGCATAGAACGGTTGTGAATACCCCTCAGCAAAATGGAGTTGCTGAGAGGATGAATAAGACCCTTTTGGATAAGGTTAGATGCATGATTATTAGCTCCGTTTTGCCTAAATTTTTTTAGAGGGAAGCTGTTTCTATTGTTGCGTATTTGGTTAATAGATCACCCTTTAGAGCTTTGGACCTTAAGACTCTCATGGAGATGTGGGGTGGGAAACCCCCTGAGTTAAGCAACCGTAGGACTTTTGGATGTGCTGGTTTGCACATGAAAAGGATGATAAACTTAGCCCAAGGTCTAGAAAGTGTGTGTTTCTAGGATATGATGAAGGGGTTAAGGGGTATAGGTTGTGGTCCTTAGAGCCAAAAGGAAATAAACTCATAATAAGTAGGGATTTCATATTTAATGAGCTGTTATTTCCCTATTTGGAGAAAACTAACCCTGCAGGAGAAAGTGAGCAACCCAGCCCTGGTCATGTGGAGCATAGCATCAAAGAAAATTCGGTTTAAGTAGAGCAAGGAAGGCAATAGGGTTCGGACCAGGTAGAGTCCATTAATGAAGGCCAAGCTCAAGACACTCAAGAGGAGGCTGAACTAGAAGGAGATGATGCTAGAAATCAGAATGATTATCAGCTCACAAGAGACCAGGAAAGGAGGCAGATCAAACCATCTTTGAGATATGGTTTTGTGGATGTTACTACAGCAACACATTATTCGGAAGGAGGAATAATGGATTATGAACCAAAAACTTACAGTGATGCCATAAGATGTAAGGATTCGTCAAAATGGAGGCTAGCTATGGAGGAAGAAATGCATTCTTTGAGGAAGAACAACTCTTGAGAATTGGTGGCTAAACCAGAAAAATAGAGAGTTGTGGATTGTAGGTGAATTTACAAGATCAAAGAAGAGATCACTCCAGGGGATAAAGTCTGGTATAAGGCTAGGCTAATGGCGAAGGAGTTCACACAAAGAGAAGACATAGATTTCACAGAAATTTTCTCACAGGTTGTGAAATACAAGGTGGAGGAAATGGTGATTATCCTCATCTATGTTGATGGTATGCTACTAGTTGGGAGTAGCAGGGAGAGGATAGAAAGGTTGAAGTCTCATCTCAGTTCAGAGTTTGAGATGAAGGATCTTGGTCATGCTCAAAAGATCATTGGGATGGGTATAATAAGGGAAAGGGAGAGAAACAGATTGAAGGTTTCTCAGACTTCTTACAGTCTAAGTTTTCTATGGAAGATATCAAACCAGTAAACATTCCCCTTGCTGGTCATTTCAAGTTCTCCAGCAATCAATGTCCAAGTCCAGATGAGAAGAAGAAGGAAATGGAAAGGATCCCTTACTCTAGTGCGGTTGGATCAGTCATGTTCATGATGGTAAGCACTAGACCCGACATTTCTCATGCAATTAGTGTTCTTAACAGGTTTATGAGTAAACCTGGAAAGGAGCATTTGCTTGGGATGAAGTGGTTGCTGAGGTATTTGAAGGAAAGCTCAGATGTGGGGCTTATTTATGAGAAGAGAGGTAAGTCCATCTGTTTAGAAGGTTATGCAGATTCAGACTATGGGGCAGACCGGGATAAGAGAAGATCAATTACGTCATACTTCTTAAAATATCAAAACTGAAATCTCAAATATTTTTTGCTTTAGATGAAACAATTGAGCATTGCAACTCCCAAAAGAGACATAATAACAGCATCAAAATACAAATCTAAAAATTCCTCCGATAAAATCCACCAATATGAAGATAGTAAAAGTACAATAAGTCTATCAAAGAAAAAAAAAGTGCAAATAAAAGGTTCATAAAGACCCACAAAGGCATGACATTTATCACGTCAATATGAAGGCATATACATTACAAGTTTATTCATCAATTTCAAAATAGTAAAATAAATTTTTACAATAGATGGTGAACCAATATGTTCCCATTAGAAATATTGAAACAAACCCAACAATAAATATATGAGATATCAAAACAATAAAATTGAAAACCACATAATTAAATTTCTTTGGAAAAAATTGTAAATCATAATCGTCCTTGTGAGGCTTGCCTTCTTTTAGAAGGAACCTAAGATAATTAAATTTATGCGATTTTAATATACATAAAAAAGAATCGTTCAGGGGTAAAAATAATCACCAAAAGCAAGATAACATCAATGACAACGAAAATAAAATGAGAGAGAAATAAAAACAAGTAAAATGCTTATGCGCATTGATCACATATCATGGCATAACCTCCACTAGTCTGCCAGCCTTGTCTGGGTTCAGTAGAGAAAGAGTGGCAATAAAACAGGTCAAGCCCATTGATGATGAGGAGGATGAAGAAGAAGCATCGATTGAATAAACTTAAAAACTGAAAAATAGGCTTTTTTTTTCTTCTCTTTTTCTGTCTTGGTAGTGAATACTGAATATTAAGAAACTTGTGCAAATAGAGAGAAAGAAACAGATACTGAGAGATGAAGAGAAGTGCCTATTTTGTCAAAAGTACATGGATGGAGAAAATGAAAAGGATAAAAGCTCCCAATTTTGCAATCATGATAGCAGTCAAGGTCCACTGAACGAAGAGCATACGTTGAGAAAAATTTCAAACTATTTAAGAAACCCTTTTTTAATTTCCAAATTAGACGATTGGATTTTTGAGAATGTGAAATCAAACAGTTAGGATTCATTTTATAAGTGAAGTTCAAATTAGTAGAATTACCAAATATGAAAAATTCAAATTGGTTTTCTGATTAACATGAAACAATATGGGTATCCAGTGGGCAATTTGTCACTTTTGCAAATAGAGTTATTAAGGTGCTAATAACGCCTCAAAAACACAACTTAGCATGACAAATGAGAGAAAAAAGTACTCTGTATTTTCTTACCAAATGGCCGCCATTCAGTTCAATGCACAAGCCAAGTTTGTCCTGTTATGACCAAAAGGGATCAAAATTGAACTCAACTTGACTGCTTCTCTGGCCATGTATGTAACTGCAGAAATGAGTAAATGAAATGCTGCAATTGTTAATAGATAAACTCGTTTGCAAAAATTTTCTCTACGGTTTTAGAAGGGGTTTTCTCACGAACCAAACCGCAGGAAGTTTAAGAGGGCGAGGTTGAAATTGCGATGGGAGAGTTAACGGCCAACGACACCGTTCCCAAAATATGGGCTGCTGGGCTGTATATAGTCAATATGGGCTACTAGATGATTGGGCTTATTGAAGTTAGTGGGCTCTGCTCTTTTAAAATCATATCTTAAATGCATAATTCGGTAGTGAGTGCTCACTACTTAGACATTTAAATTTTCTAAAAATATTGTCTAAAATAAAGTTGTCATATGTGACAATCTATATTTAGGTTGATTTTTTTTTTCATTTTATTGAATTTTTAAGTATGCTATGCATTTATTTTAATTTCTCTTAATTATCTCCAAAAATTTGATTGTTAACTTTTAAATAGTTCAAAAATTATTTGGTAACATTTTTTAATTGTTAAAGTTTGATTATTTTATTCGAATATAAAATATTAGATGAATGTTTTAATTGCTTTGACATACACAATATTTATTTTATCAGTTTGATAACATTTAAAGAGCGAGTTACAAAGATAAAGTTGTCGTATTCATAAAAGAGAAGAAAATAAATATTAGATTAATATTTCAAGGGTAGTGATATTGACACTCCACGGATAGTGATTGGCACTCTACTTATTTTTTTTAAAACTTACAATAATGCCCCTAATTAATGTTAAATACTCAATTTGACTTCTAAATTATAATTGCTACCACATATTCTCTTTACAAGTTTGTATGATACAAAATCTCATATTAATTACACTTTTTATTTATCTTTAAGTCTTTATCCTCTTCACTTTTGCAGCCAAAAATTTTCTTCCTCTGTTATCTTTTGTCTTTTTTTTCTCTCTTTTGTTTTCTTCTATTTTCCTTCAATTTTTGTTAAAGATGAGATTTCAACATTTATGTGAAAAATGTTGATCATATTGCATGCAAATGATTCAACTTCTGAAAATATTCTTAATATTTACTATTTTCAGCTAATAATTATAATTAAGTTGATTAATAAGAGTCATTAATTCTATAATCTTGAGAGTTATTAATATTCAATGTAGAACACATATTCTATCAATTGAATATCTATTATTATGAAAAAAGTGAAGAAAGAATTAAAATTAATATTAATGAGTTGACGACAAAGATTTTGATGATGGCATAACCAAAACACTGCTGGAGCATTTAGATACCCTAATTTTTGAGTAAAACCTTTTGTGTTCAAACACATATGGAACCATTTTGGTGTTAGAGACATTTGAATGTGATATGATTTGCTTTTACTCTATGAAAAACTGAGATGATGAGATTGTGAGGGTAAAGAGTTAGATACGAAGAAAGTATAATTAATAAAAATTTTTGTATTATGAAAACTTGTAAAGAGTATAAATGGTGGTAATTGTATTTCAAAGTCAAAATAGTATATAACTTTAATTACGGTCATTATTGTAAGTTTTAGAAACAAAAAAAAAATAAGTGAAATGCCAATAATTAATGATTTGTGGAGTGTCGATATCGCTACCCGTATTTTAATTGTTTACACAAACATGCTATAATATTTATTATATCTCTTAAAAATTTGATTGTTTAAATTAAAGTATATTTCATCTTACACAAGACCCAATCTTATCAAGGAACTTATATTTTTTCAAGGAATTTTCTATTCAAATTTAAATATGCTTTATTATTAGGATAGTTTTATCAATGTCTTATTTAATATAATCGTTCTATTATTAAAAATTTTATATGCTTTCAATACTCATTTATTTAAAACTCCGTTTAATTTTGATGGTATGCATAAAATGTAGTTCTCTTTCGAGATTGAACAAGTTTTCCTATCAGTGTTAGGGATGGTATAAGATGCCACAGTGACTGAAATAATTTAAAAATTCAGTTAAAAAATTATCCTCCTCCATCAATCTAAAAAATACTACTAAGATTGTAGTAGTATTTTTTTTTTTTTTTTTACTTTTGCCACCAAATGGAAAAACCCTTTGAAGTTTTCTTTTTTGTATCACGAGAAATGCTATATTAGCCAATTTTAACATATTTAGTAATAATTTTGTTTTATGTTTTTTTTTTGAATCTTTTTATCGGAGTCTGCCATATGTCCTAAATATTGAGATTAAACCTAAAATCTGATTAAGCGATATAGAAGAGCTGATTGAAACTTTGAGGTTTTGGTCGAGTGGAACCAAACTCGACCCAAGTGGTTGGACAACTTTGATCAGTATTCAAATTTTCTTCACTCATAATTTTTTGGTGTGGGTCTCAAAGTTAATTGGTGTGAACTACAAGCAACTTGGAGAGCAAGCTAAGTGGGAAAGTTCTGAAAACTATAAATAAAAGCATCAAGAGATGTAATAACAAACCAAACACCAATATATCTTGTAACTTAGAGTTTTCAAAGGATCTAAGGGGTTGAGTAAATATTAGGTGTATTAGGGTTTGGGTTGTGAGATTGTAGAGAGTCTTTAAAAAGTTTTACCCAGAAATTTTTCTATTGTTTGAGGATAGTTTTCACATAATTTTGCTTAGAAAATTATGTATTGTTTGAGGATAGTTTTCGTATAGTTTTGAGTAGAAATATTGTGTAATTTTATGTAACGAGTTTTAGCAGCTTTCCTTCAACCAAAACTTGTAAAGAAGTAGAATAGTGATTGACTCGTGGACATAGGCAAAGACTTGTGCCGAACCACATTAAATTTTTTTTGTTGTTTTCTCATTTTTTTTGCTGTTGTGATTGCGTAATTATTGATTCGGTGTCATATTCCCAACACTAAATCGAGGTGATTGCCCTAGTCTTGTCTAAAGAACAAAAGACACATATGCAAGGAAATATAAGTCCCAAAGAAGGTTTTATCATAGTCTTAAAAGTAAAATATTTTATATATAATACGTCTTGGCTTAACTAACTAGTTAGTCTAGTTTAGCATACTCACACACTCAAATACTTGGAATATGATGCGTGATACTGATAACAAAACATCTAACTAAACCACATCTAAATTTATTAATCCAATCCTTATAATTAAAACATTAACAGCCAAAAACGTGCATGAAAGATTTAAGAACTAATAGTAACACCCATAACGACCCAACAAACATTAACTAAATGCATTTAGAACTTCATAAATAATTTTAAATGGAAACAATCATTTCAATGTATTATTAGAATCTATTTATCTACCTTTCTAATTCTTAAACCTAAAGATCTAAAAAGTAAATAATATTCATTATTCGATCAAAATTTGTTTTCTATGAGTAAAATTGTATAAAAAACACAAATGGGATGCAACTCATAGACATAAACGATGGACAACTACTTGATCAAACATTTTACGTTTTTGGAATAATAAATAGTCTTTAATGGATGAAAGTATCAGGCTCTTTTTTAGTGGATGGTTCTATTGGACCCAGCGCTTTGGAATTTGGAAGTACTTTTTTGGATTGAAGGATAAGGTTTTAGAGGGGTCTGTTGATGGTTGGAAGGGGAGAAATATAAATTGAAGTCAACTTTTAAAAGTAATTGGCTGTGATAATCTTTCATTTATGGGTGGGGAAGTAATAAAGGCACATTTTTTGAGGTGGGCTCTCCTTTGGGTCAACAATGGGAGTAGGTGTTTCTGTTCTTGGAATGAAATCTGCATCATCATTGAAAGAAACTAGTCTACTACTAATTGGGCTAGATTCATCAAAGGCTATATGACAGATTCTTCTACCACTAGAGTTCTTTTGTTCAAGACTCTATAAGCTTTACTAGAGGTTGAATATCCTAAGAATATCCCCTCATCTGTCTTTGAGTCAAATTTACCCATGTTAGTTTTATTGTTATTTAGGATAATGCATTAACAACCAAAAGCATGAAATTTACTGTTAGATTTTTGCTTGCCTAATGGAGAATAACTCAACTCGGATTTTCCTCCACTTAATCTTTGGTAAGATAACACTTCATCTAGGTTTCTTTTTTTTTTCCAAGCATAAGTCTTGATGTAGTGCTATTCAATTCCATTATTTTCTTCTTTAAATTTTCATTTTCATCTTTAAGAAAATAATGAGAAGAATTACAAAGCATGGAATATAGTTTTTCTTTTTCTTCCTTTAAGCCTTCCATCTCTTTAGAAACAGATGAGACTTCCTTTTTTAGGGTGGTATTCCTAGAATCGAATTTCTTCAATTCTTCATGCATTTCATTTATAACCTCTATTAATTCTTCACTACTACTAACAATGTTATTATTAGAAGGGGAAGAATTTGATACCTCATTTTTGTCGTCGATTGTCATTAGACATAGGTTGGAAATCTCCTCGTATCCGACCTCATTGTCTGAGGATTCTTCTTCTTCGTCATCACTCCAAGTGCTTGCAGTCATAGCTTTCTTTTTGAAGCTTTTATATGGTTTACTTGTCACTGTACAATCGGCCTTGATGTGACCGGGCTTCTTGCAACCATAACACACAAGAGGTTCCCTTTTTGAAACAGGATATTTTGTGTAAGGTTTTTTGCTCTTCTTCAAGAACTTGTGAAACCTCTTGGTGATTAGAGCCATCTCACCATCTTCTTCGCTGCTCTCTACCTCTTCTTCCGTTTCTTCCTCTTTGTTTCTCATAGAGGCTTTGAGAGCAATCATTTTTCTTCTTCTCATCATCATTGACAACATGATTCATTTCTTCCATCTTGTATGTCAATAGTGATCTGAGAAGTGTTTCGACATCAAGTATGTCGAGATCTTTGGCCTCCGTGATGGCCGTCTTCTTTGCTTTCCAAGTGGATGGCAAAGACCTTAAGATCTTCCTTGTTAGTTCAAATTCCTCAATGTTCCTACCAAGAAGCTTTAGGCCATTAACAATAGTGGTGAAACGTGAGTGCATTTGAGAAATTGTTTCATTAGGAGACATTTTGAAAAATTCATGCTCGAATACTAGCATATAGATTTTTTATTTTTTAACTTCGCTAGTTCCTTCATATGCAACTTGCAATTTGTCCCAAATCTCTTTAGTCGAAACACAAGCATAAATTTTGTTATATTCAGAAATATCTAAAGCATAATGTAAAATACTTGTGGCTATACTATTTAGAGACATCATTCTATAATCCTCTTCATTGAACTCAGTTTTGAGTTTAGGCATTGTATGATTGATTTCTCCAATAGTTATTTCCTTTGTAGGAATTCTAGGTCATTCCTCAATGACTCTCCATAGATTATAATCTTATCCTTTGACAAACTTTCATCATATTTTTTCAATAGTTATAGTTCGAGCCATTGAACAAGGGAGGCCCAGTATAAAACTATTCTTCAGAATAGCTATTAGATGTCATCGGATCAACTCAAGGATTTTAAGCTTGAAATTGAGTACAAAGCTCTAATACCAATTGTAAACCGAGGTTCAAACCCAAGGGGGGGTGAATTGGATTTTTAAAAACTTTCACTAATTACTTACAAGTTTATAAAAATAGTTAAATGCACAAAACATACAAACAAGTAATGTGCTTTAAGTAAAAGAGTTTAAGGAAGAGAAAGTGCAAACTCAATATTGTGCTTTAAGTAAAATAGTCTAAGAATGACACATGGACACGCTAGAGCTAGAGTTAGAATTTTGGATTTGAGATGGCGTGGTAGGCCCCCAATATTTTTTTGACAAGTCAAGGTTGAGTCTGAATCTGTGGTTTCTAAAAGGGAACGTGTTGATAGTATGATTGTAAACCGAGGTTCAAACCTAAGAGGGGGGTGAATTGGGTTTTTAAAAACTTTCACTAATTACTTACAAGTTTATAAAAATAGTTAAATGCACAAAGCATACAAACAAGTAATGTGCTTTAAGTAAAAGAGTTTAAGGAAGAGAAAGTGCAAACTCAATATTGTGCTTTAAGTAAAATAGTCTAAGAATGACACATGGACACGCTAGAGCTAGAGTTAGAATTTTGGATTTGAGAGGGCGTGGTAAGCCCCCAATATTTTTTTGACAAGTCGAGGTTGAGTCTGAATTTGTAGTTTCTAAAAGGGATCATGTTGATAGTATGATTAATATTAGTAAAGATATGAGAGAATCTGAAGTTGAAAGAGATGAGCTAAGATAAACTCTTACGCATGCTCTTAAGAAAATGAATGTAACAGATGATAGAGTTGATAGATTATAGCATAGACTTGTTGAACAGGCTAGAACAGTGCTTGAGGTTGTTAATCCAGTAATGATAGACATTTAAAAAGGGGGAAAGTGAGTTTATGCATGAGATGTAGGGAGATATATTAAGTTGAATGCTTTATTGTTTAAAGGATTTATAAACCCTTTTAAGCCTAAGTTTTGGGAGAAACATGTAGAGAGATTATTTGGTACTTTACCAGTGACCGACATGCAGAGGGTCACTTTTGCTTCATTTGAGTTAGAAGGAGAAGCTTTAGAATGATGAGAGGATACTCTTCCCAGGTAAGTACAGATATTGATAGACCCTTAACCTGGAATAGGTTTAAGGATGTTTTTCTTGATAGATACTTTCCTTATACCTCTAGAGCACAACAAGATAGAGATTTCATTTATTTGAGGTAAAATATGTCGACTGTGACTCAGTATGATAGCAGATTTGTGGCTTTGACAAGGGTGGTATCGAAAATGGTAGACCTAGAGGAGAAGAAGTGTAAGAGGTTCATAGATGAGCTATATTCTAAGATTTGATCAAAACTATCTTGAGGCATATGAATTATGTCAGATTGGTGCATATAACACTTCAGATTTAGAAGGATGTGATGGAAATTAGAGGTATGAGGAATTAGTGGAAGAGGTCTAGATTTGAGGAACCCAGAGGTGATACCAGTATGAATGTGTAGGATGAGAGACAACCCATATGAGGCATTCCTTGTCACTAGAAACTGTAATACAGAGTAAGAGGCAAGTAGGATCTGTTGCTTATGTAGCTCAGAGTAATATTGGTGGGACCCCTAGATTTGAGAGACAGGTTGTGGGAATGGAGAGTTATGGCAGATGAAGTAAGTATGCCACCAAGGGGAATTGGTAATCTGATGTATGATTGGGAGACAAAAGTTTGTTATACATGTATTCAGATAAGATATTTATTCCAGAATTGTAAAAAAAAATTGAAGTGCTTTGTGCATAGAGAAGGTGGACATATCAATGATGGTTGATTTTAGTGCAACCTATTCTTTTGCATCCAGTATTCATATGAAGTCTATTGAAGTATGTATTAGTCATTTGATGCAAAATATTTTTGTTGAAATTCCCACTAGAGATAGAGTGATAAACATAAATGTTTACAAGGGTTGTGTGATTCGTATCAGTGATGGAAAATTTGAAGATAATTTATTATCTTTGAATATGATATAATTTCATTTAATTTTGAGAATGAATTGGTTGTTGACATATTACGCTTGGGTTGATTGTTATAGTAAGAAGGTAGTGTTCAAGATATGGACATGGGGAGTTTAAATTTAAGGGAGAACATAAGATACTTTCTAACTATCTTACTTTTTCTCTGGCCACTAGGAGATGGTTGAAGAAAGGTTGTGAGGAGTATTTGACATACATAATGGATTCTAGAAAGGAAAATAGGACGTTAGAATAAATCTTAGTGGTGATTGATTATTCTAATGTAATTCCTGATGAGTTGTCTAGGTTGCCTCCACGTAGGGAGATTAAATACTCTATTGATGTGATACTAGGTTCATCACATATATTTAATAGCACCCTACAGAATAACATCAGCTGAATTGAGAGAGTTGAACAAACTATTTTAAGAATTTTTGGGGTAAACAATTTATCGGACCTAATGTATTTGGGGAGCCCTTGTGTTGTTTGTGAAAGAGGAAGATGGTACGATAAGAGTGTGTATAGACTACAGATAATTGAATAAGAACAAATATCTTTCACCCAAGATAAATAAATTGTTTGAGCAGTGCAAGGAGTGAGAGTGTTTTCTAAGATAAACCTGAGATTAGGTTATCATCAATTGAAGATAGAGAAGGGAGATGTACCTAAGACTTCTTTTAGGACATGTTATGGTCATAAGCTTTTTGTGATGTCACTTGGATTAACTAATGTTCCAGAAACATTTATGGACTTGATGAATAGAGTGTTTAAACTATATCTTAACAAGTTTATGGTTGTATTTGACTTCCTGATATAATCTAAGAAGGAATAACAACATGTGAAACATTTGGAGATAGTGTTGGAGATTCTGAGGAGAAAGAAATTATATGTAAAGTTATCTAAGTGTGAGTGTTGGCTGAATGAAATAACTTTCTTGGAACATGTAATATCGGGAAATGATATAACATTTGATCCACAAAAGGTAGAGGAAATGTTAAGTTGGGAGAGACAAACTAATGTGACTGAGATTAGAATCTTCTTGGGGTTAGCTGGGTATTATAGAAGATTCTTTCAAATTTTTTTTTATTATTGTAATACTATTGAATAGACTGACCAGGAAAGAGGTAAGATTTGTATGGTGAGGGAAATGTGAGAAAAATATTCCATTTACTAAAGGAGAAATTGACTCCAGCTCAAATATTGGTGTTTCTTTCTTGTGATGAAGTATTTGTGGTATATAGTGATATGTCACATCAATGATTGAGATATGTGTAACATAGAAAAGTTGTGGCCCATATTTCTAGGCAATTGAAGAGTCATGATAGAAATGACCTTACTCATGACTTAGAGTTGGCTGCTATAGTGTTTACTTTAAAGATTGGAGACATCATTTGTATGGAGCTTCTTGGGAGGAACTCACTGATCATAAGAGTTTGACATACTTACCTACCTAGAGAGAGTTAAATTTGAGGTAAATATAGTGGATGGAGTTGATTAGTGACTATGATTGTACAATTCACTATCATCTAGAAAAGGCAAAGGTCGTAGCTAATGCATTAAGTAGAAAGTCTACAAGAAGGTTAACTGCTATTAGGAGTCCTGATGTGAAAGTGATGATAGATTTAAGAGAGATAAGAATGAAGTTGAATATCAGTGATAGAGGATCATGGTTAACGAATATGACTGTACATTCATCCATAGTAAAATGCTTTAGTGATGCAAGGTAGAGACGAAGAGATAGAAAAGATTAAGCATTGAGTGCTTACTAGAAAGCAATATGAGTTCAAAATTTGAAGTGAGGGTATTTTGATATTGGAACATAGGAGTCGTGTTCACAATAATGCGGAGATGAGAAAGGAGATAATGAGGGAGGCACATGATGATGTAGATTTGATGCAATCAAGTAACAATAAGATGTATAGAGGATTGAGACATTGTATGATCAGAGGTGTAGAACTCCTATATGTTAGGAAGAAATGGGAGAGAGAAATATATCTGGTCCATCAATTATTGAGTTAACAACTGAGAGGATCAAAGTGGTTAAAGAGAACCGTAAAGCAGCTCAGAGTAGACCGAATAATTTTGCTGATATTAAGAAAAGATCTCGTGAATTTCAAGTAGGTGATTAGGTGTAATCAACAAAATATCTCAAGGAAAAGGTGTATGGAGATTTAAACAAGAAAGGAAAGCTGAAGTCGAGGTATGTGGGACCCTATGAGACTATTGAGGAAGTTGGGGTAGTTGTGAATAACCAGGATTTGCCTCCATAATTAAAACAGTGACATAACATATTCCATGTTTCACATTTGTTAAAGCTCTTACTTGATAAATCTTATAATATTTCGAGCTAAGTTATAGAAATTCAGAAAGATTAGGCTTATATACAAGTACTAGTGAGAATTTTAGACAAAAAGAACAAATCTTGTACAATAAAATAATTGCATTAGTTTAAGTTCTGTGGCAGAATAAGGATGTTGAAGAGATTACGTGAAAGCTATAGACAATTACGAAGAAATATTATTCACATTTGTTTCTAGAGTTTGGTAAGGAAATTTCGGGGACGAAATTTTTATAAGATGGGTAGAGTTGTAATACCCATATTTGTAAAGTAAGGGTAAAGAAGTAATTTAATAAATATAACATGAAATTAAAATAATATATATACGCGAAGGATTTAGTATTGAATAAAATAATTCTTAAAAAAAATCTCTGAATCGTCCAGAATTGGAATCAGAAGAAAAGAGAAAAAAAAAATTTGGACGTCAAGAAGAAAGGAGAAGCAAAAAGAAAAAAAAAAGTCAAACAAAAAAAGAAGTGGCAGCACCTGCTACCAAGTTAAATTTTGAAGGGTGTAGCCCTCCATATCTCCAAAGGGAGGGAGGGGGCGGGGTGCCAAAGATTTTTGGGATAAATCTTACCTATATATATATGCTGAGTATAGGTAAACATAATTCTAACCTTACCGATTTCGTTTAAGTTTTCTTTCAATTTCTCTATTTTCTTAAACACTTGGGGACCTAAAGAAAGGCTGAAAGAGCAAAATTTTGAAGGGGTTTATGGGAGAATTTTAAAGAAGGTCACGAGAAGCTATAAGAAAAACATAAGGTAATAACGTGATGTTTATTTTTGAATTTTTAACATTTATGAAATTTCCCGAAAGTCAAAGTGGGAATTTTCAAAGGATGTGGTTTATGAAGAATTGAAGAAATAATTAGAAATTTAATACAAATATTATGTTAGGTGTTGACGATTTGCAACCGGGGGAAATTTCTGAAAGGAATGGGAAAGGTAAGGAGGTGATCCACGGGTAGCATTAAGTGCTACATGGTGAGTTAAATTTACTTTAAGTAATCTAAATTAAAAATTAAATATCTAGTAATAATATTAAAATAAATTATTAGCTTATTCTTTGGTGGTAGATAAAAATTAAATTGATAGGTATGATATGAATTTTGGACATTTAGAAAATTATTAGGGGAGAAATATTATTAGAATAATGAGTTGATTTAATAATGATAGTGATAAATAAATTCTTGACGAGTTTGGTTAATAAATTGATGTGATATATGAGGAGAAGAAAATTGTGAAATTTATCAAGCAGAAAGTTGAGGAAATAGTGGATAGTTTTGATTCGAATTATGAGAAGATGAAATTTAGTGGATCTTGACAAGCTTTGATGGATGATTTGATGTGATTTAGGATGAAATTTAGTGGATCTTGACAAGCTTTAATGGATGATTTGATGTGATTTGGGATGAGAGAAATTTAGTGGAATTTTTTTTATATAATTTGAGAAAAATCAGGATAGCCAAAATTAAATATTTGAATTCATGTTTTTTTTTATGTTATTGTTCAGATGCATATTTTATATCATTGTTCATATGAATATGCATTAAATGAGAAGAAAGAATCGAAAAGGCAGCCAGTCTAACTGAAAAACCGTGACAGCCAGTATATGCTGGAAATAAATTCTGTGGCAGTCTAAATGAGAATGAAAGAACTGAGAAGGTAGCCGGTCTAAGATAATAAAAAATGTTGACATGTGGGAAGATATTCCCATAATAATAATTCATGCATTGAATCTGTTTTAATTATTGCTTGCATTATTGAAATGCTAAGGTGTGGTATGTTATTGTGAAGTTCTTTATAGATGGATGAGTCTCATAGAGAGACAATTATGGTGATAAGAACCATCTAAATGATAGACTTTATGATGTGCACCTCATTACGAGGTAATTATGAGATAATTGATGGTCTTAAGGTGAAACAATAAATAAAAGGAAGAGATTGATAGAGAATGAGACTTATAATATGTGTAGTGATAGTGGAATGCTAGTATTAAGTTGTATTAGTTATAAATGATTAAATATTGAAAGACCTTTTGTACAAATGAGTATTTCTAGTAAATTTAATTCACTGAGCTTGTGAAACTCACCCCTCATTGTACAATGATTTCAGGTAGCAGGCAGGACAAAATAGTTTGGTATAGTTGAGGTTCAGACGAAATCATTTTCTATAAGCCACGTATGTGTCAACATCCTCATACTAATGAGAAAATAAAATAAAAATTTATTTGTAAATATTCATTTATTTTACGTTGTATATTATGTTTAAGTTAATATCAGATTGATGTATCTCTCTTGTTGAGGGTTGAAGATTGATGTAAAATTTTCTATTGGTGTTATTTATTTTTATTATTGCATATATGTGTCGTGCTGGGACTTTCAAAATGTGATGGCACCGTCTCGGTGGTGGCCAACCCGGGATGGGTCGTTACAAATACCCCTCCTAGAGTAGATTGATACCTAGGTGGAGGGATCCAAGGATATGGAATGAGAAATATACCAGTACGTCGGGAGACATCCCCGTTGTTTCATGATTAGTCTTGTGAGGGGCAATGAAATGAGCTGAGACATGATTATAAATTTCATTGCATTGCATTTCATTCCATTTAGTATTGATTTATTGATGGGATGGCCTGTGAATGTATGTGATGTGATTAGCCCATTGAGGGGTACTTGTTGTAATTGGCCCATAAAGGGCAAGTGATGTAATTGGCCCATGAAGGGCATGTGATGTGATTAGCCCAATGAAGAGCATGTAATATCGATTGATGTGATGTGGAATAATATTGAGATGGTTATTACTCATACATGATTGTCTTTATGATGTGTGCGACATGATAAGAACTGTGTACTATATAATTTACCAAAAGTAATAGTGTTTTCTTTTTTGTAAAAATTGTTCCTTTTGTGATAAGTAACGAAAAAAGAAATCGGAAGTGCATATAAAAGTCATATTACAAGTATACATATGAAAAATGTTTTAGGTGAAAAGGTTTAGAAATAAAGAATTAAATTCCAAACCGATTACTTCTAGTAGTGTGAAAACTCACTGAGATTTTTAGCTCACCCCCTCCCATTTTACTAACATTTCAGGAAAGTGTAAGAAGGCTTTGGATCAAGAAGGTGAGATGACTAAGGAAGTAAGGAGTCCATAACAAAGTCCTCATCCAAGGCATCCTTGTTCTTTTAGTCTTTTGGGAGTCTAAATAATTGTTTATGTCATGGGTGGTAAAAGTGTAAATTATAGGAAATGGAGAAAAAATTATTTTTACTTGTGTCTCATGTAAATTGTTAAGAGTTGATCATGATGTGTTGTACAAATTATATGAATGTGTTGAAAATAATGTTTGTATGATTTATAAGTTTTGTATGCTTGCATATAGGTCAAAGTGCTCAGTGCTTAAAAATGATGAGGTCGTTCCAAATAAGGTCCACTCGGGATGGGCGTTACAGCAAATGACCATAGTTTTAATTGATAATTAGGGGCGGGTTTCCTTTCCAATAATATGAATGTTGTAGTTTATTAGCAAGGACCATGGTTTTCTATTTGCTGATTGTGGGTGACAATCATGGTTTTATATTTGGGAATTGTTGGTGGGTTTCTTTTTCAACTATATGAATTATATAGATTTTTTTTTTGTTTAATGAATTTTGTTAGCAAGTGACCATAGTTTTTATTCACGGATTGTGGACAGATTTGTGGATTTCTTAGTCTCTTTATTAATTACTTTGTGGATTTATTGTGTAATAAAACTTGCAAAAAATAAAGCATCTTTAGTGAATAAGTGTTCCTAGAACTAAATATAATTTTGTTACTATTTTATCTTTTTAATTTGGAAATAAATTTATTTTTATAAGGTGGATTTACGCTAACTTTAATGTTTATTTGTATTCATTTGGGATTGAGATTGATCTATTTTTATACTCAATAAATTCTACAAATTATTTAGAGATCATCCAACAAATTTTAAGAATTTTTCACTCGTATGTTATTTTTTATGGGTTTTTAATTTTTAATAGTAAGAAGATAAAATAAAAATTTAGCTCTAAATTTTTTTATGGTAGAACACATTTATAAAATGATTATATTACAATTAATTAAAAACTACAAAGTTAATTATGTACCAAAAAATCTTTATTATAAAGTAGATCAAGTCAGAAGGTTATACATGTACTTTACAAAAAAAAAAGTATTTTGAAGAAATTAATCCGTTTTAATGATTGACGGGACCGTTACTTTTAGCATGGCCCACATCTAAGGATGGCAGCCCATTCTCTTCGAGTCTTTGGACAGTAGACAAGGGCAGTAAAGCGACATCCTTAAAAAATGAGGTGAACGTGGATCGAACACATGACCTTCAGATTTTCAGTCTAACGCTCTCCCAACTGAGCTATCCCCGCTTTTGTTTAATTTATATTATATTGTCCACTTTAATAGGCAAATCTTCAAAGAAATTACTACAATCTAACGGCAGGGAAGAGGAGACCACGATTACTTACCATGATCTCGCTCAAATTATACCCTCCGTTCAACTCTCATGTCATAAATCATAATTTTTCACTTCATTTTTCTTGGATTTATGTAACAAACTCCGTAAGTGCGACTCTTATGATGACGGGAAATGTGATGCTGTCTTTGAGGTAAACAGGGTCCCCAAAGAAACCATACAAAGGCTCCTTGGAGGGCTTCAGTTTCTCGTTCGTTAGTTGCATTTTCTTGAAAGTGTTGTAGTGCAGGATGTTCTATGAGGAACCGTTGTCCACTAATATTCTTTCCACTGAGAAATTAGCGATGACAAGGCTGACTACAACCGCATCATCGTGAGGGAAGTGAACCCCTTCTAAGTCTTCATTCGTGAAGTTAATGGTTTGGTCCGTCCGGCTCCTTTTGCTCAACCCTTCTACAGATCCTATGAACCTAGTGCAGGCTTTTCGAGAGCTCATGGATTCTTTTACCGGGGTAGTACCGTCGAAGATAGTTTAATTAGTGCCTGCACTAGGTGCATTATTCAATTCTTTGCACATAGTTTCTCTTCTGCTTCTCCCTTTAGGGTTAGGACTTCTCATCGGTTTCTTCTTTCCTCTAATGTTAGGACTTTGGTTTCGAAGTGGGCTTCTGTTTGTCTTAATGAACATTTTCAAGTATCCTTACCTGATTAGATCTTCAATTTGGACTTTCAAATGTTTACAGTCTTTAGTTTAATGGCCGTGGTTCTTGTAAAAACGGTAATACTGATTGGTGTCTTTTCTACCAGGGCTAGTCTTGAGCTTCTGTGGCCAACGGATAATGTCCTAGGCAGCTATTTCAATTAGGAGGTTGGATCTAGAGGTGTTGAGAGGAGTGTAACTTTCGAACCCTTGGAATGTACCCTCCACTCTCTCCTTCCTATTATTTCCTCTTTCCTTCTATTTGGATTTTTCTTTAGATTTCGGTCCATCAATGTCTCTTTTCTTATTGTCTGTCGAGCTTTCCTCTCTCTGCCTCCTGAAGGCCAAGTCTTCTTCAGCCATTATGAATTCGTCTGCCTGCACCAGGAGAGTGGTTATGGAGTTGATAGGTAGTGGCTGAAGTCTGATGCCCTGAGCCTATTGGTGAAAGCCATTGCTGCTACTTTTTGGTCAAGCTCTCTGACTTTCACCATGGTGGCCCAGAATCGAGTAATGAAGTTACGAAGTGATTCGTTCGTTCTTTGGGTGAAGCTAAGTAGGCTTTCGACTGTTCTCCTTGGTCCTCTGCTGCTGAAGAAATGGGTTACAAACTGCTTGCTAAGTTCCTTAAAAGATGATATGGAGTTTAAGGAGAGCAAAAAGAACCAAGTCCGAGCCGTTTTCTGAAGAGTGACTGAGAATGGGACAGGTTTTTCCCATTTAAGGCTCAACATTCGGTTTCTTGAAATTATCTAGGATTGGCATCTCCATAACTTCACGAAAGAACAGGTTTCCAGAGGGTTTAAGTTTGTTCAAGATGTTCAGCCTACTGGTTTTTAAGGCGAGATCAATACTCTCATTCATCATTCTTAATTGTTAGGAAAGCTAGAGCATCTCTAGTTCCCTGTGCTTCTTAGGAAGCCGGGAGTCTGAAACGGATTCCTCTTCGTACTTCTCAGGATTTAGGGGAGAACTAGTCTTAGGAGCTTTGGTATATAAAGCTTGATTTTGGGTTCTTTGTTCCTCGCCAATTCTATGACAGTGTTTGTGCTGCTTGGAGCCGCCTGGCCTCTTCGATTCTCCCTTAGCCATAGTCATGTTGATCTCTTGTCGACAGGGTCTAGCAGGAAGGATGTGGGCATTGTCTGGGAGCATTTGTGCGATTATTTCGGCCAAGTTATCATAACTTCGCTTGAGCTCCTTATGCTAAGCTTGAGTGACTTAAGTCCTGAGATTTTCAGCTAGGCCAATCTCGGTGGGACTGGATTGGGGATGTCCGTCATGGGCCTTCAAGTTCTCATGGCTTCCCGGGGCCTGCAGGGGATTCAGGTTCTTCTATATGCTTCGATACCATGATTTCAGCTCTCGTTTTTCAATTTCAACGTGGGGGGATTTTTGGTCGATATCGTGGGAAGAAACAGAGGGGGATTTGGTTTTTTGAGTGGCATCGTGAGATAAATTTTTTCGTTCCCATGGATATTACCAATCAGTTGATGCCAAAAAAGGTAATGAATTGCGGTACGGAATTTTTTGGGTCTCAACTATATGAAAGTGAAACTGTATGCTTTGATAGGGCTGGGGGGAGCTTCTAGACCTCGTTATTACGTTCATGTCAACTTGGTACACAAACCCCTGCAAGGAAAGTCTCTTAGAGTTGGTGTGCTTCGGGGAGGACCTTCCGATGGTTAAGTTAGTTGATGTACAGAGGTGACGTAAAATTAAAAGTTTTTAGAGGGATACAAAGTGTTAGAATAATAGCTCTTGGCTTTTTTCTTACTTAGTTGCTCTGAAAGAGTTAACACTTCCTTTTATAGGTAGCGATGAGAGATAAGATCCTTGAAGGAATTGAGTTGAACCTTCTTAATGTGTGCTGATCGTATGAGATAGGTTTGCTGATAGTACTTTGTTCTATGGTCTGTTAGTTTGACAGCTTAGTCGCCACTCGATCTTTCTTAGACATTGCCTTAAGCAGTTAAAACCTGTAAATTAGGCTGCCAAACAGACGGCTCGCCACTGTAGATGGCGTCATTTCCCCATGTGTCCCAATCCTGAAGAGTTGTGTACTTTTAGTACACATCAGTTCATATCAATATTGTGTGAACATCCTTAGTCATCATAAGTGGGCCAGATACCTTGAGTGAACGTCTCGAGTCATCACAAATGGCCAGACACAAGTATTAGTGGTTTGAGTTTCAGTTCAAGCTCGATCGAACCGAGATTTGACCAAATTTTGACCGAGCTCGAACTCGAATAATTCTATAAAAGTTCGGTTCACTAAATCAAGAGATAAACTCGGAGGGACCACTAGACCAAATGGAAAGATTCCGAGACACACTGCCCATAAATTTTCCTTCCATTGGGAACATCTCCTTTCATACACAATAGCAAAGTCACTTGTACTTTAACTAATATTCATCAGTTTTGCTTCTTATTTCAGTGCACAAATCAGAATGTTCTTGCCCACGGCATTGAACAGGCCCTCAGTTGAAATCTATATGGTTTAAATTTTATGAAAAATTGCAGGCACAAGTAATCTATCCAAATGAAAAAATGTCCAATGAAAATTTTGAGATGGTAAAAAGTGAGAAAAATTGCCATACCTGACCTCAATATTGAGGAATTGTTAATTAGAAGGTAGCACCATTTACTTCATCCAGCTATTAACCACATATAAGTGGCATTATTCTTTGATTTCTTTGAGTGCAGATCCTGTAATTAAGACTAATTCATCTGCACCTCATATTCATCCTCAAGTACTTTGTATCTTACAAGACAAAAGTAACACTGCTAGAAAATGACAGCAAGCAGCACACTTTTAAGGAATGGATGCTATAATTAATATGCAGACAACAGCTCTTTAGGCTTCTTTTTTTTTGTTGGTAAAGCAGAGATGTCGGCTAGAGATAGAATAAATTTTGACATACATCATATTCATTGCACATATCCATGTTCCTATTACAGAAACAAAGATGGAAAAGTAGAAATTAACTTAAAAATGCTCAAGGTAAAAGAAAAATCTCCTTCTAGTTATGCAGTGTCAGCTCTACCGCACAAAGATCCATGTGACATGTATATTGGGAAAATGATGCTGTGATACATGATGTTCATGTTTTGCTAACAACACAGATTTACCCCCTTTCTTCTGGATGAGTGTACAATAAGCATAGATATAATACATCTTCAAAACCAATGATCAGAATCACAAGTGATTTCAAATGATATAAACACTGAATATACCATTAAGATTCCAAAGAATTACGTCGATAATTCCATCAGAAGAAAAGAGGCACCGTCCACTTGAGATCCTTGAACCTACTCACAGAAACGGAGTCATCAACACTATATAAAAGTCCCTATTAAATTAAAAAATTAAAAGGCATGACGAGTTCATATCCAACTTATAACAAGAATCGTTCAGAACCAAAATAGAAAGAAGAATAGAATACCAGAACCTTTGTCAATATTCCAAGACAATCAAAGATCAATAGTACATGGCAGAGCAGAACTGCTTTGGGCATTTATGATATCCTATGATAAAAACTGTATTCAGGTAGCCTCTCTGGTTTATAAACAAAGGACTAGAGGGAGAACATAAATGAAAAAAGTAAGAAGACAAAGCTAAATTTCATCTAATGAAACTCTCGAAAAGCTTCATATATTTATTAGTGTCCAACTAGCTCAGACCTCTTCATTACTCAGGTGTCCTGGTCTAATTCCTACAATAGGACTATCCAATCAAGTAGGACAAAATGGATTTATGACTTGCTGTAAGATTTATGGCTTTTTGCTCTTTTTCAAAGTGTCTAATAATATTTGATCTGAAAACTAATTCAATTTGTAATAGCAGGTCAGGTAAACAGACAATGAATCTGTTAATTTTGCCCTTCTATTCATATATAACACAATATCAGATATTCAGAATGACTATTGGTTGGTATAATTTCAGCCATTCAGGTTCAACATGTTTTTCTTTTAATTCATTTAGTTATGATGAAATCCTTATTCAGTTGATACTGAAGAACCATAATTTGATATGTCATATTGAAGCTAAAGGAAGCGCATAAACACAGCATATGTAGGCAAGTGAAGGCACCTAAGCAATCAGAAAGATTGATGCCAAAATGAAATTATTGTATAATTCCTACTATTTCACAAAATAGCAAACACAGGCAAACTTAGTTCCCTGGTTTACAAAATAGAAATGGAAGGTTTAAACAATTGCAAGCACACGCCGTATCTGTTACATATGTATACTTATTGTGCAGCAAGAAAACTAAATCTCAGCAAAAATGCTGTAGAATTAAGAATTTAAAGGAAAGAACTCCACAACTAGAAGTTTTATTCATAAGTAGTCTGCCTTACCATAATCATCTACAATAAATAGAGATGTTTAAATTTAACATTTTGTAGAAAGATCCTAACTGCCCCTATTATGTTGTCAAGTACCTAGGCACACAATCAAAGTCTTATTAAGGCTAATTTTTCCATATTAAAGGTTCCCAAATTATGAACTAAATAAGGTGAATAATTACACATAATATCATTACAGACTTACCCACTATAAACATACAGAATCACATTCTGCTTCAATATATCAAGTTAACAGAAAATTGATAGAAATATCAGATCTATTTGAGTTGGCTTATTAGAAAAGCATAGGCTAGCTCATCACTGCATAATCTTCCAAGATTGCAAAAAATATTTCCTGTAATCACATTCCACACATTGTCTCTTACATGCTTTTTGATTGTCCATTGCTCCTATTCCAATCTCTTACATATTGAGCTGGTAGAATATACAATTTCAGCAGAAGGGAAATACAAGTTTAACCCCGCATGAATCTTTGCTTCAACTCCCTTTCCATACTTACCTCGCAATCCATAATGCCTTTGAAAAAATAAATCTGAGTCCTACTAATTAATATTCTTCAGAAAACTTAAAACGAATAAACAGTCACGATGCAAGGTAAAGTTACGAAACAAATTTTAGAATCATTTGAGCTCCATAGTTCCAGAAATAATTTTTCTTTACTAAAATTAATGCATTACCAAATACGCTTTAAGCTAACCCAGCCTCTTCATATAGTGGTTACTCCATATAGAAGACGGGTTTGATCCCCTCCCCGCCAATGTAACCAAAAAGTATATATGTTTTATGGAGCAATATTTTGTAAACTTCTTTCTTCTAACAATCAATATTCCGTGTCCAATAGTCATCAACTATTGGAGTTTGTTAAAATGTATATTAGCTTGATAAACATTGTTGGCCATTTCCTATGTTTAAGCTTTTGGTATAAATGGTAATTAATATGGTACTAGAGCTGAAGGTTGTGTTCAAATCTTGATAACTCTTGATTGTTTATGTTTATGATAAATATTTGGTTTGGCCTTTGTTTCTGGTTTGGGTTTGTCTTGCTTTTGTTTCAAGTTTCATGTGTTAGGCCCATATGGTCTCTGGAGCTATTCATATAAAGGGGAGCATTAAAAATGTATATGAGTTGATATACATTGATGGCCCATTTCCTACCGGCTTAAGCTTCTGGAATCAATGGTAGCTAGCTAACAAAGGTGACTCGAATTTATTTGTAGCTCAAGTAATTAGTTTAAGAATACCTTAAGCTCAAATACTTGTAGATTTTGTGTTATAGAACTTTCAACCTAAAGTAAATTTTGTATTATAAATTTTCATTCATACTACATGGAGATTATGATATTAACTTGAAGAGTATATTATTTCGATACAGTACAAATTGTGATAACATCCTTAATTTGATTGGCTTGATTTTAGTTTCTGTTAGAGATTATGTTTCTTAGTTTGGTTATATTAGTCATTTGGTATTATCAATAAGGGTAGAATAGTCTTTGTTGTTTCCTATATAAACCCACATTTCTCTCTTGTAAATATTCACTATTGCAATCAAACCCTAGCTTCCATTTCTTCTTATCTCTTTACTCTTTTTTTTTTGGGGGGTACTGTTCATGATGAGCATGATCTGTTTGCAATCAGGAGTTCGAAGTCTGTGAATCTGTTGATCTGGAGGTATTTCGCACGAATATTTGGGGGTTTCTTGCACAGCCCTTTCGCAAGCAGATCTGGAGCAATTTGAGGGATTTCATTAGTAGACTCGAAGATTTGCATTCGTTTTGGAGGTTTTCTCAATTAGTATATCTGTTTGCTTTGTTTTATTTGCACTATATTCCAGTATTTTGTGGTTCATCTTTTAGTTGATAATGGCTGCTTAAAGGGATGACTCTCTTTAATCTATTAGTGTTAGATTAAATGGAAATAATTATTCATATTGGAGTTATGTTATGAGAAATTTCTTTAAAGGAAAATGTATGTGGAGTTATGTTAGTGGTATTTCGAGTAAACCTACAAATGATAATGAAGAAGAGTATGTTGAACTTTTAGATGCTTGAGAAGCAAACAATTCAAAAATTTTGACTTGGATTAATAATTCTATTGAGCATTCTATTGGAATACAACTGGCCAAGTATGAGACTACAAAACAAGTTTGGGATCATTTGGCACGATTATACACACAATCAAACTTTGCAAAACATTATCAATTAGAATCTGATATACAGGCAGTTCAACAAAAGGATATGAGCATTCAAGAATTTTATTCCACAATGTATGATATTTGGGATCAGTTGTCACTCACAGAACCTGAGTCTCTTTAGAATAATGCTGATTATATAGCTCGTCGAGAGGGGCAACATCTTGTTCAATTCTTAATGGCTCTTCGTGACGATTTTGAGGGACTTCGGGGAAATATTTTGCATCGTCAGCCCCATCCCTCTATTGATACAGTGGCAAGTGAACTCCTGGCTGAAGAGACTCGCCTCAAGACACAAGCAGGAAAGGGCTCTTCCTCAGCATCTAACCCATCTGTTCTAGCCGTTCCTAATAAACCTATCTTGAAGTATCAACCTAAACCACCTGCACAAGTTGGTCTTGATGAGTGCAGCTTTTGTAAGCAGAGGGGACATTTGAAGGCTCAGTGTCCTAAACTTTTGTCCAGAGCTCTAGCATATCAGCAGTCTTCGCCGACATAACCACAATGATGTCCATAGTGGCACCCACCACCATCTCCACCGCATTGGCGTCCTGGTGGTCAATCTCAGCAGCGACCTTATAGGCCACCGTAGTCTAATACTGCAGCTTTTGTGCCTAAAGTGGCACCATCATCAGATCCCAATACGGCATCCCTTGTAGAGCAGTTTTAGAAGTTCCTTGCTATACAGTCATCGTCACAGCCATATGCCATGTCTACTCCATCTTCATCAGGTCTGACTTCTCCTTACACTGCAGGTAAACTTTTTTCCTTGTGGGTCTTAGATTCCGGTGCGTCTCATCATATGTCAACTTCTTCATCATCCTTTGTATCTATATCCTACTCTCTTTCCTCTGCATCTGTTATGACTGCTGATGGACTTCACATGCCTTTAGCGGGTGCTGGTTCTGTATATTTACCTCATCTGTCTCTCTCTGATGTTTATTGCATTCTTAAACTTACTATGAATCTTGTATCTATGAGTCAGCTTTGTGATTCTGGTTATTTTATTCATTTTTCTTCTACTTCTTGTTATGTGCAGGATCCTTAATCCCAGAGGCTGATTGGGACAGGTCGTAGGCAGGGGGGATTGTATGTCTTGGATGAGCTGCGAGTTCCAGATATAGCTGCTTCGAGTGTTGATTTATCTTCTTTCCATTTAACTTCTTCTTCCTCTAGCTTTTACTTATGGCACTCTAGACTTGGTCACGTTTCAGCTTCTCGTTGAAAATATTTAATCTCTAGAGGATCCTTGGGAGATTTAGAAACTCATAATATTTCTGATTGTAGTGGTTGTAAACTGGCAAAGTTTTCTGCTTTACCGTTTAATCGAAGTGTTTCTTCTTCTGCTGCACCATTTGATTTGATTCATTCTGATGTGTGGGGACATTCTCCTGTTGCTACAAAAGGAGAGTCCAGATATTCTGTCTTTTTTTTTTTTTATTGATGATCATACTAGATATTGTTGGGTTTATCTAATGAAGCATAAATCTTACTTTTTACACATTTACACTTCTTTTCACTCATTGGTTAAAACTCAGCACTTTGCTGTGATAAAGTGTTTTTGTTGTGATTTGGGTAGGAAATATACATCTACAACATTTTCCCAACTACTCACTTCTGATGGTACTATGCACCAATCCTTTTGTACTAATACTCCACAACAGAATGGAGTTACTGAAAGAAAACATAGGCATATTGTTTAGATTGCTCACTCATTTCTCTTATCTGCTAGTGTCCTAAGTCCTTTTTGGGGTGAAGCTGTTCTCACCGCTGTGCACTTGATCAATAAAATACCTACAGCTCATACTTCAGGTTTGTCTCCCTATGAAAAATTACATGGCCACTCTCTTGACTACTCTTCTTTATGAGTGTTTGGTTGCACTTGCTTTGTTCTTTGTCCCTGTGTCGAGCACAACAAGTTGTCTTCTCGTTCCGCCATTTGTGTTTTTCTTGGGTATGGTGTAGGCTAAAAGAGCTATCGTTTCTATGATCCTGTGGCTCAAAAGTTATATGTCTCTCGCCATGTCTTTTTCCTTGAACATATTCCCTTCTTCTCTATTTCTACCATGCCTCATACCTTATCTAAGCATGATCTCATAAGCACTGATCCATTCCTAGATGATCCTCCTCACCTTCCACCCTCTATTAGCCCCTCTTCCTCAGCTGACGTTTCCCTTCCTCCAATGCAGCATTTTCTTTATTATTATTCTCGCAGGACTCAAGCAGCTACTGATGGTGTGACTTGTGATATTTCTGATGCTCTGGCTTTCACAAATGATGATCCTCCATCTTTTCCTACAGTCATCTCAGTACCTCATGTGATTGCATATCCTACATCATCACGCTATCCAAATCGTACTCGTAAGTCCACTCAGTTACCTGATTTTTTTTATTCTAGTTATTCATCTTCATTTACTTCATTTTTAGTGTTTCTTCACAATTTTTGTAAGCCCACCTCCTATACAGAAGCTGTTCTTGATCCCAATTGCCAATAGGCTATGACTGAGGAACTTGTTGCTTTATATCAGACCGATAGTTGGGATTTGGTGTCTCTTCTGCCGGGTAAGAGTGCTATTGGTTCTCGTTGGGTCTATAAGATCAAAACAAAGTCAGATGGTTCAGTTGAGCATTACAAAGCCAGGTTAGTTGCAAAGGGTTTTGCTCAAAAATATGGTATGGACTATGAAGAGACTTTTGCACCGGTTGCCAAGATGACCACTATACATGCTCGCATTGCGGTTGCTTCAGTCCACAACTGGTATATCTCTCAGATGGATGTCAAAAATGCCTTTTTAAATGGGGATCTTAAAGAGGAAGTTTATATGGAACCTCCTCTTGGCATGTCTCATAATCCAGGGGAAGTTTGCATACTTAAAAAGGCGTTGTATGGTCTCAAACAAGCCCCATGTGATTGGTTTGAAAGGTTCTCTACCATGGTTACTTCTCTTGGTTTTTCCTCTAGTGCTCATGATTCAGCTCTTTTTGTTAAGTCCACCTCTACTGGCCATATTCTTCTTTCGCTTTATGTTGATGACATGATTATTACTGGAGATGATGTTGTTGGTATTGCATTGCTGAAGGCAGAATTGTCTCATCAGTTTGACATGAAAGATTTAGGCCCTTTACGTTACTTCTTGGGTATTGAGGTTGCCTTTTCTCCTAAGGGTTATCTTCTATCTCAGTCAAAATACATAGCAAATATCCTTCAACGAGCTCAGCTTACCTATACTCAGACATGTGATACACCTTTAGAACTTAATGCTCGATATGGCCCTACAGATGGTACTCCATTACCCGATCCCACTTTGTACCGGACCTTGGTTGGTAGCTTAATCTATCTCATTATCACCCGACCAGATATTGCTTATGCTGTCCACATTGTCAGTTAGTTTATTGCATCTCCCACTATAGTTCCTTGGGCTGTTGTTCTTCGTATTTTGCGCTATCTACGAGGTACTCTTTGTTAGAGTCTTATTTTCCCTTCCAATTCATCTTTGGATCTTTGTGCATATTCTGATGCTGATTGGGTTGGTGACCTCAATGATCGTAAGTCTACTATTGGATTTTGCATCTTCTTAGGTAGCTCTCTTATTTCATGGAAGAGTAAGAAGCAACAAGTTGTTTCTCACTCCTCCACAGATGATACTGGATTTAAATAGAATTGAAAGAAACTAAACAAACAAACAACAAAATGAAAGATAGGAGTTCACCACCCAAGAGATAACACCAAAGGGATATAGAATATCACCACCCAAAGAATTAACACAAGGGATACAGAACTATAGGAATTCACCACTCTAAGGATTATACTAAAGAGATACAGAATTACAAGAAGGAGAAAACTCACTTCTAAAAGCCAAAGGCTGATTTCAATTTATAAACTCAAGTATGATTTTTCAACTTACAAACACAAGTATTTATAGAGCTTAGAACAACCCTCTAAGCTTAGGACAAGCAAGAAAACAAGGCATAAAACATGCAAGCAAACAATCCCTAAAACATGCAAGGAAACAATCCATAAAACATGCAATGAAACAATCCCTAAAACAAGGAAGGAGACAATCCATAAAACATGCAAGGAATCAAGGAAAAGGCCAAAAGAAGAATACAATCTTGGAATTTCAGGAGGACCCAACTGGCAGAATTCAAACAGCCATATCTTCTTCCACACATCTCCAAATGGGCTGAAACTTGTTGGGTTAGAAAGATGACATCTTGAACTTCAATTTAAGCTTAAGAAAGTCTCAAAAAGCAGATCGTTTAGGCCTGTTATGATGGGCCTAAATCTAATAGGCTGTTGCATCCGAATCTTCTTCCACTTTGGGCTTAGACCTTGCACCTTGCTTAGTTGATAAGAGATTTTGTTATTTTTTGTTGGGCAGGCCCATGTTAGGTTGGACATACCCATTTCATGAGGCCTTATTTGTTAGGTTAAAGGTTTGTTGGACATACCTGTGTCAACAGAGGCCGAATACCGTGCAATGACAACTACCACAAATGAGATTGTTTGGTTGGGTTGGCTCTTGGCAGATATGGGGGTCTCAATTACTACTCCTACTCCGTTTTATTGTGATAACAAGAGTGCAATTTAAATTGCCCATAATTTAGTTTTTCATGAGCAGACTAAACATATTGATATTGATTGTCATACTACTCGGCAGGAATTACAATGTGGGAAGATTACATTGCCATTTATATCTTCGTCCATGTAGATAGCTGATTTCTTCACCAAGTCTCAAACTGTTTAGCGGTTTTGTTTCTTTGTTGACAAACTCTTGATGCTTCTTGCTACCGCATCGTGAGTTTGAGAGGGGCTGTTAAAGATTATGTTTATTAGTTTGGTTATATTAGTCAATTGGTATTATCAATAAGGATAGAATAATCTTTGTTGTTTCCTATATAAACCCACATTTCTCTCTTGTAAATATTCACTATTGCAATCAAACCCTAGCTTCCATTTATTCTCATCTCTTTACTCTCTTCAATTCTCACAGTTTCAGTTGACCTTTATATTTCATTCAGCAGTAATATTCATAACTTATTTTCTATTGAATATTTAAGTACTTTAGAGGGGTATTGAGCTTGACAAAGGATTTAATATGTACCATGTAAGCACTGCAGATACACCTAAGTCATGTCATTGTACGACGTGTCATTCTTGGGTGTTCGAAGGAGGCTGAAATAAACCACAGGTCCATAAGTACAACAAGCTCAATACACTCATCAAGATCTATTGCTTATGGGTTCCTAACACTCCTACTAAGTGGGATAAAGAGAGTATGGACTCATGTCCATGCTATATTGAGTATTGTGCGCACATGTGAAGTGACCACATATCGAAGTTACCTTATAAATGCCCCTTGTTCCTATGATAAAAGGGTTCTCTCATTCCTTTTAGGATAACCTAGAACTTCTTGGGTTCATTTCTTTCCTCTCTTCATCCTATTATCCACAACACCTTGAATCCTCCATGGCACGACAGAATATGAGGTAAAGGGGCTTGCTGCGTTGTCGATTATGTAATCCAAAAACAAAATGAAACGTGGCGTAAAAAATTTGTGTTCAACTATCTAATCTAAGTTTTTCTCTTAAAGTAGTTGTTGGGAAATCACCTAAATATGCCCAGGTGGTGATCTTCCAAACACCCAAGTCTAGAATGACTTGTAATGAACAGAAATCAAATAATCAAAGAAAGAACACAAGCAATTGTTATCGAGGTTCGGCAATGTGCCTACGTCCCCGTGAGCTCCTCCGAGCTCTCTGTACTAAATCAATGAGTTCTTTACAAATACAACAACACCTCTTCAGGAATCCCCTTGTTCTTGAAGAACGAAAGAAGAGAAAAAGAAAGTGATAAGGATTAGTGTTTCCCTGGAATTTTCACCAAAAAAATTCCCTTACAAAGCCATTGAATCCAAATCTATACTACTCTCTCTAAACAACCAGCCTTTCTACAATGAGTCTCTCTTGTGTTTAGTGTCTTTGCACTCTCACACAACCATGCGTTCTATTTCACACACATTCACATGTCATTCTCATCTCTTTTGTTGAGATGATCACTTGTATGTCACACACCTGTTGAGATTGAAGCTAGGTGACCCTTTATATAGTGTACCACTTCTTGAACCTATCTTAAAGACAATCTCAACCCTTAGATCTTGAGGACCAAACAATCATAGCCCTCTAACAAGTCTAAGTGATCCTGTGCATTTTGATCATGCCTCACGCATTATCTCAAAGTGCTCAAAATGAAGCTTCAGTTGTGCCTGGCGCCACGGCCCAGAATAGGACAAGCCGCGGCTTAAGCCAGGGCACACCACCTCCACCTTCTGGGCGGCACGACGTACCTTCCTTGTGCTGTGTTGCACACCTTTACGTGAAGAACTCCACTTGCTGGGCACTGAGGCGCGGACTTCCTGGGGTGTGACGCACACATGGAGCTGAAGCTGAATTTTTACTCTTTAGTTCTTAGACAAATCCCAACAAATCTCTACCTTTGTCTAAGCAACTAAACCCGAACCCTTATGCAGAGAACTCAGGATCCAAACTCAATTTGAGTTACCATATCAACCGACTTCAATCCTAAGAAGTCCAAGGCAATGATTGAACTTACTTAGAGGTAGAACTTTGGTGCCTAAATCTGCAGGATTTTCTTCCGTTGCAACTTTGACCACATGAATGCATAATTTCGTAACGTTTTTCTGAATGAAATGATATTGAACATCCATATATATTAGTCCTCTCATGGAACACCGGGTTCCTACACAAGTACCATGCACTTTGGTTATCTGAAGACACCACCACCTGCTCTTTTAGGACCTTCCACTCTTCTAACAACCCTTTGCACCACATAGCCTCCTTTATGGCTTCCGTAGCCGCTATGTACTCTGCTCCGGTTGTTAAGAGTGCTACCACCGGCTGCTACTGAGCCTTCACGTACCTCAGCAACCACTTCATCCTAAGCCAAGGCTCCTTTCCGAGATTACTCACAAATCTGCTGAGAACACCTATTGCCTGAGAAATGTCGGGTCTAGTGCTTACCATCATGAACATGACTATCCAACCGGACTAGAATAAGGGACCTTTTTCATTTCCTTTTTCTCCTCATTCATTCTAGGAAATTGTTCGCTAGAGAACTTGAAATGACCAGCAAGGGGAATCTTCATTGGTTTACTATCTTCCATAGAAAACTTATACAACACATTTTCTATATAGGAAGACTAAGAAACTTTCAACCCGTTTCTCTCCCTTTCCCGAATTCTTCTCATCCCAGGGATCTTTTATGCAAGGCCAAGATCCTTTCTCTCAAACTCCTCACTGAGTTGAGATGTCAACCTTTCTATCCTCTCCCTGCTGTTTTGAACCAATAGCATATTATCAGCATAGATGAGGATAATCACCACTTCCTCCACCTTGTGTCCAGGTGAGAAGGTTTCTATGAAATCTATGCCTCCTCTTTGCGTGAATCCCTTCGTCACCAGCCTAGCCTTGTATCAGACTTTATCCCTTGGAGAGTTCCCTTCTTTGATCTTATAAGTGAACTTACAATCCACAACTCTCTGTTTTCTTGGAATGTTCACCAATTCCCAAGAGTTGTTCCTCCTCAAAGAATCCATTTATTCCTCCATAGCTAGCTTCCATCTTGATGAATCCTTACATCCCATGGAATCAATGTAAGTTTCTGGTTCACTTATCCCTCATTTTGTCCAAGGAGCTGCTACATTCACAGTTGCAAAACCAAATCTCAAAGGTGGTCTGACCAGCCTTCTTTCCCGGTCCCTTATGAGTTGATAGTCATTCTGACTCCTTGCATCATCCCCTTCTAGTTCAGCCTCCTCATGAGTGTCCTGAGCTTAGTATTCATCAATGGGCTTTACCTGGTCTGAACCCTCTTGCCTTCCTTGCTTTACCTGAACTGAATATTCCTTGATGCTATGCTCCACAAATATCGAACTAGTTTGCCCACTAGCCCATGCAGGGTTAGTTTCTCCAAATAGGGAAATACATGCTCATTAAAAATGACATCCCTACTTATTATGCGTTTAAATCATTTTTACTCTAAAGACCACAACCTATACCCCTTAGCCCCTTCCCCATATCCTAGAAACACACACTTTCTAGATCCTGGGCTAAGTTTATCATCATTTTGATGTGCATACGCAGCACACCCAAAAATTCTAAGGTTGTTCAACTCAGGGGGTTTTCCACTCCACATCTCCTCGGGAGTCTTGAGCTCTAAAGCTCTAGAGGGTGATCTATTAACCAAATATGCAGCAGTAGACACAGCTTCCCCCCCAAAAACATTTTGGTAAACTGGACCCAATTAACATGCACCTAACCTTTTCCATAAGGGTCTTATTCATCCTCTCAACAACTCCGTTTTGCTGAGGGGTTTTCATAATCATTATATGTCTTAGAATCCCGTTTAACTTATAGAATTGATCAAGTTCCTTGTTAAAAACTTCTAAGCCATTATCGGTTCTTAATACCTTAACTACCCTGCCCGTTTGAGTTTCCTCCAGCTTTTTCCACACCACTAATTTATTCAACGCATCTGATTTATTTTTAAGCAAATAAACCCAAACCTTTCTTGAATAATCATCAATTAAAGACAGAAAGTAAAGATTACCTCCATGTGTTGGTGTTCTTGCTAGTCCCCAAAGATCCGCATGAATGTAGTCAAGAATGCCCTTAGACTTGTGCACTCCGGTGTTGAAGCTAACCCGATGTTGTTTCCCAAGAACACAACATTCACATAAATCAAGTTTCTCTACTTTGTCACCACCAAGTAGGCCATCCTTGCTGAGAACTTGCAGGCCCTTTTTGCTCATGTGTCCCAAGCGAGTGTGCCAAAGGGCTGCCCTATCCCTCTCAGCCATTAAGCTTGTTCATTGATCCTTGATCTCCATGTCTCTAATCATCTCATAGAGACCATCCTTCATTGCTGCTTTGATCACTACCAAATATCCATTGGTTACCTTGATCTTTCATCCCTCTGCCTTGTATGTGTACCCCATGGAATCTAGCTGCCCCAATGAGATCGAATTCCTTTTTAACTCTAGAAGATATATCATGTTCCTCTGCAACCTTGTCATTCCATCAAAAATCCTCAACTAGATGTCTCCCGTACCCCTCACTTGGTAATAAGTATAATTCCCTGGGAAAACCTTTCCATCATCGGTTTCTTAGAAATTCTTGAACCAATCCCGGTGAGGACACATATGATGAGTGCACCCGAAATCCAAGATCCATCTCTCGCTGCCTTCTTGCCACTTGCTCACATTTGAGCACACAACAAGAACATCATCATCTTCTTGTTCTCCCTTGGCAACCGAAGCCTCTCCATTCTTGGTATGGCTTCTTCCCTCATCCCTAATCTTCTCTTTGCAATTTTTCTTGAAATGACCCTCCTTATGGCAGTAGTAGCATCTCTTCCGTCCAAATCTCGGTTTGAAGTATGCTCTCCCATGGCTTTGTCCTCTATCTTTGTCCCGGTAGTAGCCATGTATGTTGCTGCCATACCGAGTTGCTGGCCTTCCTCTAATGAATAGCCCTTCTCCACTTGATGTTTCCCTAATCTTGGCTTTAAAATCATAAGCCCTTATAGCATTAATCACAATTTTCTTGGTTAGTGTATCTCTTCCATATTCAATTGCATTAATCAAACTTTCAAAACAATCAGGAAGAGAATTTAACAAAATAATAGCCAATTGTTCATATGGGAACTTTATACTACAACTAGCCAAATCCTGAACTAGTTTGTTAAACACATCAAGATTATCTTGCAACTCTTTATCAGGATCCATTTTAAAAGCAAAGATTCGTTTAAGAAGATATATCTTATTAGGGAGAGTTTTGGTAAGAAATAATTCATCTAGTTTCTTCTAAATGACAGCTGGATCTTTCGAGTCTCCGCACTCCCTTGTGACACTATCCGACATATGCAAAAAGATGGTGCTGTATGCCATATTCTTCATCTCATTCTGCTGGACCTCTGTGAGACTTGCTGGAAAAATGTCATCTTCTCCAATCGCCAAGTCCACCTTTTGTTGCATAAGAACTGCCTTGATCTTCCACTTCCAAATGGCAAAGTCTTTTTTTCCATCAAACTTCTCAACAATGAAGTTTGAACTCATCTTGCGAAGGAAATCCCATATTTATGCAACACCCACAATTGCTTTCCAACTTCTTCTAAATCTCAAGAACACGATCAAAGATGGATCTCAATACCGTTCTTGAATCACCCTCAAGAACACGATCAAATCTTGATCTCTACTCCATTCTTGAATCACCTCAAGAACACGATCAGATATTAATCTCTACTCCGTTCTTGAATCACCTCAAGAACACGATCATATATTGATCTCTACTCCGTTCTTGAATCACCCAAGAAGTTGACATTTGATTCTTGGAGTCTTGTTCCGATACCCGCTGTTCTAGCTTTGATACCACTCTTGGGAAATCACCTCAAGATACCCAAGTGGTGATCTTCGAAACACCCAAGTCTAGAATGACTTGTAATGAACAAAAACCAAACAATCAAAGAAAGAACATAAGCAATTGTTATCGACGTTCGGCAATGTGCCTACGTCCCCGTGAGCTCTTCCGAGCTCTACGCACTAAATCAATGAGTTCTTTACAAATACAGGAACACCTCTTCAGGAATCCCCTTATTCTTGAAGAATGAAAGAAAAGAAAAAGAAAGTGATAAGGACTAGTGTTTCCCTGGAATTTTCCCCAAGAAAATTCCCTTACAAAGCCCTTGAATCCCAAACTATACTACTCTCTATCTAAACAACCAGCCTCTCTACAATAAGCCTCTCTTATGTTTAGTGTCTTTGCACTCTCACACAACCATGTGTTCTATTTCACACACATTTGTCGGTCCACACCTCCTTCAGGCCTCCTCTATGCTGGGTGTCGCGGTCTAGGAAGAGCTGGGCCACGGCGCACACTGGTGTGCACTCCTTTAACATGCTGAACTTCATTCTTCCATCTCCCATTTAATCCTTTGACAACTCCAACACTCTCTACCTTTGTCTAAGCGATTAAACCCGAACCTATTGTGTAGAGAACTTCAAGATCCAAACTTATCTTAAGTCATCATTCAACCGACTCCAATCCTAAGTAGTCCAAGGAAATGATTGAACTTACTTAGAGGTAGAACTTTGGTGCCTAAATCAGTGGGATTTTCATTCGTGGCTACCTTATCCACATGGATGCATCCTTTTGTAACATTTTCCTAAATGAAATGGTACCGAACATCCATATGCTTTGTCCTCTCATGGAACATCAGATTCTTGCATAAATGCAATGCACTTTGGTTATCCGAATACACCACAACCTGCTCCTCTAGTACCTTCAACTCTTCCAGCAACCCTTTGCACCACATAGCCTCCTTGATGGCTTCCATGGCCGTTAGGTAGTCATCCTCGGTTGTTGAGAGTGCTACCACTGGCTGCAACTGAGCCTTCCAACTTACACAACATCTGTTTAAGTTGAAGAAGTAGGAGGTAATCGATCTTCTTTTATCCCGGTCAGCTCCATAGTCCGAATCAGCAGAACCTTCAAGACAGATAGACTTAACCCTCTTCTCATAAACCAGTCCTACTTTTGGGCTTCCTTTCAAGTACCTCAGCAACCACTTCATCTCAAGCTAATGCTTCTTTTCGGGATTACTCATAAACCTACTGAGGACACTCATTGCATGAGCAATGTCAGGTCTAGTGCTTACCATCATTAACATAACTGAACCAACCGCACTAGAGTAAGGGACCTTTTCCATTTCCTTCTTCTTCGCCTCAGATCTCGAACATTGATCGCTGGAGAACTTGAATTGACCCGCAAGAGGAACCTTCACTGGTTTGCTATCTTCCATAGAGAACTTAGATATCATCTTCTCTATGTAGGAAGTCTGAGAAATCTTTAATCTGTTTCTCTCCCTTTCCCAGATTATATTTATCCCAAGGATCTACTATGCATGGCTAAGATCCTTCATCTCAAACTCCTTACTGAGTTGAGACTTCAATTATTCTATCCTCTCTATGTTGCTCCCAACCAGTAACATTTCATCAATATAGATGAGGATGATTACCACTTCCTCCACCTTGTGCCCCTTGTTGTACAAGCATGAATCATAGTAGCTTCTCATGAAACCCAGGTTGGTTACAAAGGAATCAAACCTTTTATTCCATTGCCGAGGTGATTACTTCAGGCTATAAAGAGATTTCTTCAATTGGCACACCAAATCTCCCTGCCTTCCTTCCTCATAACCTTCGGGTTGCCTCATGTAGATGGTCTAATCAAGCTCTCCATGTAAGAATGATGTCTTCACATCTATTTGCTCGATTTCCCAATTGAATTGGACCACCAATGCTAACACTATCCTTATTGTCTTATATTTCATAACCGGTGAGAAGATTTCGGTGAAATCTATGCCTTCTCTTTGTGTGAACCCCTTAGCCACCAGCCTAGCTTTATACAGAACTTCATCCCTTGGAGTGTTCTCTTCTTTGATCTTGTAGATCTATCTACAATCCACAACTCTCTTTTTTTCTGGTTTGGGTACCAATTCCCAAGAGTTGTTCTTCTTCAAAGAATCCATTTCTTCCTCCATACATAGCTGCCACTTTGATGAATTCTTACACTCCATGGCATCCATGTAAGTTTTTGGTTCAACCTCTCATTCTGTCCAAGGAGCTGGTACATTAGTATCTGCAAACCCATATCTCAAAGGTGGTCTAACCACCCTCCTTTCCGGTTCCTTGTAAGCTGCATCAACTCCTTCCAGTTCAGCCTCCTCTTGAGTTTCTTGAGCTTGGCCTTCATCAATGGGCTCTACCTGGCCCGAACCCTCTTGTTTTCCTTGCCCTACCTGAACCGAATTCTCCTTGATGCAATGCTTCACAAATTCCAGATTGGTTTTCTCACTAGACCCTGCAGGGTTAGTTTTCTCCAAATAGGGATAACAATTCATTAAAAATAACATCCCTACTTATTATGAGTTTCATTCCTTTTGGTTCTAAGGACCACAACCTATATCCTTTAACCCCATCACCATACCTTAGAAATACACATTTTCTAGACCTTGGGTAAAGTTTATCATCCTTTTGATGTGCAAATATAGCACACCCAAAAGTCCTAAGGTTGCTCAACTCAGGGGGTTTTCCACTCCACATCTCTATGGGAGTCTTAAGGTCTAAAGCCCTAGAGGGTGATCTATTAACCAAATATGCAGCTGTAGACACAGTTTCTCCTCAAAAATATTTTGGTAAACCGGATCCTATTAACATGCACCTAACTTTTTCTATAAGGGTTCTATTCATCCTCTCAGCAACTCCATTTTGCTAAGGTGTTTTACAACCGTTCTATGCCTTAGAATGCCATTTAATTAACAGAATTTATCAAAATCCTTATTACAAAATTCTAGGCCATTATCGGTTCGTAAAGCCTTAACTACCCTACCCATTTGAGTCTTCAGCAACTTTTTCCATACCACAAATTTATTCAAAGCATCTAATTTATTTTTAAGCAAATAAACCCAAACTTTTCTTGAAAAATCATCAATTAAAGAAAGAAAGTAAAAGTTATCTCCCTGTGTTGGTGTTCTTGCTGGTCCCCAAAGGCCCGAATGAATGTGGTCAATAATGCCCTTAGACTTGTGCACTCCGGTGTTGAAGCTGACCTAGTGTTGCTTCCCAAGAACACAACACTCACAGAAATACAATTTCTCGACTTTGTCACCACCAAGTAGACCATCCTTGTTGAGAACTTGTAGTCCCTTTTCACTCATATGTCCCAAGCGAGTGTGACAAAGAGCTGCTTTATCCATCTTAGCCATCATGCTTGCTGCTTGATCATTGATTTCAGTCTCTCTGATCATCTCATAAAGTCCATCCTTTATTACTGTTTTGATCACTATCAAAGATCCCTTGGTCACCTTGATCTTTCCTCTCTCTGCCTTGTATGTATACCCCATGGAATCCGGTTGCCCCAATGAGATCAAATTCCTCCTCAAATCCGGAAGATACCTTACATTTCGTAGCAGCCTTGTGATTCCATCAAACATCCTCAACTGGATGTCTCCAATCCCCCTCACTTGGCAAGAAGTGTCATTCCACAAGAAAACCTTTCCATCATTGATTTCCTTGAAGTTCTTGAACCAATCCTTGTGAGGGCACATGTGATAAGTGCACCCGAAATCTAGGATCCATTTCTCACTGCCTTGCCTCCTGCTCACATTTGAGCACACAATAAGAACATCATCTTGATGTTCTCTTTTGGCAACCGAAGTCTCTCTATTGTTGGTATGACTTCTCCCTCTTTCATCCCACAACCTCTTCTTGCAATCTTTCTTGAAGTGACCCTCCTTGTTGCAGTAGAAACACTTTTTTCCTCCAAATCTTGGTTTAGAATGTGCTCTCCCACGGCTCTGCCCTCTACCCTTTGATTTCTCCTAGTAGTTGCCATGGTTGCTACTGCCATTTCAAGTTACTGGCCTTCATCTAATGATCAACCCTTCTCCACTTGATGCTTCCCTCATCTTGGCTTTTAAATCATGAGCCCTTATGGCATTGATCACAATTTCCTTGGTTAAAGTATCTCTTCCATACTCAATAGCATTAATCAAATTATCAAAATAATCAGGAAAAGAATTCAACAAAATAACAGCCAATTGTTCATCCGGGAATGTAATGCTACAGCTATTCAAATCTTGAACTAGCTTATTAAACAAATCAAGATTATCTTGCAACTCTTTACTAGGATCTATTTTAAAAGCAAAGATTCTTTTAAGAAGATAAATCTTATTAGGGAGAGTTTTGGTAAGAAACAACTCATCTAGTTTTTTCCATATGACAGCAGGATCTTCCGAGTCTCCGCACTCCCTTGTAACACTATCCAACATGTGCAAGAAAATGGTACTGTATGCCATCTTTTTCATCTCAATCCGCTAGTCCTCTGTGGTATTTGCTGGAAAAGCATCATCTTCTCCAATAGCCAAGTCCACCTTTTGTTGCATAAGAACAACCTTGATCTTCTGCTTCCAAAGGGCAAAGTCTCTCTTTCCATCAAACTTCTCAACAATGAAATTTGAAGCCATCTTTGCGGGGAAAATCCCAGATTTATGCAGTACCCACAAATGCTTTCCAACTTCTTCTAAACCTCAAGAATATGATCGAAGATAGATCTCAATACCGTTCTTGAACACCCTCAAGAACACGATCTGATCTTGTTCTTTACTCCGTTCTTGAATCACCCAAGAAGTTGATATTTGATTCTTGGAGTATTGACTCCGTCACCTTCTGTTCTTGCTCCGATACCCGCTCACCAAAGCTATGAGAACACTATTGGGAAACCACCTCTCAAGATGCCCAGGTGATGGTCTTCCAAACACCCAAGTCTAGAATGATTTGTACAAACAAATACATCAACCAAAGCAAGAAAGAAACAACACAACAATTGTTATCGAGGTTCGGCAATAGCCTACGTCCCCGTGAGTTCCTCTGAACTCTCTGCACTAAACCAATGAGTTCTTACAAGTTACAACAACTCCACTCTAAGAAACCTCAAGTTCTTGAAGAATCAAGAAGAGAAGAAAGAAAGTGATAGAACTATTACAAAAGCACTCTACCCATAATCTATACTACTTCTCTCTTTACAACCAATCTTTCTTTTGAGGTCTATTCTAGTGCCTCTTTGTGTTTTGTGTCTTTGCACTCTCACACTTGCACTTTAACTCTCTTGTATGATGATCGCTTGTATGTCACAATGTGTTATATATATTTGAGATTGAAGCTTGGTGACCTTTTATATAGTGCACCAACTTCTTGACCAATCTTAAGGGTCAATATCCACCCTTAGATCTTGAGGACCAATCAACCTTAGGCCTCCATCAATCCTAAGGGATGCTGTGCATTTTGAACATGCTTCTACGCACCTTATAAAGGCTGAACCAATGTGCATCAGTGAGCCTTCAGGTCACGGTCTAGAACAGGGCAAATCGTGGCCTAGAGCAGGGCTGGATCTCCTCTACTCCTCACCTTTCTGGGAGCTGCAGCCTGGGGGAGGCTGAGCCGCAGTGCACACCTTCTCCAGGCATCCTCCATGCTGGGTGCTATGGCCTAGGAAGAGCGGGGCCGCGGCGCACATAGGTGTGCACTCCTTTAACATGCTGAACTTCATTCTTCCATCTCCCGTTTAATCCTTTGACAAACTCCAACAACATTCACATGTCATTCTCATCTCTCTTGTTGAGATGATCACCTGTATGTCACACACCTATTGAGATTGAAGCTAGGTGGCTTTATATAGTGCACCACTTCTTGAACCTATCTTGAAGACAATCTCAACCCTTAGATCTTGAGGACAAATCAATCATAGCCCTCCAACAAGTCTAAGTGATCCTGTGCGTTTTGATCATGCTTCACGCACTATCTCAAAGTGCCCAAAAAGAAGCTTCAGGTGTGCCTGGCGCCGCAACCCAGAACAAGGTAGGCCGCGGCTCAAGCCAAGGCACACCACCTCCACCTTCTGGGCGCCGCAGCGCACCTTCCTTGTGCTGCAGCGCACACCTTTGCGTGAAAAACTCCACTTGCTGGGCGCTGAATTTTTACTCTTTAGTTCTTAGACAAATCCCAACAGTAGTGTTAGGTGTCTTTTGATGTTTTACTATATGAGTGGTCCTCTTTCTCTTTTTATTCATTCGTTCCATTACTTTGGGAGAAAAGGACATTTTCACAGACGTGACTATTCATCAGACATTAATTCGATTTTATTACATTATCAATATATTCAAGTTCATATTTCTTGATCGTTTATAGTAAGTTAACAATTGATGTGTCTGCACATATAAGGTGAATCTCATTTACAAAATAGTTTCCCTCAAGCAAAAAAAAAAAAAAAAAAAAAAAAAAAGAGTACTAAGCCGACAATTTTTAAGAAAATCAATCAATCTTTCCATCCTATCAAAAGCTCTCTTATTCAGCTAACCAACAAATGGAGGATGGGATCAATGCGATGAGCTTCTTTTTTTTTTGCTTGAAGCTTGAAAAATTGTTCCATGCCCAAATCTCCTCACCACAGACTCACTACTCACGCAATAAAGCCTCCAAACCTGATAAATTTAAAACAAAGAAACACAACTCATAATCCATGAATTTGTCATTGATTTGACTACTTATTTACCACTGCTGGAAATGAGTCATATAGTCAATATCTATGGCTGTAAATCAGCTCAATCCGCCCGAGCTCGACTCAATTTCGGCTTGACTTTTAACTCGCTCAAACTCACTAATAATGTTTCATGAACCAATCTCGAGTAGAATTTTTGGCTAATAAAATTCTTGTGCCGAGCTTGAAAATAGTGTGGCTTACCTCAATAAAGCTCGAGCATTTTAAGCTCGTTACTTTTCAAGCCGAGCAATTAATACAATTCGACTCAGCTAGATTTAGATTAAAATATGAATATATTTATATAATACAAAAGACTTTAAATCCAAGGTCTACTAGACACTATAACAAGACCATATGTCATTTCTCATGAATCAAATAGTTTAATGACCATGTAGAGCCATTAAACAAAAGAGAAACTTGTAGAAGGGAGTAGCCTTTCTCCTTTCCTCCTCCCTAAGCATGGTTTTAGTTATTACAATCATCATCATCTTAACATACAGACTTACCTCCGCTTGCTTTTTAGAAGTCAACATGCGACCCATCCTGGGATCAGAATCACTTGCAGTCAAGATTTTGTCGAATAAAGAGACAAGTTGATGCTCTCTGGTTTCTATAGGCTTCTGACCATTTGGCTCAGGAGTTGATGATGTTGGATCGACCCCTCAGTTTCCTGCAACAGAGCACCAACAAAGAGTTAGTAGTCAATGAAAAACAATGATCATCCAGTATAACAGCTTAAAATTGCAAGCTATCAATATACTTTTTGAAAAAAAAAGACCCCACTTCAATGGAATCATAACTGGTGATGTAGAACCACAAGCATAGTATCAACAGAGTGGAAGAATAATTAAAAAGAAACCAAGAAACCAGTACGGTGCAAATCACAGTGGAATCACAAAAAACTAAAAAATATGTATTTATTCGTCAACCAATGCATTAATGTCCAAAACATAATAGGGTGCTCTTATATATGCACAAAAACCTAATTATAAAAGGAAACAAAATATTAAGTCCTAAAACAAATCAAAATCCCTCAAATAGAATCCCTAATTTTAAATCTATTTCTATAATATTCCGTTTAAAATCCTTGATCAGTACTTCATAGTAATCACCCTTCTAGATAGAAGAGTTGGAAAGAAACACACAATTCCATGTTGCTTTCATGGTTCGTCACCAACAAGAAAAATAAAGACGACTTTGAGCCCTGACAGTCTGCTCCTGCAATAGGTGACAATTAAATTCAAGACAAATTAGGTAGAACATTTAGCATAAGTTAAAAGCCTTTCACTCCATCCAAGGTTTTTATAATTTTCAAACTTGTCTCCACCTTGCTTTAAACCAAAGAGAGCAAAATAAAGGAATTTATCTTCCTTTCTCCTTAAAGCAATAAAATAAAGTTTTCATCTTCTATAGGACATTTTTCATTCAAACAGTACACCAACATTTTCATTTAATATATACCTATTTCACTCTCTTGTCCACAAATTCAAAGCGTTAGCAATAATGATTACAGCAGGAAGAAGTTAAAAAAGAAGGAACTACAACATATCAATGGCCTAACAATATACTAGTTTTCTTCCTCCTTCGCTGGGAACCATTATCCCTTCTTCCAAACAGGAAAAAAAATTTAAATTCTGAATTGGATGAGTTTTCCACTGATCATATATCACAAGATCTAAGGACTTGGGAAATTGATTATACTTTTAGTTTTAGCTAATTAATTTGAGGTGGAGTCTTGAGAAAGAAAGTAAGAGTACCATCTGTAATAAGGTCTATTACGGTAAACCTTCCACTGTTTGTTAATAAAACTGAACAACTAGAGGGATATAAAAGATGGATTCTATCAAGTATAGACTTGTCCTAATCTAAGGTAGTACGCTCATGAGCTTGACCTTATTTCACTGTCAAGAAATTATTAAAGACTCCCATCTTGAAGTTTGGCACAAACATATGTACATAGTTTAGTTCCTCATAGTCGTTAATGAGTGTCAATCATATATTCCTAAAAAATATAAGGAGAGTGGGAGTTACTACTGCACTTTCCTTAAGGCCACCCTGTTAGACTTACTTTGGTTACTAGAACTACATTGCAGTGAAGAGACAACTTGAAAAATGTTCAACTCCATAGCTTTCAAAAAGGTTTCTATATGATTTCTATAAAACACGAAAACGAGTTCATCATCATAAGATATTAGTTATTATAGTTTCACTAAAAAGATATCAAAATTAGCATCAAATTTTGAAACAAAATTTATTTGCTGCAAAAACTATAAGTTTTTAGCGTAATTTTATTTCACTGCAACAAACTTAACTCATTCCAACATCATTGCTTTCTGTTGCCATATTCTTAATCTATTGCAGCATCATGGTGTCATGCTGCTACATGTCTAACTTATGGCAACATTTTTTTCATGCTGCTATAGATCTTAACCTATTGCAACATCATTATTTCTTGTTGCTATATAACAAATTTCAAGCGGGTTACCCTCCAAGGCAAGAACAGATTCTTTTAAGTTATTTCACCCTTACAAGATCAAAACCCTTTTCACGCAGTTCTCATATTGCCTACAGCATAAGGAACATGATTACTTATCATCATTTTTACATCTTTTCTCAACAAAGTACAAGGGTATTTCAAAATATTTAATTTAAGTCAATGCTGGATGATTGTTTATAATACCTTAGGTTACCTGTGTTTTGTACTATCTTGACAGTTTTCATTCATTCGTATTTTTAGATAAACATTAACATTTAACAGTGCAGGCCTAAATTTTGATAATTGTTTTAAATCGATCCTGCAATTTTATAGTTTCATCACTCATAAGTGAAATTTTTACATGACTTTTAGTACTCTTTTACTTATTAAAATTGTTACTTTTCCTTTATTTATTTTGATTTTTTTTTATTTTATTTGCATGTGCCACATTTTTTCGTATTTTGTGTTATATTTCATTTTAGTTACTTTTCAATTTCAAATTTTCCTAGTAGTAGAAATATTTCTCATTTGAACTGCACTTTTTCTTATTTTGTGTTATATTTATTTTTAGTTACTTTCTTATTTCATGTTTTCCTAGTAGTAAAAGTATTTCCCATTTCAGTGTCTTTCTTTTTTCTAGAAGGAGTAGTATTCTTCTACTTTCCTTTTGTTTTCTAGGAGTGTGCCTATATAAGGCTGGCTGCTCTTGCCTTGTAAAGACAACAGATTTTTCCTAGATAAGAGAATAAGGAGAGAGAAGAAGAAGAACGTAGCTGCTATTGGTGATCAAGGAGATTCATCTACATAGAAGACTCTTCAAGATTACTGTTGTTCGCTTTCATTCTTCAGTCTTCCGATCTTTCATGTTTGAATATTTATTTTGTTTTTAATTTTAGGATTATGTCTAGCTAATTTTATTTTTGGTTAAGGTGATTTCAAAGCCCTAGACATGATTTTATGATTGAATATTAAGAGATTATTATCTATATTTCTAATAAAATTGTTTATGCTCTTCCACAAGAATTGTTTATGATTATTATTTTATTTTATTCGGGGTGGCCAACCAAATGAAATAGGGTAATTATCTATTGCTAGGTTAGGAAATTTGATCCGTAATTGTCTTGAATTTCTAATCACTGGTAGCAATTAGTAATCACTGATGATGGAATATTTTCGTGTGATTATTATGTGAAACATAATTCAAGATAAATGAACCGAGCTTATGCGTTTGTTTCTTGGACCAACATATCTTTTTTAACCTAATGTTTCTATTAAATTAAATTTAGAGAGCTTATTCTAGGTTATTTAATAGATAGAGATTGAGTAAAGAGCTTGTTTTACTTAACAACAAACCAAAGAAAGATTGGGGTAATAGAGCTTATTATTATCTACGGTTGATAATTTTATTAGGAATGTCGGGATAACTCTGATATTGATTCATCATTTCATGTATAGTGGTGGTGAATGATCCTTTGACCAGTTTTCTCATTATTATTACAAAGTTTATTTAATTTTGAATCATATTTTAGTTGTCTTTCATTATTCGTAATTTTTAGTTAATCATTTAAAAAACCTCCAATTAGTTTATTAGGTTGTTTTGAATTTAATTTAGTTTAATTATTTTTTTTTCTTCTTTTAACAATTAAGTGTTTAATTGAATTAATTTACAATCCTCTATGGGAAATGACCTTTGCTTTCCACTATATTTCATACGATAATTTTTAGACCAAGGAATTAATTTACATGTCTGTTTTTGGCGTGACAAATTTTGGTGTTGTGTCGCTAGGATTGTTAAATTAATTAGTTAAATTGCTTATTTGTTAATTTTTATTTTTATTTTTTAGTTTTTTATTTTTTTTTCTTAGTTTGTTTTTCTTATTCTTTTTTTTTTTGGTAAATTTGAATGTATCGGAGTCTCTACAACTTAAGATCAAAATGACCAATCTCAAAAACATTGATCGAGTAGTCTATACCACTCTCCCATCTAGTTCGTCAGGTGACTCATCAACTGATTCAGACTACTCTGATTACGAGGAGATGACACTAAATAACCAAACACTTAAGGATTTGGCAACGCTGAACATTGATCAACAACCATTATGTATTGAGTATCATACTCTGAAGGTTGTTTTTGAACTCAAATCGGGAATGATTAATCTCTTGTCGACATTCCACGATTTTGCAGGAAAAGACCCAAATGAGCATCTGAAGGAATTTCATGTGGTGTGTTCAAGCATGAAATCGACTGGAATTTCTAAAGAGCAAGTCAAGTTGAGAGCCATTCCATTCTCTCTTGCTGATTTAGCAAAGGAATGGCTCTACTATTTACCTTCCAGCACTCTAACCACATGGAATGATATGAAGAGGCTATTTCTGGAGAAGTATTTCCCTGCATCAAAGGCTGCCGACATCAGGAAGGAAATATGTAGTATTCGGTAGTACAATGGAGAATCACTTTATGAATATTGGGAGTGTTTTAAGAAACTCTGTGCTAGCTGCCCTCACCACCAAATTAGTAAACAACTCTTCATCCAATATTTCTATGAGGGATTAATGCCAATGGAGAGGAGTATGATTGATGCTGCTAATGGGGGAGCCTTAGTGGATAAAACTCTAGAAGCCGCAAGGTATTTGATTGCAAACATGGCAACTAACTCCCAATAGTTCAGTAGCCGGCATGAACCACCACCACCACCAAAGAAAGTGAATGAGGTAGGGACAACAACAATTGAGCAACAACTTGGCCACCTCACTTCACTCGTGCAAAAAATGGTTGTGGGGAACATGCAACAAGCCAAACCATGTGCAGTTTGTTCAATGATAGGGCATCCAACTAACATGTGCCCAAAATTTGCAAGAAGGCAACACAGAGCAAGCTAACGCCATGGACGGATTTCCAGGTCAATAAAGGTAGAGATACGACCCTTTCTTCAACACCCACAATGCTGGATGGATGGATCATCCTAATTTTAGCTATGGGGGAAATCAACAAAATACTCCAAATGCCATTCTCAATCAGCCATCAGGATTTAATCAACAAAGCTAAACCTCAACCTACTCCATAAAACTCAGGTACATCTCTAGAAGATATAGTAAAAGCCCTTGCTACCAATACAATGCAATTTAAACAGGAAACCAAGGCAAGTATCCAGAGTTTAGAGAATCAAATGAGCCAACTGGCTACAACAGTGAGTAAGTTAGAAGCACAAGGATTAAGAACACTCCCATCTTAGACTGTGGTTAACCTAAGGGAGAATGCTAGTGCAGTTACATTGAGAAGTGAAAAGCCGCTTGAAACTTCACCAGATACATTATCAAGCATGCCATCCACAAAGGAAGAACAAAAAAAGAAAGTCATTCTGGAGGAAGATGAAGATGAACCATCCACTGATAATTTGTCATCCCCCAAGGTAAGTGCAAAAAGGCCTAACTCTTCCTATGTTACTCCTCTACCTTTTCCCAGAAGGTTTACTAAGTCTAAAAAGGAGGAGCAAGATAAGGAGATTATGGAGACCTTCCATAAGGTGGAGGTAAATATACCTCTTTTGGATGCAATAAAGCAGGTGTCACGCTATGCCTAGTTCTTGAAAGAATTGTGGACCAATAAACAAAAGCTGAAAAAGAATGAGCAAATAAGTGTGGGAGAAAATGTCTCAGCAGTGCTACAAAGGAAGCTTCCACCCAAGTGCAAAGATCCAGGCACTTGCACCATTCCTTGCACAATCAGTAATACCAGGTTTGAAAAAGGTTATGTTAGATTTATGAGCATCAATTAATGTGATGCCTTATTCTATTTATACTTCTTTAAATCTTGGACCACTTGAGGAAACTGGTGTAATTATACAACTTGCTAACCGTTCTAACACTTATCCAAAGGGAGTTGTAGAGGATGTTTTGGTGCAGGTAAATGAAATAGTCTTTTCGACGGATTTTATGTTTTAGAGATGGAGGATGAGACATCTCCAAACCTAACACCGATACTGCTAGAAAGACCATTCTTAAAAACTGTGCGGACAAAGATAAATGTTCATGATGGGACTCTCACTATGGAATTCGATGGGGAAGTTATTCGTTTCGATATCTATGAGTCCATGAAATATCCTAGTGATTTACATTCTATATTTGCAGTTGACATTATTGATTCTTTAGCATAACAATTATTTGAGTTGACTAGCAAAGACGATTTGAAGGTCGCCATTAGTGAGCACTTGGAGATAGAAACTCCTAAGAGGCCGAAACGGGATGTACAAGTAACTGAAGATGTAGAGGAAGCTGTGGCATTCTTGGGATCCCTACCACAAATGAGGTATGATGATTTGTTCCTTGAATTATCCATATCTGATGAGAAACTTTTACCTTCTGTGATAAAAGCACCTAACTTGGAACTAAAACCCCTTCCAGAGCATCTTAAGTATGTTTACCTGGGTAAGAATGACACATTTCCTATGATCATTGCCAAGAACCTCTCAGATTTATAAGAAGAGAAGCTTATTCGAGTGTTTAAAGATCACAAGACGGCTATTGGTTTGACAATTGTATATATCAAAGGAATTAGCCCTTCTATGTGCATGCACCAAATATTGCTAGAAAAGGAATCGAAACCTACCAGAGAGGCACAACGAAGATTAAACCCGCCTATGATGGAGGTGGTCAAAAAGAAGATATTGAAGCTCCTAGATATGGGGGTAGTTTACCCAATCTCGGATAGCAAGTGGGTGAATTCGGTATAAGTGGTTCAAAAGAAATCCCGTCAAGAACAAAGATAATGAGCTAGTTCTGACCAGTTTCCAAACCGGATGGCGAGTTTGCATCGACTACCGAAAACTCAATTCGGTAACTTGCAAAGACCACTTTCCTCTGTCGTTCATTGATCAAATACTTGAAAGGTTAACCAGTCATTCTTACTACTATTTCTTTGATGGTTATTCAGGCTATAACCAAATTGTGATCACACTGGAAGACCAAGAGAAGACGACATTCACTTGTCCATTTGGTATATTTACCTACCGACGCATGCCTTTTGGTCTTTGCAACACTCAAACAACTTTCCAACATTGTATGGTTAGTATTTTTTTTGAATATGTTGAGAACGTCATAAAGGTATTTATGGATGATTTTAGTGTCGATGGTGATTCTTTTGATAAATGTCTTGATAACTTTACACTCGTTCTTAAATGTTGCATGGAAGCTAACCTTGTATTAAACTGAGAAAAATGCTATTTTATGGTAGATCAAGGTACAGTATTAGGACATGTTATATCTTCTAGAGGTATTGAGGTTGATAAATCTAAGATTGATCTTGTTCATTCCTTACCGCATCCCACTATTGTGAGGGAGAATCACTCTTTTCATGGTTATGCAGGATTTTATCGCATGTTTATCAAGGATTTTTCAAAGATAGCATTGCCCTTGTGCAAGTTCAGTAGCCGGCACGAACCACCACCACCACCAAAGAAAGTGAATGAGGTAGGGACAACAACAATTAAGAAACAACTTGCCCACCTGATTATGTCCAAAACATAACGCGGTAGTTGTAGTATAGTTTTGGGGTGTTGATTCCACAAGGAAACAAGTTAATTACAAAGGAAGGTGTGAACCTTAACACAAATGATAAAAGACCAAATGAATCTGAGTTTGTTTGAGAAAAAGGGTAATTATGTAAATAGGGTTTGAAATATAATTAAGAATGACAAGGTTCCAAAAATCCTCCCTAGGCTCGTTGCTCTAATCCTAACTTGATTCAGTTGTTTTTATCTCGATTGCTAGTTTCACATCCCAAACAGGCAATCGGCATATATTCAATTAAAGTGCAATTATAAATCATAATGTAATTGTTATGAATTATTCTCTAATTTTAAGTACACATGACCCAACTTATAAATTATCAAAAGACGACGATATATTTAACGACAATACCGCATTAATGGACAAATCTATAAAAGAGGTCTACTGGACTCAATCATATCCAAACAGATACACATAAGAAAAGCATGATTGAACTTATATGGAAAGGAAGCATGCAATCACCGGACTAATACAATAATCTACTAAATTAAATTAAAGAATAAAACATAACAATGTTTGATAAAAATAATACCAACTACAACTGAACCAAATAAAGGAAAATAAGAACAACTACACCTAGAGATTCATCCCTTCGCCTTGCTTGAAGATTAGCTGGCCATAGAGCTCATGCCTCCTTGAGTTGCCTCTGGCCTCTCAACGGTCATCCTCAGCTTGCCCTCCAAATTTTGTACTTCAGATTCCTCTTAAAGGCCCTCTGGATTTACTCCTAAAGGCCCTCTAGAGTCACTCTCTAATGATCTCAGAAGATGATCTTAGAATAGCTCCAATTGGTTGATTTTAGCTAAGCAAAGTGGGTCTTTATATAGGCAAACTCCCGGAATGCTATGTGTTATCTAGCTGATGTGGGATACTGTCCGGGTGCGCTCGATCGCAGCCCAAGTGTGATCGATCGCACATGCGCTCGATCGCACTGCATGTGCTCTCGATCGCACTGCATGTGTTCTCGATCGCATGTGCGCTGCAGAGTACCTTGGTCGATGTGAGATGTGCGCTCGATCGCACTGCTTGTGCGCTCGATCGCAATACAGGCAGCAATCCCTCTTGTCCTTCCAGAAGCATGGGATTTTGGCATTTTAAGCAACGATCGCTTCTTTTTCTCTTTTAAACTCAAAGTACCTGAAAATTCACTAAAATAAGTCAGTGGTCCAATAATATCACTTTAGAGTTATAAACACATAAAAGCACAATAAAGACCGAGATCAGTCCTAAAATGCCAATAATTAATCACTGTTGAGATGCATTTTATGACTCTCATCATAACCCCCAACTAGCTTATTGCTAGTCCCTAGTAATTCAAGCGAAATTAAGAGATGAATTCTATGGTGGGAATCAAAGTAAATGAAAAGCAATATTAGTGTTAACCAAGAGTAATTAACATTTTGTCTCAAAAATTGCACATAACACACGACACAAAGAATCATTAAATTTCACCCAAATCCAAAAGTAATTCAAACATCAATCTTAAAATTGTTATTGACTCTTAACATCCATCTTACCACAAACCATTAATCCAAACATCCGGATGATTTTATGCATAACATTCATGAATACAAATCTTGGTCTCTAAAAACATAATAAATAGCGTGATATCAATAACAAAAACAAGCTCCATATGTTTACATTTCAAACCACTCTCCACTATTGTAGAAAAATCACACTACATTGGATCAAAAGGTCTTTAATAAGCTTGTAACGTTAGGCTAAGGTAAAGGCTAAAGAAGAATGGGAAAGATTCACAAGTAAAAGAACTCAATCTCTTAGATTTAAACACAATCACTTTAAGCACTTGATAACCTTTACTTCCACACCCAACTCTTTCAACCATTTTTCGAGCATTTCTTTCAACAAATCACCATTTTTTCTTTTCTTTTTCTTTCTTTCTTCTTTCTTTGCCATAATTCATTTTATTTATTTATTTTGGCACATAACCATTCACCTTCTTTTTCATCATTTTTTTTTCTTATCTTTTCCACAACCCCTAACTTATCTCCTTTAATGTACTTGGGTTGTGGTAGTGATATTTTTTCATATTTCCACCCTTACTCCTTTTAAGTACTTCTCACAACATGTGTATAACTAAGTTCTTTTAAAAGAAAGGTAAGGATAAAATATTTTTTGGCTCATAAAGGTAAGTAAATGGTTTATCCAAAGGAGCAAGGCTCAATTTTTCTTTTCAAGAAAAAGGCTCAAATAGGTGACTAGTGATAAATATAGCAATGGTAGGTTTGAAAGGCTCAAACGGTTCAAAAATGGCCTATATCATATCCTAAGCAGTGTGCATTCTAGGAATTTGCCTCAAGTGGTTATCAGGTAAGTTCTAAAGCTTGTCGAGACCGCAAAATATTCATAAAATAAACACACATAAAACTTTTCTAGATGTTATAGTCTAATCCTACAATCTTACCACAAACTAGAGTCTCTAACCAAATGAAGATTGATGCTTAAATTAATTTCAAACTGAAGCAAGATTTAACTTCTTTTACATGCTATCTGCTATCTCAATTATGCTCATATCATTGACATGAAAATTGACTCTAAGGCTAACATAAAGCATGCTAAACAAAAACAAAGATGGCACCAAGCAGTTCAATGATATGCAATAAGAAATGTATATCTTCCACCCCCAACTTAAGATAAGCATTGTCCTCAATGAAAAAGCAAAAGTTAAGGAAACTCCCTTTTTAACCAACGGTGCGTGGAGTTGAAAGTTGTGCACGATCATTTGAACTACTTCGTTTATTTATCCCTAAAAAATAAATAACTAAAGTAAAACTGGAAAATAACAAAATAATAATAATAAACAAGAAAAAAGAAATATGGAAAATAATTAAAATAAAAGGTTCCGTTGTGAGTTGTCTCTCATGAGCACTAAGTTTTACGTCTTCAGCCAGACGCTCTTATTTCCTCCTAGAAAAACATAGGTTGAATGCACCCGTCACTACTTCATTGCCAAATTCGGTGCTTCTATGCTTGGGAGGGGCCTCAAGGATGTCATCAGTAACATCCGCAAATTTTGGCTCGATGTGTGCTCTGGTGAAGCCATGAGTGAGGGTGGACTCCAATGGATTGAGGTGCTGGACCTTTTCTATGAATGAATCCATCATGTATGCTTGGTGGCTTTCGTCCACATCCTCTGATTTCTTCGTTGTTGGGATGTGTAAGGACTTACCACTTACTGTCTTAATGGCATTCACCTCCTTCAAATTCTGTTGTGCCAGGTGCTGACCATGGGATGTGGACTGAGCTTGAGCAGGGAACTTACCTTGCTCAGTCACACTCAAGTAGCTTATTAATTTGGACACTTGGCTCTTAATTTTTTTATGCTCTTCCATCACCTGCATAAATAATGTTTCAAACCTTTGGTTTGTCTTACCTTGTGCCTCTATAAAGGCATGTAAGGTGTCTTCTAGTGAGTTCCTAGAGGATGAGGGTGCATGATAAGGTGCAGGGGATGATCTAGGGGGCTATGCATGCTGGTTTTCAAATTTCCAACTGAAGTTGGGGTGATTTCGCCACGTCGGGTTATAAGTGTTAGAGAAAGGTGCAAGAGGCTTCTTGTACATGCCTAAGGCAGTACATTATTCCTCATAAAACCCTCTCATATCAGCAAATATGGGGCATTCTTGGAGGAGATGATCTACTCCGCCACACACAAAACACAGCTCTAAAAACTTGGCATGATTAGCCGCATGTGTTGGCTTTGAGCCCTTAGTTTTCAATGCTTCTAACTCCCTAGTGAGCATCTCGACCTTGGCCTTAAGGTTATCCTCTTCCCTAAGATGGTAAATTCCACCACCATTTGGGTTCCCTATAGGTCGTGACCTATTTGTGCTTTCAGTAGCACTAGGTCCAGTCCAAGTGTGAGCTTTTTCAGCAAGCTCATTGAGGTACTCTATGGCCTCATCAGGATCTTTCTCCAAGAACCCACCATTACACACCATCTCTATGAATTGGTGCTCTCTATATGTAAGTCCCTCATAAAAATAACTCACCAAGCGCCAACTCTCATATCCACGGTGAGAGCACTCAATAACTCCTTAAATCTCTCCCAAGACTGGTATAAGGTCCCAATATCTTTTTGTGCAAAGGTGGAGATCTGCCTTTTTAAAGCGTTGGTCTTATGTTGGGGAAAGTATTTGCTAAAGAAAGCCTGAGTCATCTCAGTCCACGACCCAATAGATCGTGGTCTTAGTGAGTATAGCCAACTCTTAGCTCTATCCTTCAAAACAAAAGGAAAGAACTTAAGCCTCACAATGTCATCGGCTTCGTCTTGACTATAAAAAGTCGCAACTACTTCCTCAAACTCTCTAATGTGCACATATGGGTTTTCATTATCCAAGCCATGAAATTTAGGGAGTAATTGAATCATCCCTGGTTTAAGATCTAATTGACGAGTATTGGCTGGAAACATGATGCAGGATGGTATGGCTGTGCGTGTAGGGTGGAGGCAATCCTCAAGTGTCCTAGCAACATTCTCATTATGGTTATCGGCTATGTTAACACAATCCTCTAAATTCTCACTTGGGTTTCCACTATTGGTTGATCTAGGCAAGGTTTCACTACCAAACTCGGAAGGAGAGGGTAATTCTAGTTCGGGTCCTCTAATGAATCAACCTCGCAAATTTCTCTGTCTAAACATACACCATATGAATCAGAAGGGAAATAAATAAAACAAAATAACTCAGAAAATCAAAACTAAGGTAAAGAAACAATATTACCGTATTTACAAACTATTGAAAAGAAAAATATTTACATTTCTTCTATCATCATGTCAAAAGTTGACAATCTTCTTTGTACTTAAGCGCGTTTCCCCGGCAACGACGCCAAAATTTGATTACGCCCAAAACATAACGCGGTAGTTGTAGTATAATTTTGGGGTGTCGATTCCACAGGGAAACAAGTTAATTACAAAGGAATGTGTGAACCTTAACACAAACGATAAAAGATCAAATGAATATGGGTTTGTTTGAGAAAAAGGGTAATTATGTAAATAGGGTTTGAAATATAATTAAGAATGACAAGGTTCCAGAAATCCTCCCTAGGCTCGTTGCTCTAATCCTAACTTGATTCAATTGTTTTTATCTCGATTGCTAGTTTCACATCCCAAACAAGCAATCGGCATATATTCAATTAAAGCGCAATTATAAATCCTAATGTAATTGTTATGAATTATTCTATACTTTTAAGCACACATGACCCAACTTATAAATTATCAAAAGACGACGATGTATCTAACGAAAATATCGCAGCAATGGACAAATCTATAAAAGAGGTCTACCGAACTCAATCACATCCTAACAGATACACATAAGAAAAGCATGACTGAACTTATATGGAAAGGAAGCATGCAATCACCGGACTAATACAATAATCTACTAAATTAAATTAAAGAATAAAACATAATAATGTTTGATAAAAATAATACCAACTACAACTGAACCAAATAAAGGAAAATAAGAACAACTACACCTAGGGATTCATCCCTTCGCCTTGCTTGGAGATTAGCTGGCCATAGAGCTCATGCCTTATTGAGTTGCCTCTGGCCTCTCAATGATCATCCTCAGCTTGCCCTCCAAATTTTATACTTCAGATTCCTCTTAAAGGCCCTCTGGATTTACTCTTAAAGGCCCTCTAGAGTCACTCTCTAATGATCTCAGAAGATGATCTTAGAATAGCTCCGATTGGTTGATTTCAGCTGAGCAGAGTGGATCTTTATATAGGCAAACTCCCGGAATGCTATGTGTTATCTAGCTAATGTGGGATACTGTCCGGGTGCGCTCGATTGCAGCCCGAGTGCAATCGATCGCACATGCGCTCAATCGCACTGCGTGTGCGCTCGATCGCATGTGTGCTGCAGAGTACCTTGGTCGATGTTGGATGTGCGCTCGATCCCACTGCTTGTGCACTTGATCACAATGCAGACAGCAATCCCTCTTATCCTTCCAGAAGCATGGGATTTTGGCGTTTTAAGCAACAATCACTTCTTTTTCTCTTTTAAACTCAAAGTACCTGAAAATTCATTGAAATAAGTCAGTGGTCCAATAATATCACTTTAGAGTTATAAACACATAAAAGCACAATAAAGACCGAGATCAGTCCTAAAATGCCAATAATTAATCACTGTTGAGATGCATTTTATGACTTTCATCACCACCTCACTTCACTCGTGCAATAAATGGCTGTGGAGAACATGCAACCAGCCAAATCATATAGAGTTTGTTTGATGATAGGGCATCCAACTGACATGTGCCCAAATTTGCAAGAAGGCAACACGGAGCAAGCTAACGCCATGAGCGAATTTCTAGGTCAACAAAGGTAGAGATATGACCTTTTCTTCAACACCTACAATGCTGGATGGAGGGATCATCCTAATTTTAGCTATGGAGAAATCAAAAAAATGCTCCAAATGCCATTCTCAATCAGCCACCAGGGTTCAATCAACAAAGGATGCAACACCCATACCAAATTAAACTTCAACCTACTCCACAAAATTCAGGTACATCTCTGGAAGATATAGTAAAATCCCTTGCTACTAATACAATGCAATTTAAATAGGAAACCAAGGCAAGTATCCAGAGTTTGGAGAATCAAAGGAGCCAACTGGCTACAACAGTGAGTAAGTTAGAAGCACAAGGATCACGAAAACTCCTATATTAGACTATGGTTAACCTAAAGGAGAATGCTAGCACAGTCACATTGAGAAGTGGAAAGCCGCTTGAAACTTCACCACATACACTATCAAGCATGCCATCCACAAAAGAAGAACAAAAAAAGAAAGCTATTCTGGAGGAAGATGAAGACGAACCATCCACTGATAATTCGTCATCCCCCAAGGTAAGTGCAAAAATGCGTAACTCTTCCTATGTTACTCCTCCACCTTTTCCCAGCAGGTTTACTAAGTCTAAAAAAGAGGAGTAAGATAAGGAGATTATGGGGACCATCCACAAAGTGAAGGTAAATATACCTCTTTTGGATGCAATAAAGCAGGTGCCGCGCTATGCCAAGTTCCTGAAAGAATTGTGCACCAATGAACAAAAGCTAAAAAAGAATGAGCAAATAAGTGTGGGAGAAAATGTCTCAGCAGTGCTACAAAGGAAGCTTCCACCCAAGTGCAAAGTTCCAGGCACTTGCACCATTCCTTGCACAATCGGCAATACCAGGTTTGAAATGGTTATGTTAGATTTATGAGCATCAATTAATGTGATGCCTTATTCTATTTATACTTCATTAAATCTTAGACCACTTGAGGAAACTGGTGTAATTATATAACTTGCTGACCGTTCGAACACTTATCAAAAGGGAGTTGTAGAGGATGTTTTGGTGCAGGTAAATGAAATAGCCTTTTCGACAGATTTTGATGTTCTAGAGATGGAGGATGAGACATCTCCCAACCTAACACTGATACTACTAGAAAGACCATTCCTAAAAACTATGTGGACAAAGATAAATGTTCATGATGGGACTCTCACTATGGAATTAGATGAAGAAGTTATTTGTTTCAATATGTATGAGTCCATGAAATATCCTAGTGATTTACATTCTGTATTTGCATTTGATATTATTGATTCTTTAGCCTAATAATTATTTGAGTTGACTAGCAAAGACGATTTGAAGGATGCCATTAGTGAGCACTTGGAGATAGAAACTTCCAAGAGGCTGAAACGGGATGTACAAGTAACTGAAGATGTAGAATAAGCTGTGGCATTATTGGGATCCCTACCACAAATGAGGTATGATGTTTTGTTCCTTGAATTATCCATATATGATGAGAAACTTTTACCTTCTGTGATACAGGCACCTAACTTGGAACTGAAACCCCTTCCGAAGCATCTTAAGTATGTTTACCTGGGTGAGAATTACACATTACCTGTGATCATTGCCAAGAACCTTTCAGATTTATAAGAGGAGAAGCTCATTCGAGAGCTTAAAGATCACAAAATGGCTATTGGTTGGACAATTGCAGATATCAAAGGAATTAGCCCATCCATGTGCATGCACCGAATATTGCTAGAAAAGGGATCGAAACCTACCAGAAAGGCACAACGAAGATTAAACCCGCCTATAATGGAGGTGGTAAAAAAGGAGATACTGAAGCTCCTAGATGTAGGGGTAGTTTACCCAATCTCGGATAGCAAGTGGGTGAGTTCGGTATAAGTGGTTCAAAAGAAATCCCGTCAAGAACAAAGATAATGAGCTAGTTCTGACCATTGTCCAAACCGAATGGCAAGTTTGCATCGACTACTGAAAACTCAACTCGGCAACTCGCAAAGAACACTTTCCTCTGTCGTTCATCGATCAAATGCTTGAAAGGTTAGCCAGTCATTCTTACTACTATTTCTTTGATGGTTATTCAGGGTATAATCAAATTGTGATCACATTGGAAGACCAAGAGAAGATGACATTCACTTATCCATTTGGTACATTCGCCTACCAACGCATGCCTTTTGGACTTTGCAATGCTCCAACGACTTTCCAACGGTGTATGGTTAGTATTTTTTTGGAAAATTTTGAGAACATTATAGAGGTATTTATGGATGCTTTTAGTGTCTATAGTGATTCTTTTGATAAATATCTTGATAAACTCATTCTTAAACGTTGCATGGAAACTAACCTTATATTGAACTGAGAAAAATGCTATTTTATGGTAGATCAAGGTATAGTATTAGGATATGTTATATCTTCTAGAGGTATTGAGGTTGATAAATCTAAGATTGATCTTGTTCGTTCCTTATCACATCCCACTATTGTGAGGGAGATTCACTCTTTTCTTGGTTATGCAGGATTTTATCACCGGTTTATCAAGGATTTTTCAAAGATAGCATTGCCCTTGTGCAAGTTGCTTTAAAAGGATGTGGCTTTTGAGTTTGATGTGAAGTGCAAATAAGCATTTGAAAAACTGAAGGAGCTATTGACTTCGGCTTCTGTCATCAAACCACCCTCCCTTTTGAGATCATGTGCAACGCCAGTGACTACGCTATAGGTGCTATTTTAGGACAACGAGTGGGAAAGCAACCCCACGCCATCTACTATGCATCCCGGACATTAAATGATGCCCAGCTTAACTACCACGACTGAAAAAGAGCTTTTGGTGGTTATCTTGTTTTAGAAAAATTTTGTTCTTACTTGATTAGTACAAACGAAATCGTTTATTCTGATCATGCAGCTCTTAGTTACTTACTAACTAAGAATGATGCTAAGCCATGTCTCATCCAATGGATACTTCTCTTACAAGAATTCGATTTAGAGATTAAAAATAAGAGAAATAGCGAAAATCTGGTTGCGGATCATCTAAGCCGCTTGATTCATGATGAAGATGCTCTACCACTGCATGAGAATTTTTCGGATGAACAATTATTTTCAGTTGGATTGGTAGCCCTTTAGTACACAGATATTGTCAATTACTTGGTTACTGAGAAGCTATCGATAGATTTGACTCGTGCTATGAAGGACAAGATTAAAGTGGATACAAAGTACTATGTGTGGGATGATCCATATCTGTAGAAGCACTGCTCCGATCAATTGATAAGAAGATGTGTACCCGAATCCAAATTCTCTTCTATTCTTACCTTCTATCATTCTTATGCATGCGGGGTACACTTTAGACCTAAGAGGATGGCACTCAAGGTGCTTGATTGTGGTTTTTATTGGCCCTCATTGTTTAAGAATGCATACCTCTTTTGCAAATCATGTGATCGTTGTCAAAGAATAGGTAACTTAGGTGCCCAGAATTAAATGTCACAAACCCCGATACTTTTTGTTGAGATTTTTGATGTTTGGGGCATTGATTTCATGGGACTCTTCCTATCTTCTTTTGGTAATCTTTATATTTTACTTGCCGTTGATTATGTCTCGAAATTGGTGGAAGCAAAAGCCACCAAAACTGATGATTTTAAAGTTGTTGTAGATTTTGAAAAGTCTAACATCTTTGCAAGGTTCGGAACACCAAAGGCCATGATCACTGACAGAGGTACACACTTTTACAATCAGTTGGTAGAAGCATTGTTGAAGAAGTATAACATCAAACACAAAGTATCCACGACATATCATCCACAAACTAATGGATAAGCTAAAGTGTCAAATCGAGAAGTGAAATCCATACTTGAAAAGACGGTCAACCTGAACAGAAAAGATTGGAGTTCAGACCATCCGATTGAATTAAAGCATAAGGAATTTTGGGTGGTAAAGCAATGCTACATGGAGATGGATACCGCGAGTGAGCAAAGGAAACTCCAACTGCAAGAACTTGAGGAGATACGAAATGATGCCTATGAGAGTGCAATAACTTATAAGGAGAAAACTGAGGTGTTCCACAATAGGATGATTGTGCGAAAAAACTTTAGTGTCGGGAAAAAATTCCTTTCATTCCACTCACGCCTGAAGTTATTTCCCGGTAAGTTACGTTCCCGTTGGGTTGGACCTTTTATTGTTACTAATGTTTTTCCTCACAGTGCAGTTGAAATCAAGAGTTTGATGACCGATAAGGTCTTTAAGGTGAACGGGCATAGACTGAAGTCTTACTATAAGTCGTTTGAGATGCATGATGTAGAGGATGTATCACTCTACGAACCAGCATATATTGATGAGTGAAGAAGGGGTACACGTCGGGCTGTCGACACTAAACAAAGCATTTTTTGGGAGGTAACCCAAGTTTTTTTTAAAAAAAATTTATCTTTAATTTTTATTTAATCCTTTAATTTTGGTTTTCATCTTGTAGGTTTGCATAAGTTTGGGGGCTCTCCAATGTGTTACATGGTTGCACTTTCAAAGGCAACATTCAATTGGAAATAGGGGGAGTACTTCTTACCTTTTCTCATTCTTTTTCTTTTTTCTTCTTTTTTTCTCATTAAGGATAATGTGTTATTTAAGTTTGGGGGAAGAGAGTTTATGTTTAAAAAAAAGAAATTTAAAATTTAAAATAACATTTTTTAAATTTTTTGTTTTTGTTTTTGGTTTGATGAATAAAAAGGCTTATGATAAGAATATGGCTGAAATTGATTATAATTTTTAGGGAAAATTCTTATTGCTCGAGTCTATTTGTTAATCTCTGACTTGATTTTGCTTAATTTGAGATTTTCTTTATTCAATGAATGCTTATCATGATCATTAATTGTTTTGCATACCTAGAGAAATTTTATGTGAATATTGTAAATTTGTATGGTCTCAACAAACTCTAGAACTTGTTTGATGAAAGGCGAAATCCTAGACAAAATATTACTTGGGAAATGGCATTCTTTGAATCGATTGAGCCTTTCAAGCTAACTTATTTATTATCTTTATCCCTAGTCATCCATTTGAGCTTTATTAAATTATACTTTGGCCTTATATTATTTTTTCTTTTTATAAAACATCATATTCCCTACCCTATTTAAGCTTAAACATTGATTTCCTTACCTTTCAAGAGAACTAAGTTTACACAAAGTCAGAAGAGCATGGAAGGTGTGAGAGGTAGAAAGTTTACAAGTAAATTTTATCACAAACCATGCTGTCAAAACCATAAGATTGGGGGTGTGAAAAGTCAACAAGGAGTTGGAAAGTGTAAAAAAAAAAAAGAATTTTTGAATTCTTAGATATATATAAAAAAAGGTTCTTAGATAAAAAAAATGGATCTTTGAAAGAACAATAAAGAGAGGTGTTTTGAGAGATTCAAAGGGTTGAGAAAAAGTGTATGTGTTAGAAGTGAGTATGCTCTATTTATTTTGTTTGTGTTCAAAATTAAGTTCTCTTGCTTTGTTTGAACCCTATCTTTTCTTCGTAGCCCTCACCTTAGCTTTACATTACAAGCCTAATACAGACCTATTGATCTTTGATAATATTTTTGTTCTACATTAGTGGAGAGTGATTTGAAAAGCAAGCCTATGGTGTAATTATCAATTTCATAACTAGAGATCCATTATATATTTACCTATTTGCATAAAATCATCCAGGAAGCTAATAATGAAGTGAGAATGATAGGTATGCATGAATGAAAGGATTAATAATGAGGTGGAACTGAGTTTTGAATTAACTTTTGCACTTGTGTAATATTGAATGATTTATTTGGATTATAAACTTTAGGCAATCTTTGAGGCAACAAATTTTATTAATTAAACCAATTCTTGTTTTTAGTTGTTTTTCTCTTTTTCTTTGTTTGAGGGCTAGCAAATTTTAAGTTTGGAGGAATTTGATAAGTGTAATTTTTATATGATTTTTATTACTCTTTTACTTACTAAAATTGTTAGTTTTCCTTTATTTCTTTTGATTTGATTTTGATTTATTTTATTTTATTTGTATGTGCCGCATTTTTTCTTATTTTGTGTTATATTGTCTTTTAGTTACTTTCCTATTTCATGTTTTCCTAATAATAGAAGTATTTCTCATTTTAGTGTCTTTTCTTTTCCTAGGCTGCACTTTTTCCTATTTTGTGTTATATTTCTTTTTAGTTTCTTTTCTATTTCATGTTTTCTAGTAGTAGAAGTATTTCCCATTTCAATGTATTTCCTTTTCCTAGAATGAGCAGTATTATTGTACTTTCCTTTTCTTTTCTAGGAGTTTGCCTATATACGGCCGACTGCTTTTGCCTTGTAAAGACATTAAATTTTTCCTAGACAAGAGAATAAGGAGAGAGAAGAAGACAAACGTAGCTTCTATTGGTGATCAAGGAGATTCATCTGCATAGAAGACTCTTCAAGATTACTATTGTTAGCTTTCATTCTCAAGTCTTCCCATCTTTCATGTCTTTGAATATTTATTTTGTTTTTAATTTTAGGATTGTGTCTAGCTAATTTAATTTTTGGTTAAGGGTGATTTCAAAGCCCTAGACATGATTTTATGATTGAATATTCAAAGATTATTATCCATATTTCTAATAAAATTTTATATGCTCTTCCATAAGAATTGTTTATAATTATTATTTTATTTTATTTGGGATGACCAACCAAATGAAATAGGATAATTATTTATTAGTAGGTTAGGAATCTTGATTCGTAATTGTCTTGAATTTCTGTTCACTAGTAGCAATTAGTAGTCACTGATGATGGAATATTTTTGTGTGATTATTATGTAGAACATAACTTAAGATAAATGAACTGAGCTTAAGCGTTTGTTTCTTGGACCAACCTATCTTTCTTAACCTAATGTTTCTATTAAGTTAAATTTAGAGAGCTTATTCTAGGTTATTTAATAGATAGAGATTGAGTAAAGAGCTTGTTTTACTTGATGACAAACAAAGGAAAGATTGGGGTAATAGAGCTTATTATTATCCATGGTTTGTAAATTTATCAGGAATTTGAGGATAACTCTGATATTGATTCATCATTTCATGTATAGTGGTGGAGAATGATATTTTGACCAGTTTTCTCATTATTGTTACAAAGTTTATTTAATTTTGAATCATATTTTAGTTGTCTTTCATTTTTCGTAATTTTTAGTTAATCATTTAAAAAACCTCCAATTAGTTTATTAGGTTGTTTTGAATTTAATTTAGTTTAGATTTTTTTTTCTTCTTTTAACAATTAAGTGTTTAATTGAATTAATTTACAATCCTCCCATTTAGTTCGTCAAGAGACTCATCAGCTGATATTCTATTAGTAAAGGGCTTACAAAAATCAGCATATTTAGATTATACACACATAAGAAAGATAATGAATGAGAATTTCGATCACATTAAGAAACTAATAGTATACCTATGTAATTTAATAACTTCCTTATCTGAAATGCCTCTGCAGTACATAACTTCGAAGGTCTTATCATAGTCATAAAGGACAAATATTTTATATGTAATAAGCAAATTATTTCTTTGTATACGAACTAACTAATTTCATAATTTAGCACTCACACACTCACATACTTGGAACATAATGTTGGTAACACAACATCCAAACTACATATTTAAATTTTATCAGTTCAATCTATTGCAGACTTTGCATAACAGTGATAATATTAACTGAGCAGAAGTCATACATGTCTACTTGTATAATAAGACATGAATAGCCAAACACGTGCGTGAAAAATTTACAAACAACAGTAGCCCATAACAACCTAGCAAACATTAGCTAAATGCATTCAGAACTTGATGAGGCATTTTGAATCGAAACAATCATTTCATTGTATTATTGGTATCTATCTATTTCCCTACTTTTTAACTCTAATGACCTGAAAAGTTAATAATATTTACTATATTCAATATTCAATATTCAATCAAAATTCGTTTATACTCAACAAAGGGTAATGGAAAGGGGAAGTAGAGTGAAGAGAAACAGTTTTAGGCATGAATTCTTTGGAGGACAAATAAACGACCGATTTAATACAACAATCCAGGTACAAAACTACAAAGTGGTTGCATCATTATTCTAAATAGAACAAAAAGGATGTCGTTTTAATATGTGAAGCTAGAACAAGATCATTTCACGACAAAACTATAAATGAGAAAATGGTTACTTATTAAAAAAATGGAAAAATGGTAAGACTAACATTTACCAACCATGCTGAAAAACAGTTTTGCTTACCTTATTCTTTTCTTGATAGTGCAAAGCAAATAAATCATTCTTGAAAAAATAAATACCATTAAGACAAATTCCAGTACATAACTATGGCTAAATTCATTTTTATTGTAGTGCTACCAAGGTGGTGTCAAATTCATTTTAAGCTAAGAGGAAACGTTTCTTAGTTCTATTGTTAATTAACTATTTAATTCGCATTAAACTTGGTCGTACTTAATGATGGGTTGAATATATGAATTTTTTAGCATAGAACATAAATTTGCCGTCATTCTAGAAGAAAAATGGGGATTGAATCTTCAACGATGCTTCTTAAGTGTTCATCCATGAAGCTCTCCTCTAATTAATTCACCTCTCTCACTGGAGTTGGAATATTTATTAATTAATAAATAAACATGCTTAGTATTACGAACGAAATCTATAAGGTTACTTTTTCTAAACTTCGAGTAGAATTAAGTTAAAATCATTTGACCGTGATAGTTTATTTTCAAAATACATGAAGTCACATAAAAATTTAAAAAAATATAATTAAATAATTAGTTATAATTCCAACTTGAGTTAAAAAAAATTAATAATAAATTTCATAATCTATTTTCTTTCTTTTAAAACATAACAAATTTATTCCAAACATGCTCTTTAAGATTGTAAGGAAATTAATCATAATTCTTTCTTTAATTTAATTGATGCCGTTTTAAAATTTGATTCATTTTAGGTAGACCAAACGGTGCCTTAACATAAATGAACAATATGGTTGAGTGTCGCTGAAAAACAGTTTCTTTTTCGGACCCATGTGGAGCACTCAATTCATGACCTTTCATTATCATGGTTTTACAGATTCTTTATCTTTTGCCTCTCTTTGATCAGGGTTTGTTTAAGTCATTCTCATCTTGGTGCCAGGATGGCTTGCTTTGGTCGCCCATTAAAACCAGTAGAGATAGAGGCTGTACCTTTTAGAGTGAGCTTGAGCTTGGCCATTGACAAATATTGGATCTTAGTGACCTGCAGGTTCCACTTGTGTTTAGATATACAAACAGAGTACAAATGAGGCTGTGTATTAAAGTATAATTTGGAGGCCTAAGAGCACTTAAGTCTACTCTTGGCAAAACAGTACGAAAGTAGACAGTGAAAGAACAAAGGCTTTTGAGGTCAATATGGCAAAGGATGAAAATTGTTCCATTATTTTTTCTCTCTACCTGATAATGACACCATTGATTTTTGATATGCAAAAGTTGGTTTGAATCATTCAATTCAAGTAATTTCTTTGAAACATAAGAATTTCTAATAATAATATTCTTTTTAATTTCTTTGACTGGAAATATGACAAAAGGATAAAAAAAAATGAAAATTTCTTAATCATACAACCCTACCTGAAATGACAACACCACCACAAAATCACTCATTTGTTTTATATTATGTTAAATTAAGTCATTCAAGAACTTTCTTTGGGAAAAAAAAGACCATTTGTATGGTTTTACAGGTTCTTTATCTTTTGCCTCTCTTTGATCATGGTTTGTTTAAGTCACTCTCATCTTGGTGCCAGGATGGCTTGCTTTGGTCGCCCATTAAAACCAGTAGAGATAGAGGCTCTACCTTTTAGAGTAAGGCTGAGCTTGTCCAATGAAAAATATTGGATCTTAGTGACCTGTAGGTTCTACTTGTGTTTAGATATACAAACAGAATTACAAATGAGGCTGTGTATTAAAGTATAATTTGGAGGCCTAAGTGCACTTAAGCCTACTCTTGGCAAAACAGTACGAAAGTAGACACTGAAAGAACAAAGACTTTTGAGATCAATATGGCAAAGGATGAAAATTATTCCATTATTTTTTCTGTCTACCTAACAATGACAACATTGACTTTTGATATGCGAAAGTTGGTTTGAATCATTCAATTCAAGCAATTTCTTTGAAACATAAGAATTTCTGATAATAATATTCTCTTTGCTTTCTTTGACTGGAAATATTACAAAAGGATAAAAAAAATGAAAATTTCTTAATCATACAACCCTACCTGAAATGACAACACCACCACAAAATCACTCATTTGTTTTATATTATGTTAAATTAAGTCATTCAAGAACTTTCTTTGGAAAAAAAAAAAAAAGACCATTTGTATGGTTTTACAGATTCTTTATCTTTTGCCTCTCTTTGATCATGGTTTGTTTAAGTCATTCTCATCTTGGTGCCAGGATGGCTTGCTTTGGTCGCCCATTAAAACCAGTAGAGATAGAGGCTCTACCTTTTAGAGTGAGCTTGAGCTTGGCCAATGATAAATATTGGATCTTAGTGACCTGTAGGTTCCACTGGTGTTTAGATATACAAACAGAATTACAAATAAGGCTGTGTATTAAAGTATAATTTGGAGGCCTAAGTGCACTTAAGCCTACCCTTGGCGAAACAGTACGAAAGTAGAGAGTGAAAGAACAAAGACTTTTGAGGTCAATATGGCAAAGGATGAAAACTGTTCAATTATTTTTTCTCTCTACCTGACGACAACATTGATTTTTAATATGCCAAAGTTGGTTTGAATCATTCAATTCAAGCAATTTCTTTGAAACATAAGAATTTCTGATAATAATACTCTTTGCTTTCTTTGAATGGAAATATGACAAAAGGATAAAAAAATGAAAATTTCTTAATCATACAACCCTACCTGAAATGACAACACCACCACAAAATCACTCATTTGTTTTATATTATGTTAAATTAAGTCATTCAAGAACTTTCTTTGGAAAAAAAAAGACTATTTGTATGGTTTTACAGATTCTTAATCTTTTGCCTCTCTTTGATCATGGTTTGCTTAAGTCACACTCATCTTGGTGCCAGTATGGCTTGCTTTGGTCGCCCATTAAAACCAGTAGAGATAGAGGCTCTACCTTTTAGAGTGAGGCTGAGCTTGTCCAATGAAAAATATTGGATCTTAGTGACCTGTAGGTTCCACTTGTGTTTAGATATACAAACAGAATTACAAATGAGGCTGTGTATTAAAGTATAATTTGGAGGCCTAAGTGCACTTAAGCCTACTCTTGGCAAAACAGTACGAAAGTAGACACTGAAAGAACAAAGACTTTTGAGATCAATATGGCAAAGGATGAAAATTGTTCCATTATTTTTTCTCTCTACCTAACAATGACAACATTGATTTTTGATATGCGAAAGTTGGTTTGAATCATTCAATTCAGGCAATTTCTTTGAAACATAAGAATTTCTGATAATAATATTCTCTTTGCTTTCTTTGACTGGAAATATGACAAAAGAATAAAAAAAATGAAAATTTCTTAATCATACAACCCTACCTGAAATGACAACACCACCACAAAATCACTCATTTGTTTTATATTATGTTAAATTAAGTCATTCAAGAACTTTCTTTGGAAAAAAAAAAAGACCATTTGTATGGTTTTACAGATTCTTTATCTTTTGCCTCTCTTTGATCATGGTTTGTTTAAGTCATTCTCATCTTGGTGCCAGGATGGCTTGCTTTGGTCGCCCATTAAAACCAGTAGAGATAGAGGCTCTACCTTTTAGAGTGAGCTTGAGCTTGGCCAATGACAAATATTGGATCTTAGTGACCTGTAGGTTCCACTTGTGTTTAGATATACAAACAGAGTACAAATGAGGCTGTGTATTAAAGTATAATTTGGAGGCCTAAGTGCACTTAAGCCTACTCTTGGCGAAACAGTACGAAAGTAGAGAGTGAAAGAACAAAGACTTTTGAGGTCAATATGGCAAAGGATGAAAATTGTTCAATTATTTTTTCTCTCTAGCTGACGACAACATTGATTTTTAATATGCCAAAGTTGGTTTGAATCATTCAATTCAAGCAATTTCTTTGAAACATAAGAATTTCTGATAATAATATTCTCTTTGCTTTCTTTGAATGGAAATATGACAAAAGGATAAAAAAAACGAAAATTTCTTAATCATACAACCCTACCTGAAATGACAACACCACCACAAAATCACTCATTTGTTTTATATTATGTTAAATTAAGTCATTCAAGAACTTTCTTTGGAAAAAAAAAAAGACCATTTGTATGGTTTTACTGATTCTTTATCTTTTGCCTCTCTTTGATCATGGTTTGTTTAAGTCATTCTCATCTTGGTGCCGGGATGGCTTGCTTTGGTGGCCCATTAAAACCAGTAGAGATAGAGGCTCTACCTTTTAGAGTGAGCTTGAGCTTCGCCAATGACAAAAATTGGATCTTAGTGACCTGTCGGTTCCACTTGTGTTTAGATATACAAACAGAATTACCAATAAGGTTGTGTATTAAAATATAATTTGGAGGCCGAAGTGCACTTAAGCCTACTCTTGGCGAAACAGTACGAAAGTAGAGAGTGAAAGAACAAAGACTTTTGAGGTCAATATGGCAAAGGATGAAAATTGTTCAATTATTTTTTCTCTCTACCTGACGACTACATTGATTTTTGATATGCGAAAGTTGGTTTGAATCATTCAATTCAAGCAATTTCTTTGAAACATAAGAATTTCTTATAATAATATTCTCTGTAATTTTTTTTACTGGAAATATGACAAAAGGATAAAAAAAATGAAAATTTCTTAATCATATAACCCTACCTGAAATGACAACACCACCACAAAATCTCTCATTTGTTTTATATTATGTTAAATTAAGTCATTCAAGAACTTTCTTTGGAAAAAAAAGACCATTTGTATGGTTTTACAGATTCTTTATCTTTTGCCTCTCTTTGATCATGGTTTGTTTAAGTCATTCTCATCTTGGTGCCAGGATGGCTTGCTTTGGTCGCCCATTAAAACCAGTAGAGATAGAGGCTCTACCTTTTAGAGTGAGGTTGAGCTTGGCCAATGACAAATATTGGATCTTAGTGACCTGTAGGTTCCACTTGTGTTTAGATATACAAACAGATTTACAAATAAGGCTGTGTATTAAAGTATAATATGGAGGCCTAAGTGTACTTAAGCCTACTCTTGGCGAAACAGTACGAAAGTAGAGAGTGAAAGAACAAAGACTTTTGAGGTCAATATGGCAAAGGATGAAAATTGTTCAATTATTTTTTCTCTCTACCTGATGACAACATTGATTTTTGATATGCAAAAATTGGTTTGAATCATTCAATTCAAGCAATTTCTTTGAAACATCAGAATTCCTGATAATAATATTCTCTTTAATTTCTTTGACTGGAAATTTGTGGCCCTCACGTCTATTGCGGTCCAGCAGTTCTATAATCTACACTTTGGATCTCATACTCATATAAAACTGTTAACCGTGAACGGGAATGGCTATTTGATATTCTCCTTTTACCATCAATTAACCATTTCACAATTTACGAATCAATTTCCATCTCAAAAGAATATGGCTGATGCAATCGTTTCTGTAGTCCAGGAAAAATTGGTCTCCGCTCTTGTTCAACTGGTGGATAAAGAGGTGACACTGGTCGTGGGTGTGGAGGAAGAAGTCAGAAGACTCATCCACAAGTTCGAGGCCATCCAAGCTGTGCTTGATGATGCAGAGATGCGACAGGTGAAGGAGGCCACTGTGAGACGCTGGTTAGATGAGCTCAAAGATGCATCCTACGATGTGGAGGATGTCTTGGATGGGTGGAACACTGCAATTCTCAAATCAACAATTGAAGGGAAAGAAGAGAAGAAATGTAAAAATGCCCTTGCTATGAAGACGGTATGCTCCTTCTTCCCCTCCTCTTGCTTTTGTTTCGATCAAGTTATGTTGAGTCATGGTACTGCTCTCAAGATAGAAAAACTGAATGAAAGATTAGATTTTATTGCAAATGAAAGAGAAAAATACAAGTTTATTGAAGGGAGGAAAACTGTAGAATTTGATCGAGAAATAACGGCTTCTCTAGTAGATGTATCAAAGGTGCACGGTAGAGTTCAAGATAAGAATAGACTAGTAACCATATTGTTGAGTGAGAGTAGTCAAGATCAAACTAATCTCCATATCCTTTCTATAGTTGGGATGGGAGGATTAGGGAAGACAACTCTTGCACAACTAGTCTATAATGATGATGAAGTGGATGCCCACTTTCAAAAGAAAGTGTGGGTGTGTGTTTCAGATCCTTTTGATAAGATCAGAGTTGCCAGAGCAATTCTTGAAGCTTTGACCCATGCTTCTCCAAATGTTGTCGAATTTGAAGCTTTATTACAATGTATTCGTGAATCTATTATGGGAAAAAAGTTCTTTCTTGTCTTGGATGATGTGTGGACTGAAGATGTTAAAAAGTTTGAGCAATTGATAGAAACTCTAAAATGTGGCTCTATGGGGAGTAGAATCTTAGTGACAACACGAAAGGACACCGTTGCAAAAATGATAGGAACCACTAACCCCTTTCAATTAGGAAATTTGTCTAAAGAAGAATGTTGGTCGTTGTTTAGTCAAGTAGCATTTTTTGGAAGAACCAACGAAGAGCATGAAAATTTGGAAGACTTAGGTCACCAGATTGCAGGAAAGTGTAGAGGATTACCTCTTGCCACAAAGACTTTAGGAAGTTTAATGCGCTTTAAAGAAAGAAGGGAGGAATGGGAGAATGTTTTGCATAGTTGGATATGGGGATTGGAAGGGGCTGAAGAAGGTCTTTTTCCACCTTTACTGCTGAGCTATTATGACTTACCCTCTACAGTGAGACGATGCTTCTCGTATTGCGCCATATTTCCAAAAGGCTATAGGATAAAAAAAAATGACTTGATCCAAAGGTGGATGGCACAAGGTTATTTGAGCTCCAATCAAAATATAGAGATGGAAGAGGTAGGAGAAAAATACTTTAAAATCTTAACAACTCGCTCTTTCTTTCAAGATTTTGAAAAGGGCTTTGATGGTGACATTAAATTTTGCAAGTTGCATGATATAGTTCATGACTTTGCTCAATTTTTGACAAAAGGGGAATGTATTGTGGTGGAGTGCGATGGTGCTAAAGAGCCGAAACTAAACTATTCTCCTGTTAAAGCTCGTCATTTAAGGATGGAGCTACAAAACAACTCATCAATTCCTGTTTTCGTTGATAACGCGAAGAAATTGCGTAGTATTCTGGTTGATTTTGACAGAAACAAATCAATGATTGATGGAGCCTTAAGTAATTTATTTGATCAATTAACATATCTGAGGACATTGAAATTGTTTGCAGGTTTGAGACCAAATTCAATTGAAGAGCTTCCAGAAGAGGTGAGAAAATTAATTCATTTGAGATATATTGATTTGTCTGAGAATAATAATTTGAAAAAATTACCTGAATCGGTGTGTAACTTGTGCAATTTGCAAACGTTGAAAATTAATTTTTGTTGCGAACTTGAAAAACTACCTCATGGGATGGGCAAACTAATCAACTTGAGGCATTTAGAGAATATTGGAACTATTCGCTTAAGCTTTATGCCAAAGGGAATGGAAAGATTAACTTCTCTCTGTACATTAAGGGAATTTGTGGTGAGAGGGGATGGTGATGATAGTGAAGCAATGACTCTTGGAGATCTTGAACATTTTAACAACCTTCGTGCGTCTCTAAAAATAAGAGGGTTAGGAAACGTGACAGCTGTCCAAGAGGCTAGAAAAGCACGGCTTCTTAACAAAAACCTTATCCTTCGATTGGATCTAGAATTTGATGGAGGGAGAGGAGAGGGGGATATGCATGAAGTACTCCTTGAAGCCCTACAACCACCTCCCAACTTGGAAAGGTTACAGATTGCGTATTACATAGGTGCCACAATGTTCCCCAAATGGCTAATGTCATTGACTAAGCTGAGTTTTATTTCACTCGTCGATCTTGATGAATTAGAGCATTTGCCTCCGCTGGGGAAATTGCCTTCCTTACAAGATCTCATCATTAAGTATATCTACAGAGTGAAAAGAGTGGGGTTTGGATTTTTGGGAATAGAGACAGTTTGCAAAACTTCATCTTCATTTTCATCAGTTGTTGCCTTCCCCAAACTCAAAAAACTTTACCTTTTGGGAATGCGAAACTGGGAAGAGTGGGATTACGGTGGGATGACAATTGAAGAAGAAAAAGAAGATAGTAATACTACTAGCAGTGGTAGCAGAGGAACAATAACAATAATGCCACAACTTCGTTCCTTAAAAGTTGATGGTTGTGAAAAGTTAAAGGGGCTGCCGGACCACCTTCTTCAGACGGCACCTCTGGAGGAATTGAACATCTCCCAGTGTCCAGTTCTGGAAAAACGTTACCAAAAGAGTAGTGGAGAGGATTGGCACAAGATTTCTCACATCCCTACCATCCAAATTGATAGGGAATATGTGCAAAGAGGCCGCCACTGAACTCTTTAAGGGCCCAACGCTTTCACAGATGCCATCCACCAACAAGTAAGTTGTTTCTCTAAATCTAACAAATTAAAAACATTATATTATTTTTTATTTTATAGAGGCTGCTTTGGGGGGCTTTTTTTACTCTTTTTTCTTTCCTAATAAGCATAATTTATATTAGATTGGCCCAAATTAAAAAATAAATTACAGATACTTTCCAAATTAAAAAAAAATTTAAAGATACTTTCTAAATTGACAGAATAAATCTTTTTCAAAAATGTTAGTTATTCTCTTTTTGTGCCCTTCTCCAAGCTTTGAAATTTTCTATTTAAACATATCATTTTCCTAATCTAGTTTCCGAAACCAAACTGATTTTCTTTACAAACAAACTGATTCTGCAGGCACCTCTCTCTAAAGAGCATCAGTTCGCTGAGGACCTAGCTTACACCATCCTTCTAAAGCACCAAAGAGGTCAGTGTTTCTTTCATGGAAACCAATATTAATTACTAGCATTAGAACACATTGAATGTATAACTGATTTTCTAGAGAACATCTTTTTGCTGAGAACATGATCCACGTCGTAATTTATCTAAAGCACCAGAGAGGTCTGTGCTACAAGACAACAAGTGCCCGAATATGGTACATTAATTCCTTTACAGCAAGGGATAGGTGTACACGTCTTGTTTGTTTTTCTTTTTTGTCTTTAATTTATTTATTTATTATCTTTTTTGTTTTTACTTTATTTACTTTTTAAGAAAATTTTATTCTGATGTTCACATATAAACAACAAACATTATTAACAAACCACATTTTGCAGCAATTGTTGTTTGGACATATATCCTTAAAGGTAGCTCACTTGGTTTTCCTGCTTAGGGTAGAACTGCCTTATCACAAGTTTTTGTCCAAACAAGTGCATGTGTAGATAGAGGAAATTTCAATTCAACGATGCATCATCAAGTAAAGCATGTTGCACAAATTTCCAGTCATTTCAAAGTTGAGTGTTATATCTTGTGGATTTCTCATTATAGTGGTGCGGGCAACATGAATTAGGCAAGCAGCTAGTGTTTCCAACAGAAGCTATGTATGTTAACTGATACAATCTTCCCTCTTATGATACTTTTCCTTCTCCTTCCAAGCTTATCTCATGCTATATGTTTTGTTAGCTTCGGGTCTCAATTAAACCAGACAACAAAGTCCATTTAGAGAAGCACATTTCTCAATCATACCTTTTAAGGCTCTGTTTGCCCTTGACTGGGTCTATGCAATCTTGCTGGAGAACCAGAGAGGTATGTGCTTTTCATTGTTTGCCCTTTCTACAAGGTAAATATGTTGTATTGAAGTAGTTCGTACTTTAAATTGTTCAGTCGAATCAGTCCACAATTTCTGTATTTGAAGTATGTGTCTAAATGGATATATTAGAAAATAACAGCTTTTATAAAGCTCAAGTGGTACTCTGAGCTTTTATAATGGAGAGGAAAAGAGAGCTTAAGGGTCCTCATCATAACTGATGCTGCTAGCACTCTGGCCATCATCCTTCATCTGTCTTTATTTTGGTTGGGATAAAGAGGAAGGGCAGTTTTTTATTCTTTTTTTCTATGTATGGTAGGTTAAATAGCATTTGCCTTTCTCAAGTTTTTATCCATTTGCAGCCAGTCTGGCCAGTTGCAGTTCTTTATCTTAGGCTATTGTTGGTAGAGTGAAAAAGTAAGAGGAAAGAAATAGATCCTTAGGAAGTTATCTCCAGTTTAGGTGGGTGACATGGTGAATGATTTTATATAATTGCATATTTGCATTTGCATCTCTAATTCCAGAGTTACTTGTTCTTTGCACTTGTAGGAGCTACTTGGAAATGTAAAAGCAGTTCAAAATCTTTGTCTAAAAGGAAGGAAGCCTCCATTGTTTCACGATTGTCCTTGCAAGATTATATACTCCACGGAAGGAAATTTTATCCACAAGATGGAGACTGAGAGCTGGTTCCGAACAAAAGATATGAAGAAAGAACGCTTGTTTTACCTTCTATTTAGTGTGGTAAATATGGTCCGATTTGTTTATTAATGTGACTCACATGATTTTCATCCCATAAGAAGCACTATCAGACTATGTCAATCTTGTAGCAGGAAGATACCCATATTGGAACCGTAGCCTTGGCGCTGACCATTTCATGCTTTCGTGCCATGTTTGGGTAAGTGTATCACTTTTCTTTGTTTGTAAGCATCCTGCATTGCAACAAAAAATTATTCTCACCCTGAGTTTGATCAGCTGCAACTAGCACTTCGATTTTGTAACAGGGGCTGTAAGCTAGCTTTACATTTTCTTATCTCGAGAAGAACTCAATTCGAGCCCTATGCAATGCATATATCTCTGAGAGGTTTCACCCCACCAAGGATGTATCAATCTCCAAGCTGGTAAACTAACTGGTTTGGTTGGCAGTCCATCTCTGTATATTTATGTGTGTGTGTTTGTGTTTCTTAAGATGGTGGCTGAGAGCTGGTTCCGAACAAAAGATCCTAAGAAAGAACACATGTTTTACCTTCCATGTAGTGTGGCAAAGATGATCTCTTTTGTCTATGAGCGTGGATAAGAAGCACTATCATTGACTATGTCAATCTTGTAGCAGGAAGATACCCCTACTGGAACCGTAGCCTTGGTGTTGATCATTCCATGCTTTCATGCCATGTTTTGGTAAGTGTATCACTTTTCTTTGTTTGTAAGCATCCACTATTGCAACAGAAATTATTTTCATTATGAATTTGATCAGCTGCAACTATCACTACTTAATTTATTTATCTGGTTCATGTAGGTTTTTCAGCCTATATATATATATATATATATATATATATATGGCTAACAACTGGCTTTTGAACATTAGTATCCATTTGGGATTAATTTCATGGTGTTAAAATTATATAGTAATTTGTAAGCACTTCAGTTTTGTAACAGGGGCTGGGATGCTAGTTTTTCATCTCCAGAAGAACTCAATTGGAGCCCTATGCGATGCAAATACCTAGGATATATCAATCTCCAAACTGGTAAACTAAGTGGTTTGGTTGGCGGTCCATTTCCATATATTTATGTGTGTTTCTTACATATCCTACCCTTCTCTTTTTCAAACATGTAAACAAATGTTATTGACTGTTTTCTGGTCTTTCTATAAGTGTGCGTATATGCTTACTGACATCTGCTTTGTCCTAAGAAGATCTCATTTTCCTACCAGGTTGCACAGGTGTATATGGAGCAAATCTTCTTTGGGCCTGATTCTCACTTGAATCTGATGGAGATGTCCTTCTCAAGCTGAAATGGAGTCCAATCTCATGCATTTACAAGTGGCTGCATGCCCAAACCTCCTTCGATGCTGACAAGCAGCAGCCGAACTGCCATGTGTTCAAGGCTAACATCGTTATCAATTCACTAGTCCCCCTGTACGGCCTTGGCATGTCTTCTTCTGAATTTGAATCCAAGAAACCTGACTTGGGTATGATCATATACCCTGTAAACCACCTCTTTCTGGCTTGAACAGTTTAATCGTTTCATCACCAGCAATACTTCCCTCATCCTCATGGAAGTTGCACAGAAATGACATCAACTAATCTTGGTGGTGCAGCAATGACAAGTTTCATGGGTAGCAACAGTCCTAGTACTAGAAGGTAGGAAATGCAGTATTTTAAGTCTCTTAATAGGGCATCGATCATTTCTTTTTTGTTGCGTTATTCTGTGTTTTCAGAAAGTTTGCTGGAAATTCATTAGACTTTTGTATGTAGTAATAGCAATTTTTCAGAAGTAATTATATGTGTATATAACTTATGCAGAAAGTAGAAATTATTCGCACACTGCATTGGAATTTTTTTAAGGATCAAGTCACTATGTTCTCTTTTTAAGGACACTACGTAATTATCTGGTAACCATGATCATTGGACTAGTAAGATTCCTATCATACTTGCAGCGTAATTTACTGAAGGAGCCTTGCATATAGTTCAATAATTTGTCTCTGTTAGATCTGTTACGATCAAATATCTTGCTTAATTATGACAAAAAGGAAAGAAAAGTTATAAAAAAAAAAAACGTGCTTGGTATAGCAATTTTTTAAATATAATTAAGCAAATATTATTATAAATTAATTAATTATAGCACTAAATTATGTAATCTTGACATTATTATTGACACATTATTGATTCATGCTAGGAATAAATGAAGAATTTAAAAGAGGAAGGAGGTTGACGCAAGGGAGATGTAATGGGAGGGAACGAGAGTATTTTGGTCGAAATAACTTTTTACCGAATTTTGTTAATTTTGATAGAATTTGCAATAAGTTAACTTAATTTTACTATAAATTGATTTTGAAATAAATTTCATAATTTTTTTTGTTCAAAACACAACAAACATAAAAATACAAATGAATTCCATAATATTATAGAATTCATTTGTTTCGAACACAGTCTGAATCCTCATTTTGATCGACGTGCTCAGACTGTTCCAGTACTGGACCGATCTCATTTTTGACTAAAATAATGCTCGACTGACCCTCATCAATCATGCTACCTGAATCAACTTTGTTAGCATCTACAAACATGGAGCTTTGTCCTTCAACCTCTAATTCGTTCACAATGCTGACAAGGCCTTGTGGTTGCCATGATCACCTCGTGGCTGCGTAGAACATTTCAGCTGGAGAAGGTGGAATTGCAACAGAAAAAAATGTCATTTTGACTACTACACTCCGTAGCTGAAAGACAGCTTGATCAGTACCGTTTTGGAAGAGAATTGAGTTTGAGAGCAAGAGACCATGGTCAAGTAGAAGATAGGAGAAAGGAGTAACAATATTGTAGAAAATCCACAACCATAAGCAACATAAATTTCTTCAAGTAACAAAATGGAGATGAAGAAGATATTTCATAATTTAAAGTTAGGAAAAAAAAAGTTATAGTCATCTCTCTGTATCTCTCTCACTCACTTAAAGACTTGGCCAAAAGTAGTTCATAGGTCTCTCTCAAAAGTCTTTCTTCCTGCTTCAAACAATTCAAGAGCTTTGGAAAAATGGAGCTCAAATTAGAATTGTTCAAAGCAACAAGTTAATTACTGAATGTTTACGGCACAAAATAAAAATGAAAAGAATAAGGGGAAAATATGTTATGTCAATGTTAAGCTCATGAGACTTCCAAGAATGTTAAAATACTTTTGGATTGAAGTCAAGGCTTACTCTCACTCTCTGCTTTTGCTTAATCTAAAACATTAATTAATGTGCTCTTAACAAGTAAAGGAAATTTCGAAATAAGAAAATATTTCTTGAAGAAATTTCATGTCTTAGCTATTAATTACTAGTAGTATTAGCTATAAATTTATCAGCATGAATTTAATGATGATGAGGATCCAAATGTGTGAAAATATACAAAAGTTGGATAAAGATCAGAGATTTCCTCTATATGGTTCTTTATGAAATTAGAGAACCATTCTGATGAATTTTAACATAATTCTTACTATTTCATATAGATGAGACACATTGACACATACACAATAATATATATATATATATATATATATATATATATATATATATATATATATATGCTATATTGCTCCAAGTCTTCATTTTACTTGTAATATGTGTGTCAATACGTATCCAAGATGTGTCGAATAATATAGATATGATGCTTAGATCCTCCAAATCAATTAAAAAAACTTATGAAAAATAGGAGACTACTCGTGTTGGACATGCACTCGCATATGACACATGTCTGAGTAACATATGACATAGCAAATATCAAACCCTTCAATATCATTTGGAAAGTAAAAACGACTTGTAGAAATAGTGAGAGCACACAAACCTGATATACTACTAAAAACAAGTAAGAAACAACAGATGAACAATCTAGTGACTGCATCTGCATCAGTTTTCATCTCACAAGTTACAATGCTAAACATGAGAGCAGCATCATGAGATCCAATTTGTCCTTTTATTTTATTTTATTTTATTGATTGAAGCAACAATAACCGGATCGAAACTCGGGCATTACTCCCAAATGACAAGGGAAGAGGTGCAATAGTTGAGCTAAGCTCAAGACCACAACAATTTTGTTTCACTAACCCCAGCTGGAACCTTCTCATACACTCCCAACTCTCAAAATCTCTGGGGAAGAATGCACTGGCCACCAAACCGTTGCTGCAAGTAAATAATTGTAGCAAATAGCAATCCCCCCAAAGGGATGATTTCATCCCAAGCAATGGAGTAAAAATTCACACGTAAATGTATGCTCCATCAGAACGGCGACCAAAGTTTTGAGCTCTTTAAAGATTATACTCATGAGGGAGCAATTTGACAAAAGTAGTCCCAATGTAGAATGAACAAGAAAGAGCATTCTCTTTCGAGTTTTTGAATACGTTGAGGAGAATTTGAGGCAAAAGAAACCTGTCCAAGATCAAACCTGTATAAGATTTCAAGTCCTCCCAAAAGGAATGTTGATGGAATCGTAAGACGTGAGAAGAAAGCAATATAACATCATGTTTACTCTTTCTCCAGCTCACAAAAAAAAAACGATTAAAGCCCCAGCTGCATAAAATGGTAAGGACATTAACAGGGTTTCCTTCTCAACAAATCAAAAATCCTTTTGATTTCCATAAACTGATCTTGCTGTCCATGATAGCTGCAAAAGACGGCATTGCAACAAGAAAGCTACCATTGTAACTACCCTTACAATAACCTCGTTCACTTTGAGCTATTCACCAATACTTCCAAGCAGAACATTTTACTGATCGCGGTTTTGCAAGAGCAAGGCTTCAAAGTTTAGCAGAAGCGGTATCATGTAACCCAAAGTAAGAAGTGAAAGCATACCGATTGAAACAAATGGAAGCAAATCAGGATGCTTTTTCACATGAAAGAGTTTCTTCGTGATTACTAATAGGCTTTCTCAGTTCGGTAGTAACTTCCACAAAACGGAGTCCCTGATATCACAACTCTAATGAAAAATTTAAAAAAAATGATTTACTATAGTCTTTCCATCAAATTTGTTGAGATTCATATAGAGGTGTGTCGCCTCATACATATTTATATATAGTGATGGACATAAAAGCTTATACTTTGGATTTATCATTCAAGTGCAGTCCTAAATTATATATTTGGGTAATTAATTATTTGATAGACTTTCCAACTCGTTTCTCTTGGACACTTTCTCAGTTTCTTGCCAAATTTTGGTGGATATATTAATATTGGTTAGTTGTCGTTTTAGATAATAGATGAAAGATTTTGATTAGATTTTTCTCGCGAATGATATAAAAAGAAAAAGATAAAAGCTGAATCCGTTGAAAAAAAATTTGGAAAAATATATCTCTATAATTGAGATCACTCCACATTCAATGCAATTATGTCAATAGATAAGTCCATTTTTTTTTTCATGTGTGCATATATGGCTCTCTCTCTATATACAATTTCCGTTCTAAAACTAAAATTTGCATGAAGAATTTATTCATCTCGTTGACAAGATCAAAATCCCATAAGTCACTGACCATGGTCAACACTTTTTTCCTTCAAGTCTTTGATTTGAACGATTTAAGATCTGTCAATCAAACGAATAATAAATAAAAAGAAAAATAATCAGACACAATATATCCAGCTTCACCCCATAACAGAGCTACGCCCTACCAGAAGTTTCACTATAATCAACCTCCCAAATCTCTCGTTACAACGTCTGCTCAGTACATAGAAAGTATTAATAAGCAACTTAAGATGCTTTAATTAGGGTTTCTGCCCTGTTGGAAAACCACGGTTATTCATGGCCCAAGCCCAAACTGTCAAGCAAAAAACCATACCCAAAACGTGTATAGGGTCTAAAATTCTACTCCCATGGTCGTTGGGGGGTCTACAGATTGGACTCGTGAAGTATGCACGAACTCTAACATGATTCTTTATCTCCTTCTTTTTTTCATTACTATCACTCTTGATTATGTTCAAACTTCAATCTTTATTTGCATCGTAGATCTTTTGCTTTTTTCCCTCTTTTATCTCATTCTCGACGGATTTCGGACATGTCTTCAAGATCATCTACATTAATCATGATCTTGAAGTAAGGAGAAAATGGTAACGAATCGCGGAGCTTTTCTAATTGGTCTCGTCAAGTTGTAGCCTTGATAAATTTATGGGTGCTGGATATGATATTCAATAGGTTTATGTGCAACGCAGAGGAAGTAGAGGATTAAGGAAGGAGGTGTTTGAGGAAATGTTGAGCATGTTTGGATAACAATTTTCTGTTTTCAGTTTTTGAAAACTGTTTTAAAAAATGAAAACTGAAAAATAGTTTTCTGAAGAAAATATGTTTGGATAACTGTATCTCGAAAACTGTTTCCAAAACAGAAAATAATGAAATGCTGTTTGGATAATCTTATTTTGAAAACTGTTTTGATACATCTTGTAATTATTTTTAGTTTTGAATTTAAATTTAAAATATATATTAATTTTATTTCTCATATTTACTAAATATTTAAAAATAATTGATATTATTTTATTTTCAGAATTTTAATATTTTTTATATATCATGGAGGAAGAATGAAACAGAAAAGTGAACACTGATTTTAGGGCTATTTTTCGAAAATTATATCAGAATACACTAATTTGGAGTTTTCATAAAACAGTTTTTGAAAACTGGTTTTTTGAAAACTGTTTTAGAAAATCGCTTTTGAAAACTATTTGCCAAACATTGAAAAGAGTTTTCGAAAAATGAAAACAATTTTCAAAAACTGTTCCTAAACATAACCATTACCGCTTGTATTTTATACAAGTCGCGCTTCGAAATAAACTTTTAATAATATGTGTGTAATTTGGTTGGAGAATTTTGGGTATGATGAACCGTGCCGAGTTTTTTCAGTGTGCATGCATATTTTTTATTTGAGTTATATTGATCATTGGTTGAAGAATAATTTAAGTTGCCATGTTTGTCGTAGTTATGTCTTAGATGCCATGGGCTGAAAAAAAAAATAGGAACTTGATTTTGTGACAGAAGAATTAATGAACGAAAGATAACTGTTTTCTTCTATTCTTTTAATTATTAAACAAGAATTGAAGTTAGAAGGGATTTTTTTTTTATTTTTTTATATTGACGGGGAGAGAGATTAAGCCAATCGGCCCAGGTTAAAAAGGAATTAGTTTGTTTTCTCCCTCCACTTAGTCTGAGGGAATTAAAAAAATGAAGGTTCAGAAGGCGGTAGAAGGGTACATGTTTTCCGTGCAATTACTTTCATTCCCGTTAAAATTCTTTCAAAATAAGGGAATGGATGTTCCCTTATCATTTCCTTTCATTCTCAATCCAAATAATGAATTAGGGTATAGATGAGTTGGCAATAATGGTCTAATCTCTGCTTCATGTTAATCTAAGGTTTATGATCATGGATGTTAATGGCTCATCGAATTTAGTGAAATCTAATAAGACATAACTATTAGTTACGTAGGAAATAGATGATACCTAATTTACTTAATTAAGAGGGAAAAAGAAAACCAACTTTAAAGTAAATTATTTGGGAGAGTTTATGAATGGTTTATATTTCTTATAAATAGAAATTAAACATCTTAAACCAGATTATGAAAAATAATGAAAGTTGACAAATTAGTTTTTAAAAAAATTAATTTATGTGAGAAAAACTGTTTTTAATGTTATTTACTAACCAGCAGCTATCTAATCTAAAATCTAAACTCTTCTATCATAGCCCCTAAAAAAATATATAGAGGTGGCAAAATTTGACCCTATCCGAAAATCCAACTTGGTCCAAATCGATCCGACCCGACCCCAAAATATGTTAAAATAATATGACTGAACCCTATATGATCCGAACGATTCGAAATCCGAAATGACTTGGATTCAAAATTATCTGAATCCAACCCTCCTTGAATAATCCGAAACCTGAAATGACCTAAAAACCCAAAACGATCCGAACTCGAAACGACCCGAACCAAAATAGCTTAAAATATATAATTTTATATAAAAAATAAATTTCTTTATAATAAAACTGAGATAGTAGTGAATTTATTAATTGTCAAATAAAATAAATTATATCATAATTAATTATTTATTTCCATGTGTTGATATGTATTGTTCAATTTTCTATTAATATGAGTAATTTCAAATAAAAAAATAGAGAAGAATAATAGATTTGTATTGTTCTTCAAGTCACAATAAAATTTTATTTTTAATTGTCTTAAAAAAATATAATGGAATGAATTTATTATATGAAACTTAATCACTAAAATTTGGTATCAGACGTTACTAGTGAGAATAACTTTGTGGACCAGTTGACTGAGATCATTTAAAAGTGAATTTTGGGACTAAGAACTATAACATTGGATATTGCAATTAAAAATTAAATATATTATTTAAAAAATTAATCATTGATTTATTATTAATTAATTTTAATAGATTTGATAATGTAACTCGTTTAGTTCTATTATATGCAAATAAAATATATTTTTAATTAAGCATAAATATCTACTCTGTATTTTGTTGACTCGACCTGAGCTCGAAATGACCTGACCCCGACCCGAGACCCGATATGACTCAAGATTAAAAATGACTCTAATCCGAACCGACCCAACCTGCTACCCATAACCCAATATGACCCGATTCGAACCTGATTGACCCGACCTGACCCGTTTGCCAACTCTAAAAAAACGTTTCTGCCAGTTTTTTTTTTTTTTTTTCAGTTTTGTTAATCAAAAAACTTTCCTGATTTATTCTTGTTGCCATATCAAAACTCATAAAAGAAATCAAACCAAACAAATATATATATATATATATAGACACACACGCGCACTAAATAAAAGTTCTTTCCTTTATATTTTTAAGACACTGCTTTCTTTTGGTGTCTTATACATAGGACTACATTTAGGCATTATTTCCGTATAAGAGAGATTTAATTTATTTTAAAATGATTCTTTTTTTCTTATTTTCAAACGGTAATTTGGAAAAACTAATTAATGAGAAGCAAGCAGTATAGATTCCTATGAGTCAGAAATATAACATTCCTCCTCTAACTGACTGCATTCTCATTATTGAAGTTCCTATTGCTCGAGAGAAATTAACCTGCAAAAGTTGAGGAATTAGTTGGATTGTTATGTCCTCCAAATAGAGGGAGGAAAAAGAAAGTCACAAAGAGTAAACCAGAATCTGACAAAAAAAGGGTAAAGAGATTTCAAGGCTTCTGGTTCGCTGAAATCATTTTCTGGGTATTGTAGGAATCTGTTGATGAAAATCATTTTCTGGTATCTGAGCAAATAGTGGAATGAACTGGGGCCCAAAATCACATCATAATATCAGATAAAAAAATAAAGACCTCCCAACAATTCGATCGGCAATCTAAACCCACTTGAAGCTCGACATAATCCAAACCTGACATGATTCAATTGAGGTAAAAACTATTGACTACATTGATTAACAAATTCATATGAACCATCATCGTTTGTTGATCTTATAATCATGTGTTAAAGACTTTCTATTCAATAATTTCTTATGAACCATAAAATTTCTAAGTAAAAGATGACTCTATCGAGTCTTTAACAATCCCCACTACAATATAATTGTCATAACCAGCTAAAAAATCTTCCCCCACAATATCAAAGATTAGCTTTGCGTAAGCACTAGTCTTAATTTGGAAAATTGAATAGTAAAAAAATATTTGAAATTGATTTTTTTATAGTCTTAATTTTGTCCTAATTTTTTCTATAACATCCAAGGGAAAAATTGAAAAAGAAAAAGAAAAGTCTTAAGTTTTTTTTTTTCCTGAAAAATTCATAAGTGTAAGAGCAGAAAATATCAAGCTGATCAACGATGACTGGTCTTAGTGGGAGTTTCCTCCAAATTGCTCTTCGTTTCCATGTAATTCCACTAAGAGAGTACTAGTCATTTTCATAATGTACTATTAAGCGTCCGTAGAATGAAAGAACATGGAAAGTAAACTGCAAAGGAACCAAAAAAAAAAACTTGAGTCAATATGACAAAAGGATAAAAAAATGAAAATTTCTTAATCATACAACCCTACCTGAAATGACAACACCACAACACCACAAAATCGCTTGATTGTTTTATATTATGTTAAATTAAGTCTTTCAAAAAATTTCTATGGAAAAAAAAAAGACCATTTGTATGTTTTTACAGATTCTTTTTCTTTCTTTGATCATGGTTTATTTAAGTCATTCTCTTCTTGGTGCCACGATGGCTTGCTTTGGTGGCCCATTAAAACCAGAAGAGATAGAGGCTCTACCTTTTAGAGTGAGGTTGATCTTGGCCATTGACAAATATTGGATCTTAGTGACCTGTAGGTTCCACTTGTGTTTAGATATGCAAACAGAATTACAAATGAGGCTGTGTATTAAAGTATAATTTGGAGGCCTAAGTGCACTTAAGCCTACTCTTGGTGAAACAGTACGAAAGAAGACAATGAAAGAACAAAGACTTTTGAGGTCTGTTGAATTTAAGAGAGGAATTGAGATAATACAAAGAGGAAAATTGTATTGAATGGTGTTATTTGCTTACAAGGGAGCTATCTTATTTATGCAAGCCAATAGAAGAGGCAAAGCTATACACAACCAATGTGGAACTAAACTAACTAAGCAATAACTAGGCTATACATAATCTAACAGCCCCCCCCTCAAACTCAAGGTGGAGTACGAGAAACCAACTTGAGTTTGGAAACAAGATCACGAAACTGCCCAGGAGGATGTGACTTGTTAAAGATGTCTGCGAGCTGATCCTTGGATGTGACAGAATAAAGTTGTAGGTAGCCCTGAAGGAGATGATGACGGACAAAATGACAATTAATCTCAATATGTTTGGTCCATTCATGAAACACATCATTATGAGCAATCTAAATAGCACTCCTATTGTCACAGTATACAGGAGTGGCAGCAAAAAGTGATACACCCATATCTTGTAACAACCACGCAACCAAAGAAGCTCAGAGGTAGTGTCAACTAAAGCACGATACTCTGCCTCAGTACTAGATTGAGCAACAATAGTTTGTTTCTTACTACGCCAAGAGATAGGAGAGGTGCCAAGTAGGAAACAATAACCGGTGGTAGAACGACGATCTGTAGGATCACCTGCCCAATCTACATCGGTATAAGCACACAACTGAAGAGAAGACTTAGAGGAGAAAAATAGCCCATGAAACAATGTCTCCTTTAGGTAACGAAGAATGCGAAGAACAGTAGCAAAATGACTAGGGCGAGGAGCAACCATAAACTGACTCATCTGATGGAAAACATACAAGATATCAGGTTGAGTAACAGTAAGATAGACAAGACTGCCAATCAAATGTCGATACAAAGTAGAATCACGGAGAAATTCGCCATCATGAGGTGTAAGATGAGCATTAAGCTCAGTTAGTGTGTCAACAACCTTACTGTCTGTGAGATTTGCCCGAGAAAGTATATCAGAGATATATTTGGCTTGTGTCAAATAATAACCATCAGAAGAAGATGAAATTTCAAGACCAAAAAAATAGCTGAGAGGACCAAGCTCTTTCATCTCAAAGTGTTGACTGATAAACTGTTTAAGTTCCTGAAACCAATGGGATCATCCTCGGTGATAATCATGTCATCAACATATAACAGAAGAAGTATGATGCCCCGGTCTGTGCGGCGAACAAACAAGGCTGAATCATAGGAGCTGATGGAATATCCAAGGCTAGACACAGTGTTGCTAAACTTAGCAAACTATGCTCGAGGAGCCTGTTTAAGTCCATATAGAGCTCGACGAAGATGACATACCTTGTTTGTTGGATTAGATAGTCTAGGAGGTGGTTGCATATAGACTTCTTCACTAAGATTGCCATTAAAGAATGCATTTTTAACATCCATTTGAATAAGTGACCAATGGTAAGAGGCTGCAACAGCCAGCAAAGCACGCATAGAAGATAGACGAGCAACTGGAGCAAAGGTCACCTCATAGTCCACACCATACTCCTGAGTAAAACCCCTGGCAACAAGTCGAGCCTTGTACCTATCAACAGTACTATCTGAATAAGTCTTAATTTTGTAAACCCACTTACTGCCAATCACAGACTTTCCAGGAGGCAAGTCAACCAAATCCCATGTATTATTCTTGTGTAAAGCATCAAGTTCCTCTTTCATCGCAGTTTGCCAAAAAGGGTTAGTGGAAGCCTCACGATAGGAGTAGGGCTTATGTAAAGTAGTTAAAGCATGAAAGTAATGAAAATCCTGGAGATGGGATGGAAGAGATCTTACTCTAGTGAATCGGCAAAGGTCTAGAGAGGAAGTGTGAACATGATCCTTATATGTAACAGACCTTGGGGGCTCAGGCGAAGCAATGTCGAGAGTATCAGGTGGAGTGGAATCGAGAGTATTAGGTGAGGGAAACTCGGGCAAGACATCACTAGTGTGAGTAGGAGCATTAGGAGTCTCCATAAGTGTGGAAAAAGGAGGAAAAGATGTCATGTTGAATTTGACAATTTCATGAAATAGTCTATGCACCCATAAAACTACATGACGGGAGATGCGAAGACGACGAGACATAGGATCATAACACCAATAGCCTTTTTGTTCTATTCCATATCCAAGAAAGCAACACATTTGAGAACGAGGCTCGTGTTTGGTACGCTCATGGGGTTGGAGTAAAACAAAACAAGTAGAACCAAAAACACGAAGATGGTGATATGAGGGAATAGAGCCAAACAACCGCTTGTAAGGAGTGCATTTATCAAGGATAAGGGTAGGCAGCCTATTGATCGTGTAGACAGCCGTGAGAGTGGCTTCACCCCAAAATGGGGTATGAACATATGTGGAAATGAGAAGGGCGAGAACAGTGTCTAAAATGTGACTAAGTTTACGTTCTGCTCGACTATTTTGTTGTGAAGTGCCAGGACATGACAAGTGAAGAACAGTGCCATAATTTTATAGGATGGCTTGAAAAGTATGTTGAGTATATTCTAAAGCATTATCAGAACGAAAAGCTTTGATGGCTTTTGAAAATTGGGTTTCAACCATTTTGGCAAAAGTACGATAAGTATCCAATAATTCAGAACGAGATTTCATTAAAAATACCCAAGTGTAACGAGAGAAATCATCAACAAAAATTATAAAATAGCATGAACCACTTATACTAGTAACAAGAAAAGGTCCCCAAACATCATAATGAATTAAATCAAATGAATCAGTAGCATGAGACTTACTATTATTAAAAGGCAAAGCCGGCTGTTTTCCAAGTTGACAACAAATACAATCAAAAGAACTTTTAGACACTGACCCTAACAAACCCTTTGAAGCTAAAAGTTGTACCCGAGATGCAGATGCATGACTAAGATGCGAATGCCAAAGTACAAGGGATGGTGGTGACAAGGAGGCAACAAAGACGTTGGAGGCTGGAAGGTGTAAGGATGAAAGTTTGAACATGAGCCTAATTCTATGCCCGGTCCCAAAGGTCTGACCAGTACGAGGATCCTGCACATTCACACCAGAAAAGTCAAAGACAAGTCTATATCCAAGTTCACATATTTCCCCAATGGAAAGAAGATTATAGGATAATTCTGTCATATGAAAAACTTCAGGAATAGAAAGAGAACGACTATTGATGGTGCCTATAGTTTTAACTGTCATAGTGGAGCCATCAGCTGTGCAAATGAATGAGGAATGAGGTGAAGGTGCACATATGGTAAATGAAGCTGGGAAAGGTGTCATATGGTTGCAACAAGCAGAATCAAAAAACTCAAATGAAGAATTACCTGGCAGGACTGAGAGGGCAGAGGAAGATGCATTACGAGAACGAGACTGGATGACCTGATTAACTATTGCTTCAAAGTTGGCTGTAGATAAGGTGACAGTAGATCCTGATGACCCATTAGGGGGTATAACTGATGATAAAGTTGTAGCTACAGATGGATATGGAACAACTATAGAGAGAGTGCTCTCAGGATGAGCAATTGATGCAGTGGGAGCATTGGATCTTCCCTTTCGCTAACATTTATCAATAGTGTGCCATCGATGTTTACAAGAATGACAAAAATTGTTGTCATGAGGTTTAGGAGGAGGTCGAGGAGAACCGAACCTGTCAGAGTGCTCTAGCTAAAATGATGAAGAACTAGATAATGGAGCCGCCGACACTGAAGGACTATGTTGATAGTGCATGGTTTGTAATCTACTTTCTGCACGAACAAGTTCAAAGATGGCATTGTCCAAAGTAGGAAGAGGATAGCGATGTAAAAGTTGCACACGAATAGGCTCAAATTCATCACATAATGCCATAAGAAAATAGTGAAGACGATGTTGATCCCTTCGTTCAGCATACATTTTGGCATCTGTAGGATCCTTCCAAATAGGATCCTTCCAAATAGGATCAAAGAGATCAATTTGGTTCCACAAGAATTGCATGTGAGCAAGAAAATCTTTAATACTCTGCCCCGATTCTTGGTTCAGACAAAAGAGCTCAAACAGAAACTGATAGTCTCGAGCACCATCAACAATAGAATAGTGAGAAACAAGCATATCCCAAGCACCCTTAACTACCAAATAGGGTAGAAATAGATAGAATAGTAGTTTTACGGAACTATGTGAGAATTTGATGATAATTACTTTCCCAATCAATGAGACGAGTGAGAAGAGCATCATTAGTTTCAGTAGCCCCTTTAACCGGCTTTTCGACAGTACTAACCACATAAAACCAAAACTTATGACTTTTGAGGAAACCTTGCATAGATTGAGACAAAAAAATATAGTTTGTACCATCCAATAAAGACTGAACATGATGAAAAATATCTTTTTCTGCCATCTACAAATGCCAAAAGCACAAACAAACCACAAAAAATTGAATTCGAGAAAGAAAACTAAGAAGAAAGCACCTAGTCAAATCTGATCGTCGGTCAACGGTCAACGGTTGATGGAGTGGCAGCTGAGAAGACGTTGATGGAAAATGAGACTCCGATTATAGTGACGTCGATGGAGCAGTGACTAAGATGACGTCGATGGAGAATGAGACTCCGACTATAGTGATGACCAGACAGGTATGAAAAGAATACAATAAATTTTTCTGATGTGAAAGATCCACTAATAGTGGCAATCACAGAGCATACTCAACTCTTGATATACCGATAACCACTAAGAACCTGGCTCTGATACCATGTTGAATTTAATAGAGGAAGTGAGACAATACAAAGAGGAGAATTGTATTGAATTGTGTGATTTACTTACAAGGGAGCTATCATATTTAGACAAGCTAATAGGAGAGGCAAAGCTATACACAACCAATATGGGACTAAACTAACTAAGCAATAACTAGGCTATACATAATCTAACAAGGTCAATATGGAAAAGGATGAAAATTGTTCAATTATTTTTTCTCTCTACCTGACAATGACAACAATGCTTTTTGATATGCTAAAGTTGGTTTGGATCATTCAATTCAAGCAATTTCTTTGAAACTTCAGAATTTCTGATAATAATATTATCTTTACTTTCTTTGAAGGGAAAGAAGAGAAGAAATGTAAAAATGCCTATGCTATGAAGACGGTGTGCTCTTTCTTCCCTTACTCTTGCTTCTGTTTCAATCAAGTCATGTTGCATCGTGGAACTGCTCTCAAGATAGAAAAACTGAATGAAAGATTAGATTTTATTGCGAATGAAAGAGGAAAAAACAAGTTTATGGAAGGGAGGAAAACTGTAGAATTTGAGAGTAGTCAAGATCAAACCAATCTCCATATCCTTTCTATAGTTGGGATGGGAGGACTGGGGAAAACAACTCTTGCACAACTAGTCTATAATGATGATGAAGTGGATGCCCACTTTCAAAAGAAAGCATGGATGTGTGTTTAAGATCCTTTTGATAAGATCAGAGTTGCCAGAGCAATTCTTGAAGCTTTGATCCATGCTGCTCCAAATGTTGTCGAATTTGAAGCTTTATTACAACGTATTCGAGAATCTATTATGGGAAAAAAAGTTCTTTCTTGTCTTGGATGATGTGTGGACTAAAGATGTTAAAAAGTTTGAGCAATTGATAGAAACTCTGAAATGTGGCTTCATGGGGAGTAGAATCTTAGTGACAACACAAAAGGACACCATTGCCAAAAAGATAGGAACCACTAACCCCTTTCGATTAGGAAATTTTTCTGAAGAAGAATGTTGGCCGTTGTTTAGTCAGATAGCATTTTTTTGGAAGAACCAACGAAGAACATTAAAATTTGAAAGACTTAGGTCACGGAAAGTGTAGGGGATTATTTCTTGCCGCAAAGACTTTAGGAAGTTTAATACACTTTAAAGAAAGAAGAGAGAAATGGGAGAATGTCTTGCATAGTGGGATATGGGAATTGGAAGGGGCTGAAGAAGGTCTTTTTTCGCCTTTACTTTTGAGCTATTATGACTTACCCTCTACAGTGAGACGATGCTTCTTGTACTGCTCCATATTTCCAAAAGACTATAGGATAAATAAAAATTAATTGATCCAGATGTGGATGGCGTAAGGTTATTTGAGCTCCAATCGAAATATAGAGACAAAAGAGGTAGGAGAAAAATACTTTAAAATCTTAACAACTCGCTCTTTCTTTCAAGATTTTGAAAACAGCTTTGACGGTGACATTATATTTTGCAAGTTGCATGATATAGTTCATGACTTTGCTCAGTTTTTGACAAAAAAAGGAATGTATTATGGTGGAGTGTGATAGTGCTAAAGATCCCAAAATAAACTATTCCCATGTTAAAGCTCATCATTTAAGGATGGAGCTACAAAACAGCGTATTAATTCCTGTTTCCGTTGTTAATGCGAAGAAATTACATAGCATTCTGGTTGATTTTGATAGAAACGGATCAATGATTGATGGGGCCTTAAATAATTTATTTGATCAATTAACATATCCGAGGACATTGAAACTATTTAGAGGTTAGAGGCATTATTCAATTGAAGAGCTTCCAGAAGATGTGGGAAAATTAATTCATTTGAGAAATGTTGACTTGTCTCAGAATAATAAATTGAAAAAATGATCTGAATCGATGTGTAACTTGTTCAATTTGCAAACATTGAAAATTAATTTTTATTGCAAACTTGAAAGACTACCTAATGGGATAGGCAAACCAATCAACTTGAGGCATTTAGAGAATACTGGAACTTATCGCGTAAGCTTTATGCCAAAGGGAATGGCAAGATTAATTTCTCTCCGCACATTAAGGGAGTTTGTGGTGAAAGGGGATGGTGATGATAGTGATGCAATGATTCTTGGAGATATTGAACATTTTAACAACCTTCGTGGGTCTCTTATGATAAGAGGGTTAGGAAACGTGATAGCTGTCCAAGAGGCTAGAAGAGCCCGGCTTCTTAACAAAAAACAAATCTGTCGATTGCATCTAGAATTTGATGGAGGCAGAGGATACTCATGAAGTACTCCTTGAAGCCCTACAACCACCTCCCAACTTGGAAAGGTTGGAAATTGCACGTTACAGAGGTGCCACAATGTTCCCCAATTGGCTAATGTCACTGACTAAGCTGAGTATTCTTTCACTCTACAAATTCGAAGAATTAGAGCATTTGCCTATGCTGGGGAAATTGCCTTCCCTCCAAGATCTCAACATTAAGTATATGTACAGAGTGAAAAAAGTGGGTGTTGGATTTTTGGGAATAGAGACAGACTGCACAACGTCATCAGTTATTACCTTACCCAAACTAAAAAACCTTGGGTTTCGGATAATGTAAAACTGGGAAGAGTGGGATTACGGTGTGATGACAATTGAAGAAGAAAAAGAAGATAGTAATACTACTAGCAGTGGTAGCAAAACAATAATAACAATAATGCCACAACTTCGTTCCTTAAAATTTGTTGGTTGTGAAAAGTTAAAGGCACTGCCGGACCACCTTCTTCAGACGGCACCTCTGGAGGAATTGAACATCTACCTGTGTCCAATTCTGGCAAAACGTTACCAAAAGAGCAGTGGAGAGGATTGGCACAAGATTTCTCACATCCCTACTATCCAAATTGATGGTGAATATGTGCAAAGAGGCGGTCATTGAACTCTTTAAGGGCCCAATGCTTTCACAGATGCCATCCACGAACAAGTACATTTTTTCTCTAATTCCAACAAATTAAAAACATTATATTATTTTTGATTTTATAGAGGCCGCTTTGGGGTTTTTTTTTACTCTTTTTTCTTTCCTAGTAAGCATAATTTATTTTGAATTGGCCCAAATTAAAAAATAAATTAAAGATACTTTCCAAATTAAACAGAGTTAAAGATACTTTCTAAATTGACAGAATAAATCTTTTCAAAAAATTTGACTTATTCTTTTTTTCGTGCCCTTTTCCAGGCTCTGAAATTTTCTATTTAAACGGACCATTTTCCTAATCTAGTTTCCGAAACCAAAGTGATTTTCTTTATAAACAAACTGATTCTGCACGCACCTCTCTCTAAAAAGCATCAGTTCGCTGAGGACCTAGCTTACACCATCCTTCTAAAGCACCAAAGAGGTCAGTGTTTCCTTCATGGAAACCAATATTAATTACTAGCATTAGAACACATTGAATGTATAACTTATTTTCTAGAGAACATCTTTTTGCTGAGAACATGATCCACGTAATTTATCAAAAGCACCAGAGAGGTCTGTGCTACAAGACAACAAGAGCCCGAATATGGTACATTAATTCCTTTACAGCAAGGGATAGGTGTACACGTCTTGTTTGTTTTTCTTTTTTGTCTTTAATTTATTTATTTATTATCTTTTTTGTTTTTACTTTATTTACTTTTTAAGAAAATTTTATTCTGATGTTCACATATAAACCACAATTTGCAGCAATTGTTAATTGTTTGGAAATATATCCTTAAAGGTAGCTCACTTGGTTTTCCTGCTTAGGGTAGAACTGCCTTAACACAAGTTTTTTTCCAAACAATTGCATGTGTAGACAGAGGAAATTTCAATTCAAAGATGCATCATCAAGTAAAGCATGTTGAGATTTCTAGCAATGACGACTGCTGCACAAATTTCCAGTCATTTCAAAGTTGAGTGTTATATCTCGTGGATTTCTCATTATAGTGGTAAGGGCAACTTGAATTAGGCAAGCAGCTAGGGTTTCCAACAGAAGCTACGTATGTTAACTGATACAATCTTCTCTCTTATGATACTTTTCCTTCTCCTTCCAAGCTTACCTCGTGCTATATGTTTTGTTAGCTTCTGGTCTCAATTAAACCAGACAGCAAAGTCCATTTGTTGAAGCACATTTCTCAATCATACCTTGTAGGGCTCTGTTTGCCCTCATCTTGGTCTATGCAATCTTGCTGGAGAACCAGAGAGTTATGTGATTTTCATTGCTTGCCCTTGTTACAAGGTAAATCTGTTGTATTGAAGTAGTTCGTACTTTAAATTGTTCAGTCGAATCAGTCCACAATTTCTGTATTTGAAGTATGCGTCAAAATGGATATATTAGAAAATAACAGCTTTTATAAAGCTCAAGTGGTCCTCTGAGCTTTTATAATGGAGAGGAAAAGAGAGCTTAAGGGTCCTCATCATAACTGATGCTGCTAGCACTCTGGTCATCATCCTTCATCTGTCTTTATTTTGGTTGGGATAAAGAGGAAAGGCAGTTTTTTATTCTTTTTTTCTATATATGATCGGTTAAATAACATTTTCCTTTCTCAAGTTTTTATCCATTTGCAGTTTTTAATCTTAGGCTATCATTGGTAGAGTGAAAAAGTAAGAGGAAAGAAATAGATCCTTAGGAAGTTATCTCCAGTTTAGGAGGGTGGCATGGTGAATGCTTTTTATATAATTGCATATTTGCATTTGCATCTCTAATTCCAGAGTTACTTGTTCTTTGCACTTGTAGGAGCTACTTGGAAATGGAAAAGCAGTTCAAAATCTTTGCCTACAAGGAAGGGAAGCTTCCATTGTTTCCCGATGGTCCTTGCAAGATTATATACTCCACGGAAGGAAATTTTATCCACAAGATGGAGACTGAGAGCTGGTTCCAAACAAAAGATATGAAGAAAGAACACTTGTTTTACCTTCTATTTAGTGTGGTAAATGTGGTTCGATTTGTTTATTAACGTGACACATGATATTCATCCCATAAGAAGCACTATCATAGACTATGTCAATCTTGTAGCAGGAAGATACCCATATTGGAACCGTAGCCTTGGTGCTGACCATTTCATGCTTTCATGCCATGTTTGGGTAAGTGTACCACTTTTCTTTGTTTGTAAGCATCCTGCATTGCAACGAAAAATTATTCTCACCCTGAGTCTGATCAGCTGCAACAAGCACTTCGATTTTGTAACAGGGGCTGTAAGCTAGCTTTACACTTTCTTATCTCGAGAAGAACTCAATTCGAGCCATATGCAATGCATATATCTCTGACTGGTTTAACCCCACCAAGGATGTATCAATCTCCAAACTGGTAAACTAACTGGTTTGGTTGGCAGACCATCTCTGTATATTTATGTGTGTGTATTTGTGTTTCTTAAGATGGTGGTTGAGAGCTGGTTCCGAACAAAAGATCCTAAGAAAGAACACATGTTTTACCTTCCAGGTAGTGTGGCAAAGATGGTCTGTTTTGTCTATGAGTGTGGATAAGAAGCACTATCAAAGACTGTCAATCTTGTACCAGGAAGATACCCCTACTGGAACTGTAGCCTTGGTGTTGATCATTTGATTTTTTCATGCCATGTTTTGGTACGTGTATCACTTTTCTTTGCTTGTAAGCATCCACTATTGCAACAGAAATTATTCTCATTATGAATTTGATCAGCTGCAACTAGCACTATTTAATTTTTTAATCTGGTTCATGTAGGTTTTTCAGCCTATATATGTCCTATATGGCTAACAACTGGCTTTTGAACATTAGTATCCATTTGGGAATAATTTCATGGTGTTAAAATTATATACTAATTTGTAAGCACTTCAGTTTTGTAACAGGGGCCGGGATACTAGTTTTTCATCTCCAGAAGAACTCAATTGGAGCCCTATGCAATGCAAATACCTAGGATGTATCAATCTCCAAACTGCTAAACTAAGTGGTTTGGTTGGCGGTCCATCTCCATATATTTATGTGTGTATGTGTGTGTTTCTTACATATATTACCTTCTCTTTATCAAACATGTTAACAAAGTATGTTATTGAATGTCTTCTGGTCTTTCTATAAGTGTGTGTATATGCTTACTGACATCTGCTTTGTCCTAAGAAGATCTAATTTTCCTACCAGGTTGCACAGCTATATGTGGAACTAATCTTCTTTGGGCCTGATTCTCACTTGAATCTGATGGAAATGTTCCACTCAAGCTGAAATGGAGTCCAATCTTAGCGTCGAGAGTCTCAGCACAACAGCTTGTTGTCCATGCATTTACAAGTGGCTGCATGCCCAAACCTCCTTCGATGCTGACAAGCAGCAGCAGAACTGCCATGTTCAAGACTAACATCGTTATCACTTCACTAGTCCCCCTGTACAGCCTTGGCAATGGCATGTCTTCTTTGGAATTTGAATCCAAGAAACCTGACTTGGGTATGATCATATAACCCGTAAACCACTTCCTTCTGGCTTGAACAGTTTAATCGTTTCATGACCAGCAATACTTCCCTCTTCCTCATGGAAGTTGCACAGAAATGACATCTACTAATCTTGGTGGTGCAGCAATGACAAGTTTCATGGGTAGCAACAGTCCTAGTAGTGGAAGGCAGGAAATGCAGTATTTTAAGTCTCTTAATACGGCATTGATCTTTATTTTTTGTTGTGTTATTCTGTGTTTTCAGAAAGTTTGCTGGAAATTCATTAGACTTTTGTGTATAGTAATAGCAATTTTTCAGAAGTAATTATGTGTATGTAACTTATGCAGAAAGTAGAAATTATTCACACACTGCATTGGAATTTTTTAAGGATCAAGTCACTATGTCCTTTTTCAAGACACTGTAATTATCTGGTAACCATGATCAATGGACTAGTCAGCTTCCTATTATACTTGCAGAATATTTTACCGAAGGAGCCTTGCATATAGTTCAATAATTTGTCTCCGTTAGATCTGTTATGATCAAGTATCTTGCTTAATTATGACAAAAAGAAAGAAAAGCAAAAAAAGGTGCTTGGTATATCAAAAATTTTCTTAATATACTTAAGCAAATATTATTATAAATTAATTAATTATAGTACTAAATTATGTAATCTTGACATTATTCCTGACACATTATTGATTCATTTTAGGAATAAATGAAGAATTTAAAAGAGGAAGGAAGTTGAGGCAAGGGGATGGAAAGGAAGGGAAAGAGAGTATTTTGGTCGATATAACTTTTTACTGAATTTTGTTAATTTTGATAGACTTTGCAACAAGCTAACTTAATTTTACTATGAATTGATTTCAAAATAAATTTCAAAGTTTTTTTTGTTCAAAACACAACAAACATAAAATTATAATATTATAGAATTCATTTGTTCCAAACACAATCTGAATCCCCATTTCAATCGATGTGCTCAAATTGTTCAAGTACTGTACGGATCTCATTTTCGACTAATAATGCTTGACTTACCCTCATCAATCATACCAGAATCAACTTCGTTAGCTTCTATAAACACCGAGCTTTGTCCTTCAACCTCTAATTCGTTCACAATGCTGACACGACCTTGAGGTTGCCATGATCACCTCGTGGCTGCGTAGAACATTTCAGCTGGAGATGGTGGAATTGCAACAGAAAAGCTGTCATCTTGACAAATACACTTGTTCGCATGTGATTTGGAGTCAAAATCTGATTCTGCAACTAGGATCCCTCCAAAATATAAAGTTATGCACTAATTGTGATCGCACCAAATAGGGCAATTATGATAGAGGAGAGAAAAGATGAAAAAGTAAAAGAAAGAGAAAAAAACTTCGTACGGAAAAACCTTATTGAAAAAACCTATTTTTTGTGAATGGTGAAATATCTGAAAGATTTTCTGATGCAAGGCCATAATGCTACTACTCATGTCAAACGTGTGCACGTACATGCACACACAAAAACTGCATGTGCACAAATTTACACACACAAAAGGATGCATGTGTACGTACATGCGCACACAAAACATACTCAAGCACACAATAACACATGTTGACACAACAATATCTTCAATGAAAAAAGCATCAGGCACAGGCAACACCTTCTGGTTTAAGGAAAAGAAATAGACATAAGGAAAAGCAGTCTAATAGACATCAGTTGCTTGCTATCAACCATCCAGAAATATGAACATGAATATATTGGTAATGTAATAAAATCGAATTGATACCTGATGAAGAGACACAAATTTGAAAAAGTGATGGAACAAATGAATAAAAAGAAAAAGAGAACCACTCATATCGGAAAACATCAAAAGACACCTAATACTACTTTTAGAGAAAAACTTAGATTAGATAGTTTAACACAATTCTTGTATGCCACGTTTCATTTGATTTATGGATTAAATAATGGAGAAAGCAACAAGCCCCTTTACTTGATATTCTATTAGTAAAGGGCTTATAGAAATCATCATATTCAGATTATACACACATACGAAAGATAATGCGTGAGAATTTTTATCACATTAAGAAACTAATAGTATACCTATGTAATTTAATAACTTCCTTATCTAAAATTCGTCTGTAGTACACAACTTCCAAAGAAAGTCTTATCATAGTCCTAAAGGACAAATATTTTATATGCAATAAGAAAATTATTTCTTTGTAACACGTGTTGGACTAACTAATTAATTTCATAATTTAGCACTCACTCACTCACATACTTGGACCATAATGTTGGTAACACAACATCCAAACTACATATTTAAATTTTATCAATTCAATCTATTGTAGACTTTGCATAACAGTGATAATATTAATTGAGCAGAAGTTATACATGTCTACTTGTATAATAAGACATGAATAGCCAAAGACGTGCGTGAAAAATATACAAACAACTGTAGCCCATAACAGCCTAGCAAACATTAGCTAAATGCATTCAGAACTTGATGAGGCATTTTGAATCGAAACAATCATTTCATTGTATTATTGGTATCTATCTATTTTCTTACTTTTTAACCCTAATGACCTGAAAAGTTAATAATACTCACTATATTCACTATTCAATCAAAATTTGTTTATACTCAACAAAGGGTAATGGAAAGGGGAAGTAGAGTGAAGAGAAATGGTTTTAGGAAAGAATTCTTTGGAGGACAAATAAATGACCGATTTAATACTACAATCTAGGTACAAAACGAAAAAGTGGTTGCAGCATTATTCTAAATAGAACAAAAACGATATTGTTATAATATGTGAAGCTAGAACAGGATCATTTCAAGACAAAACTATAAATGAAAAAAATGGTAACTTAATAAAAAAATGGAAAAATGGTAAGGTTAACATTTACCAACCATGCTGAAAAACAGTTTTGTTACCTTATTCTTTTCCTAATAGTATATAGCAAATAAATCATTCTTGAAAAAATAAATACCATTAAGACAAATTCCAGTACCTAACTATGGCTAAATTCATTTTTATTGTAGTGCTACCAAGGCGGTGTCAAATTCATTTTAAGCTAAGAGGAAAACTTTATCAGTTTGATTGTTAATTAACTATTTAATTCACATTAAACTTGGTCGTACTTAATGATGGGCTGAATATATGATTTTTTCAGCATAGAACATCAATTTGTCAATTCTTCTGAAAATTATAAATCATTTAATATATACCTATTTCACTCTCTTGTCCACAAATTCAAAGCATGAGCAATAATGACTACAGCAGGAAGAAGTTAAAAAAGAAGGAACTACAACATATGAATGGCCTAACAATATACTGGTTTTCTTCCTCCTTCGCTGAGAACCATTCTGCCTTCTTCCAAACAGGAAAAAAAAATTTAATTCTGAATTGGATGAGTTTTCCTCTGATCACATATCACAAGATCTAATGATTTAGGAAATTGATAATACTTTTAGTTTTAGTTAATTAATTTGAGGTCGAGTCTTGAGAAAGAAAGCAAGAGTACCATCAGTAATAAGGTCTATTGGGGTAAACCTTCCACTATTTGTTAATAAAACTGAATGACTAGAGGGACATAAACGATGGATTCTATAAAGTAAAAACTTGTTCTAATCTAAGGTAGTACACTCATGAGCTTGACCATATTACACTGTCAAGAAATTATTGAAGACTCCCATCTTCAAGTTTGACACAAACATAGGTACATAGTTTAGTTCCTCCTAAATCATTTTATTTTCATTGCTGTTATCTTGTTTTTGATGATTATTTTTACCCTTGAACGATTCCTTTTTTATATATAATAAGATAGCAAAAATTTAATTATCTTAGGTTACTTCTAAAAGAGGGCAAGCCTTACAACAATGATTATGATCTACAATTTTTTTCCAAAAAATTTAATTATGTGGTTTTCAGTTTTTTTTTTTTTTTTTTTGATATCTCATATATTTATTGTTGGGTTTGTTTCAATATTTCTAATGGGTGCATATTGGTTCACTGTTTATTAAAATAATTTATTGTGCTATTTTGAAATTGATGAATAAACTTGTAATGTATATGCCTTGATATTAACGTGATAAATGTCATGGCTTTGTGGGTCTTTATGAAACTTTTACTTGCACAATTTTTTTTCTTGATAAACTTATTGTACTTTTAACAGAGGAATTTTTACATTTGTATTTTTATGCAGTTATCATGTCTCTTTTGGGAGTTGCATGGCTCAATTGTTTCATATAAAGAAAAAAAAATGTTCGAGATTTCAATTTTGAGATATTAACTTGGTTTTCCTTTTTATGGTTCTATTAATTGTTTAGTATTACAAGTGGATATATATATATATCAACAAAGTATGAAGTTATACTTCATGTGCAATAGTTTGTGTTGATAAAATTTTCGAAAATGAGAATTAAATGATCCATTATTAGTAAGAAGTGCATTAAGGTGAATGAAACAAAAAGCACCTTAACTAGTTGTCAATAAAGTATATAGTTGTCATCTTATAATCTGCTTGAACCAGTTTGTCATTTTAATGATGCCATATTTTTCTTCAGTAATCTCTTTTTTGGTTATTCAAACATCTAATGTCATATTCATTTATTCAATATTGAATTGCATATATTTTATGACGGATTACTACAATTATTCCCTTTTCTTTGGTCTATTGGGTTTATAACTATGGCCCTGTACATGGGTTGAACCCCCATGGTGCGCTTTTCTTTCAATTTATACATTTTACTTATAAAAAATTTGTGTTTATAACTATGAATCTATGATTAAGCAATATTTCTCACTGTTTGAATTGTCCCATGGAGTTACTTATAGGGTGCTCTTGTTTTCCACTTCACTCTTGTTCCATGATTGTTGCTCTCTTTTCTTTTTCTTTTCAAAACTGTCCTTTTTAATCATGTTGAAGAGGAAGCAGGAGTAAAAGGTCAAGAAGTCTATGTGACTACTGCTGTAGTTGTCCCTTTTATACTTGTGTTGCTTAGTGTTTGTGGTAGTTGAAACTGGAAGAACTATAGATCGTAGAAGTTGTACAGAGGAATAATAAAGGAAAGGAGGGGAGTGATCTCTCTTGAAATTATTCTTGTTATTGTCATTTACCAGAACTAGTTGCCAGCTCTGTTGCTTTTATTTTTAATGTTGATGCTGATAATTTTCAGTTTTCGTGTTCTCTTTGTATTTTGATGATGTAATTCCTGTATAAATTGTTTAATTGGGTAAGAGTGAATGCATGATAACACTCCAACACCCCGGCAAAAAAAGACTCAGTGCATTTACAGGTTAGATGAAGTAGCTGATTTGCTACCAATAGAAGATTTTAGTTCAGTGATAGAGGTCCTCTTGAATTGATTCCTTCTCTTAGCCTGTCACTATCTATTAGGCTCAAGACTGATTTTATGGGTGTTTGGATCTTGGATTCACATTCATGTGGTATGTGAAGAAACACATTAGAAGGAAAACTCTTGCCTTTAATAAAAATTTTGTTGGTGGCACAAAAACCAGTGTGAGAATTTATCTAGGATTTAATGGACCATATTTTTTTATTTGCACATATTTCGTTAAGAAATAACAACAAAAAAATGTCCATACACATACTTTAATTGTGATGAAACTATAAAATTGTAGATTCGATTTAAAACGTTATCAAAATTTGGGCCTGCATTGTTAAATGTTAATGTTTATCTAAAAACACTAAAGAATGAATACCTAAGGTGTTAAACAATCATCCAGCATTGAGTGAAACTAAATATTTTGAAATAACCTTGTACTTTGTTTGAGAAAGGATGTAAAAATGATGATAAGCAATCATGTTCCTTATGCTGTGGGCAATATGAGAACTGCATGAAAAGGGTTTTCATCTTGGAAGGGTGAAATAACTAAAAAGAATCTGTTATATAGCAACAAGAAATAATGATGTTGCAATAGGTTAAGAGCAGCATGAAAAAAATGTTGCCATAAGTTAGACATGTAGCAGCATGACACCATGATGCTGCAATAGATTAAGAGTATGGCAACAGAAAGCAATGATGTTGCAATGAGTTAAGTTTGTTGCAATGAAATAAAACTACACTAAAAAAAAAAACTATTGCTTTTGCAGAAAATAAATTTCGTTGCATAATTTGATGTTAATTGTGATATCTTTCTAGTGAAACTATAATAGCTAACAACCACTAATATCTTATGGTGGTGAACTCGTTTTCGTGTTTTATAGAAATCATATAGAAACCTTTTTGAATGCTATGGAGTTGAACATTTTTGAAGTTGTCTCTTCACTGCAATGTAGTTCTAGTAACCAAAGTAAGTCTAACTGTGTGGCCTTAAGGAAGGTGCAGTCGTAACTCCCACTCTCCTAACATTTTTTTAGGAATATATTGACACTTGTTCAAAAACAAGTAAAATGCTTACATGCATCGATCACAGATCATGGCATAACCTACACTAGTTCGCCAGCCTTGTCTGGGTTCAATAGAGAAAGAGTGGCAATAAAAACAGGTCAATCCCATTGGTGATGAGGAGGATGAAGAAGAAGCATCCATTGAATAAACTTAAAAAACTGAAAAAAGGCTTCTTTTTTTTTTTTCTTCTCTTTTGTTATCTTTTTCTGTTTTGGTAGTGAATACTGAATACTAAGAAACCTGTGCAGATAGAGAGAAAGAAATGAATACTGAAAGATGGAGAGAAGTGCCCATTGGGTAAAAAGTGCATTATAGAGAAGGAAAAAGACTGTCAAATTTGCAATCATGACAACAGTCAATGTCCACTGAATGAAGATGATACGTTGAGAAGAATTTCAAACTATTTAAGAAACATTTTCTTGATTTCCAAATTAAATGATTGGATTTTTTAGAATATGAAATCAAACGGTTAGGATTCATTTTGTAAGTGAAGTCCAAATTAGCATAATTGCCAAACATGAAAAATTCAAATTGGTTTTTTGATTAACATGAAACAATATGGGTATCGAGTGGGCAATTTGCCGCCGCAATTCAGTTCAATGCACCAGCCAAGTTTGTCCTGTTATGACCAAAAGGGATCAAAATTGAACTCAACTTGACTGCTTCTCTGGCCATGTCTGTAACTGCAGAAATGAGTAAATGAAATGCTGCAATTGTTTATAGATAAACTCATTTGCAAAAATTTTCTCTATAGTTTTACAAGGGGTTTTCTCGCGAACCAAACAGCAGCAGGAAGTTTTAGAGAGCCATGTTGAAATTGCGATGGAGAGAGTTAACAGGCAATGACACATTTCCCAAAATATGGGCTGCTGGGCCGTACATACTCAATATGGGCTACTAGATGATTGGACTTATTGAAGTTAGTGGGCAGATGGTCAATTTGCTCTTTTAAAATTAAAAAAATAGAAAAATAAGGTGAAGTCCATGAATTTTAATATAAAATCAAATCAACAAACATCGAAATTTACAGTAAAAATAATTTGAGTAATAATTGTTGCATACCCAGTCCAAACATCTAGAAAAACACATTGTAAAACTCAATTATAATTGTGTGAAACTTGTGTGGTAATTACCATTTAAATTTTTAGAGTGTTCAAAGCGAATGTTTAAATAGTACTACTCAAATAATTTAAAGAGAACAACCATTAATTGTTGGTTGCACAACCACGCGATAAACTCTTAATCATTATTAGAATTCACTTTGTTTAAACAAAGAAAAGTAATTAAAATAATACATTTTTTAGCCTAGCTAATGGAGGCATAATTTAATATGAGTAATTCCATAAACTTGTTTCTTAAACGCGTGATTCGGTAGCAAGTGTTCACTACTTAAACATTTGAATTTTCTAAATATATTGTCTAAAATAAAGTTGTCATATGTGACAACCTAATTTTAGGTGGATTTTTTACTTTATTTTATTGAACTTTTAAGGATACCATCCATTTATTTTACTTTCTCTTAATTATCTCTGAAAATTTGATTGTTTAACTTTTTAATAGTTCAAAATTGTTAAAGATTGAATATTTTACTCAAATATAAAATATTAGATTAATATTTTAATTGTTTTGACATACACACTATTTATTTTTTCAGTTTGATAACATTTAAAGAGCGATTTACAAAGATAATATTATCGTATTCATAAAAGACAAGAAAATAAAATATTAGATTAATATTTTATGGGTAGTGATATTGACACTCCATGAATTGTTATTGACAATCTATTTATTTATTTTTTATAAAACTTATAATAGTGCTCTTAATTAAAATTAGATACACAATTTGACTTATAAATTATAATTGCTACCACATTTTCTCTTTACAAGTTTCTATGATACAAAATCTTATATGAATTACAATCTTTATTAAATTTTTTTCTACTTGTCTCTCTTTTGTTTTCTTTCATTTTTCCTTCAATTTTTGTTAAAGACATGAATTCAACTTTTACGTGAAAAATATTGATCCTACTGCATGCAAATCCAACTGCTGAAAATCTTCTTAATATTTACTATTTTCAGCTAATAATTCTAATTAAGTTTATTAATAAGAGTCATTAACTCTATAATCTTGAGAGTTATCAATATTCAATGTAGAATACATATTCCGTCAATTGAATTTATATTATTATGCAAAAGGTGAAGAAAGAATTAAAATTAATATTATAGAGTTGACGGCAAAGATTTGGATGATGGAAGAACCAAAACATTGCGGGAGCCTTTGGACGCCCTAATTTTTGAGTAAAACCTTTTGTGTTCAACTACATATGGAGTTATTTTGGTGTTAGAGACATTTGAATTTGACATGAATTGCTTTTACTCTATGAAGAACTGAGATGATGAGATAGTGAGGGTAAAGAGTTAGAGATGAAGAAAGTATAATTAATAGAAATTTTTGTATTATAAAAACTTGTAAAGAATATAAATGGCAGTAATGGTATTTCAATGTCAAAAGAGTATAAAACTTTAATTAGGGGTATTATTGTAAGTTTTAGAAACAAATATATATATATATATATATATATATATATATATATATATGTGGAATGCCAATAATTAATTATTTGTGGAGTCTCGATATCGCTACCCATATTTTAATTGCTTACACAAACATGCTATGATATTTATTAAATAAATTAAAATATTTTTCATCTTACACAAGACCCAATCCTATCAAGGAACATATATTTTGTCAAAGAATTTTCTATTTAAATTTAAATATGCTTTATTATTAGGATAGTTTTATCAATGTCTTATTTAATATAATCATTATATTATTAAAAATTTCATATGCATTCAATACTCAATTATTTAAAACTCCGTTTAATTTTGATGGTACGAACAAAATGTAGTTCCCTTTCGAGATTGAACAAGTTTCCCAATCAGCATTAGGTCTGGTATAAGATGCCACTGTGACTTAAATAATTTAAAAATTCAGTTAAAAAATTCTCATCCTCCATCAAACTTAAATAATTCCCTCCACCCTGCAATGGGAGAGTTTATTGTAATTTAATATTACTATTATGAGAGAGAAAGGACGTAGAGAGGAATGGAGACAGAAAACTTTCTAGGGTTGTTATTTTATAAGAAAAAAGTGTAGAACAAAGGACTATCTACAAGATAGGCTTTAATAAAATCTATAAGGTGAATCTCATTTACAAAATAGTTTCTCTCAAGCCAAATAAAAAGAGTATTAAGCCGACAATCTTTAAGAAAATCAATCGATCTTTCCACTTTGTCAAAAGCTCTCCTATTACTTTATAAGCTAACCTACAAATGGAGGATGGGATCAAGGTGATGAGCTTCTTCTTTTCGCTTGGAGATTGAAAAATTGTTCCATGCCCAAATCTCCTCATCCACAAACTCACTACTCACGCAATAAAGTCCCAAAACTTGATAAATTTAAAACAATGAAAAACAGCATGATAATCCATGAATTTGTCATTGATTTGACTACTTACGTATAACTGCTGGAAATGAGTCATGTAGCCAATTTGTAGGGCTGCAAATCAGCTCAAGCTGCTCCAGCTCGACTTTTAGCTCACTTATAACACTTCATGACCCAATATCGAACATAATTTTTAGCTCATAAAATTCTTGTGCCTAGCTTGAGAATAGTGTGGCTTGTCTAAATAAAGCTCGTTACTTTTCAAGCCAAGAAATCAATACAATTTGTCTCAGCTCGATTTAATTTAAAATATGAATCTATTTATATACTGTTATACATATATAAAACTTCTCATACAAGTTTACAATTTAGGAAATAAAAGTCAATTTGACTTTAAGGGAAAAACATACATTTAAAATAAAAAGGGGAAAAACTTAGATAAAAGAGCACTTCAAGCAAAAAACTACCATATCTATTGTCTTATATAGTTACTAAGGTTTTATGTTCAACTCTTTTTATTGTCATTGAGCTCAATATCATATCTCATAACAATGTCACACCTATACCATTTCAGGTCCAAGGTACAACTGCACCCCCAAAATAAACCTTAAACAATGGTTTACCCTCTAAGAGCAGTTACTTTATCATGCTAGACCTTCTGATTCGATCCAGCAGCTTGGGCCTTTTGAAGTCCGACCAGTTTCCCCTCTGGTTTCTTCCGATTAAAAGTAACCGCAAAGTCCACCACTCATGGTCACTATCTCTTCATACATCAAATAGTAACTCACAAGTACATTGTAAACACTTTAAAAACTTTCAAAATGTTTTTCAGGTAAGATATAGAAAACTATTAAAGATTAATCAAGTTGCATGAAAGAAATAACTAAAGTGATATTGCTATCATTTAGCAAATTTAAATATGTAATTTTCATGACACGGGATCACTAGAAAGTGAAATGTGTTTATATATGCAAAATTGAGCTCAATATAACTACTTGATTGTGACTAAAAGAGTAAGATGTGATGGAAGAAATAAGAGTGATAATTCAAATTAGAAAACATAATTATCAAGATTGCCTAAGCATTACTGAAGCTAGAAATATATGAATTACCTTTGTCACCGGGTTTCCCATCCATCAAAGTCATGTACCCTCTGAGCCCTTCTAAGTTGTAAGTGTTGGTGCTATTGTGAGGCCGAGAGTAGTTGTTAAATTGCCATTCAAGGCCTGTTGTATCCTGGACTCTAATTGGAATTCGTTGCCCCACAGAAATTTTAGGGAAGAAAGCCTGCATTATTTAGTATCTATTACCACAAAAGACTTTAAATCCAAGGTCTGCTAGACGCTATAACAAGACCATATGTCATTTCTCATGAATCAATTAGTTTAATGACCATGCAAAGCCATTAAACAAAAGAGAAACTGGTAGAAGGGAGTAGCCTTTCTCCTTTCCTCCTCCCTAAGCATGGTTTTAGTTATTACAATCATTATCATCTTAACATAGAGACTTACCTCCGCATGCATATTCGGAATCAACATGCGACCCGTCCTGCCATCAGAATCACTTGCAGTCAAGATTTTGTTGAATAAAGAGAAGTTGATGCTCTCTGGTTTCTACCATTTGGTTCAGGAGTTGATGATGCTGGATTGTTCCCAAAGTTTCCTGCAACAGAGCACCAACATAGAGTTAGTAGTCAATGAAAAACAATGATCATCCAGTTTAACAGCTTAAAATTGCAAGCTATCAATATACTTTTTGAAAAAAAAAGGACTTCACTTCAATAGAATCATAACTGGTGACGTAGAACCACAAGCATAGTATCAACATAGAGGAAGAAGAATTAAAAAGAAACCAAGAAGCCAATATGGCGCAAATCACAGTGGAATCACAAAAACCTCAAAAATATGTATTTATTCGTCAACCAATGCACTAATGTCCAAAACATAATAGGGTTCTCTTATATATGAACAAAAATCTAACTATAAAAGGAAACAAAATATTAAGTCCTAAAACAAATCAAAATCACTAATTTTAAACCTATTTCTATAATATTCGGTTTAAAATCCTTGATCAGTACTCCATACTAATCATCCTTCTAGATAGAAAAGTCGGAAAGAAACAGACAATTCCATGTTACTTCCTTGGTTCGTCACCGACAAGAAAAAAGAAAGAAGACTCCAAGCCCTGAAAGTATGCTCCCGCAATAGTTCACATTTAATTTCAAGACAAATTAGGTAGAACATTTAGCATAAGTTAAAAGCCTTTCACTCCATTGAGGGTTTTTATAATTTTCAAACTTGTCTCCACCTTCCTTTACACCAAAGAGACCAAAATAAAGGAATTTATCTTCCTTTCTCCTTAAAGCAATAAAATAAACTTATCCTCTTCTATAGGACATTTTTCATTCAAACAGTACATCAATATTTTCTTGTTTAAAATCTGACATGACAGCTTAAAGCTTCAACAGATTGATTGAACAAATAGATTACAAATCTCCTTTAATTCCAACGATAGGGTCGACTGTTGCCCAGCAATTTCTCTGTCCGAGTTAACAGACAAGTCAACGTGAGAGGGGCCGCTCAATGATGAGCATTCCATGCATTCTATGCCACCAATATCCAATATTATATGTGTATATCTTGACATAATGCATCCACAGTGAATTGCCTGGGCAGGAAAATGAAGCAATAGCGTATAGAAAATATAGAGTAGTAATCAAAAGCTAGTTCTTTGATTAAGAATAATCAGGATATAAATCCACAGGAGAGAGACACAATATGACCACCCATAAAGGCCAGCAAGGGGAAAATGTGCAACAGCAATAAAAAGTTCAAGATACCTTTTCGCAAGTAACACAATTTCTCCAGCCATCAGCATTCAAGTGAAAGATATTGCAAAATCTTCCCTCCTCATAAGCAGAGCTAAATTTGCAAAAGACTTAAGTCAATTAATCATAAACAGTGTGGGAAAGGAAGAAGATTCAATCAAATTTATAATCCCATCACAAGCTTTACCATGAATACAATCAAGACGAACAAGTGAAAATAAAATGAATACTTTGCTGGGAGTACCAACAATTCATCTAATAGGAAATATTAAAATTTACAAACTTCTTCGCATGTGATTTGGAGTCAAAATCTAATTCTGCAACTAGGATCCCTACAGCATATAAAGTTATGCACTGAAGGTGATCACACCAAATAGGGGCAGTTATGATAGAGGAGAGAAAAGAAGAAAAAGTAAAAGAAAGAGAAAGAAACTTTGTAGGGAAAAAGAAACTTTGTAGGGAAAAACCTTGTTGAAGCAACCTATGTTTGTGATTGGTGAAATATCTGAAAGATTTTCTTATGCAAAGTCATAAAGTTACTATTCATGTCAAATGTATGCACGTACATGCGCACACATAAACATGCATGTGTGCATACATGCGCACACAAAAACATGCATGTGCACGTATATGCACACACAAAAGGATGCACATGTACGTACATACGCACACAAAACATACTCAAGCACACAATAATACGTGTTGACACAACAATATCTTCAATGAAAGAAGCACAGACAACACCTTCTAGTATAAGGAGAAGCAATCTTTCAATAGACATCAGTTGCTTGCTATCAATGATCCAAAAATATGAACTTGAATATATTGGTAATGTAATAAAATCAAATTAATGCCTGATGAAGAGGCATGTCTTTGAAAATGTCTTTTTCTTGCAAAGTGATGAAAAAAAGAAAAGAAAAGAAAAGAGAAAGAGGACCACTCATATCGTAAAACATCAAAAGACACCTAATACTACTTTTAGAGAAAAACTTAGATTAGATAGTTTAACACAATTCTTTTACGCCACTTTTCATTTGATTTGTGGATTAAATAATGGAGAAAGCAGCAAGTCCCTTTACCTCATATTCTATTAGTAAAGGGCTTACAGAAATTATCATATTCAGATTAAACACACATAAGAAAGATCACATTAAGAAACTAATAGTATACCTATGTAATTTAATAACTTCATTATCTAAAATGCCTCTGCAGTACATAACTTCCAAAGAAGGTCTTATCATAGTCATAAAGGACAAATATTTTATATGTAATAAGTAAATTATTTCTTTGTAATACGTGTTGGACTAACTAACTAATTTTATAATTTAGCACTCACAGACTCACATACTTGGAACATAATGTTGGTAACAGAACATCCAAACTACATATTTAAATTTTATCAATTCAATCTATTGCAGACTTTGCATAACAGTGATAATATTAACTGAGCAGAAGTCATACATGTCAACATGTATAATAAGACATTAATAGCCAAACATGTGCGTGAAAATTTACAGACAACAGAGTCCATAACAGCCTAGCAAATATTAGCTAAATGCATTCAAAAGTTGATGAGGCATTTTGAATCGAAACAATCATTTCCTAGTATTATTGGTATCTATCTATTTGCCTACTTTTTAACTTTAATGACCTGAAAAGTTATTAATATTCACTATATTCACTATTCAATCAAAACTTGTTTATACTCAACAAAGGGTATTGGAAAGGGGAAGTAGAGTGAAGAGAATCGGTTTTAGGCATGAATTCTTTTGAGTACAAATAAACAACCGATTTAATACTACAATCCAGGTACAGAACGACAAAGTGGTTGCAGCATTATTCTAAATAAAACAAGAACGATGTCATTTTAACATGTGAAGCTAGAACAAGATCATTTCACAACAAAACTATAAATGAAAAAATGGTAACTTATTTAAAAAAATGGAAAAATGGTAAGGTTAACATTTACCAGCCAAGCTGAAAAACAGTTTCGCTTACCTTTTTATTTTCCTGATAGCACAAAGCAAGTAAATCATTCTTGAAAAAAAAATACCATTAAGACAAATTCCAGTACCTAACTATGGCTAAATTCATTTTTATTGTAGTGCTACCAAGGCGGTGTCAAATTCATTTTAAGCTAAGATGAAAAGTTTCTCAGTTCGATTGTTAATTAACTATTTAATTTGCGTTAAACTTGGTCGTACTTAATGATGGGTTGAATATATGAATTTTTCAGCATAGAACATCAATTTGTCGATCATATATCCTTTTCTTTTTAAAATTATAAATCATTTAATATATACCTATTTCACTCTCTTGTCCACAAATTCAAAGCATGAGAAATAATGACTACAGCAGGAAGAAGTTAAAAAAGAAGGAACCACAACATATCAGTGGTCTAACAATATACTGGTTTTCTTCCTCCTTCGCTGAGAACCATTCTGCCTTCTTCCAAACAGGAAAAAAAATTTTAATTCTGAATCGGATGAGTTTTCCACTTATCACATATCACAAAATCTAATGATTTGGGAAATTGATGATACTTTTAGTTTTAGCTAATTAATTTGAGGTGGAGTCTGAGAAAGAAAGCAAGGGTGCCATCAGTAAAAAGGTCTATTGCGGTAAACATTCCACTGTTTGTTAATAAAACTGAACGACTAGAGGGACATAAAAGATGGATTCTATAAAGTATAAACTTGTTATAATCTAAGGTAGTAGACTCATGAGCTTGACCATTTTTAACTATCAAGAAATTATTGAAGACTCCCATCTTCAAGTTTGACACAAAAAACATAGGTACATAGTTTAATTCCTCCTAAGTCGTGAACGAGTGTCAATCATATATTCCTAAAATATGTAAGGTGAGTGGGAGTTACTACTGCACCTTTCTTATGGCCACCATGTTAGACTTACTTTGGTTACTAGAACTACATTGCAGTGAAGAGATAACTTCAAAAATGTTCAACTCCATAGCATTCAAAAAAGTTTCTATATGATTTCTATAAAACACGAAAACGAGTTCACCACCATAAGATATTAGTGGTTGTTAGCTATTATAGTTTCACTAAAAAGATATCACAATTAGCATCAAATTTTGCAACAAAATTTTTTTGCTGCACAAACTGTAGTTTTTTTAGTGTAATTTTATTTCATTGCAACAAACTTAACTCATTGCAACATCATTGCTTTCTGTTGCCATATTCTTAATCTACTGCAGCATCATGGTGTCATGCTGCTACATGTCTAACTTACGGCAACATTTTTTTTCATGCTGCTCTTAATCTATTGCAACATCATTATTTCTTGTTGCTATATAAAAAATTTCACGCGGGTTACCCTCCAAGCCAAGAACAGATTCTTTTAAGTTATTTCACCCTTCCAAGATGAAAACCCATTTCATGCGGTTCTCATATTGCCCACATCATAAGGAACATGATTACATATCATCAGTTTTACATTCTTTCTCAAACAAAGTACAAGGTAATTTCAAAATATTTAGTTTCACTCATTGCTGGATGATTGTCTAATACCTTAGGTTAGCTGCATTTTGTACTATCTTGACTGTATTCATTCTTTTGTATTTTTAGATAAACATTAACATTTAACAATGCAGGCCCAAATTTTGATAATTGTTTTAAACGAATCTATAATTTTATAGTTTCATGACAATTAAAGTATGTGTATGGACATTTTTTTTGTTATTTCTTAACGAAATATGTGTAAATAAAAGAATACAGTCCATTAAATCCTAGATAAATTTATGTAATCTCACGCTGTTTTTTTGCCACCTACAAATTTTTTATTAAAGGCAAGAGTTTTCCTTCTAATGTGTTTCTTCACATACCAGATGAATGTGAATCCAAGATCCAAACACCCATAAAATCAGTCTTGAGCGTAATAGTGATAGACTAAGAGAAGGAATCAATTCAAGAGGATCTTTATCACTGAACTAATGTAACAATATAAAAACATCAACTGAAATTATCTACATACTTAAATCCTCAACTCTTAACAGGGGAGTTACATTATTAAGATCTCAACTGAAACATTATATACAACATATTATGCATGAATATTTACAAATTTTTTTTTCTTTTCATTAGTCTTAGGATGTGGACCACGTGGCTTACAAATAATGACTCAGTCTAAATCTCAACTCACCAATTTTTCTGTCCTACCCACTATTTGAAATTATTTAACAATGAGGAGTGAGCTTCATAACCTCGGTGAATTAAATTTACTAGAAGTACTCCATTATATACTTCCAGTCACATCTCATAATTCAATCTTTTCTAATTTACCAATATAGATCATCTATTTCTTCATAGATACTCATTCAATCTTTCAAATAATCTTTACATATTCATTCATCTATTATCTCATATAAATCAATAAAACTGTGATCCTGTTGATGGCTCTGCTATCAACACACATACGCCAAGAACCATCCTTCTTCGGCATTAGTAGGGCAGGAACCGCACATGGGCTCATACTCTCACAGACGTAGCCCCTCTCCAACAACTCTACCATTTGTCGCTGCAACTTTTCAGATTCCTTGGGGCTGAGGCAATATGCCGATCGATTAGGCAAACTAGACCTTGGAACAAGGTCGATCTGTGCTGAATGTCCCGCATAAGCGACAACCCAAGAGGAAGATCCTCTGGCATCAGATCAGAAAACTTTGCCATCAGCTGCTGCACATCGGCTGATAATTCTGGATTCAGATTTGCTGCACTATTCCCACAAGGCAGCAGAGCATTGACCACGTCTACATGCTCAACCTCCGCTAAAAACCTGGACATCGAAAGCAGATTAGTATTATTGGGAATCAGGGTAGGAGTGATTCCTTCTCGATGTGGGGCCAACACAATCTTCTTCCCTTTGATGCTAAGGGAGTATGTGTTTTTTCGCCCATCATGAATAACACTACAATCTTACTGCCAAGGCCTGCCTAACAATACATGACAAGCATCTGTAGACACAACATCACACTAAGCATTATCGAAATATTTCTTACCAATCGAAAAAGAAACTAGGCAATGCCTATCCACTGTTACTTCACTGCCTTTATTCAGCAAAGACAATTTGTACGGCTTAGGATGATGATCTGTTTTCAACTGCAGTTTCTGGATAGCCTCTTCAGATACCATATTCTCATAACTACCACTATCTATGATCATCTTGCAGACTTTATCGGTAATTGTACAGATCGTGTGGAAAATATTGGTCCTCAACCAATTGTCCCCTGAATCGCCCTTGGGGGTCAATAGACTCTTACGAACGACCAGAGACTCATGGCCATCCCCATACAACACATCTCCATATTCATCATCGTCATACACAAGCTCTTTAATCCCCTCAGTTTCGTCTACCCCTTCGTCCTCAATCAGGAGATTTTTACCCTTATGATTAGCAGGCTTCCTGCACTCAGTCGATTTATGTCCCTATTCACCGTATCTGAAACATCTAATATTTTAGTTAGGGTTACCTTGGGGTGGTTGCTGGGCAGGACAAAATTCTTGAGGGTGAACTGGCCGACTATTTTGATCGCCTATGTTCAGTGGCCTCTTGTTCTGCTGTTTTTCCATCGTAAGTGCACGCTGATATGCTTCCGAAATTGTCCACAGCGAATGAATGCTGAGGAAATCCTGTAGGGGCTGCCGTAATCCCCCCAAATACCATGCCACCATCTGCTCCTCTGTCTCAGATAAATCATTCCGGGCTATCAATTGAAAGAATTCATCCATGTAATCATCCACCGATCTCGTGCCCTGCCTCAACGAATGAAGTCGTTGAAACAAAGTTTGAGTGTAGCCGAAAGGAAGGAAGTGACCCTTCATTTTCTTCTTCATCTTTTCCCAATCTGTGATCTTGGCTTTGCCCTGCCGATCGCGCGAGCGCCTCAACTGCTTCCACTACGCAGATGTTCTACCCTTCAGTTTGATGGCGACCAGTTTCACCTTGACACGATCTGGGACTTCCTTATACTCGAAAATACGCTCCACTTCATTCAAACAATCGACGAATCCCTTAGCCTGTAACGTACCAGAAAACTCAGGCAGATCCACTCTGAAACCGAGGTCTCCACAACGTTCTTTCCGACCACAGTGCTCCCAGAATCGAGCAGGATTGTGATGCGGGCTTTCGAAACTGGAATCGGAATCGTGATCTTCAATCTCACGATCACCGAAATTCTGCACCGCTAGACGCTGGGTTAACTCTACAATTTGCCGCTGTAAATCCTCAATCATCGCATCCTGAACGTTATGATCACCGCGTGGGGTTTCCTCATTCGGAACCTGCCCGCGACGACCACGACCACCAGCCATGGAACTGATGAGATCTTGCCCTAAGAAAACGCTGAAGCTCTGATACCAACTGACGCCAGGCAGAATAACGATTATTCTGCAGACTAGTTTTCAACAGATAATTCATAGGGAAGAAAATAACACAAGAGAAGAAACCCTTAAAAACAGAGGAACTCTGAATTTTATTCAAAATTATGCAACTCAATAATAATGATTATGAAACCCTAAGACCTTATTTATAAGGTCAAAGCTAAAATAAGAAAATTAAATTAAGGTCGAATTTAAAGTAATAAAAATAAAAAGTTTCCTAAAAACTAAAATCTACCAAATTAAGGCTCTAAACATCGTTTTTTGGCTTAAAAATGACGACGCTCAGGGTTAAAACCTGAATTTTGCCCGGAAGCTCGTTTCCACTCAGATTAGGGTCTTTCAGGGCCTGATCTGAGCTCGTGGCCCGTTCTAGGCAGTCCACCTGCCAGTTTTGCACTGATCTGCCAACTCTAGGTACTTCAGTGCCAACAACGTGCTATCTGACAACCCAGTATCATCTGACTCGGATCCTCCAGCATCAGTCGCCTCGGGTTGGAAAAAACTCGTCATCGAGTTCGCAATAGCCTCATCGGAATCCCCAAAACAAGGACTCAGGTTTTTCACATTAAATATATTAGAAATCCTCAGATGACTGGGAAGGTGTAGTCTGTAGGAGTTATCATTGATCTTCTGCAAGATCTCACAGGGTCCAATCTTCCGCTCCTTAAGCTTATTATACTCTCCCACGGGAAAACGATCACGAGTTAATACTGCCCAAACAAATTCACCAACATCAAAAAGTACCTGATCACGATGACTATCACTCTGAGCCTTGTACTTAGCATTACTCTCGTGAATGGCCAGCTTTACCTGCTTATGGATACCCCGAAGATGTTCTGCCATCTCATCTGCCTTGGGATTCAAATGACCCACTCGTGGAATAGGGGCTAAGTCAAGCACACCGGATGGATTATGACCATACACAATCTCAAATGGGCTCATTCCGGTGGTTCTGTTTTTTGACCTGTTATAGGCAAATTCTGCTTGAGGTAATGCCATATCCCACTGCTTCGGTTTAGTTCATGCTAAGCTCCTCAAAAGGTTTCCCAAACTCCAGTTCACCACCTCGGTCTGACCATCTGTTTGAGGATGATAGGCGCTGCTAAAATTTAACTTCTTCCCCAGCTTCTCCTATAAACTCTTCCAGAACTGACTCATGAACTTGGTGTCACGATATGAAGTGATGGATCGGGGAACACCATGCAAACGCACAATCTCCTTCAAGTAAAGATGAGTGATCCGGGTAGAATCCATTGTCTTCCTGCAAGGTATGAAACGAGCCATCTTGGAAAATCTGTCAACCACAAACAAAATAGAATCCAAACCCACTAGGTACGGGGTAAGCTCAACACAAAGTCCATACTAACATCGAACCAAGGGGCTTCAGGTACAGGTAAGGGTGTGTATAGGCCCGCATTAGTGAAAACTCCCTTGGACCGTTGGCACACATAACAATGCTCCACATGATGAGCCATGTCATTGGTCAATTTGGGCCAATAATAGTTAGAGGAAATCAGGGCCAATGTCTTGTCTCGCCCAAAGTGACCCTCGTTATGACATTCACTAATAATCTGCTGCCTTAGTGAACAATCTGGAACGCACAACTGCAATCCATTATGCGAAATAAAATCATGTCGTTGACCATTAGTTACCTCCTGAATTATCCTCCCGAAGGAAGGATCTGCAGCATACATATCCAAGAAGACCTCAAATCCCACAATTCTGGTGCTCATTGTGGTGAAGAGTAATGTACGATGGCTCATTGCATCTGCGACACGGTTTAGACTTCCTGCTTGGTGCCTCAATGCAAATGTGAATTCCTGCAAGTACGCCACCCACTTGGCATGCCGCCTACTCAGCTTGTGTTGGCCATTGATGTACTTCAGGGCCTCATGATCAGTGATAAGAATGAACTCCCTCTGCACTAGGTAGTGACTCCAATGTTTCAGGGACTGAACTATGGTATAGAACTCCAGATCATAGGTGGAGTAATTCTTCTTTGATCCTGATAATTCTCACTGAAAAAAGCTATTAGTCGCCCCTCTTGACTTAGAACACCACCAATACCCACCCCAGATGCATCACAATTTACCTCAAACACCTTTTCAAAATCAGGAAGTGCCAAAATTGGTGCCTCTATCATCTTTTTTTTGACCAGTTGAAAGCTGGTTTCTGCCTCCTCGGACCATTGGAAATCACGCCCCTTAAGGCACTCTGTGATAGGAGCAATCAAAGTGTTGAAATTTCTGATGAACTGACGGTAGAAGGATGTTAATCCATGGAAACTTCTTACATCGTGCAAGGTCCTCGGTGTGGGCCATTCTAAGACCGCATCTACCTTCGACTGATCTGCTTGAACACCATCAATAGATACAACAAAACCTAGAAAAGTAGCAGAAGTAGTGAAGAAAGAACACTTCTTCTGATTGACGTACAAATGCTCTGTCCTTAACATAATAAAAACAGTATAGAGGTGATCAAAATGTGACTCCCACGTTGGACTATAAATGGGGATGTCATCGAATTAAACTACAACAAACTTTCCCATGAAATCTACCAAATTGAGGCCCTAAACATCAATTTTTGGCTTAAAAATGACCACACTGTTTGCAAAAACTTGAGTTTTGCCCGGAAGCCCGTTTCCACTCAGACTAGGGTCTTTCAGGGCTCGATCTAAGCCTGTGGCCCTGTTCTAGGCAGTCCACCTGCTAGTTTTGTGCTGATCTGCCTACTCTAGGTACTTCAATGCCAACAACGTGCTATCTGACAACTCAGCATCATCTTACTCGAATCCTCCTGCATCAAATCCCAGATCAGATTTCTCAGTTTAGTTCCTTGAGAGTTCTTGATTTGAGCAAAATCCATGTTGAGGGGAAGATCCCAAAAGGCATGGGCTCATTGGTGAATCTGCAAGTTCTCAACTTGGGAAGCAACTTGCTTTCAGGTACTGTTCCTTTTATTTTGGGAACCTTAGTGAGCTTGTTGTTCTTGATTTGTCTTAAAATCCATATTTGGTGAGTGAGATTCCTAGTGATATTAAGAAGTTAGACAAGCTTGCGCAACTTTTGTTGCAAAGCTCTAATTTTCATGGCGAGGTCCCTTATTCCTTTGTCGGTCTAAGAATTTGACCATCGTGGACCTTTCCCAGAACAAGCTAACGGGTGAGGTTTATCAGACACTAGGGTCTTCTCTCAAGAACCTGGTGTCTTTTGATGTTTCACAGAACAAGCTTTTGGGGTCATTCCCTAGTGAGATTTGCAGTGGCAAAGGCCTTATAAACCTTAGTTTGCATACAAATTTCTTCAATGGTTCAATACCCAGCTCCATCAATGAATACTTGAATCTCGAGAAGTTTCAAGTTCAGAACAATGGATTCTCTGGTGATTTCCTAACTGGGTTATGGTCATTTCCCAAAATTAAGCTCATTAGAGCTGAAAACAATCAGTTTTCTGGAGAAATACCCAATTCGGTATCAACGATTGCTCAACTGGAGCAAGTTCAAATAGATAACAATAACTTTACTGGTCAAATTCCCCAAAGTTTTGGCTTAATTAAGAGTTTATATAGATTATCTGCATCTCTTAATGGTTTCTACGGTGAACTTCCTTCAAATTTCTGCGATTCACCTGTTATGAGTATCATAAACGTTTCCCACAATTCCCTTTCGGGTCAAATTCCAAAACTTAAAAAATGTAGGAAACTAGTCTCGTTGTCTTTGTCAGACAATAGTTTTACAGGAAAGATCCCGCCATCCCTTGCTGATTTACCAATCCTAACTTATCTTGATTTATCTTATAACAATCTTACTGGGTCAATTCCACAAGGGCTTCAAAACTTAAAGCTTGCCCTCTTCAATGTATCCTTCAATCAACTATCTGGTAGGTCCCTTTCTCACTGATCTCAGGGCTACCAGCTTCATTTCTACAAGGAAATCCTGGACTTTGTGGACCTGGATTGCCCAATTCTTGTTCTGATGACCTGCTAAGACACCATACTGTTGGTATTACTACATTGACATGTGCCCTGATATCTATTGCATTTGCTACTGGAATTATACTTGTTGCTACTAGGGTTTTCCTTTTCCATCGATACTCCAAGAGGAAAGCTCAGTCGGGTATTTACCACTCGCTATTCTTCTATCCCTTTAGGGTCAGTGAACATGATTTGATAATGGGAATGGATGAGAAAAGTGCTGTAGGAAGTGGTGGACCTTTTGGTAGGGTGTACATTATAAGTTTACCAAGTGGCGAGCTAGTTGCCATAAAGAAGCTGGTCAATTTTGGGAACCAATCCTCAAAAGCTTTGAAGGCTGAGGTCAAGATGTAGTCTCACTATTTTTAGCAATAATTGGGGCCGAGTAAGGAAGTGTTAAAGAGTGTTAGTACCCAGGATAGTGGGCAGTGATGATGTGAGGGATCTTTGTAGTCACTCTACGCTTAACCTGGCCCAAGCAATGCCAAAAATTCCCATGCCTTTCTTATCAGGTTAGGAAATGGATCGTAACTGGATGATGACAAATGCATGAAAAAGCATGAAGAAACTGGTAACTAATCATTAACAGGATTTTTAAGGCAAATATATGTAGGGATTAAAGAATGGATAAGTTAGGCAATTGAAGATGCTAATGATGAATTACATGCTAGATCTCGTAGTGGATAAAGGATTGATATTCTAAACTTAGTTGATGAAAAAAGGTAACATTGGCACACTTTCCCCTAGAAATTGGTAATGGAAGTGAAATAAGGTATGTAATCTCCTGACTCATATTAAGGAATAGACTATTGTTTGATAAGGATTTAATTGTACTTGTATAAAAAAATATATTGAATTTATATCAACATTTCTTTTGTTTTCATCTCCTACCCATTGTTGAAAGTTTCCCAGTTTCTTTCCCTTTTTGTTGTTTCCTTGTTAAGTTGTGAATTGGCTACTTTGTTTGGATTGTATTTTTGTTTTTCTTTTCTAGGAAGTTTTATGAAAAAATAAGGGAAATTCTGTCCGTTTTTCTATAAAATCTGATAAGAAACTTTTGTTTAACGTAAATTTCGCTGCAACCTCTTTTCTGCCTGTTTTGCTATAACCTTTTTTCTTTTGATTTTTTCAGTGTTCTCCTTAAATAATTAAAGCTAATTCATGTATTTGGGATGAGTTTATTTTTTTGTGAGAATCTATTTCAAAGATAACAATTGAAAGGTTGGGCACCAAATTCAGACCCTACCTTTGAAGTTCAAAGCTTACCACAATCTTTTTAATTGTTTTTGTGTCAGAGCATTCTTGCTATGATGTTTGATAATTATGTTTGTTTTTCTCGTTCTTCCTTATTTATGTATTAGTGGAATTCATGTATAAAACTGAAGCCTTAAAGCAGTTTTTCAGTAGGACCTTTTTATTTAGTGGCAGCCATGTTATTGCTTCAGTCTCAATTTGATAAGCCTGTGGCTGAAAATTAGTCTGTATTATTATTTGGATTGTATATTTGTTTTTCTTTTGCAGGAGGTTTTATGGAAAAATAGGAGAAATTCTGCCAGTTTTTCTATAAAATATTATAAGCAACTTTTGTTTTATGTAAATTTCGTTGCAATTAGCTACTCAATATTTGGAGGAGTTTAATCTTTATTGGTTCGTAATTGGAGGTGACAGCTGAAGCTCGTGTTGCTGAACTTGTTGCAGCTTTAGGATCCTCTGATGCTAGCAATAATTTAGCAATACATAATGAAGTCTTCACCGAGCTTATGGGTGAAGAGAGTTCCGGTCGTGTTCGAGGTCAGGGTTTTGGAGTTACACCCTCTGCTGTGTTTGGACTTTCAGCTCAAATAAGGAATGATATGGGATACCATGGGGCTTATGCTGAAGAGATAAATAGTCTGAGAGCACAAATTGAAGAAAACAATCAACAGTATGCGCATCAGATTGAACAGTATGTGCATCAGATTGAACAGCAGGCGCATCAGATTCAAGAAATAACAGCTAAGCACGATGATCAAATGAACAGTATGCAATCCCAAATGGATGAGCTGAAGTCGTTACTACAACAATTGGTTAATAGAGGACCTCAAAATTGATGTCAAGTGTGATGATAACTATGTTTTTTTATTTTTTATTTTATTTTTAAATGAGATGACTTTTGTACTAATTAAAAGAATTTTTATGGATGATGGTACATTTTATATATTGAAGAACATCTGAAATTTTATGGTACATTTTATTTATTGAATGGTTCATTTTATGGTACATTATTAAACCAAAATAATGTGAAAAACACAATTAAAGCACTTATATAGCGGCGCTTCTAAGTGTCGGTATATTTAAAAGGGCTGAAATATACCGGCGCTTAGAAGCGCCACTATATAACCAAAATAATGTGAATAGCACACTTATATAGCGGCGCTTCTAAGTGTCGGAATATTTTGGAAAAGGGCCGAAATATACCAGTGCTTAGAAGCGCTACTATATAAGTGCTATATTTCGGCGCTTAAAAGGGCCGGTATATATCGGCACTTACAAGTGCCGAAAAAATATGCACATTGCGGTGCTAAAGTGCCAGTATTTGCGCTCAGACACCACACGTACTGGTGCTTTATCCGGCGCTTGCGAAATGCACCGGAAATGTATATTCCGGCATTTTAAAGCGTCGAAATATGCAAAAAAAAGCGCCGGCGATAATCTTTTATCTTGTAGTGTTAGGAATGGTATAAGATGCCACTGTGACTCAAATAATTTAAAAATTCAGTTAAAAAATTCTCCTCCTCCATCAATCTTAAAAATACTACTACAAAGATTGTAGTAGTAACTTTTTTTGCCTTTTGCCACCAAATGGAAAAACCCTTCTAAGTTTACAATTTTATATCACGAAAAATGCTATATTAGCCTATTTTAACTTATTTAGTAATAATTTTGTTTTATTTTTTTTTATTTTGGATCTTTTTATCGGAGTCTGCCATATGTCCTAAATATTGAGATTAAACCCAAAATCAGATTAAGTGATATCGAAGAGCTGATTGAAACTTTGAAGTTTTGATCAAGGGGAAGCAAACTCGACCCAAGGGGTTGGAAAACTTTGATTAGTATCCACATTTTTTTCGCTCATAATTTTTTGGTGTGGGTCTCAAAGTTACTTGGTGTGAACAAGAAGCAACTTGGAGAGCAAGCTAAGTCGGAAAGTTCTGAAAACTATAAATAAAAACATCAAGAGACGTAATAACAAACCAAACACTAATATATCTTGTAACTTAGAGTTTTATAAGGATCTGAGGGTTGAGAAAACATTAGGTGTATTAGGGTTTGGGTTGTGAGATTGGAGAGAGTCTTCAAAAAGTTTTACCTAGAAAATTTGTGTATTGTTTGAGGATAGTTTTCAATAATTTTGCTTAGAAAATTATGTATTGTATGAGGATAGTTTTCGCATAGTTTTGCGTAGAAATATTGTGTAATGTTGTGTAACGAGTTTTAGCAGCTTCCTCCATCCAAGTAGAATAGTGATTGACTCTTGGACATAAGCAAAGAGTTGTGCCGAACCACGTTAAATTTTTTTTTGTTGTTTTATCTTTTTTTTTTTTTTTTTGCTATTGTGATTGCGTAATTATTTATTGGGTTTCAAATTCCCAACACTAAATCAGGGTGATTGCCCTAGTCTTGTCTAAAGAACAAAAGACACATATGCAGGGAAATATAAGTCTCAAAGAAGGTTTTATCATAGTCTTAAAAGTAAAATATTTTATATATAATACATCTTGGCTTAACTAACTAGTTAGTCTTGTTTAGCATACATACACACTCAAATACTTCGAATATGATATGTGATGAAGAAACATCTAACTAAACCACATCTAAATTTATTAATCCAATCCTTATAATTAAAACATTGACAGCAAAAAACGTGCATGAAAAATTTACGAACTAATAGCAACCCATAACAACCTAACAAACATTAACTAAATGCATTCAGAACTTCATAACTAATTTTAAATGGAAACAATTATTTCAATGTATTACTAGAATCTATTTATCTACCTTTCTAATTCTTAAACCTAAAGATCTAAAAAGTAAATAATATTCATTAGTCAATCAAAATTTGTTTTCTATGAGTAAAATTGTATAAAAAACACAAAAAGAGATGCAACTCATATACATAAAAAATGGACAACTACTTGATGGCCCTTGATGGATGAAAGTATCAGGCTGTTTTTTTTCCAGTCTAGTCCTATATGGTGCAAAAAGTTGTTATATAACGGTATTAGATGGGAGTGTATGGAACTGGTTGCCTGCTTGCTCGCTTGCCAACTCTAGGAGCTTGAAAAAACATGTAAAAACTTGAACCTCTAAGTAAGGACCTGAAGTTTTATCTTTGGGGTCACTTCGACGCTTAAGTTAGTATAAGTGATGGAGAAGAGAGAGACTCCCTTTTTTATGGTACCAAATTAACAATTAAAAAATAATTTAAGCCCTTTTTAAGTGAAATAGGGATTTATCAAATTGACAATTACCACAGATTTCATAAGGAGGTAACTCATAACAACCATACACTTCGAGAGGTAACTGGCCTAGTACCATTTGTAACAACATGACACATGTAGATTAATAACTTGACAAAGAAATCCAAACCACTAACTCAAAAACTTAAGCACAAGTTGTTAATAATAAACTATATGATGAGTTACATATAAGCCAAACACTGCATACATATCTAATATGAGATTTGATAGCTAATAGCCTTTCAAGCTTGAAACAAATTCATCAAAAGAGGGAAGTGGAGGGCACCGTCCAACCATTGTTTTAGTGAAAATTTCGTATGTGGTTTCAAGCCCGTTAGAGATGTAAATTTAATTTACTTATCTTCATCGTTGACAAAGTGTAGGACAACAGCAAGTTCATCGCATATATTCTTAAACTCTGTTAAGTAAGCTCATTAGAGATGAAAAACCATATTTCATTTTGTAATTGGAGACACAAGTAAATTCGATATAGCTAGAACACTACAAGATAAAAGGTTATCGTCGGCGTTTTTTTTTTTTACATATTTCGACGCTTCAAAGCGCCGGAATATGAATTTTTGGCGTTTTTTACAAGCGCCGGTATGTGTGGTGTCGAAGTGCAAATACCGGTGCTTAGGGAAAGCGCCGCAATGTGCCTATGTAAGCGCTGCAATATACCGGCGCTTATCAGAGCCGCAATATACCGAAAATATCGCAATATACATATAAATATACCGGCGCTTGTAAGCGCCGGTATATGTCAGCCCTTTTAAATATACCGGCGCTTCTAAGCGCCGATATATAACTATTTTAATTTTTTTTTTCACATTATTTTGGTTTAATATTATACAATAAAATGAACCAATCAATAAGTAAAATGTACCATAAAATTTAAAATGTTCTTCAATATATAAAACATCATCCAAAAAAATTCTTTTTCTCAGTACAAATTAAAGTCATCTCGTGTACAAAAAATAAAACAATCATAGTTACAATCATAGTTGACATCAATTTTGAGGTCCTCTACTAACCAATTGTTTTAGTAAAGACTTCAACTCATCCATTTGGGATTGCATATTGTTCATTTGATCATCATACTTAGCTGTAATTTCTTGAATCTGATGCAATTGCTGTTCAATTTGATGCGCATGTTGTTGATTGGTTTCTTCCATTTGTGCTCTCAGACTATTTATCTCTTCAGCATAAGCCCCATGGTATCCCATTTCATTCCTCATTTAAGCTGAAAGTCCAAACACAGTAAAGGGTGTAACTCCAAAACCCTGACCTCGGACACGACCGAAACTCTCTTCACCCATAAGCTTGGTGAAGACTTCATTTTGTATTGCTAGATTATTGCTAGCATCAGAGGATCCGGAAGCTGCAACAAGTTCAGCAACACGAGCTTCAGCTGTCACCTATAATTAGGAAACAATAAAATATTAAACTTCTTTGAATATTTAGTAACTAATTACAGCTATATTTACATAAAACAAAAGGTGCTTATCATATTTTATAGAAAAACGGGCAGAATTTCCCCTACTTTGCCATAAAACCTCCTGCAAAAGAAAAACAAATGTACAATCCAAACGAAGTAGCCAATTCACAACTTAACAAATATACAATCCAAACATCGATGTTGAAAAAAATTATACAGTCAACAATTATAACCACAAAAACTCTACAATCAAGGCAATACAATCTAAAGACTTCCCACATACATGAATGTAAGAGAATATATCACTAACAGTCTAACCACAAAAGGAAAAAAAATAACATACATCATCAATAAAGAAATCCAAATCTGCATTAGAGACAATCTTCCTATCAGAACCAACAGAATGTCTCTTGTGCCATCTTGCACTGATTTGTTACATAGGCTATGCTTAGAAGTTAATTTAAAAATACCACAAAAGCTTTAATAGATGTAGAAGAACTTGTATGCTTACCACTCCACTAGTTTTATGAGTAAATATACTTTCATTCAAAGAATTCAAGTTAGGATTCCTAGCATAGTCGACCCTAAGAGGAAGAAGTCATTTGAGCGGTGTAGTAGCCGTGCAAGAAGTGTAAAGAGTCAGCTTCTGATTCAATGATCAGTGAAATTCGGGTGTTAGAAAGAATAAGCTCTCTTTATAATAACAGTGGCCCTACTGATAAACTGATCCCAGAGCATATACCCATTTATTTACAATGGAGATACTGAATAACATGCCAGAAATATGTCCATCTAATAAAAGAGATGACATGGTTTTAATTTTTCATATTCAAGTACTTATGGTTGATTAACAAGCTGAAAAACAAGGTAGAAATAACTTAAAAGGTATAAATAACTTAAAAGCCCAGAATGCATGACATTCGAAACCCTGACCATGTACTCACTGGAAATCACATATCAGTAGGTTGAATGGAGCAAGTTACAAAATCATCCTGGTTTTTAACTCGACCTAACACAGGTTGTGCACACCCCTATTAGTACACACTGATCACAACTTCACACACACAACTTTATTATATACTTGCACGTATATTGAACTTTATAAATTTTTGTTTGATGAGAATATGCAATCTATGTCATATTTCCAGCATATAATGCTGTAAGTGTATGTGAAAAAGCTAGATTTCTTAGAACTATTGAAATGAGCACCTCATTGAACTTAGCAGCCACTGTAGTGTATCTGTAGCTATTCATTGTAGGAGTCTTTTTCTTGCTTAACACATGCACATTACACTCTAGTTGCAGCAACACTGTTTTGAAAAATGAAGATACCAGTAGCCACTTGAAAGTGTATCTACCATTCTTTGCAGCCACTGTTTTTAGCGCTTGTTTGAGAAAACTTTGATCTTTAATAGACTTTTTCTGCTAAATTTAATGAAATTGAATGGACAAGTTTAACTATAATCTTAGGTTAACATTTGTTCATTGACAGTTGCATCATTTTTCACCTTGTGGAACGCAATCAACGATAAGATTCTGTCCCTGAATTATGAAGACTATACAGCAGAGATAAAAACTGCAGTGGCCTCAAGAGCAATCAATACACACATTGAGAGCTGGAACTCTCTCTCACCCAAAACCCAGCCAAGCACAGCCACATTCAAGGATTATTAATCTGTTCATTCAATTCGGGGAACTAGTAGTTAGTTATCAGATTCAAGGATTTTTTCTTTCAAAAAAAGTCGTCAGATTCAAGTTGGGATAACCACAAGCTTGAGCCACAAATTTAATATAACAATATATATAATATGCTAAATCCAATATTTAAGACCTATAAAAAAGAAACCTACCGAATAATATCTAGGCTCCAAAACCACAAATAATAACGGAAAAACACGAAACACAACCTAGACTTAAAAGAACCATGCCAAACCATTGGATAAGAGATAAAAGTATCAATAGAACTGTAAAAGACCAGCAGCAGTGGAATAAAAAAAACATAAAAGATCTTTAGTAAAACATAGAAGATCTTTCCTGCACAAACCAGTTATAAAACAAACCAATCAAATCTTAAAACCTTACAATCAAATATAGAAAGTCCTAAATGCCAGATTTGCCCTTTTTGCTCTCTTATTCAACCAAATTATTTGAGGGTTCAGCCAAAGGGTAAATTATAGAAACCCCCTGAGGTTTGGGGTGAGTTACATTAATCTTCTTCATCTACGTCATCTCCTATCTCCATCAACTATCCTTTTCCTTTCTTTTTTAAGCAGCAAAAACTTTTATCACTCCATAAGCAAGCATCAACACATGCAGTAAATACAAGTATCAAACAAAAACCAACATACCAACACCACCCATAATACCACTAATACCAGCAAGAACAATAACAGGAAAGAAACCATGCAACTGAAAGACAGTCACCAACAGGGCAGCAAAACACAACCTGCAAAACTAAAACTCAAAACAACAGCAACCTGAAACAACAACCAATGGAGACAAAGACACACCCCAACCAAAACGAAACTCCCAGATATGAACATAGCCCAATCAACATCATTCTTCCTAAATCACAATAATAAGGCACGTTGATTTACAAATCAAATTACCATAAATTGTACAGTGAACTTACCATAAATTGTCGTGATACATCATCAATAAAAGTGTCATCCTTGCGTTTATGAGTTTCAGCAAAAAACTCTACGCCCCCGGGCTCATTCCCATGTGTCATCTCCTACCATGTATGAAAAGAGTTAAAATTGTGACTCAATACACTACATCTCAAATGAAAGATTGGATGAATGAAGCAAATTAACTCACATATTCATCCCGTCTTCTAGCAAAACTCTTTGAACCGGACATGTGAGGATATTGTTGTCTTTTACGTGCCACTATACCTATATTGGAATATTTCTACACCAATAATAAACCAATTGAATAATCAATCATTATTAGAAAAATAGAAACAATGATAATCCAAATTAACATAATTATCTTAAAACAACCTCACTCGGGTCAGAGAACTAGTAGTTCACCAGTTGCTTCCACTGGTCTTGATCTACGCCTTTTGGAACATCATTGGTCAAAACTTGTTGTTTAGTTTTGTTCCTCACATAGTCCATTTTCAGCACATATCGGTAGTCCCTCCATTTTTTCCCTATCATCCTCAACAAAATGTTGTCTATCGCCTTAATCGTAGGGTAATGGAACTTTCTCTACCACAAAGAAAGGAAATCGATGTCAAATAAGCATTATTGGTGTTAGGGATTATGCATGTACAACACCACGAATACAAAAAAACAAAAAAATTGGAGGCAATCAATGGTTATTAAGTTGTTACTTACCCGAATCAATATAATAAAGTCCTTCTTGTAGCTAGAAGGGACATTCTTTCAATCCGTGTAATTAAGCGGACAAAGGTTCCTTCTCTTTACAACCTTGCCTAACCAGCTACTTAACATTTGGCCACATTTCTTAATAGGTTGATGACGTGCATTGAAGTGGACCACAATTTTTTCTCCACGTTCAAGGGACCACACTTGTGAGGTTTTCAGGACACGTGTTTGTTTCCTCACTCTCCCTTCAGAATCTATACATTGAAAACATAAATTTTATAATTAGTATAACAATGTGGTATCAAACTAGTTATAGAGAGAATGTATTCTACTACAAATATTACCAATTATCTTGTATTGTTCACTGTCACTGTGATCACTTCTTGTTGTTATTGGATCAGTCTCAGAATCATTTTGAGAGTCATGATCATCATCAAGGTGATACTCATACTCATGGTGAATATCTTCTTGATGGTGTGAAGACTCAGCTGCATACTGGTTTAACATGTTATCTCTCACTGATTGAGGGATATTTTTTTACCTATACATCTTGCAATCTGTATACATAAAAACATTAAAATGATTATATCTCACACTATCAAGAATGCACTAAAAATTAACAAGAATTAGAAGAACCACACCTGAAAGATAGGAATGGTCAAGGGGTCGCAACAAATGCAGCAATCAATAACTTCGGAGTACCTGAGAACAAATGAACAAATAAATGATTCAAATAGGATTTAAAGAACAAGCAATAATCAATGATACAACCAAAATAGAAATTTACGACATTCTAAAGTAGCATTCCACAAACAGTACGCAAAAAAGTTCAGAACTCTTGTTATGTGTGATACAAAGCAACAGTAACCCGATAGATTACAATAAAACCTTATAAAACTCTTTGACACACATGTCCATCACATAAATACACATCCAAATATAATTACACGAAAATGCACATAAAACTAGTTGGTATCTTCGTCAATGTCCAACCTAGCCCAAGTTGAGATATAATCTAATTGATTGTCTACCGCTACATTAGAAGGCATGCACTGATTGTAAGTGTCATCATCCTCTTCCTGCGTTTTCCCCCCCATTTCATATAGGTCCCTTGGCTTTGTGATCACAACATGATACCATTCCTTTATTGTTGGGCCTTGTATATAAAACACTTGTTTTACTTGAGATGAAAGTACGAACGGGTCATCCTTCAATAACTGACCAGTGTGTATTAACTTATTCAAGTTCACGAGAATGCACCCATTTACATCTTTCTTTAAACCCCTTGGTGAATTAATATCCACCCAATCACAACGGAACAACACAATCTTAAACGTCTCATAGTAATCCAACTCGATAATATCGTTGAGCACACCATAATACATTTTATCATCCACTTCAACCATAACTCTCGAATTTTGAGATCGTCTACACCTCTCACGTTCCTTCGTGTAGAATTTAAAGCCGTTGATGTTGAATCCATTGAATCTCCTAACAACATTATTCGGACCTCGAGCAAAGGCAATTAGTTCATCTGAATAATTGTTATCCATCATCCATGGCACCTAAACATTTTCCAATAATTAATATGAGACTACAACATTCAATGTTTAATTGAAGACACTTATATCATTCAAAGACTCTTGTTATTATGCCTAACCTGTCTCATAAGCCATGAGGGAAATTTCTCAACCAACCACTTCTGTTCGAGACTTTGTATTGGTCAATTGGAACGGTTGGTTAGTCTTTGAGCAGCCAAAAATTCGCTACAATAATTGATGTTTTTATGTAACTGTTAGGCATCACAGTGATAACAACAGATAATAAAAACTCAATTTAAAACATAATTACTAATTAAGTTCCTTTATTGATACTAACCTACGAAGGTCAGAACGTTTATCATTATGTAGCAACACATAACGATGTGCTTGAGCCAATGACATGTCATCGAGCTCAACACTTGATGCGATGAAATTGACACTAGCAAGGGCACTAATCGTTCAAGTAATAAAATGATGAGTAAATATCGTTCCCAACGAGGACTGAACAAATATTACAGAGATTATGACTAAACTCTTACTGTTATTTGAGCAACTGAATAATTGTAGGAGAAAAGTTTACTAACTAACTAAAGGGAAAAACAGAACGCAATAGTAAATAACGGAAGATTTGCAAACTTTGGAATGTAGACTCTTATGGACTAATGTACTAAGGACTCGACTTCACCTAAACAATTATTGACAAGAGTTTTGAATGGACAAGTTTTGTTTAATACATTTTTCAAGATGGTAGAATCCCCAATAAATTGGTTATCCTTATTCAGGTCTAACCACAATCTCAAGAATCATTAACTTCAAATATCCATATTCCAGGTCTATTTTAGATTAATTCAACTTAAGAAGCATTAGGTGCAGTGGAATTCCTTTCAGTTAAATCTCCCTATTCGGTTACGATTTAAACAGACCACATGAACTTCCTAGAATCCTTATTCGGTTACTCCTATTTCATTCATGGCATGTTTTACCCTGGCCTTGCATAGATAACAATCCAACATCATATTTATTAATTCAAACATTCATAAAAGCATAGCTTCTCTATTCGACACATCACCATGCCTCAAGAAGGAATCAAAATAATAAACAGCATTAAGAACAATAAAACACACTATTTGAAAAACAAAGCAAATTCCAACTTGTCCAAATAGCACTCATGACATAGGTTTAGGATCCATCTATCCTTAACACAAAAATATGTACTCTATAATAATGTTCAAACAACCCATGTTTATATTATAAAACATCAACATAGCTAGATTAGAATAATACAAAACCGGAGAAGAATGATTTAAAAGTTTGATGTGTAGCCTCCAAGAGTGTCTCCAACTCTCTTTTTGCGTCTCCTCTCCTCCAAATTCTTTTTTTTTCTTCTACGGCCGCGCTTTTCTTCTTGTTCAGCTAGGGTTTCTATTTATAACTTTCAAAATCAGCGGCCCGGCACTGCAACGCCAACATCCTGGCGCTGTAGCTTCAAGACCTATTTCTAACCCTAGTCTGGCGCTGCAACTTCCACTTTCCAGTGCTGTAGCGCCAACTTCCTGTCCAAATCCTCTCTTTTTGTCAGTTACCAGTGCTGCAGTGCCAACATCCCAGCGCTGTAGCCTTGAGTTTCTGTCTCATTTATGCATTTTGGGCTTCCAGTGCTCCAGCAAGTGTCTGCACAAATAGATTTCCATGACTTAGCATTGATTATTCAACTAAAACAACTTATTAGTAGAATAAGATAAACTAAACTCAAATTGCTAAAAACACATGCAACACAATTCTAATGCTTAAGATCAACACCAAAAACATGCCTAAAAGTAGTATAATAACATGATTTATTCAGAGTTATCACACCCCCAAACTTACGTTTTTGCTAGTCCTCGAGCAAACTAGAACAAAATTCTATGCACACACAACCTAAGAGTGAGAGATGTTTTGATTAGATTTGATATAACATGCCTCAAAGATTGCATATAGATTATAACGCATGAAAACTTTCCAAATGCTGCTAATGTCTAGAATTTCAAATTTATTGCCAGCTTTATTTTACATCAAATTCTTCAAATGTGTGTGTGTGTGTAACACCTTTATAAACTTAATCGTCTCACCACTCTGATCGGTTTATGCAAGCAAGTAGGATAATGCCAATCTTTCAAAGTTCATAAGCTTGCTTTTCACACCACTCTCCACTAATGTAGGCCATGACAATACCTGAGATCACCAGAACTTTATTCAGCTTGTAACTTTGGCTAAGGTTAAGGTATGGTAAAAGATTTATTTGAGGCTCACATCATCTTAAGCACATAAACCAATATCAATTTTAAACTTTCCCTCCGTTATCATGGCATACTTCCAATGCTTTTGTTGTTGTCACATCTTCTTCTTCTTTTCTTCTTTTCTTTTTCTCTTTTTTTTTTGTATGCTTGTACTATAGTAGCACCAGTCTTTATTTCCATGTGCATTAATGAAACTACAACATAGCATGTACACGACGATCAAACACGACTTTGCCAGCTGCCTGTGATAGCCATAATACAAATTGATCAAATAGTTCATGTGGTACACTTTTTAACTTTGATCTTTCCCTTGGTCACTTTCGATGGAAAATATTTGGTACTTAACACAGCCAAGTCGAAGACCGCTTTCTCTTACTCAATCCTCTGCCACCACTTAAGAGAATAGTCAATTCATTAATCGATGTGCTTACAGGTGAAAGGTAGAGTTGTAGCAATTTTTTTTTTTTTTTTGAAAAAGAAATAGGTTAGATGATCGGGTGATAAAATAATAGATATCCAAGCTCAAAAGGGGAAAACTAAGGATATTCACATATTAAGGGTTGGCTAGAAAAGCTCAAACTTTCCAAACATGGCTTGGATCCTTTCTTTGGTACTGTACTACCTAGGATTTCACCTCGAGTGGTCTTCAAACAAGTTCTAGAGTCCAAGAGATCACAAGAGTACACTACTCACATAAACGTTCTCCAAAACAGCAAGACAACAAAGTGCTTAGGTGTAAGTGCTCATTATGTTCAAAGAGTTCGATGTAAAATAAATCCAACAATAAATTCAAGCACACAGACAAACGCAACATTTTTCAAATTTTCAATGGCTATAATCAAGTCAATCTATATCTCATCCTTGGCAAAATCAAAATCAAACAACAGAAAACACTCAGATAAAACAAACAGAAAAATAACTAGAAACATGAGCAGCACACCCCACTCAGATAAAGTTCCCACCCCCAAACTTAAATGATGCATTATCCGCAATGTATAAAATTTGAATCATAAAGTAAGAGATAGGAACTCCCCTGATTAGTTGGAACCCGAATCAATTGTCCTCGTCAATGTCCTCATCCTCCGGATCATTGCTATGACTGGGATATGGTGGTGCGATGAGGGAAGAATGTTGAATTTTAGTGATTTGGAGAGAGAGAGTTGCTGGAAATCAGACTTTGAAGTGACCTAACAGTGGCAAAGCTGTTGATTTAAAAGCCCAGTGTGCGACCTGGCGCTGCAGCGCCAACTTTCCAGCGCTGCAGCACTGAATCTTTGGACAGTTCAGCATGTAAGCAGTATCAGCGTGTGGGGGCAGGACCTGGCGCTGTAGTGCCCAAAGTGTGAGGCTGCAGCGCTGAATCACTGTCCAGATTAGTGTGTAGGGGCAGGATCAGCGCTGCAGCGCCCAAAGTGCAAGGCTGCAGCGCAGAGACTGTGTCCTGACTCCAAGTAATCCTGACAACAAAACAAAAATAACTAATTTCAAACAATAAAAACTTAACTAAAAGAGAAACCAAACAAAAACAAAATAAACACACAAAACATATTCAAATGCAAGAAAAATAAAAACAAAATGTTAGTTCTATTTATAGTCTTTAGCTTGACTTTCCGATTTATGGCTCTTAGAGAATGGTTGTGGACGATTGAGGGTCAAACGTCCCCATGATGTAGTGCTTCAATTTTTACCCGTTGACCTTGAATATCTCCTTGTTTTTCTCGTGTCGTAATTCAACGACACCAAAAGGTGAGACACTTATCACGGTGTATGGTGTTCACCGAGATTTCAGCTTTCCCGAAAATATATGCCTTCTTAGGACTTCCAGCAACCGTTCTTCCATTTTACCTGTCAACGAAGAAGATATTATAGCAAGGAAAATATTTTTCTCTAAATAAGCATATTTCAAATGAGCAAGTAAAGTTTTCAATTCAGTTATTATTATTTGTTCTTCTGGCACTTCTTTTCCCATTTTAGACTCCAAGTTCCTTGCTTCTTCTTGGATGACGAGTTCCTTAGTGGCAGTAGTTCCTGATTCCAAGATGCATCTCTCCGAAGTATCTTCATTTAATGTTTTCTCCTGAAACTCCTCAATGATGTTATCAATAATATCCACTTGAAAACAAAAAGAAGTAGATAAGCCAGAAGGGTATTTCATAATTTTATACATATTAAAAACTACTTGCTCATCATTGACTCTTAAAGTCAATTTCCCTTGTTGTACATCAATTAGGGCTCTCCATGTAGCAAGGAATGGACGTCCAAGTATAAGAGGTATCTCACGATCCTCTTCCATGTCGAGAACAATGAAGTCTACAGGGAATATAAATTTATCAACCTTTACCAGTACATCTTCTATAATTCCCCGTGGTCTCTTAATAGATCGATCAGCTAATTGCAATGACATTGTCATTGTTTTGACTTCGCTTAATCCAAGTTTCTTGAAAATTGAAAGAGGCATAAGATTAATACTTGCACCAAGGTCACATAAAGCTTTATCAAAAAATGAATTTCCCAAAGTGCAAGGTATTGTAAAACTCCCTAGATCTTACAATTTTGGAGGTAGCTTGTTTTGCAGTATAGCGCTGCACTCTTCAGTTAACATTACCGTTCCGTGTTCCTCGAGCTTTCATTTGTTAGACATAATTTCCTTCAAAAATTTAGTGTAACTAGACATCTGTGCTAATGCCTCTGCAAATGGAATGTTAATATGCAATTTCTTGAAAATCTCTAAAAATTTTGAAAATTACTTATCTAGTTTTTCTTTTATAAATTTTTGAGGATAAGGAAGAGGTGGCATATATTTAGTTTCGGAGTTAGAATCGATCAAACCTTTACCAGTAGACTTCTTTTCTGAAACAAGTTTCTCCTCTTACATGATTTCTTTAGATTTTGGCTCATCGAATTGTGTGCCACTCCTTAATGTTATGGCCTTGACATCCTCCTTAGGATTTTTTTCTGTGTTGCTTGGAAGAGAGCCTTATGCACGTCCAAAAATTATAGTTACTAATTGGCCCACCTAAACTTCCAGATTTTTGATGGATGCTTCTTGATTTTGGAACCTAGTTTCTGCTGCATTTAAGAATTTGGCCATCATGTCCTCTAAGTTGGACTTTTTTTCTTGAGGTGGGTATTCAAGAGGAGGTTGTTTTGCATTGTTTTGATTCCACGACAAATTCGGATGATTCCTCCATCCCGGATTATATGTATTGCTATATGGATTGTTTTGCTTGTGAAAATTTGAAACAAAGTTAGCTTGTTCAGTAGATGAATTAGGTGCAAATTGAGTACCTGCCTGGCAGTTACTGCTATAGTGGCCACTACCACCACACAATTCACATATAACATGTGTAGTAGGATAAAGTCCATCTATCTTCTTGGTGAGAACCTCCATTTGTGCTGTTAAAGCTGTAACACCATCTATATTGTGCAATCCTGAGGCTCTGTTAATAGGTAACCTCTCAACTGGCCATTGATAAGAATTTGTGACCATCTCTTCTAGCAAATCAAGAGCCTCTTCTAGAGTTTTTCTCATGATCGTGCCACCTGCAGCTACATCAATCATATTTCGGGTTGTACTGGTTAAACCGTTATAAAAAAATTCGTACCTGCATCTAAGTGGGCAACTCGTGATGATGACATCTTCTCAAAAGGCCTTTAAAATGTTCCCATGCCTCATAGAGTGACTCCCGATCAACCTGGAAGAACATAGTAATTTCATTACGTAACTTTGCAGTTTTTGTAGGAGGGAAGTATTTCCCTAAAAATTTATGTGCCAATTCCGCCCATGTTGTTGTGGATCCGATAGGCAAAGAAGTCAACCAGCTTTTTGCTTTATCCCCCAATGAAAATGGGAAAAGCCTTAAGCGAATTGCATCCTCTGATACTCTTTTATGCTTGAATGTGTCACAAATTTCAAGGAAATTAGTCAAGTGAACATTTGGATCTTCTTGCGATAGGCCCCAAAATTGTACTGAATGTTGAATCATCTGAATGATGGCGGGCTTAATTTCAAAATTGTTCGCTTGTATAGGTGGTCGCCGAATGCTAGATTCAACACCATCCATCTTTGGCATGGCATAATCCCACAGTGCACATTGCACTTCTGCATTATTTCCTTCTGCCATTATGTCAACTGTTACTGGTGCTGCTCTTCTCAAAGCGTGAAAAGTGCGCTCAATCTCTGGATTCAGTTCTGCAAGTATTCTCCCACTAGTACGTGTCATGCACTAGTAACGAAAACCCTGCAAAATAGACTTAAAAAACCAAATTAATAAACTCTCAAATTAACTAGCAGAATCACAATAAATGTAATATATTATTTCAATCCCTGGCAACGACACCAAAAACTTGATGCGATGAAATTGACACTAGCAAGTGCACTAATCGTTCAAGTAATAAAATGATGAGTAAATATCGTTCCCAACGAGGACCGAACAAATACTATAGAGATTATGACTCAACTCTTACTGTTATTTGAGCAAATGAATAATTGTACGAGAAAAGTTTACTAACAATTAACTAAAGGGAAAAACAGAACGCAATAGTAAATAACGGAAGATTTGCAAACTTTGGAATAGAGACTCTTATGGACTAACGTGCTAAGGACTCGACTTCACCTAAACAATTATTGACAAGAGTTTTGAATGGACAAGTTTCGTTTAATACGTTTTTCAAGATGGGAGAATCCCCAATAAATTGGTTATCCTTATTCAGGTCTAACCACAATGTCAAGAATCATTAACTTCAAATATCCATATTCCAGGTCTATTTTAGATTAATTCAACTTAAGAAGCATTAGGTTCACTGGAATTCCTTTCAGTTAAATCTCCCTATTCGGTTACGATTTAAACGGACCACATGAACTTCCTAGAATCTCTATTCTGTTACTCCAATTTCATTCATGGCATGTTTTACCCCGGCTTTGCATAGATAACAATCCAATATCATATTTATTAATTCAACCATTCATAAAAGCATAGCTTCCCTATTCGACACATCACCATGCCTCAAGAAGGAATCAAAATAATAAACAGCATTAAGAACAATAAAACACACTCTTTGAAAAACAAAGCAAATTCCAACTTGTCCAAATAGCACTCATGACATAGGTTTAGGATCCATCTATCCTTAACACAAAAATATCTACTCTATAATAATATTCAAACAACCCATGTTCATATTATAAAACATCAACATAGCTAGATAAGAATAATACAAAACCGGAGAAGAATGATTTAAAAACTTGATGCGTAGCCTCCCAGAGTGTCTCCAACTCTCCTTTTGCGTCTCCTCTCCTCCAAATTCTGTTTTCTTCTTCTACGGCCGTGCTCTTCTTCTTTTTCAGCTAGGGTTTCTATTTATAACTTTCAAAATCCGCGGTCTGGCGCTGTAGCACCAACATCCCGGCACTGCAGCTTCAAGACCTATTTCTAACCCTAGTCTGGTGCTGCAGCTTCTACTTTCCAGTGCTGCAGCGCCAACTTTCTGTCCAAATCCTCTCTTTTTGTCAGCTACCAGTGCTGCAGCGCCAACATCCCAGTGCTGCAGCCTTGAGTTTCTGTCTCCTTTGTCCATTTTGGACTTCCAGTGCTCCAACAAGTGTCTGCACAAATAGATTTCCATGACTTAGCATTGATCATTCAGCTAAAACAACTTATTAGTAGAATAAGATAAACTAAACTCAAATTGCTAAAAACACATGCAACACAATTCTAATGCTTAAGATCAACACCAAAAACGTGCCTAAAAGTAATATAATAACATGATTTATTCAGAGTTATCAACACTCACAATCTTTCCCATTATCCATCCACAAGAGGAAAACATGTATTCATCCGAAAAATATACAGTATCATTGTTCCTTTGGGGGCGGTTGAATCTTGTCTCTACACCTTTGAAGAATTGGGAGCAATATGTTGGACACTCTTCCCTATTGTACCCTTTAGTAATTGACCCTTCGGGTCGACTTTTATTACGTACGTAAAATTTCAAGCGCACTAAATACCTTGCAAAGCCAAAAAATTAAAGATAAATTAAGTATCCAATATACAACAAAAAAAACAAAGTGCACTAAATAGCTTTGAACATCTAACCTCTCAACAGGATACATCCACCTGTAGTGTACGGGACCCCCAAGTCTAGCCTCAGAGGCTAAGTGAATGATAAGATGAACCATAATGGTAAAGAAACCCAGGGGAAATATTTTCTCCAAATGGCAGAGTGTCAAAGCAACACGTGACTCCAATAAGTCAAGCTCATTGGGATCAAGGGCTTTAGAACATAAAGCTTTGAAAAATGATGATAGATCAGACACAACTGCTACAACATGTCTAGGCAAAGATGCTTTTAAGGCAATCAGAATGATTTCTTGCATCAATATGTGACCATCATGACTCTTTAAGTTTAACAGCTTACGATCCTTTAGGTTAACACATCTGGATATGTTTGATGCATACCCATCAGGAACTTTAAGATTTGCCAAAACTGTCAAGAAATTCTACTTCTCCTTCATGGACATAGTGTAGCATGCTGGAGGCGAGTGATCTTTTCCATTAGGAAGAACAACTAAATGAAGGTATTTCCTAATACCAATTTCCTCGAGATCGCGGCGTGCCTTCTTATTATCTTTAGTCTTACCATCTATATTCAATATTATATAACTTAAATCATTTCAAAAACTTAACAGATGCGAATTTAGCACCTAAATTATTCGAGCGAAGCTTATGTTGAATTTGGATTGTAATTTTACCGGTTCATTTTATAAGGGTTTATGGATAGAGTTCAACATTAATAACGATTGTAAATCATGAATCCATACTTTTAAGTTACTGAGTGTTAAGAATCAAAAGTAACGACTCCAAATATTGTTAAAAGGTTCATAATTTAGCCTTAAAGATTAATGCTTTTTGTATTTACAAGAGTAAAAATTAATTAAAGCTAAAAGTAACTTAGATCCCCACATTAACTAGGTCTAATCCAATCGATACACTTCTTGACAATCAAAAAGACAAGAAAAGTCATTTAGGATCTGTTCAATAATGTAGAAAATTATTCAGTTTTTACAAAAACAAATTGCGTTTGCTCGATTTTTGTTTTTTTTTTTGTATTTGTTGAGTGTTCTATAATTGAACGCACCATTAGTTCCTCACCTATTAAACAAGCTAAGCTCACAAGAATCAGCATAAGAATTAGCAATAAAAGCCAACACTATTTATATATAACTCAAACAAAGATTGATCATGCAATTAGGGTAACATATATAACTCTCTCAAATACAAAATTAAAAAAACTAGCAGAATATTAACTAGTACTAATAATATTCAGACTCTTGTAGCTATAACAACTTTCCTTAGCATTTGGGGAATGGGGAGCCACAAGTGGTAGCTACTTTTCTGGCATTGGGAGACTTGACAAGCTTTTGAAGGTTAGGATCCTTCACGAATTTGCAAAGGCAAGGCCTTTGCTCCTTTAACTTACTGCAACACATGACTGTGGGTAGATTTGAGGCCCAAAAGTGAAGCTATTCATATACCCATTGTAAGAGCACTTACCCTGCAGCCGCTATAATCTATATAAAAACTAATTTCTAGTAAAGAGATATGCAGCTGAGGGAGAGTACATTACTGTGATGCTTCTCTAACTTGTAAGCTCAGATTTACAGATAAATTAGTAGGATGAAACACAAACAAGTACGGTCACTGAATTAAACATGGAACCAGAATGTAAGAGAGACAATGGCTTTAATAAACTTCATAATTTACTCTACAAGCATGTCTACACCAAAATTTGTGGCACTGCACAATTAAGGAACAAAAGAAATCAAAAAACACATCCTAGAGGAACATTTATAGATAATTCTGAATCAAACACAAATTTCATGTAAATAACATAGCAAAAGGTATCAAAATAAGGCTTTATTATAATAATACACTTAGAACCTAGAGAATAATTAAACTAGAACCGACAAAGAAAAGAAAGTCGGTTCTCACCATTTGTTTTTCCTAGTTAGTAGTGCTGAAGGAGGGAAGCAGAGCTGACAGCGGTGGTGGAAAGCAGAGAAGCAGAGCTGACGACGGCGGTGGAAAGCAGGGAAGCAGAGCTAGTGAGGAGGCAAAGTGTAGAGAACCGAAATTTGGGGGAAACAGCGCGGTGGATCGAAGAGAGAAAAAAGAAATTTTTTGGGGAAAAACAAATATTTGCGGAAACCTTTTATATTTGAAATTTTTTAGCATATTCCGGCGCTTTTAAGCGCCAAAATACTTAAAGGAGCATATACCGACGCTTTAAAGTGTTGGTATATGAAAGGAAGCATTTTCCGGCGCTTTTAAGTGCCGGAATATGAAATGGGTTTCGAGCATATTCCGACGCTTCAAAGCGCCGATATATACACAAGACCTATTTCATATTCCGGGGCTTAAAAGGGCCGGAATATGTAAATAGCAATGTCGGTGCTTCAAAGTGCCGGTATATGAAAGGCACCCTGTTCTGGCACTTCAAAGCGCCGGAATATGAAATGGGTTTCGAGCATATACCGGTGCTTAATACCGGTGCTGGCACTTTTAAGCACCGGTATATGCTCGAAACCCATTTCATATTCCGGCGCTTTGAAGCGCTGGTATATGCAAAGGATCATATTCCGGCGCTTTTTAAGCGCTGGTATATTGCAGCACTTATAAGCGCCGGAATATGTATTAAAATCCTTGTATACCGGTGCTTTAAAGCGCCGTTATATGCTTTTTTTTATATTGCAGCGCTTCAAGAAAGCGCCATAAAAAAAGCGCCGGCGGTTGTAGTATTGCGGCATTTTTTTGAAGCGCCGGAATTTAAGCGCCGGCATATGTAAATTATGTTGTAGTGGCACCAAAAGACAAAAAGAAGTTTAACCATTTACTTAAATTCAATAAAAAAAATTCATGGCTATAATAGACCTAAAAACAAAAATAAGCGAATGCATGTATGTCAAAATAATTAATTTTTTAAGGATAATCTGAAACAACATGGATTCATCAAAAACCTAATGAAACTTCAACCGGATACTAAATATTGTTAACAAACCACAAAGCTGTTGTAGTTAGATTAACTTGATTGTCAAGCTTCCTTTTAAATTATACTTTGGACCTTTTCTATTTTTGAAGAAATTAGAAATGAATACTAATAGAGTGAACAAGGGATCAAAATTGAACTTACCATGACTGCTTCTTCCGTTCTGTTTGTAACCTAAAATTCTGCAGAAATGAGTAAGGGAACTGCTGCTAACCAAACTCATTTACAAAATTTTCTCTTCAATTTCACAAGTTTTTCTCGGGAACCAAACAGCAGGAGTAGTGAACGAGAGAATGCTGTGAAATATTATGATGGAAAACCCTTTATTTGATGACAAATTTCAATATGAAACCAAATCAACCAATATAAAGAAGTTATTAGATAAAATACAATTCTGGCAAAAAAAGAGAAAAACGCAACTAATAATGATTATTCATGTTATGATCAAAACATACAATAAAAAAATAATTTGAATTAATGATCTATAGTTTACAACAATCAATCACTGACTCCACGAATACATGATAAACTCCAACCTAACAATTACTCGTATGCAATGCGTTTAGACATTTTATATAGAGAAAACTACTACAAATAACAATTTTCCGATCTTAGATAGTGACAACAATTTAACATGAGCCATTTCTATTTTGATACATTGACAAGAAAAAATCGAATCCAGAAGAATCTAAAATTATTACTAAATCAAGAGATAAACTCGGAGGGACCACTAGACCAAACGGAAAGATTCTGGGACACACTGCCCATAAATTTTCCTTCCATAGGGAACATCTCCTTTCATACACAATAGCAAAGTCACTTATACTTTAACTAATATTCACCAGTTTTGCTTCTTATTTCAGTGCACCAATCAGAATGTTCTTACCCGAGGCATTGAACAGGCCCTCTGTTGAAATCTATATGATTTAAATTTTATGAAAAATTGAAGGCACAAGTAATCTATCCAAATGAAAAAATGCTCAAGGAAAAAGAAAAATCTCCTTCTAGTTATGCAGTGTCAGCTCTACCGCACAAAGATACATGTGACATGTAGATTGGGAAAGTGATGGTGTGATACCTGATGTTCATGTTTGGCTAACAACACAGATTTTCCCCCTTTCTTCTGGATGACTGTACCATAAGCATTGATATAATACATCTTCAAAACCAATGATCAGAATCACAAGTGATTTCAAATGTTATAAACACTGAATATACCTTTAAGATTCCAAATAATTACGTCGATAATTCCATTGGAAGAAAAGAAGCACCGTCCACTTGAGATCCTTGAACCTACTCACAGCAACGGATTCATCAACACTATATAAAAGTCCCTATTAAATTTAAAAAAAAAAAAAAAAAAAAAACTTAAAAGGCATGACGAGTTCATTTAGAGCCAAAATAAAAAGAAGAATAGAATACCAGAACCTTTGTCAATATTCCAAGACAATGAAAGATCAATAGTATATGGCAGAGAAGAACTGCTTTGGGCATTTATGATATCCTATGATAAAAACTGTATTCAGGTAGCCTCTCTGGTTTATATACAAAGGACTAGAGGGAGATCATAAATGAAGAAAGTAAGAAGATGAAGCTAAATTTCATCTAATGTGTTAACGTATATGATATTTCATATTCCTATTGCAATATTAGTTTCATAGTTTCATATGTATTAGTTTCTTAATTAGTTTAGTTTCCTAATTTCCTAATTTACTATAACCCTAAGTTTCCTATTTCTATTAGGTTTTATATTATTAACCTCTATATATAGGCTTGTATTCGTTTTTCATAATAGATCAATAATACAAGAGTTTCTTCTCTAATCTCTCTTTATTTTTCTAACATGGTATCAGAGCTATTGATCATGTTTTGAGAGTCGTCTTTTGAGCTTCCACAATTTTGGCGAGCGACTTAACGCAGCTCGTCCAAACATAACCCATTTTCCTTCTTGTTATATACTATTATAATCTTTTAGATTTCTTTTCCATCATTACAAATAAGTATACACCGGAAAACATTTACCAGATCAAGCCGGATGACCTGTTTCTAGTCTACTATATCTGCTCCTAAACCTGCGATTACGTTCTTGGTTCTGCCAATCTGTGACCAACGATTTCGCTTTAGGTTCTACCAAGTTATCACCCGTGATTCCGCTCTAGGTCCTATCAAGTTATCACCCGTGATTCCGCTATGGGTCCTCCCAAGTTATCACCCGAGATTTCACTCTTGGTCCTACCAAGTTATCACCCGAGATTCCGCTCCAGGTCCTTCCAAATTATCACCCGTGATTCCATTCCGGGTTCTGCCAAGTTATCACCCGTGTTTCCGCTCTGGGTCCTGCCAAGTTATCACTCGTGATTCCGCTCTGGGTCCTACCAAGTTATCACCCGAGATTCCGCTCCGGGGGTCCTACCAAGTTATCACCCGAGATTCCGCTCCGAGTCCTGCCTGTCACCCGTGATTCCTACCTGTCACGTGTTCTGTCACATCAAATTTCAAGTTCCGTCTTGAATACTACGAGCACACATGTAAGGATGTGAGCTTGCATGTGAGAGGGAGTTACTTCTGCAGATTTTTTCATCAAAGCTTGGTATCAACCTGCAAGGTTTTGCATTGAAATTTGTTCTTTTCGGTGCTTCATTGATTCAGTTTACAAACTCAAGTTGGTATCCATTTTACCACCTTAAGTTTGAGGGGGGGCTGTTAACGTATATGATATTTCCTATTCCTATTGCAATATTAGTTTCTTAGTTTCATATGTATTAGTTTCTTAATTAGTTTAGTTTCTTAATTAGTTTAGTTTCCTAATTTCCTAATTTATTATAACCCTAAGTTTCCTATTTCTATATAGGCTTGTATTCGTTTTTCATAACAGAGCAATAATACAAGAGTTTCTTCTTCAATCTCTCTTTATTTTTCTAACATAATGAAACTCTCTAAAAGCTTCATATTTTTTTTAGTGTCCAACTAGCTCAGACCTCTTCACTACACAAGTGTCGTCGTCTAATTCTTACAATAGGACTATCCAATCAAGTGGGACAAAATGGATTTATGACTTACTGTAAGATTTATGGCTTTTTGTTCTTTTTCAAAGTGTCAAATAATATTTGATTTGAAAACTAATTCAATTTTGTAATAGCAGGTGATGCATCCCAAAAGACTACCAGCCCAATAAGAGACAGCCCATTGATGAAGCCCATAACACTTCGGCCCGATAAGGAATGGCCCAATAAACCTACACATGGGCCCGGATGTCACCTACAGGGCCACGACACGTGTCGAGTCCCCTCAGCATGATAAAGCACACGTGGAACGCACAGGTCATACCTTCGCCACTTCAAAGCATGGTTAGCAACCTTAACCCTTCTATAACATGTTATCACCCTGACACACTCAACACCCTGATACACGCCATTAGAACCTAACCCCTGCAAGTAGAAACGGTATGGGCAAGGCTATACCCTCCACATGGGCCACACCTACCCAGGGAACTATAAGAAGGCGGAGGTATGAAGTTCATTTCAGATATACACACTTCTGTCTTTACATCCAAATTGCTTTAAGATTAAGTACCGAGCCCTGGCCCGTTCTAAGCTCTCATTCTAATTTAAGCATCGGAGTGCCCTCGAAGGTCTCCCTCTCCCCTCCTTGTGAGGGTTTTTAATTCACCACTGTGACTTGTGTAGGTCCCAATCAACACCCCAGCCACGTCAGCACCTAGGCCGTGTCAGCAGCGATGATTTTTGGCATCAATAGATTAGCGCTGTCCGTGGGAAACCACAATCTCTCGCTATAGTAAAAGAGAAGAAGTACAAAAAAACTCATCTGTTACAATGCCACCAAGAAGCAGTGCCAAAAGAACCGACAAAGAAGCCCCAACAGCATGTTCTGCCCCTATCCGAGGCAGTGCCCGCAGCCAACAATCTGGACCCAAGTTCCCTGCAATCCCCGAGCATGCAACCCCTGGGTCAAGCAGGAGGCCCCCTGCGGGAGAAAAACGCCCTTATCTCTCCGGAACCAACTCTCATAACTACGAGGAAGCGGCTGCGCATTCTCAGGCCCTAGTAACTCAAGCTCAGTTCTAGGAGCTCTCCAGAATGATAGCTAACCTAGCAGCCCAAGTTCAGGGAGGAGGTCAACAACCTTCCTTCTCTCCTCACCAAGCTTCCAAGCAAGCGGAGTCATCCAGCAATGGTGACCCAACCTATGACCAGCCCCCTACTGAGCCCTCGCTGCATTACAGCCGGTCCAAGGAAAGCTCATCCTAAAAAAGAAACTTCAATTTAGACAGACAGTTCGAAGAAATGGAAGAAAAAATAGACTTAGCTCTGAGACACAAAAATCTCAGTATCATGGACGAACTTAGCATCCAAGATCCTCCATTCACGGAAGATGTTCTCGAAACCCCACTTCAACCAAACTTCAGAATGCCGTAAGTGAGAAAGTATGATGGCTCCGCGGATCCCCTAGACCATCTACAACACTACAAAACAACTACGATGCTACACCAGCATGCCGACCCTGTCATGTGCTGTGTCTTCCCCTTAATTCTCTAGAAGGTTGCAGGTACCTGGTATTCGCGTTTGAAGCCAGGAAGCATCAGCAATTTCAAAGAACTCAGTTACACCTTTGCCTCACACTTTCTCAGTAGTAAGGGGCCCAAGAAAACCTCAGAGAGCCTGTTTAACATTATTCAACATCGATGAGGGAGACTTCAGGCTTACATATCCCGGTTTAATACAGCCGCATGGAAAATTCCTGACCTCGACCCAAATATCGAAGTAATGGTATTTAAGAATGGGTTGAGGTCTGGTATCTTCAGCTCCAAACTCTCTCGACGCCCACCTGAAGACATGAATGAGATCTTAGCTCGGGCTGAGAAGTACATACTAGCAGAAGACGACCAGGCCTTTAGAAGAAAGAGAGAGGGTGAAACAGAAAAGAAGAGAAAGGATCCTGACCCTTAGAGAGAAGCGATCAAGAGACCCTATCAAAAGAACAGGTATAGGCCCCACCCTCGAGTTGACGGCTTCACTCCCCTCAATAGAACTAGGACCAACGTCCTCATGTAGCTTCAGGACAAGTCTATTCTCCAATGGCCACCCAGGAAGCTGCATCTCGGTTGGGATTAGAGACGATGGTGCCGATTCCATAAGAATTATGGCCATGATACCGAGGAATGCCATAATTTAAAGGAGCAAATTGAGGGCCTCATTAGCCGAGGGCACCTAAAGAAGTTTACAGGGTCTTGGAGAAGGGATGTACCTACCCAACCAAGAAGAGATACCGGGCATCACTATCCCCAATAGCCAGAATGGTGGGACCCTCAAAGAGACCCTAGAATTGAGCAGGAAGAGCCCACTCAGAAGAAGCAAGAGATGGCCACCACTACCCGAATCATCAAGACAATTTGCGGAGGTCCAACTGCCGGGGGCGGTTCAAGGCAGAGTAGTAAAACATACGTCAGGGTTGTAGCCTCCGTCAATAGCCCTCATAAGAGGAGGAGGACAGGGCTAGTAATCCCCTTTACAAAAGATAACCTAGAAAACGTGCAGACTTCTCATGACGATACGGTGGTGATCTCTCTCTTGGTAGCTAACCATGAGATACGGTGTGTCCTGATTGACAACGGAAGCTCGATGGACATATTGTTCTATGATGCTTTTAAGTGCATGAAGCTGAAGGACTGGCACCTAGAGCCAGCCGCAACACCCCTCTATGGTTTAGATGGATCTCCAGTATTCGCCGCAGGAAGCATAGTCCTCCCAGTCACTACAGGAACAACGCTAAAGACATCCATAGTACAGACCACCTTCCTGGTAGCCAAGCAGCCCTTCTCTTACAATATGATCATCAGCCGACCTACCCTCAACAAACTGAAAGTCATTGTCTCCACTTATCATCTGAAAGTCAAATTTCCCACTAATGAGGGTGTGGAAGTGATCAGGGGAGATCAAAAAGTTTCTCGGGCTTGTTATCTGAACGCTGTCAAGGAAGGAAAGAAGATTGAGGCCCTACCCTTTAAAGTGGAAGCTCTCAGGGATGAGATGAAGACCCCAAGGGGACGGCCTATAGAAGAGCTAACTTCAGTACCCCTCAGGGAGGACCCCACCCGAACCGTCCTGATAGGAGCAAACCTCTCTGAAGGGCACAGGAAAGAACTCCTCTCTCTTCTTCAAAAAAACAAAGACCTGTTCGCCTGGTTAGCATCAGACATACCAGGGATCAACCTTGGAACCATTGAGCATCGCTTGAATGTAGACCCAAAGTGTAAGCCAGTCATTCAAAAGAATAGGACTTTTGCCCCAGAATGCCAGGTTGCTATCAATGCTGAAGTAAATAAACTGCTTGAGGTCGGCTTCGTCCGAGAGGTAAGGTACCCCGAGTGGGTGTCAAATGTGGTAATGGTCTGGAAAGCTAGTGGCAAGTGGTGGATTTGCATCTACTTTACCAATTTAAACAAAACTTGCCCGAAAGATAGCTTCACCCTCCATCGGGTTGATCAGATGGTGGACGCCACTTCAGGGTATGAACTTTTCTCTTTCATGGACGCCTATTCTGGCTACAATCAGATCTTCATGCATAGGCCAGACCAGGAGAAAACCACCTTTTTCATAGACCAAGGGCTATACTACTATAAAATTATGCCCTTCGGACTCAAGAACGCAGGGGCGACCTACCAAAGGTTAGTAAACAAAATCTTCAAAGAGTAGATAAGGCATAATATGGAGGTCTATGTGGACAACCTACTAGTCAAAAGTACAAAGGCGTGGAACCACAGTTCCGAACTAAAAAAAGCATTTGTAGTGCTGCACAAGCATAATTTGAGATTGAATCCATCAAAATGTGCATTCGAGGTGACAGGAGAGAAATTTCTAGGCTTCATGGTCACCCAAAGGGGAATAGAAGTCAACATAGAGAAGATAAAAGTCATTTTCGATATGGCCTCCTAAGTCCGTGAAAGAAGTCCAGCTGTTCACCGACAATGTCACCGCGCTAAACTGATTCATGTCCAAATTTGTGGAGAGATGTCTACCGTTCTTTAGGGCCATCAAGAAGGTGAAAGATTTCTCCTGGTCTGAAAGTTGCTAGGAAGCTTTTGAAACTTTGAAGAAATATCTGAGTTCACCCCCACTCCTAACCAAGCCGCTCTCGGGTGAGGAACTATTCCTGTATTTATCAGCTGGGCAAAACACTGTGGCCTTTGTCCTCATCTGGGAAGAGGCAGGCATCCAGAAACCCATTTACTATATCAGTAGAATTCTCTATGAAGCCGAGGCAAGGTATACTCCTATTAAGAAAATGGCCTACGCCTTCGTGGTAGCCGCGTGGAAGCTCCAAGCTTATTTTCAGGCGCACACCATCATCCTCTTGACAGATCAGCCCCTAAGGCAAGTCCTACATAATCCGAGTATCTCTGGGAGAATGGTGAAGTGGGCGATAGAGCTGGGAGAATTCGATATCTGCTACAGTCTTTGACAGGCGGTCATGGGTCAGGCCTTGGTAGACTTCATTGTAGAAACAACCCTGTCCATTGATCCAAGCGATCCTCTTGAATGGGCCCTCCATGTAGATGGATCCTCAAATTCACTTAGAAGCGTGGCAGGGCTTATCCTCTGTAGTCTCGATGGCTTCACGATCGAGTACGTCTTAAAGTTTATGTTGGAAATCACCTTGACAAGATGCCCAGGTGGTGATCTTCCAAACACCCAAGTCTAGAATGACTTGTAGAAAGAACTACAACAATCGAACACAAGAACAGAAAATCAAATAATGAAAGAAGACAAGCAATTTGTTATCGAGGTTCGACAATGTGCCTACATCCCTGTGAGTTCCTCCGAACTCTCTGCACTAAATCAATGGTTCTTATAATTCAGCAACCCCCTTTAAGAAACCTCAAGTTCTTGAAGAAACCAAGAAGAGAATGAGAAAGTGATAGACCTATTACAATGCTTTCTATCAATTCTCTACTACCCTCTATTCTTTACAACTAGCCTCTCTACAATGAGTCCCTCTTGTATATCTGTGTCTTTGCACTCTCACATAATTCTCTCATTCACACACATGTCTCACAAGTTACATCATCACATTCTTGTGTCTTGTTGTTGAGATTGAACCTAGGTGACCCTTTATATAGTGCACCAACTTCTTGTCTAATCTTGTGTGTCATTCTCCACCTTTAGATCTTGATGACCACTTAACCATGGCCCTTCGTCAATCCTAAGTGGTGCTGCGCATTTTAACCTTGCATTCACGCACCTAAGAGAAGGCTAAAGTGATAACTCTGAATAAATCATGTTATTATACTGCTTTTAGGCACGTTTTTGGTGTTGATCTTAAGCATTAGAATTATGTTGCATATGTTTTTAGCAATTTGAGTTTAGTTTTTCTTATTCTACTAATAAGTTATTATAGTTGATTTATCAATGCTAAGTCATGGAAATTTATTGTGCAGACACTTGCTAGAGTGTTGGAGAGCACTGGAAGGCCAAAATGCACAAAGAAGACAGAAACTCAAGGCTGCAGCGCTGGGATGTTGGCGCTGCAGTGCTGGTAGGTGAAAAAAAGAGAGGATTTGGACAGAAAGTTTGCACTGTAGTGCCAGAAAGTTGGAGCTGCAGCGCCAGAATAGGGTTAGAAATTACATCTCGACGCTGCAGCGTTGGGATGCTGAAGCTGCAGCGCCAGCCCGCTAATTTGAAAGCTATAAATACAAACCCTAGCTGAACAAGAAGGGGGAGCACGGCTGTAGAAGAAGAAAACAGAATTTGGAGAAGAGGAGACGCAAAAGGAGAGTTGGAGATACTCCGGGAGGCTACGCATCAAGCTTTTAAATCATTCTTCTCCAGTTTTGTATTATTCTTATCTAGCTATATTGATGTTTTATAATATGAACATGGTTTGTTTGAATATTATTATGGAGTAGATAATTTTGTGTTAAGGATAGATGGATCCTAAACCTGTATCTTGAGTTGTTATTTGGACAAGTGGAATTTAATGTGTTTTTCAAAGAGTGTGTTTTATTGTTCTTAATGCTTTTTATTATTTTGATTCCTTCTTTGGGCATGGTGATGTGTCGAATAAAGAAGCCGTGCTTTCATGAATGGTTAAACTAATAAATATGATATTGGATTATTATCTATGCAAAGGCCAGGGTAAACTATGCCATGAATGAAATAGGAGTAACCGAATAGGGATTCTAGGAAGTTCATGTGGTCCGCTTAAATCGTAACCGAATAGGGAGATTTAACTGAAAGGAATCCAAAAACACTTAATGCTTCTTAATTTGAATTAATCTAGAATAGATCTGGAATACGGATATTTGAAGTTAATGATTCTTGAGATTGTGGTTAGACCTGGAATATGGATAACCAATTTATTGGGGATTCTACCATCTTGAAAAACGTATTAAACGAAACTTGTCCATTCGAAACTCTCGTCAATTATGGTTTAGGTGAAGTCGAGTCCTTAGCACATTAGTTCATAAGAGTCTTCATTCCAAAGTTTGCAAGTCTTCCTTTATTTACTATTGCGTTCTGTTTTTCCCTTTTAGTTAATTGTTAGTAACCTTTTCTTCGACAATTATTCGTTTGCTCAAATAACAATAAGAGTCGAGTCATAATTTTTGTAGTATTTGCTCAGTCCTCGTTGGGAACGATATTTACTCATCATTTTATTACTTGAACGATTAGTGCACTTGCTAGTGTCAATTTCATCGCATCAAGTTTTTAGCGCCGTTGCCGGGGATTGAAATAAAATATTACATTTATTGTGATTCTGCTAGTTAATTTGAGAGTTTATTAATTTGGTTTTTAAGTCTATTTTGCAGTGTTTTTGTTACAAGTGCATGACACATACTAGTGGGAGAATACTTGCGGAATTGAATCCAGAGATTGAGTGCACTTTTCACGCTTTGAGAAGAGCAGCACCAGTAACAGTTGACACAATGGCAGAAGGAAACAATGCAGAGCTGCAACATGCACTGTGGGATTATGCCATGCCAAAGATGGATGGTGTTGAATCTAGCATTGGGAGACCACCTATACAAGCGAACAATTTTGAAATTAAGCCCGCCATCATTCAGATGATTCAGCATTCAGTACAATTTGGGGGCCTATCGCAATAGGATCCAAATGTTCACTTGACTAATTTCCTGGAAATTTGTGACACATTCAAGCATAACGGAGTATCGGAGGATGCAATTCGCTTAAGGATTTTCCCATTCTCATTGAGGGATAAAGCAAAAAGCTGGTTAACTTCTTTGCCAGCCGGATCCATAACGACATGGGCAGAATTGGCACAATTTTTTTTTAGGGAAATACTTCCCTCCTGCAAAAACTGTAAAGTTACGAAATGAAATTACTATATTTTTGCAGGTCGATCGAGAGTCACTCTATGAGGCATGGGAACGTTTTAAAGACCTGTTGAGAAGATGTCCTCATCACGAGTTGCCCACTTGGATGCAGGTACAAACTTTTTATAACGGTTTAACTAGTGCAACCCGAAATATGATTGATGCAGCTGCAGGTGGCACGATCATGAGAAAAACTCCAAAAAAGGCTCTTGAATTACTAGAAGAGATGGCCACAAATTCTTATTAATGGCCAGTTGAAAGGCTACCTGTAAACAAAACCTCAAGATTGCACAATATAGATGCTGTTGCAGCTTTAACAGCACAAATGGAGGTTCTCACCAAGAAGATAGATGGATTTTATCCTACTACACATGTTATATGTGAATTGTGTGGTGGTAGTGGCCACCATAGCAGTAACTGTCAAGCAGGTAATCAGTTTGCATATAATTCATCTGCTGAACAAGCTAACTTTGTTTCAAATTTTCACAGGCAAAACAATCCATACAGCAATACATATAATCCGGGATGGAAGAATCACCCGAATCTGTCTTGGAATCAAAGCAATGCGAAACAACCTCCTCCTGAATACCCACCTCAAGAACAAAAGTCCAACTTGGAGGACATGATGGCCAAATTCTTAAATGCAGCAGAAACTAGGTTCCAAAATCAAGAAGCATCCATCAAAAATCTGGAAGTTCAGGTGGGTCAACTAGCAACTATAATTTCTGGACGTGCACAAGGCTCTCTCCCGAGCAACACAGAAAAGAATCCTAAGGAGGATGTCATGGCCATAGCACTAAGGAGCGGCACACAATTGGAAGAGTCACGACCTAAAGAAATCACTCATCAAGAAGGCGAGAAAGAAGAGACTAAGCAAGAGGAGAAACGTGTTTCAGCAAAGAAATGTACTGGTAAAGGTTTGATCGATTCTAACCCTAAAACTAAATATATGCCACCTCTTCTCTATCCTCAGAAATTTATAAAAGAAAAATTAGATAAGCAATTTTCAAAATTTTTAGAGATTTTCAAGAAATTGCATATTAACATTCCATTTGCAGAGGCCTTAGCACAGATGCCTAGTTACACTAAATTTTTAAAAGAAATTTTGTCTAATAAACGGAAGCTCGAGGAACACGAAACGGTAATGTTAACTGAAGAGTGCAGCGCTATACTGCAAAACAAGCTACCTCCAAAATTAAAAGATCCAGGGAGTTTTACTATACCTTGCACTTTAGGAAATTCATTTTTAATAAAGCTTTATGTGACCTTGGTGCAAGTATCAATCTTATACCTCTTTCCATTTTCAGGAAACTTGGATTAGAAGAAATCAAAACAACAATAATGTCATTGCAATTAGCTGATCGATCTATTAAGAGACCACGAAGAATTATAGAAGATGTACTGGTAAAGGTTGATAAATTTATATTCCCTGTAGACTTCATTGTTCTCGACATGGAAGAGGATCGTGAGGTACCTCTTATACTTGGACGTCCATTCCTTGCTACAGGGAGAGCCCTAATTGATGTACAACAAGGGAAATTGACTTTAAGGGTCAATGATGAGCAAGCAGTTTTTGATATGTATAAAATTATGAAATACCCTTCTGGCTTTTCTACTTCTTCTTGTTTTCAAGTGGATATTGTTGATAACCTCATTGAGGAGTTTCAGGAGAAAACATTAAATGAAGATACTTTGGAGGGATGCATCATGGAATCAGGAACTAATACCACTGAAAAACTCATCATCAAAGAAGAAGCAAGGAACTTGGAGTTTGAAATGGGAAAAGAAGTGCCAGAAGAACAAATAATAATAACTGAATTGAAAACTTTGCTTGCTCATTTAAAATATGCTTATTTAGAGAAAAATATTTTCCCTATGATAATATCTTCTTCGTTGACAGGTAAAATGGAAGAACGGTTGCTGGAAGTCCTAAGAAGGCACATATTTCCAAGAAAGCTGAAATCTCAGTGGACTGGACCGTACACCGTGATAAGTGTCTCACCTTTTGGTGCTATTGAATTACAACACAAGAAAAACAAGGAGACATTCAAGGTCAATGGGCACAGATTGAAGCACTAAATCATGGAGACATTTGACCCTCAATCATCCACAACCATTCTCCAAGAGCTATAAATCAGAAAGTCATGCTAAAGACTATAAATTAGAACTAACAATTTGTTTTTTTTTATTGTCTTTTGAATTTGTTTTGTTTGTTTAATTTTTTGTTTTGTTTGGTTTGTCTGTTAGTTAAATTTTTGTTGCTTTAAAATGTATTTTTGGTTTATTTTTCAGCTCTACTTGGAGTCAAGACAGCAATCCAGCGCTGCAGCCTCACATTTCTAGCACTGCAACACCAGGTCTTTCATTTATACGTTGTCCAGGTCAGATATCCAGCGCTGTAGCCTCACAATTTCAGTGCTGCAACGCCAGGACCTGCACCTACAAGCCGGTTCTGCACTCACGCACGTTAAATCTGCCCAGAAATCCAGCGCTGCAACGCTGGAAAGTGGAAGCTGCAGCGCCAAGTCGCAAATTAACATTTAAATTCACAGCCCTTCCACAGTTAGGGCACTCTAAAATTAGAATTCCAGCTGCTCCCCCTCTCCAAAACACCGAAATTTCACTTCTCGTTCCCATCGCACCACATAATCAAGGGTTTTTTGCATTTTCCACCATGGATAGCTTCCATTCCTCCCGAGAATCACTCCTCCCAAGTGATTTTGGGTGTTGTTGATGTCTTTTAATCAAGTAAGATTTCTCCCCTACCACCATATCCCGATCATAGCAGTGATAATGAGGATGAGGACATTGACAAAGACGATTGATTCGGCCTCCGACTAATCAGGGGAGTTCCCTTCTCTAACTTTATAATTCAAATTCTATACATTGCGGACAATGTATCATTTAAGTTTGGGGGTGGGAACTTTATCTGAGTGTTGTGCACTGCTCATGTTTCTAGTTATTTTTCTATTTGTTTTATCTGAGTGCTTTCTGTTGTTTGTGTTTGATTTTGATTTTTCCGATGGTGAGAAATAGATTGACTTGATTATAGCCATTGAAAATTTGAAAAATTTGGCGTTTGTCTGTGTGCTTGAATTTGTTGTTGGACTTATTTTACATCGAACTCTTTGAACTCAATGAGCACTTACACCTAAGCACTTTGTTGTCTTGCTGTTTCAGAGAACGTTTATGTGAGCAGTGTAGTCTTGTGATCTCTTGGACTCTAGAACTTGTTTGAAGACCACTTGAGGCGAAATCCTAGGTAGTACTATACCAAAGAAAGGATCCATGCCATGTTTGGAAAGTTTGAGCCTTTCTAGCCAACCCTTGATATGTGATTATCCTTTGTTTTCCCTTTTGAGCTTGGATACATGTTGTTTTGTCACCCAATCATCTAACCTATTTCCATTTCAAAAAAATAAAAAAAAATATCTCCACCTTTCACCTGTAAGCACATTGATTAATAAATGGACTATTCTCTTAAGTGGTGACAGAGGATTGAGCAAGAGAAAGTAGTCTTCACTTGGCTATGATAAGTATCACATATTTCCTCTCGAGAGTGACCAATGGAAAGATCGAAGTTAAAAAGGTTTACCACACGAACTATTTGATCAAGTTGTATTCTGCCTAACACAGGCAGCTGGCAAAGCTGTGTTTGATCGTCGTGTATATGCTATGTTATAGTTTTAGTAATGCACACGGAAACAAAGACTAGTGCTACTATAGTACAAGCATACGAAAAAAAGAAAAAAAAGAGAAAAAAAGAAAAAGAAGAAGAAGAAGAAGAAGATGTGACAATAGCAAAAGTATTAGAAGTATTCCATGATAACTGAGGGAAAGTTCGAAATAAAATTTTTATTGGTTGATGTGCTTAAGGTGATGTGAGCCTCAAATCAATCTTTTACCATACCTTAACCTTAGCCAAAGTTATAGGCAGAATAAAGTCCTGGTGATCTTGGGTATTGTCATGGCCTACATTAGTGGAGAGTGGTGTGAAAAGCAAGCTTATGGACTTTGAAAGATTGGCATTATCCTACTTGCTTGCATAAACCGATCAGAATGGCGAGATGATTAAGTTTATAAAGGTGTTACACACACACACGTTTGAAGAATTTGATGTAAGATAAAGCTGCCAATAAATTTGAAATTCTAGACATTTGCAGCATTTGGAAAGTTTTCTTGCGTTATGATTTTTATGCAATCTTTGAGGCATGTTATATCAAATCTAATCAAACCATCTCGCACTCTTAGGATGTGTGTGCATAGAATTTTGTTCTAGTTTTCTCGAGGACAAGCAAAAACGTAAGTTTGGGGGTGTGATAACTCTGAATAAATCATGTTATTATACTGCTTTTAGGCACATTTTTGGTGTTGATCTTAAGCATTAGAATTATGTTGCATGTGTTTTTAGCAATTTGAGTTTAGTTTTTCTTATTCTACTAATTAGTTGTTTTAGTTGATTTATCAATGCTAAGTCATGGAAATTTATTGTGCAGACACTTGCTAGAGCGCTGGAGAGCACCGGAAGGCCAAAATGCACAAAGAAGACAGAAACTCAAGGCTGCAGCACTGGGATGTTGGCGCTGCAGCGCTGGTAGCTGACAAAAAGAGAGGATTTGGACAGAAAGTTGGCGCTACAGCGCCAGAAAGTTAGAGCTGTAGCGCCAGAATAGGGTTATAAATTACGTCTCAGCGCTGCAGCGCTGGGATGCTGAAGCTGCAGCGCCAACCCGCTGATTTTGAAAGCTATAAATACAAACCCTAGCTGAATAAGAAAGGGGAGCGCAACTGTAGAAGAAGAAAACAGAATTTGGAGAAGAGGAGACACAAAAGGAGAGTTGAAGATATTCTGGGAGGCTACGCATCAAGCTTTTAAATCATTCTTCTTCGGTTTTGTATTATTCTTATCTAGCTATGTTGATGTTTTATAATATGAATATGGTTTGTTTGAATATTATTATGGAGTAGATAATTTTGTGTTAAGGATAGATGGATCCTAAACCTATATCTTGAGTTGTTGTTTGGACAAGTGGAATTTAACGTGTTTTTCAAAGAGTGTGTTTTATTGTTCTTAATGCTTTTTATTATTTTGATTCCTTCTTTGGGCATGGTGATGTGTCGAATAGAGAAGCCGTGCTTTCATGAATGGTTGAACTAATAAATATGATATTGGATTATTATCTATGCAAAGGCCAGGGTAAAACATGCCATGAATGAAATAAGAGTAACCGAATAGGGATTCTAGGAAGTTCATGTGGTCCGCTTAAATCGTAACAGAATAGGGAGATTTAACTGAAAGGAATCCAAAAACATTTAATGCTTCTTAATTTGAATTAATCTATAATAGACATGGAATACGGATATTTGAAGTTAATGATTCATGAGATTGTGGTTAGACCTGGAATATGGATAACCAATTTATTGGAGATTCTACCATCATGAAAAACGTATTAAAAGAAACTTGTCCATTCGAAACTCTCGTTAATTATGGTTTAGGTGAAGTCGAGTCCTTAGCACGTTAGTTCATAAGAGTCTTCATTCCAAAGTTTGCAAGTCTTCCTTTATTTACTATTGCATTCTGTTTTTCCTTTTTAGTTAATTGTTTGTAACATTTTCTCCGACAATTATTCGTTTGCTCAAATAACAATAAGAGTCGAGTCATAATTTCTATAGTATTTTCTCAGTCCTCGTTGGGAACGATATTTACTCATCATTTTATTACTTGAAGGATTAGTGCACTTGCTAGTGTCAATTTCATCGCATCATAAAGCATGTTGTCCATGTGTGCTGGCCAGCGCTGCAGCGTCGACTTCCTAGCGCTGCAGCTTTGAGTTTCTGTCCCTTGTGCTATTCCTGCTAGATTCCAGTGCTGCAGCTTTGAGTTACTGTCCCCTTCACACAACACCCTTTTGCTTGTATACAGAAGTGCGCATGGCCTTCCCTTGCTCCAAAATGAAGCACACACATGTGTGAAGCCTTCTAACTTGCTGAACTTTCATTCTCCACCTTTGGTTTAGACTTTAACCATCTTTGAACCATGCTTGGACCTGTTCAAACCTTAACCATGTTTGAACCATGTTTAAACCTTAGAAAAATACCAATAATCTCTACCTTTGTCTAAGCGTTTAAACCCAAACCATTGTGCGGAGACCTTCGGGATCCAAACTTATCTTGAGTCATCAATCAACCGACTCTATTCCTAAGAAGTCCAAGGCAATGATTGGACCTTCTTAGAGGTAGAACCTTGGTGCCTAAATCTGCAGGACTTTCCTCCGTGGTCTTCTTGTCAACATGAATGCATCCTTTCATACCATTTTTCCGAATGTAATGATACCGAACATCCATATGCTTCGTCCCCTCATGGAACACCGGATTCCTCCACAAGTGCCATGCACTTTTGCTATCCGAAGACACCACAACCTGCTCTTTTAGGACCTCCCACTCGTCCAACAACCCTTTTGCACCCTATAGCCTACTTTATGGCTTCCATAGCCGCTATTCTGCCCCGGTTGTTATGAGTGCTACCATTGGCTACCACTGAGCCTTCAAATACCTCAGCAACCACTTCATCCCAAGCCAATGCTTCTTTCTGGGATTACTCACAAATTTGCTAAGAACACCCATTGCCCAAGAAACCCTCCACCGGATTCTCTCATTTTCTTTGATTATACACATCCCAAGGATCTTTTGTGTAAGGCTGAGATCTTTCCTCTCGAACTCCTCACTGAGTTGAGATGTAAACCTTTTCATCCTCTCCCTATTGTTCCAAACCAACAGCACATCAATGACATAGATGAGGATACTCACCATCTTCTCCACCTTGTGTCCAGGTAAGAAAGTTTCTGTGAAATCTATGTCTTTTCTTCTTGTGAACCCATTCGCCATCAGCCTAGCCTTGTTCCGGACTTCATCTCCTGGAAGGTACCCTTCTTTGACCTTATAAGTCCACTTACAATCCACAACTCTCTTATTTCCTGGAATGTGCACCAATTCCCAGAAGTTGTTCTTCCTCAAAGAATCCATTTCTTCCTCCATAGCTAGCTTCGATCTTGGTGAATCCTTACATCCCATGTAAGTCCCTTATTCACTCATCCCTCCTTTTGTTCAAGGAGTTGCTGCATCTGCAGCATCCGTAAACCTATATCTTGAAGGTGGTCCGACCAGCCTTCTTTCCCGATCTCTTGTGAGCTGATAGTCCTTCTGACTTGCTGCATCAACCTCTTCTAGTTTAGCCTCTTCTTGAGTGCGCTGAGCATGGCCTTCATCTAAGGGCTCTACCTGGTCCAAACCCTCTTGCTTTCCTTGTTCTTCCTGAACTGAATCTTCCTTGATGCTATGCTCCACAAGAACCAAACTGGTTTGCTCACTAGCCTCTGCAGGGTTAGTTTTCTCCAAGTATGGAAATAAAAATTCATTAAAATTAACATCCCTACTTCTTATGAGTTTCAATCCTTCTAAGGACCATAACCTATGCCCCTTAGCCCCTTCCCCATATCCTAGAAACACACACTTTCTAGATCCTGGGCTAAGCTCATCATCCTTTTGTTGTGCATATGTAGCACACCCAAAAGTCCTAAGGTTGTCCAACTCAGGGGGGTTTTCCACTCCACATCTCCATAGGAGTCTTTTGATACATAATCCTAGAGGGTGATCTATTCACTAAATATGCAGCAGTAGGCACAGCTTCCCCCCAAAAACATTTGGGTAATCTGGATCCATATAACATGCACCTAACCTTTTTCATAAGGGTCTTATTCATCCACTCAGCAACTCCACTTTGCTGAGGGGTTTCCACAACCGTCCTGTGTCTTAGAATGCCATTTAACCTACAGAATTGATCAAGTTCTTGGTTAAAAATTTCTAAGCCATTATCGGTTCTTATCTCCTTAACTACTCTACCCATTTGAGTCTCTACCAACCTTTTCCACACCACTAACTTATTCAAGGCAACTGATTTATTTCTAACCAAATAAACCCACACTCTTCTTGAATAATCATCAATTAAAGACAGAAAGTAAATGTTACCTCCCTGTGTTGGTGTCCTTGCTAGTCCCCAAAGGTCCGCATGAATGTAGTCAAGAATGCCCTTAGACTTGTGCACTCCGGTGTTGAAGCTGACCCGGTGTTGCTTCTTAAGAACACAACACTCGCAGAAATCAAGTTCCTCTACTTTGTCATCACCAAGTAGGCCATCCTTGCTGAGAACTTGCAGGCCCTCTTCGCTCGTATATCCCAAGCGAGTGTGCCAAAGGGCTGCCTTGTCCATCTCAGCCATTAAGCTTGCTGCTTGATAATTGATTTTTGTCTCTCTGATCATCTCATAGAGTCCATCTTGCTGCCTTGATCACTACCAAAGATCCCTTGGCCACCTTGATCTTTCCTCCCACTATCTTGCATGTGTATCCCATGGAATCCAACTACCCCAATAAGATCAAATTCCTCCTCAAATCCGGTAGATATCTCACATTTTCCAGCAGCATTGTGACTCCATCAAAAATCCTCACCTGGATGTCTCCCATGCCTCTCACTTAGTAAGAAATATCATTCTCCAAGAAAACCTTTTCATTATTGGTTTCCTTGAAATTCTTGAACCAACTCCGGTGAGGGCACATGCGATGAGTGCACCCAGTATCCAAGATCCATTTCCCGTTGCCTTCTTGCCCCTTGCTCACACTTGAGCACACAACAAGAACATCACAATCTTGTTGTTCTGTTTTGCCAACCGAAGCCTCTCCATTCTTGGTATGGCTTCCACCTCTATCCCTTGTCATCTTCTTGCAATCTTTCTTGACATGACCCTCCTCATGGCAGTAGTAGCAACTCTTCCCTCCAAATCTCAGTTTGGAATTCATTCTCCCATGGCTTTCTCCTCTACCTCTGTCCTGGTAGTAGCCATGCATGCTACTGTGCACTCTCCCATGGCTCTCTCCTCTACCTCTGTCCTGGTAGTAGCCATACATGCTGCTGTGCACTCTCCCATGGCTCTCTCCTCTACCTCTGTCCTGGTAGTAGCCATGGTTGCTGCCATACCGAGTTGCTGGCCTTCTTTTAAAGAACAACCCTTTACCACTTGATGCGCTCCTTATCTTGGCATCAAGATTATCTTGCAACTCTTTCTTAGGATCAAATTTAAAAGCAAAGATTCGTTTATAAAGATACCTCTTATCCAGGAGAGTCTTGGCAAGAAACAACTCATCTAGTTTCTTCCATATTACAGCTGGATCTTCCGAGTCTCCACACTCCCTTGTAACATTATCCGACATGTGTAAGAAAATGGTGCTGTAAGCCATCTTCTTCATCTTATTCCACTGGTCCTCCGTGGTACTTGCTGGAAAAGCATCATCTTCTCTAAGAGCCAAGTCCACTTTCTGTTGTATAAGAACCTCCTTAATCTTTCGCTTCCACAGGGAAAAATCTCCCTTTCCATCAAACTTCTCAATACCAAAATTTGAAGCCATCTTGCAGACGAGATCCCTGATTTCTACAATACCTACAAATGCTTTCTTCAACCTCAAGAACACAGATCGAAGATGGATCTTAACACCGTTCTTGAATCAACCTTCAAGAACACGATCAGATCTTGATCTTTACACCGTTCTTGAATCACCCAAGAAGTTGATCTTTGATTCTTGGAGTCTTGGCTCCATCACCTTCTACTTCTTGCTTCGATACCCAGCTGTGCAGCTCTGATACCACTATCCAAAGCTCTGATACCACTGTTGGAAATCACCTTGACAAGATGCCCAGGTAGTGATCTTCCAAACACCCAAGTCTAGAATGACTTGTAGAAAGAAATACAGTAATCGAACACAAGAACAAAAAATCAAAGAATGAAATAAGATAAGCAATTTGTTATCGAGGTTCGGCAATGTGCCTACGTCCCCGCTAGTTCCTCCGAACTCTCTGCACTAAATCAATGGTTCTTACAATTCAGCAACCCCCTTCAAGAAACCTCAACTTCTTAAAGAAACCAAGAAGAGAACGAGAAAGTGATAGACCTATTACAATGCTTTCTATCAATTCTCTACTACTCTCTCTTCTTTACAACCAGCCTCTCTACAATGAGTCCCTCTTATATGTCTGTGTCTTTGCACTCTCACACAATTCTCTCATTCACACACATATCTCACAAGTTACATCATCACATTCTTGTGTCTTGTTGTTGAGATTGAACCTAGGTGACCCTTTATATAGTGCACCAACTTCTTGTCCAATCTTGTGTGTCATTCTCCACCCTTAGATCTTAATGACCACTTAACCATGGCCCTCCATCAATCCTAAGTGGTGATGTACATTTTAACCTTGCATTCACGCACCTAAGAGAAGGCTAAAGCATGTTGTCCATATGTGCCGGCCAGCACTGCAGCGTCGACTTCCTAGTGCTGCAACTTTGAGTTTCTGTCCTTTGTGCTATTCTTACTAGATTCCAGCGCTACAGCACAGTGCTGCAACTTTGAGTTGCTATCCCCTTCACACAACACCCTTCTGCTTGTATGTAGAAGTGCGCACACTAGTGCGCATGGCCTTCCCTTGCTCCAAAATGAAGCACACATATGTGTACAGCCTTCTAACTTGCTGAACTTTGATTCTCCACCTTTGGTTTAGACTTTAACCATCTTTGAACCATGCTTGGACCTGTTCAAACTTTAACCATGTTTGAACCATGTTTAAACCTTAGACAAATACCAACAGTTTGAGTTCAAGACCTCCAACAATGAGGCAGAATACGAAGCCCTACTAGCTGGTCTGAGATTAGTGGCATTGGCTGTTGAGGTTCTAGATGTATTCAGTGACTCACAATTGGTAGTACGTCAGATAACAGAAGAGTTCAAGGCTCGGGGAGAAAAGCTCATCCAGTATCTCCAAAAGGTAAAAGAGGTCGCTACAAATTTCAAGGCATTCCGGATAACTCAGATTCCACGAGTTGAAAACTCCAAGGTAGATGCTTTGGCCAACCTAGCCTCCTCCTAGCACTTGGAACCAACCCAAGCTGTCTACTTGGCAACCCTCTCCCCTCCGAGTATAGACGAAGCCCCGGTCCTACCAATGGAAGAGGAAGAAACATGGATGGACCCAATCCTTCGATATTTAAGGGATAGTGTGATGCCCGAGTAGAAAGATCAGGCTAGGAAGCTAATCTCTTGCACCTCCCAGTACACGATCATAGATGGGCAGTTATACAAGAGGGCTCTGACTCTGCCTTACCTGAGATGCTTCGGGTAGCGAAAAGCTGACTACGCTCTCTGAGAAGTCCATGAAGAAATATTCGGGAATCACCTAGAGCCCGGGCCTTAGCTTTCAAGGTCCTTCACTAAGGGTATTATTGGCCCAAAATGAAAGATAATGCAGTCGATTTAGTCAAGAAATGTAAGAACTATCAATAGTATTCTCCAATATCACACCGACCTGCTAACCCCCTCGTCTCTATCACCAGTCCCCTTCTATTTGCCATGTGGGGGATGGACAACCTTGGCCCGTTCTCTGTGACTGCTGGGCAGAAGAAGCACCCCATCGTGGCCATCGATTACTTCACTAAGTGGGTCGAAACAGAGCCACTGGCCAGTATTACAGATCACCAAACCCAAAATTTCGTCTGGAAGTCAATCGTATGCCGATTCGGGATTCCTTGGGTATTGGTCATCGATAACGAAAAGCAATTCGACAGCTCCCGGTTCAAGACGTTCTGTGATGACCTCCACATCGAGCATCGATTCTCATCTGTTGGGTATCCACAAGCGAATGGCCAGGCTAAAGTGACTAACAGGATGTTTCTCCAAGGAATCAAGAAGAGACTTAATGAGGCAGATAAGCAGTGGGTTAACCAACTCTCCAATATCTTTTGGGCCTATCGAATAACTTTACAAACACCAACAAGAGAAACCCCATTCTTCATGACATACAGATAGGAGGCCGTCATTCATATCAAAATCAAGGTTCCGTCAATACGCGTGCAATGCTTTGAACCAAGTAACAACGAGGAAGGACTGCAAATGAATGCTGATTTGGTTGATGAAGCTCGAGATAAAGCCCAAATCCGTCTGGTTGTCTATTAGCAGAGGGCCACTCGATACTATAACTCCCAGGTTCGACATAAGTACTTCAAGCTGTATGACCTCATCCTCCGGAAAAGCGAAATGTCCCATCCTCGCCACATGGGAAAACTTATTTCAAATTGGGAAGGCCCATACCGAATCTGAAGAATTTGTCGGGTTGGTACTTACGAGCTCAAAGAATTGGATGGCAAACCTGTTCCACTCACTTGGAACACAAAAAAACTTTGAAAACTTTATCAGTAAAGTGTAAAAGCAAAGGATTAATAAAGTACAAAATTTAAAGAAAAATTCTGAAATTTCATTAAGATTAAAGTAGAAGTACAAAAATTAGGCATTATCGGCCTTAGCTAAAAAAAGGAAGGAAGAAAATCTATTCTAAAGAAGTAGGGGCCTCCTGGATCTTGCTCTCCTCTGCCTCCTGGGCCTCAACTTCCTGGGCCTCGCCCTCTCCTACCTCTTTGGCCTTGCCCTCTGGGGTTTGCTGGGTCTCACTCCCTGGAGCCTACTGAACACCGACTATAGCAGTGTCCTCTGTGCCCTCTCCCGAAGCGACAGCACTGGACTCTCTTTAGTTAGCCCTCAAGTCGAGGCCAGAAAAGTCCACCTTTGGGAAAAGAGACTCAGCCATCCACTTGGCCTCATTGAAGCCTTTCAGAAACTGGTTTCCAATCTCCCGCAGCAAGGCTTCCTTCCTCTCGGCGGCCCTGGCAAGCTCCCCCTCCCTCGCAACAGCCTTGGCAACCATCTCCTCCATCTCGGCCCTCAGTAGCTTATTCTCCTTCCATATAGCTCATTCGGCCTAACAGCGTTGATCCCTCTCAATTATCATGGTATCCTTGGCCCTCTCGACCACCTCTAGGGAAGACGACAGGGCACGGACCAACTCTCGGGTCTCTTCCAGCTTGAACTCGGCCTTTGCTAGGTGCTCGGCCAAATTCGTGCCTCGCCTGGCAAGGATCCCGCCGAGAACCCCGATCTGAAACAAAGGTGCTATTAAATGAAAAGCAGGCAAGTTGAAAAAACCAAGGTAAAAGAAATAAGCCATACCTGGGAAAGAGTGGTCTCTGTGGCCAAACAGAGCGCTTCGAAAGACTTGGCCGAGATCTCCAAAAAATCACTAGGAGGGATCCCCATGATAAGGTGTTCACGAGCCACCTTCGAGTGCTCGAACATGAAATCATCGGCCCTCAGTGCCCACTTTGGAGTAAAAGTGGTAGCAGTACCTAGTACCTCCCTCGAGGAAGATAGTCCTGGGAGAGGAGTGGATGCGGCAGGATCTGCCCTCCCCTCCGGAATCGAAGACTTCAGAGGACTCCCCACAGCTATGGGCACCGGAGTTGAAGCCCGCGCCTTCTTCTTTTGCTCCTGACCTGAGCCACCCATCTCCGCAGCCCTCTTCCTTTCGTGGGTCAAATGTCTAGCCCTCTCCTTCACCACGGCTGCTATATCCATCTCTGCATCCAACGCGAGCATTAGTAACTTGGAAAAAAAACTAAAATTACTCTAAGTTAAAATACTAAGGGATACCGTGCTCGAGGTTTGACAGGAGGCTGGGAGGACAAAGGCTACGCCATTGGAGTTGTTCATTATCCCCAAGCACCTTGACATTCAAAGGCGTGGCCAGCATCGCTTTCAACGTCTTCTGCTCTCGGTGCAGGAGGTGCGACCTCTTACACTTGCCAACATGCTCTAGGCTCCAATTAAGGGGGACTTCGAAGCCTTCAGCACTCCAAATAAAGAAGAAAGTCCCCTTCCACCTTTTTATGGAAGAAGGCTTACTCTTCAAATCCCTTTTTCACCTCCTCGAGCTTATAATCACCCATTCCGAATGACCGAGCCTTGCTAGCTGGAAGTGGGCTTTGAACACATTAATATTCATCACCCCTCTAACCTCATGGCATACAACGATAAATGCCAGGATTAGCCGGATTGAATTAGGCACCAGCTGACTCAGTGCGATACCAAAGTATCTAAGCACCGAGAAGAAAAATGGATGGAGAGGGAGTCTAAGCCCGACCTTCAGCTGATGTTTGTAAACATACAGCTCGTAAGGCACTCAGCTAAGAAGGGCATCGCAAGCCCTCTGCCCTCCCTTTGGTGCCCTCATATGATACTCCATGGGGATTACTGGGAATAGAGTTTGCTTCGAATGTCCACTCCTCCCTCTCAGTATCTAGGGCGTCATCTCTAATGATCATCTACGCCCAGACATCCTCCTCCCTAGATGATTATCCACCCTCATCCTCCTCTCCATCTCCTCTATAAGGCACAAGAGCTAGTGCCCCATCCCGAGAGAATACCTCCAGAGAAGAGACTTCGTCGCTGGAGGAAACACCCATTGCTTCCTCCAACTCCCTCAACAGAGCCCCGCTAATGTTACTGTCGTCAAACATTCTACTCACCAAGAAAACTTTTAAAGTGACTTCTAAGAAGGCCCAGCGCTCTCAAACTATCTCTTGCTAAACTTGTGCTATTAAGATCTCTCAAAATGCAAGTGAGGATTGAGATGTGAAGGAACTCTCTTATATAAAAGCTGTGGCAGCAGAATCGATGAGCATTAACTTAGCATTTCAGATGAAATGACGCACCATCTGCTGTCCACCAGGCACCGTTTCCATACCCCTAGATGCCAACTGTCATTAAAACACGCCCTTTATTATGCCCAATGCACCGCCATTTAATGATAGCCCCCATCATTTATTGCACCTAAAAAAGAAGAACCCAAAGGCTTAAGATAAGAAAAAGCCCAAGAGGCCCAAGGTGAAGAAAAAACCCATATGCACAAAATGAAAGAGACCTCATGAACATGATTTCTCCAAGTCTTGATCGCTCGGCCAAGTTTTTCCAAGTCCAAGCGTATGAGCTACTTTACATACGCTCGGCTAAGTTTCTCCAAGTCCGAGCGTATGAGCTGCTTTGCATATGCTCGACCAAGTTTCTCCAAGCCTGAGCGTATGAGCCGCTTTGCATATACTCGGTCAAGTTTCTCCAAGTTCGAGCGTATGAGCCGTTTTGCATACACTCGGTCAAGTTTCTCCAAGTCTGAGCGTATGAGCCATTTTGCATACGGTCGGCTAAGTTTCTCCAAATCCGAGCGTATGAGCTGCTTTGCTTATGCTCGGCCAAGTTTCTCCAAGTTCGAGCGTATGAACCGCTTTACACACGCTCAGCCAAGTTTCTCCAAGTCCGAGTGTATGAGCTGCTTTGCATACACTCGGCCAAGTTTCTCCAAGTCCGAGCATATGAGCTGTTTTGCACACGCTCGGCCAGGTTTCTCCAAGGTCGAGCGTATGAGCTACTTTTCATACGCTAGGCCAAGTTTCTCCAAGTCCGAGTGTATGAGCCGTTTTGGATACACTCGTCCGAGTTTCTCCAAGTCTGAGCATTTGAGCCACTTTGCATACACTCGGCCAAGTTTCTCCAAGTCCGAACGTATGAGCCGCTTTGCACACACTCGGCCAAGTTTCTCCAGGGCCGAGCGTATGAGCTGTTTTTCATACACTAGGCCAAGTTTCTCCAAGTCCGAGGGTATGAGCCGCTTTGGATACACTCGGCCAAGTTTCTCCAAGTTCGAGCATATGAGCTGTTTTGCATACACTCGGCCAAGTTTCTCCAAGTCTGAGCGTATGAGCCGTTTTGCATACGGTCAGCCAAGTTTCTCTAAATCCGAGCGTATGAGCTGCTTTGCTTATGCTCGGTCAAGTTTCTCCAAGTCCAACCGTATGAGTCGCTTCGCACACGCTCAGCCAAGTTTCTTCAAGTCCGAGCGTATGAGCTGTTTTGCATACACTCAGCCAAGTTTCTCCAAGTCCGAGTGTATGAGCTGTTTTACACACGCTCGGCCAAGTCTCTCCAAGGTCGAGCGAATGAGTTGTTTTTCATACGCTAGGCCAAGTTTCTCCAAGTCCGAGCGTATGAGCCGCTTTGGATACACCCGGCCAAGTTTTTCCAAGTCCGAGCGTATGAGCTGCTTTGCATACGCTCGGCCAAGTTTCTCCAAGTCCGAACGTATGAGCCGCTTTGCATACGCTCGGCTAAGTTTCTCCAAGTCCGAGCGTATGAGCCACTTTGCGTACGCTCGGTCAAGTTTCTCCAAGTCCGAGCGTATGAGCTGTGTTGCATACGTTCGACCAAGTTTCTCCAAGTCTAAGCGTATGAGCTGCTTTGCATACACTCGGCCAAGTTTCTCCAAGTCCGAACGTATGAGCTGTTTTGCTTACGCTCGACCAAGTTTCTCCAAGTCCAAGCGTATGAGCCGCTTTGCATACGCGGTCAAGTTTCTCCAAGTCCGAATGTATGAGCTACTTTGCATATGCTCGACCAAGTTTCTCCAAGTCCGAGCGTATGAACCGCTTAGTATACACTCGGCCAAGTTTCTCCAAGTCCGAGCTTATGAGCCGCTTTGCTTACGCTCGACCAAGTTTCTCTAAGTCCAAGCGTATGAGTTGCTTTGCATATGCTCAGCTAAGTTTCTCCAAGTCCGAGCGTATGAGCTGTTTTGCATACACTCGGCCAAGTTTCTCCAAGTCCGAGCGTATAAGGCGTTTTGCATATGCTCGGCCAAGTTTCTCCAAGTCCGAGCATATGAGCCACTTTGGATACACTAAGCCAAGTTTCTCCAAGTCCGAGTGTATGAGCTGTTTTGCTTACGCTAGGCCAAGTTTCTCCAAGTCCGAGTGTATGAGTTGTTTTGCTTACGCTAGGCCAAGTTTCTCCAAGTCTGAGCGTATGAGCCGCTTTGCGCATGCTCGGCCAAGTTTCTCCAAGGCCGAGCGTATGAGTAGCTTTGCATATGCTCGGCCAAGTTTCTCCAAGTCCAAGTGTATGAGCTGCTTTGCATACACTCGGCCAAGTTTCTCCAAGTCCGAGCGTACGAGTAGCTTTGCATACACTCGGCCAAGTTTCTCTCAGTCCAAGTATATGGGCTGCTCTGCATACGCTCGGCCAAGATTCTCTAAGTCTGAGTGTATGAGCTAATTTGCATACCCCCAACCAGGCTCTTCCAAGTCCAGGCGAATGCCTACAGCCGATCTAAATTCTCCAAGTTTCAGAAGTTCTAAGTATAAAAGCAGGGAAGTGGTATATAGAAAGCAAAGTTTGAAGGAAAAGCTCTTTATTAATTCAATAAAAGGTTACAACTAACGACCTTGAAGTACAAACAAAAGAGGACCCTAACGGCCACGAAGTACAAAGAAAAAACCAACAATTCTAATACAAGTCAATCAAGGAAGGGGCTGCCGCAGCCTCTTTGTCTTGAGACTTGTCTCGAAGCACTCCCCTGTGGTAGGTTACTATTATCCTAAGCCTGGACGTTCTTTGAACACAGTGGACTGTCCTATGCATAGGCTTTCCTCTTGACCATCCATTTCCTTCCCCTCTGAAGCAGGTTTCTCCTCCTCCCCCTTAGACTCTAGTAGCTCAAAGCCTGAAGAGTTTACCTCCGGATACATGACCTCGACCCTCCTCTTGGCTTCCATAAATCCCCCAAGGAACTACTGACTCCCCTCCCTCTCCAGGGCCACTATCATCCGAGCTTTCACAAATCAGTATGAGGACTCAGAAGAAAGTTAGGCCATGAGCTCTCCACTCTTAGAAAACAAAACTTGCTTTTGCTTAAAAGAAAAGATGACAGAAACCCCTTTTTATAGGAAGGGAAAACATGTCCTACGAGAGCATTTAATGAAAGCATAGAAAAAGATGAAACTTTTGAGATCCCGAGGTAACTCACACGCTCCCGTAAGTGACTCTTCGTTTCCCAAGAACGACGAACCTATTTCTAAGAGTCGTCATTTACTGCGTGGTTGACTCTTGCCATGTGTCATGCCAATGATGATTTATTCAGGGTTAAGCACCCAGAGCTCCAAGATCGGGCAGTGGTATTGCCCCTATAAGGCTCAGCCCTATCAAAGCACGGCACACTCCCTCTTTTGTTAGAAGATCGTGCCCCACAATACTTCCTCAAGCACATAAATGTACTCAAGGAAGTGGGGGGCCTGTGATGCAGCACAAAACACTACCGGCCCAATAAGAGACAGCCCATTGATGAAGCCTATAACACTCTGGCCCGATAAGGAACGGCCCAATAAACCTACACATGGGCCCAAATGTCACCTACAAGGCCATGACACGTGTCGAGTCCTCTCAGCATGATAAAGCACACATAGAACGCACAGGTCATACCTTTGCCACTTCAAAGCATGGTTAGCAGCCTTAACTCCTCTGTAACATGTTATCACCATGACACACTCAACACCCTGAAACACGCCATTAGAACCTAACCCCTACAAGCAGAAATGGTATGGGTAAGGCCATACCCCCTACATGGGCCACACCTACCCAGGGAACTATAATAAGGCAGAGGTATGAAGTTCATTTCAGATATACACACTTCTGTCTTAACATCCAAATTGCTTTAAGATTAAGTACCGGGCCCCGGCCCGTTCTAAGCTCTCATTCTAACTTAAGCATCGGAGTACCCTCGGAGGTATCCCCTCCCCCTCCTTCCGAGGGTTTTTAGTTCACCATTGTGACTTGTGTAGGTCCCCATCAGGACCCTGGCCATGTCAGCACCTAGGCCGTGTCAGCAGCGACAATTTTTGGCATCAACAGCAGGTCAAGTTAAACAAACACTAAATCTGCTAATTTTTCCCTTCTATTCATATATAACACAATTTCAGATATTCAGATTGACTATTGGTTGCTATAATTTCAGCCATTTAGGTTAAACAAACACTGTTTTTCTTTTAATTCATTTAGTTATGATGAAACCCTTATTCAATTGATACTAAAGAACCATAATTTGATATGTTATATTGAAGCTAAAGGAAGCGTATAAACACAGCATATGTAGGCAAGTGAAGGCACCTAAGCAATCAGAAAGATTGATGCCAAAATGAAATTATTGTATAAATCCCACTATTTCACAAAATAGCAAACACAGGCAAATTTAGTGCCATGGTTTACAAAATAGAAATAGAAGGTTTAAAAAGTTGTAAGCACACGTCTTATCTGTAGCAAGAAAACTAAATCTCAGCAAAAATTCTGTAGAATTAAGGATTTAAAGGAAAGAACTCCATAACTAGAAGTTCTTAGTCATAAGTAGTCTGCCTTACCATATTTATCTAAAATAAATAGAGATGTTTAAATTTAACATTTTGTAGAAAGATCCTAACTGCTCCTATTTATGTTGTGAAGTCTCTAGGCACAAACCCCCAACTAGCTTATTGCTAGTCCCTAGCAATTCAAGCGAAATTAAGAGATGAATTCTATGGTGGGAATCAAAGTAAATGAAAAGCAATATTAGTGTTAACCAAGAGTAATTCACATTTTGTCTCAAAATTTGCACACAACACACGGCACAAAGAATCATTAAATTTAACCCAAATCCAAAAGTAATTCAAACATCAATCTTAAAATCGTTATTGACTCTTAAAATCCATCTTACCACAATCAATTTATCCAAACATCCGGATGATTTTATGCATAATATTCATAAATACAAATCTTGGTCTCTAAAAATATAATAAATAGCGTGACATCAATCACAAAAACAAGCTCCATATGCTTACATTTCAAACCACTCTCAACTATTGTAGAAAAATCACACTACATTAGATCAAAAGGTCTTTAATAAGCTTGTAATGTTAGGCTAAGGTAAAGGCTAAGGAAGAATGGGAAAGATTCACAAGTAAAAGAACTCAATCTCTTAGCTTTTAACACAATCACTTTAAGCACTTGACAACCTTTACTTCCACACCCAACTCTTTCAACCATTTTTCGAGCATTTCTTTCAATAAATCACCACTTTTTCTTTCTTTCTTCTTTCTTTGCCATAATTCATTTTTTTTTATTTTGGCACATAACTATTCACCTTCTTTTTCATTTTTTTTTCTTTTCTTTTCCACAACCCCCAACTTATCTCCTTTAATGTACTTGGGTTGCGGTAGTGATATTTTTTTTCTTCATATTTTCACCCTTACTCCTTTTAAGTGCTTCTCACAACATGTGTATAACTAAGTTCTTTTAAAAGAAAAGTAAAGATAAAAATATTTTTAGACTCATAAAGGTAAGCAAACGGTTTATCGAAAGAAACAAGGCTCAATTTTTCTTTTCAAGAAAAAGGCTCAAATAGGTGACTAGTGATAAATATAGCAATGGTAGGTTGAAAGGCTCAAACAGTTCAAAAATGGCCTATATCATATCCTAAGTAGTGTGCATTCTAGGAATTCACCTTAAGTGATTATCAAGTAAGTTCTAGAGCTTGTTGAGACCGTAAAAATATTCACAAAATAATCACACACAAAATTTCTCTAAATGTTATAGACTAATCATACAATCTTACCACAAACTAGAGTCTCTAACCAAATGAATATTGATGCTTAAATTAATTTCAAACTGAAGTAAGATTTAAGTTCTTCTAAATGCTATATGTTATCTCAATTAAGTTTATATCATTGACATGAAAATTAACTCTAAGGCAAACACCGAGCATGCTAAAAACAAACAAAAATGACACCAAGTAGTTCAATGATATACAATAAGAAATGTATATCTTCCACCCCCAACTTAAGATAAGCATTGTCCTCAATAAAAAAAAAAACCAAAAGTTAAGGAAACTCCCTTTTTAACCAACGGTGCATGGAGTTGAAATTTGTGCACGATCATTTGAACTGCTTCGTTTATTTGTCCTTGAAAAACAAATACTAAAGTAAAACTGGAAAATAGCAAAAGAATAATAATAAACAAGAAAAAGAAATATGAAAAACAGTAAAAGTAAAAGGATACGTTGTGGGCTGCCTCCCACGAGCGCTAAGTTTTATGTCATCAGCCATACGCTCTTATTCCCTCCTCAAAAAGCATAGGTTGAATGCATCCGCCACTGCTTCATTACCAAATTCGGTGCTTCTATGCTTGGGAGGGGCCTCAAGGATGTCATCAGTAACATCCGCAAATACTGGCTCGATATATGCTTTGGTGAAGCCATGAGTGAAGGGGGACTCTAATGGATTAAGGTGTTGGATCTTTTCCATGAACGAGTCCATCATGTATGCTTGTACTTGATGGCTTTCAGCCACATCCTCTGATTTTTTCGTTGTTGGGATGTGTACTGATTTACCACCAAGTGTCTCAATGGCATTCACCTCTTCCAAATTCTTTTGTGCTAGGTGTTGACCACGGGGTATGGACTGAGCTTGAGAAGGGAACTTACCTTACTCAGTCACACTCAAGTAGCTTATCAATTTGGACACTTGGCTCTTAATTTCTTTATACTCTTCCATCACCTGCGTAAATAATGCCTCAAACCTTTGGTTTGTCTTACCTTGTGCCTCTATAAAGGCTTGTAAAGTGTCTTCTAGCGAGTTCCTAGAGGATGAGGGTGCATGATAAGGTGCGGGGGATGATCTAAGGGGTTGTGCATGCTGATTTTCAGATTTCCAGCAGAAGTTGGGGTGATCTCGCCACCCCAGGTTATAAGTGTTAGAGAAAGGTATAGAAGGCCTCTTGTACATGCCTAAGGCATTACATTGTTCTTCATACGCCCCTCTCATATCAAAAAATATGGGGCACTCTTTGGCGAGATGATCTACCCCGCCACACACAAAGCACGGCTCTAAAGACTCGGCATGATTAGCCACAAGTGTTTGTTTTGAGCCTTTAGTTTTAAATGCATCAAACTCTCTAGTGAGCATCTCGACCTTGGCTCTAAGGTTATCCTCTTCCCTAAGATGGTAAATTCCACCACCATTTGGGTGCCCTATAAGTCGTGACCTATTTGTGCTTTCAGTAGCACTAGGTCCAGTCCAAGTGTGAGCTTTTTCAGCAAGCTCATTGAGGTACTCTATGGCCTCATCAGGATCTTTCTCTAAAAACCCACCATTACACACCATCTCTACGAATTGGCGCTCTCTATAGGTAAGTCCCTCATAGAAATAGCTCACTAAGTGCCAACTCTCATACCCATGGTGAGGGCACATACTCAATAACTCCTTAAATCTTTCCTAAGACTGATATAAGGTCTCACTATCCTTTTGTGCAAAGGTGGAGATTTGCCTTTTCAAAGCGTTGGTCTTATGTTGGGGAAAGTATTTGTTAAAGAAAACCTGAGTCATCTCAGTCCACAACCCAATAGATCGTGATCTAAGTGAGTATAGCCAACTTTTGGCTCTATCCTTCAAAGCGAAAGGAAAGAGCTTAAGTTTCATAATGTCATGAGATTCGTTTTGACTATGAAAAGTCGCAACTACTTCCTCAAACTCTCTAATGTGCACATATGGGCTTTCATTATCCAAGCCATGGAATATAGGGAGTAATTGAATCATCCCTGGTTTAAGATCTTGATGGCGAGTATTGGCTGAAAACATAATGCATGATGGTATGGCTGTGCGTGTAGGGTGGAGGTAATCCTGAAGTGTCCTAGCAACATTCTCATTATGGTTATCGGCCATGTTAACAAAATCCTCTAGATTCTCACTTGGGTTTTCTCTATGGGTTGATCTAGGCGAGGTTTCACTATCAGACTCGGAATGAGAGGGTAATTCTAGCTTAGGTCCTCTAATGAATCTACCTTGCAGATCTCTTGTCTAAGCATGCACCAAATGAATTAGAGAGGAAATAAAAGAAATAAAACAAGAAATTTTTTTCTCTCTATTTTATTATTTTTATTTTTTACCGTCACACTCAAAGTTGACAAGCTTCCTTGTACTTAAGCGCGTTTCCCCAGCAACGGTGCCAAAATTTGATTACGCCCAAAACATAACGCGGTTATTGTAGTACCGTTTTGGGGTGTCGATTCCACAGGGAAACAAGTTAAGTACAACAGAAGGTGTAAACCTCAACACAAACGATAAAAGATTAAAAGGATAAAATCTGAGTTGTTTTGAGGAAAGGGTAATTTTGTAAATAAGTTTAAAATAAAAATGACAACAAGGTTTCGAGAATCCTCCCTAGGTTCGTTGCCCTAATCTTAACTTGATTCAGTTGTTTTTATCTCGATTGCAGGTTTCACATCCCAAACAGGCAATCGGAAAATATTCAATTAAAGCGCATTTATAAATCCTAATGTAATCGCTATGAATTATTCTTTACTTTCTAACACACATGACCTAACTTATAAATTATAAAGAGACGACGATATATCTAAAATGACAATACCGCAGCAATGGACAAATCTATAAAAGAGATCTACCGGACTCAATCACACCCAAACAGGTACACATAAGAAAAGTCTGACTGAACTGATATGGAAAAGAAGCATGCAACCACCAGAGTTATAATAAATCTACTAATTAAATTAAGAATAAAACATAACAATATTTAATGAAAATAATTCCAACTACAACCGAATCAAATAAAGGAAAATAAGAACAACTACACCTAGGGATTCATCCCTTCGCCTTGCTTGGAGACTAGCCGGCCATGGGGCTCATGCGTCCTCGAGTTGCCTCCGGCCTCCCGACGATCATCTCTCCCGACCTTCAAACTTTAAACTTCGGGTTCCTCCTAAAGGCCCTCTGGATTTCTCCTAAAGGCCCTTTGGATTCATCCCCGATTGATTGATGATTTCAGCTGAGCAGAGTGGGTCTTTATATAGGCAAACTCCCGGAATGCTATGTGTTATCTAGCCAATGTGGGATACTGTTCGGGTGTGCTCGATCGCAGCCCGAGTGCGATCGATCGCACATACGCTCGATCGCGGCTTGTGTGCTCGATTGCATATGCGCTGCAGAGTACCTTGCTCGATGTAGGATGTCCGCTCGATCACAATTCAGGCAGCAGTCCATCTTGTCCTTCCAGAAGCATGGGATCTTGGCCTTTTAAGCAACGATCACTTCTTTTTCTCTTTTAAACTTAAAGTACCTGTAAATAACACTGAAATAATTCAGTGGTCCAATAATATTACTTTAGAGTTATTAACATATAAAAGCACAATAAAAGACCGAGATCAATCCTAAAATGCTAACAATTAACCACTGTTGAGAGGCATTTTATGACTCTCATCAGCACATAATCAAAGTCTTATTTAGGCTAAATTTTCCATATTAAAAGGTTCCCAGATTATGCACTAACTAAGGTAAATAATTACACATAATATCATTACTGACTTACCCACACTATAAACAAACAGAATTACATTCTAATTCAGTATATCAGCTTAACAGAAAATTGATAGAAATATAGATCTATTTGAGTTGGCTTATTAGAAAATCATAGGTTAGCTCATCACTGCATAATCTATTTGAGTTGCAAAAAAAAAAAAAACTTTCCTTTAATTACATTCCACACTTTGTCTCTTACATGCTTTCTAATTGTCCATTGCTCCTATTCCAATCTCTTACATAGTGAACTGGTAGAATATACAATTTCAGCCAAAGGGAAATACAAGTTTAACCCCGCATGAATCTTTGCTTCACCTCCTTTTCCATGCTTACCATGCAATCCATAATGCCTTTGAAAATATAAATCTGAGTCCTACTAATTAATATTCTTCAGAAAGCTTAAAAGGAATAAAACTCATGATGCAAGGTAAAGTTATGAAACAAATTTTAGAACCATTTGAGCTCCATAGTTCCTGAAATAGTTTTTCTTTATTATTCACTTCTAGGTATAAATCTAAAATTAATGCACTACCAAATATTTTTTAAGCTAACCCAGCCATTTGGTATAGTGGTTACTCCATGATAGGAGCTTAAATATTCATATTTAAGCCCCTTAATTTACATTTGTTAAGTTCTTTATCTATATATTTTAGTCTATTTTACTTCACTTTTGTGCTTTACACGTTTTTATAGGGTCTTGGAGAAAAAGAGGCATTTTTGGCACTTAAAGGAAGAAATCTGAAAATCCTGGAGCAGCTGCTGGCTAGATTGCGATCGAGCGCACTCCTCTATGCGATCGAGCACAGCATTGCGATCGAGCGCACCACATATGCGATCGAGCGCATATGTACGGGCAACCCTGTTTTGGAAATAACCCTATTTTGGAAATAAAGGAGTTTTGTGTTTTAGGAAAGTTTAGGAACTCATGAGCCTCTTAGAACTTCTCAAAGACCTATAAATACACTTGTAAATCACACACAAAAGGCATCACCTCTTGGGGGAGATCACTTCTTAGATCCCTTCTTTTATCTTTTGTTTTTAGCTTGGAGAAGGAAATTGTGGAGGAGAATTGACGACTCTTCTCTCGGGTTTCTTCTTTCCTTTTTATTTTATTATGTGTAATTAAATTCTTAGTAGGGCTTGGTTGAAGCCCTAATTATGTTTACTCAATAAACTTAGTATTGGCGTCTTTACGATATTTATGTTGTGTTGCTTAAACTTGATTAATACCTGCTTTTATTTAAATTCCTCATATGTATATGTCTGATCAATATGTGCATGTGGTATGGACTTGTTAGTTAGATCAATTTGGATGACCGAGTCATGGGTCTAACATTAGTAACAAGGGATATCTTATCAGGATACCCGGGTTAATCAACATGGGAAACCGGGAATAGATACCATGCCCTAGGTCTCATGTGGTTGTCGATTTCGATAGTACTTATGTTTTCTTAAGGAACAACTCAAGCAGATACCATGCTGAATCCCTTAAGGAAGAAAAGAGTTAGAGTAGATACCATGCCTAACTCGTTGCTTAGGGAAATCAATAGCTTAAGGAGTAGATACCATGCCCTTAGGTTGGCAACCAGTAGGTATACATGGCATGAGTAAAGTATTGGCATACTGTTGTACTGTGGTAGCATAATTAGTGGTGGATATCAAGCCCCTACGCCTTTATCTTTAGTATTTTATCTTTATCAAAATCAACTCTTTTATTATTTTTATCTTTTTATTACTGCGAAACTAATTCTAAAGTTAAATTTACCAATCCCTGTGGAGATGATCTTGCATTCGCACACTATGCTATATTGTTGACCTTGTGCACTTGCAAGTAAAACAAGTACGATTATTTACCCATTTTTTTAGGTATGTTTTCGCACAAGTTTTTGGCGCCGTTGCCGGGGATTGTGCTAAATTTCTGTTTAGAATTATTTCCCGTTTATTTTTCTTATTTTGTTCAATTTTTTTTTCTTATTTTTCATTAAATATTTTTCTTAATCTGTTTTGTTTAAATTTATTTTCATCAACTATCTAACTTAATTCTTCGTTTTTGTTATTTTCTTGCTTTCTGTTTTAGGTGTGCATCAGTGCTAATTCTGGCACTGCGATCGAGCGCAAACCTAAGTGTGATCGAGCGCACTGGTGCGATCGAGCGCAGTGCTTAGAGTACTCAATCGCAAATAGTCCAGAGACTACCCGAGCAGCAGTACTGAAGCTGCTGCACTAAGGTATTCCTATTGATTCATGCAAGGGCTTCGAGTGAGGAACCCAACCATCCTTTCACTTGATATAGAAAGTGAGCAGATCATTCGAAAGAAGCCTAGAAACAACTTAGAGGAGAGAGAAGAAGAATTTGAGGGTGAAGTACCAATGGAACAGCTTTACAACCAACTACCACCAGAACGGAGACCTATGAAGCAATCCTTCATTCCACAGAACCTCAACCATCCTTCATGCATTGCATATCAACCTATGGTGGAAGAAAATTATTATATATCTCCGCAGATACTTAGTGCCTTGACTCATTTTAGGGGTTCACCTGCCGAGGATCCACACTTACACCTTCGAGAATTCTGTGATCTCTGCAAGTTCCAGCATATTCGGGGCCTAGATCAAGAGGGAATCAGGTTAATTCTTTTCCCTTTTTCATTAAAAGATAATGCTAAAATGGGGTATCATTCATTGCCTGCAGATTTCATCCATACTTGGGAAGAGCTATCCAATAGATTTCTAAGGAAATTTTTTCCAGCCCAAAAGACAAGGCAGATGAGGAAAGAGATTCAATCCTTCCAACAGAGGGATGGAGACCTTCTCTTCGAGGCATGGGGACACTTCAACGAGTTGCTACTCAAATGTCCACATCACAACTTACCTCAAGATGAGCTGGTCCTAGCTTTCTATGAGGGTTTGAATGGCATAAATCAAGGTATAGTGGATTCCGATTGTAGAGGTATGCTAATGGAGAAAACTAGTGAAGAAGCTATGGAGCTGTTTGAGACATTAAGTGAGCACCCCAACAATTCTCCTCGAGAGGTAGACAAGGAATTAAAAGCAAGGGTATGTATGAGGTGAACTTCAATGATGGATCTTCGAATCAGATGGCTACTATGGAAAGAAAGCTAGATATGCTCATAAAAGCCTTCGCTGATCAGAACAACTTACCTAGTCCACAGGCTACACAACGCCAGGTATGTGCTATATGCTCTCATTTTGATCATAATACTTATACTTGTCCTCTATATTCAACTACAGATCAAGAGCAAGCAAATTATGAGGGACCGAACAGCACATATACAAATACCTACAATCCTGGATGGCAGAACCACCCCAACCTCTCATGGAGCAACACTCAAAATGTTCAAGGACAGCACCAATACTTCCAACCAGTGTCGGAATCAGAAAATAATGACCTAGAAAGTTTTATGAGGCAATTGATGACTTCACAAGAACAGTTCATGGCTGAGCAAAGACAAACCACTACAAAACATGAGCAAGCCATTCAAAGACTCGAGGAACAAATGGGGCAATTGGCTATGGAGCTAAGTGAAAGAAAGTGGGATAAACTTCCAGTCCAACCACTACCTACTCCAAGAGGACATCAACAACTAAATGCCGTGACAACTCTAACAAATGGTAAGATCATCGGAGCTGATGAGCCTGCACAAGCATCCACATCCAAGGTAAGTGAGATGGAGAAGGTAAATGGTGAGAAGGTTGAAATCAAAAGATATAATGCATTAAAATTACCCTCAGATAATACAAAATGTTTTAATGTATGCATGACGCAAAGTGTTGTTGAGGAAACTTTTCAGGTCCATCACGTTGATCCAATAGAAACTGCTCTTATCTATAGTGTCCTAAGATCGGATATTGAGCCCAAATGCAAGGATGTTACTGATGACATCATTAACACTATGCACCTCCTTGAGGCCTTTCCAAAGCATCCAAGTAAGTACACCGATCCATTTGACCATCATGTGCCTACTAATATTATTTTCCCTTCTATTGTACAGGCACCTAACTTGGAATTCAAGCAGTTGTCAGAGCACTTACCGTATGCTTATATGGGAGAGAATAAGACATTTCCTATGCTAACTGCTGCCACTCATAGTTTTGGGGAAAAATAAGGCTTGGTCTGACTGAAGACGTTAAACTTAGCGCTCATGGGAGGCACCCCACAACTTATCCTTTTATTTTTATTATTTTATTTATTTATTGTTATTTATTTATTTTTATTACTTCTTGTTTTCCCGTATTACGTTAGTTTTTCTTTTTTAGGGACAATGTATGCATCCGTTCAAGTTTGGGGGTACACTATGAGCCATGCCGACCTAGCTAGTTCTCTATCTCCCAGGTCAGCTCTTTCCTTGTTATTCGCACATTGAGGACAATGTGTAATTTAAGTTTGGGGGTATGAGAGACACATTCACACACACCTTGTCCCAGTTTTTTTTGTTTTGTTGTTTTTCATAGATAAATACATGTTCATTCCGTTCCAAAAATTTTGGGTGTTCTAAACAAACAATATGATTTGACTTCATAAGTGAGCTTAACACCTTGAACATATGGGCCAATAATTAAGTTTTGAACCATAATCACTTTCTTTTAGGCATTTAAGGATTCACAAGTTCGACTTAAACTAAACATGAGCACATTAGCACATAGTTGTGTGGGGTATGACATGTAATTTTGATTTGTATGTTTCTTTTGCTTGACTGTGAACCAGATGACCTATTAGATTAACGCGGTGGCATAAGAAAATAGAAAAAAGTTCGTTATTGCTAAAAAAAAGAAAAAAAAATGCTCCTAAAGATCATTAAAAAGAACTTTCCATTGAGTAACTGGCCCTCTTGCCTCAGTAAGCAGTGAGCATCACGTCAAAAGGTGGAATATTCTGATCGGTAGCATTAAGACCAGTTAGTTTCGTAGCCTTCTTGACTCGAGTTAGTAATCCCCTAGGTGTGTTTCTACACCTAATGCCCTAAAACCATCTGGTTTGGGAGTCATTGGCTAAACGCTCGTTACACGAGTCAAATAGAAAGCTTAAGGGAACTAACTTGGCAAAAATCTCACAACTAAAAGAAAAGAAGAAAATCTATGCCATCTTTGTTGATTCTAATAGGAAATTTGGTGAATCTTGAGTCATCGAAACACTACACATTAGAATTATTTGGAAACCCAATCTTTTATGTGCTAGTCCACCACACACTCAGTCAAACTTGTGATATCTTAACCTGCCTCATGAAAGTGATTTGCGTTCAAAACTCATATTCATTGCAAAGATGTGTTTATACTTGTTAAGCTTGCTCATGAATGTGCATCATAGTTTTGTGTGAAACCTAAACTTTTGTTAGACACCATGAGCATTGGATTTATCTTTGCGTCTTTGTTTTTCATTTAGTTTTTGGTTTTGTATTGCTAAGGGACTAGCAATATATAAGTTTGGGGGTGTGATAGGAGCTTAAATATTCATATTTAAGCCCCTTAATTTACATTTGTTAAGTTCTTTATCTATATGTTTTAGTCTATTTTACTTCACTTTTGTGTTTTACACGTTTTTATAGGGTCTTGGAGAAAAAGAAGCATTTTTGGCACTTAAAGGAAGAAATCTGAAAATCCTGGAGCAGCTGCTGGCTAGATTGCGATCGAGCGCACTCCTCTGTGCGATTGAGCACAGCATTGCGATCGACCGCACCACATATGCGATCGAGCGCATATGTACGGGCAACCCTGTTTTGGAAATAACCCTATTTTGGAAATAAAGGAGTTTTGTGTTTTAGGAAAGTTTAGGAACTCATGAGCCTCTTAGGACTTCTCAAAGACCTATAAATACACTTGTAAATCACACACAAAAGGCATCACCTCTGGGGGGAGATCACTTCTTAGATCCCTTCTTTTATCTTTTGTTTTTAGCTTGGAGAAGGAAATTGTGGAGGAGAATTGACGACTCTTCTCTCGGGTTTCTTCTTTCCTTTTTATTTTATTATGTGTAATTAAATTCTTAGTAGGGCTTGGTTGAAGCCCTAATTATGTTTACTCAATAAATTTAGTATTGGCGCCTTTGCGATATTTATGTTGTGTTGCTTAAACTTGATTAACACCTGCTTTTATTTAAATTCCTCATATGTATATGTCTGATCAATATGTGCATGTGGTATGGACTTGTTAGTTAGATCAATTTGGATGACCGAGTCCTGGGTCTAACATTAGTAACAAAGGATATCTTATCCGGATACCCGGGTTAATCAACATGGGAAACCGGGAGTAGATACCATGCCCTAGGTCTCATGTGGTTGTCGATTTTCATAGTACTTATGTTTTCTTAAGGAACAACTCAAGCAGATACCATGCTGAATCCCTTAAGGAAGAAAAGAGTTAGAGTAGATACCATGCCTAACTCGTTGCTTAGGGAAATCAATAGCTTAAGGAGTAGATACCATGCCCTTAGGTTGGCAACCAGTAGGTATACATGGCATGAGTAAAGTATTGGCATACTGTTGTACTGTGGTAGCATAATTAGTGGTGGATATCAAGCCCCTACGCCTTTATCTTTAGTATTTTATCTTTATCAAAATCAACTCTTTTATTATTTTTATCTTTTTATTACTGCGAAACTAATTCTAAAGTTAAATTTACCAATCCCTGTGGAGATGATCTTGCATTCGCACGCTATGCTACATTGTTGACCTTGTGCACTTGCAAGTAAAACAAGTACGATTATTTACCCATTTTTTTAGGTATATTTTCGCACAACACTCCATAGAGAAGACGGGTTCAATCCCCCTCCCCGCCAATGTACGCAAAAGTATATAAATCAAAAAGGAAAAATTTATGATTTTAAGAAAGAAAAGCACAAAATTTTCTTGTCTTAGCTCTATTTTCTATTTTGGCCTATTGCAACCATATGAAAAATAAGTTTTCAATTCATGAAACAAAAAATGCTATATTAGTCTATTTTAAGTTATTTAGTGGGAATTTTATGTGAAAAAAGTAAAAATTAAGAACTTTACTTGTTTTTGTTGACATGTGATGTTTGTCATTGGGTTTGAATGTTATATCTAGGAAGGAGAAAATTAAAGGGAGAAGATATTACTAACTTAAGGGCTGGTACTCATATATATATATATATATATATATATATATATATATAGGGAAAAAAGTCAAAGCATAATAATACCTTTATGCTATTATCACAATACCACAAACACCCTTAACATACACACCTAAGTTATACCATATATATAATATGCACCAAACTTGTTACAAATGAATCTAATCCATGTTAGCGTTTTTTCAAAATAAACTTTGATTTTAAGTTTAGGATTTTTAGAAAATCAAAGGAAAGAGAAAAAGATAAGAAAAAACCATTGTTTTGAGTTAAAATTCAATAGTGAGAAATTCACAGTTAAAATGCCTTGAAGTTTATTTTTAGTATTTGATCTTGAAGTTGCAATCTAGAAACTATTTTAGCATGACATCAATCAATTTCAAAGTTTGCAATTCAAATCAAAAGATTGTGGGTAAAAAAGAAAAGTTAAATTATTGGTCTATTTTAGTAACAAATTCGGAGGTTTTTTTTTAGTTACATAACAAATATTGTAGTTTGTATTATTAGTATAAGGTGAATTTTCGTTAACTTTAATGTTTATTTGTATTCATTTGGGCTCGAGATTGATTTATTTTTATACTCAATAAATTCTACAAATTATTTGGCGATCATCCAACAATTTTTAAGAATTTTTTACCCGTATGTTTTTTTTTATATTCTGTTGTCCACTTTAATAGGCAAATCTTCAAAGAAATTATTACAATCTAAGGCTGACTATAACAGTATCATCGTGAGGGAAGCAAACCCCTTCTAGGTCTTCATTCGTGAAGTTAATGGTTTGGTCTGTCCGGCTACTCTTACTCGACCATTATATAGATCCTATGAATCTAGTGTAGGCTTTTCGAGAGCTCGTGGATTCTTTTCCTGAAGTAATACAGCCGAAGACAGTTTAGATAGTGCCTGCACTGGGTGCATTATTCAGTTTTTTGCATGTAGTTTCTCTTCTGCTTCGACTTTTAAGGTCAGAACTTCTCCTCGGCTTCTTCTTTCCTCTAATGTTAGGACTTTGGTTTCGAAGTGGGCTTCTGCTTGTCTTAATGAACTTTTTCAAGTATCCTTACCTGATTAGATCTTCGATTTGGACTTTCAAATGTTTACAGTCGTTAGTTTCATGGTCGTGGTTCTTGTAAAAACGGTAATACTGATTGGTGTCTTTTCTACTGGGGCTAGTCTTGAGCTTCTGTGGCCAACAAATGATGTTTTGGACGGTTATTTCAATTAGGAGGTTAGATCTAGAGGTGTTGAGAGGAGTGTAACTTTTGAACCCTTGGAATGAACCCTCCACTATCTCCTTCCTCTTATTTTCTCTTTCCTTCTATTTGGATTTTTCTTTAGGTTTCGGTCCATCAATGTCTCTTTTCTTCTTGTTTGCTGAGCTTTCCTCTCTCTACCTCCTGAAGGCCAAGTTTTCTTCAGCCATTATGAATTCGTTTGCCTGCACCAGGAGGGTGATTATGAAGTTGATCAGGTTCTTAGATAGGTAGTGGCTGAAGTCTGATGCCCTGAGCCCATTGGTGAAAGCCATTGTTGCTACTTTTTGGTCAAGCTCTCTGACTTTGACCATGAAGGCCCGAAATCGAGTAATGTAGATATGAAGTGATTCGTTCATTATTTGGGTAAAGCTAAGTAGGCTTTCGACCATTCTCCTTAGTCCTCTGCTGCTGAAGAAATGGGTTACAAACTGTTTGCTGAGTTCCTCAAAAGATGATATAGAGTTTAAGGAGAGCCAAAAGAACCAAGTTCAAGCCCTTTTTTGCAGGATGACTGAGAATGGGACAGGTTTTTCCCATGTAAGGCTCAACATTCGGTTTCTTGAAATTATCTGGGATTTGTATCTCCATAACTTCGCGAAAGAACAGGTTTCCAGAGGGTTTAAGTTTGTTCAAGATGTTCAGCCTATTGGTTTTTAAGGAGAGATCAATACTCTCATTCATAATTCTCAATAGCTAGAAAACCTAGAGCATCTCTAGTTCCCTGTGCTTCTTAGGAAGTCGAGAGTCTGAAATGGATTCCTTTTCGTACTTCTCAGGATTTAGGGGAGCACCAATCTTAGGAGCTTTGGTACATAAAGCTTGATTTTGGGTTCTTTGTTCCTCGTCAATTCTATGATAGTGTTCATGCTACTTGGAGCCACCTGGCCTCTTTGATTCTCCTTTGGCCGTAGTCATGTTGATCTCTTGTCAATAGGGTCTAGTAAGATGGATGTGGGCATTGTCGGGGAGCATTTGTGCGATTATTTCGGCCAAGTTGTCGTAACTTCACTTGAGCTCCTTATACTAAGCTCGAGTGACTTAAGTCCTGAGATTTTTGGCTAAGCCAATCTCGGTGGGACTGGATTAGAGATGTCCGTCATGGGCTTTCAGTTTCTTATGGCTTCCTGAGGCCAACAGGGGATTTAGGTTCTCCTATATGCTTCAATACCATGATTTCAGCTCTCTTATTTTTCAATTTCAACATAGGGTATTTTTGGTCGACATCGTGGGAAGAAACATAGGGGGATTTGGTTTTTTGAGTGGCATTGTGAGATAAATTTTTTCGTTCCCATGGATAGTACCAATCAATTGATGCCAAAAAAGGTAATGAATTGTGGTACGAATTTTTTTGGGTCTCAACTATATGAAAGTGAAATTGTATGCTTTGATAGGGCTGGGGGGAGCTTCTAGACCTCGTTATTATGTTCACGTCAACTTGGTACACAAACCCCTGTAAGGAAAGTCTCGTAGAGTTGGTGTGCTCCGGGGAGGACCTTCCAATGGTTAAGTTAGTTGATGTACAGAGGTGATGTAAAATGAAAGGTTTTTAGAGGGATACAAAGTGGTAGAATAATAGCTCTTGGCTTTTTTCTTACTTAGTTGCTCTGAAAGAGTAAACACTTCTTTTTATAGGTAGCGATTAGAGATAAGATCCTTGAAGGAATTGAGTTGAATCTTCTTAATGCGTGCTGATCGTATGAGATAGGTTTGCTGATAGTACTTCGTTCTATGGTCTGTTAGTTTGACAGCTTAGTCACCATTTGATCTCTCTGAGAAATTGCTTTAAGCAGTTAAAACTTGTAAATTAGGCTGCCAAACAGACGGCACGCCACTGTAGATGGCGTCATTTCCCCATGTGTCCCAATCCTAAAGAGTTGGGTACTTTTAGTACACATCAGTTCATATTAATATTGTGTGAACATCCTTAGTCATCATAAGTGGGCCAGATACCTTGAGTGAACGTCTCGAGTCATCACAAATGGCCAGACTCAAGTATTAGTGGTTTGAGTTCGAACTCGAGCTTGAGCTCAATCGAGCTGAGCTTTGACTGAATTTTGATCGAGCTCGAATTCGAATAGTTCAATAAAAGTTCGGTTCACTAAATCAAGAGATAAACTCGGAGGGACCACTAGACCAAACGGAAAGATTCCGGGACACACTGCCCATAAATTTTCCTTCCATAGGGAACATCTCCTTTCATACACAATAGCAAAGTCACTTGTACTTCAACTAATATTCACCAGTTTTGCTTCTTATTTCAGTGCACAAATCAGAATGTTCTTGCCCGCGGCATTGAACAGGCCCTCTGTTGAAATCTATATGGTTTAAATTTTATGAAAATTTGAAGGCACAAGTAATCTATCCAAATGAAAAAATGTCCAATGAAAATTTTGAAATGGCAAAAAGTGAGAAAAATTGCCATACCTGACCTCAATATCGAGGAATTGTTAATTGGAAGGTAGCACCATTTATACTTCATCCAGATATTAACCACATATAAGTGGCATTATTCTTTGATTTCTTTGAGTGCAGATCCTGTAGTTAAGACTAATTCATCTGCACCTCATATTCATCCTCAGGTACTTTGTATCTTACAAGACAAAAGTAACACTGCTAGAAAATGACAGCAAGCAGCACACTTTTTAGGAATGGATGCTATAATTAATATGAAGACAACAGCTCTTTAGGCTTTTTTTTTGTTGGTAAAGCAGAGATGTCGGCTAGAGATAGAATAAATTCTGACATGCATCATATTTATTGCACATATCCATGTTCCTATAACAGAAATAAAGATGGAAAAATAGAAATTAACTTAAAAATGCTCAAGGTAAAAGAAAAATCTCCTTCTAGTTATGCAGTGTCGGCTCTACCGCACAAAGATCTAGTTATTTAGTTCAATGAATTTGTAAAGAGCAACCATGATTTTTCTTTAGCGGATTATGAGCAGATTTTTTTATCAATAAATACTTCCTAAATAATATTCAATAAATGATCAAATGAAAAAATAAAATATATTTTATATAATTAAATAAACACCCACAAAAATAATATCATAAACATATAATAAATAATCCCATCCTTATGGGGGATTACAAATGATATGAGATTATTTAAATTCAACCTCTTTTTTCAATTAAACAAAGAGATGGAGACAATATGAAATTAAATTAAAACCTAAGGGTGGTACCTCATCACGCAAAAATATCTCAAACTTAAATATAATAAAAATTTTAAATATTGGCATGCAATTTAACCGGATGGATTTACTACAATTATATATATATATATATATATATATATATATATATATATATATTCTGTGCTTGTCCAAATTAACATGGGACAAAAAAACCTCACGACTACAATATTGATGTGAAGATCAAATAAACGAATTGGTATTTCTAAGGGTGGTACCTCATCACGCAAAATTATCTCAAACTTAAATATAATGAAATTTTAAATATTGACAAGCAATTTAAATGGATGGATTTACTACAATTAATTATATATAAACTGTGCTTATCCAAATTAACATAGGACCAAAAAAACCTCACGACTACAATATTGATGTGAAGATCAAATAAACGAATTGGTATTTCTAAGCCTGTCAAGATCCTCGTCCTTCAGTCATACAACACTTTGGCAAATTGGGTTCTCGATGCTTTATTATCCTTCTTTGAAATTTTCTCAACAGACTTTTCATTCTTAGATATAGCTTTTGCTACTGCTTTCAGCTTTCAAACATTTTTTGATCTCTTCATTGGCCTTCCTTTCTTCATTGTTTTGTTCCGAAAAAAGGCTAACAATCAGAAGAAAAAGATGATTCATATAAAAGGGTGGCATTAATTATAGAAGGAAAAAAGTACCAAGTTTAACAACAAACAGTAGACATGGACTAACCGAACAAGTTACTTCAAGTGAAATGGTCTGAAGTAGACATTTTCTTTAGTGTCAACTACTTTGAATCAAATAAGAAGTTTCTATAGATAGATTGAAGAAAAATTAAGGAGTTTCTACGGATAGATCGAAGAATAAATAAGGAATTTATATAGAAAGATCAAAAAACAAAAAAGAAGTTTCTATAAATAGATTGAAGAATAAATAAAAAGTTTCAATAGATAGGTAACAAGACCTTAGCTCAATGGTTATGGTTGAAGCCCTTGGTCCTAAAAATTTTAGGTTTGAGTGGTGTGTGCATGTATTTTACCCAAAAAAAGCTTATATAGATAGATCGTAGAATAAATTTCCAATCAAAGTGTGATCTAGAAGGTCGTGCAATCAAAATAAGTTACCTAACTCCTTCTATTCATACATACAACGATTCAGCATGCCGAAAACACTAAACACAAATCTCAAGAGAAAACATAAAAGCCATCAAATAGGCAGTTACATTAAAAAAATTCCTCCTAAACCAAACATGGGGCCAAGTCTCAGTACATGCCAACATTTAAAAATGTAATGTAACCAACTTTCTTTCGGTTCATTCACTTTCTCTAACCATTCATAATTCATTACCTCTGAAAGATAATTTTTATCTCCCCTGTCCAACTAATTTGCACTAGAGTTCTATCCTCCAATTCCTTCCAACCAAAAAAGATTCTTGAAACCATCTTTCAGTTTTTCTTTGGATTCTAGTCGCCTGACTGTGCTCATCAAGAACTTTGGAAATCCAGATACATCAAAGTGTTTCTCGCAAATCTCACACAATTGAGACAAACAATCATAAGTAAACCATTTAATAACTATGTCCACAGGTGCTATCCTATAAACCTCTATAACATTCATCATTTTCTAACCATTCATTACCTCTTTGAAATATCTTTCTAGTCCTCCTTCTAAATCAACCTATATTCCTTCCAACCAACTAAAATTGTTTTGTCATGTCAACTTCGCTTCCAGTCCCCCAAATAACTGACTCTCCCAGTCATACTCCAGATTAAAGCCAACAAGCCCTTCTATTTGGCATTTCAACAAGTCTTTTTCAACCTTTCCATCTCCATAACTGAAGCTGTCAATTTTTTTTTCGAAGGAGGGAAAAATCACGATCAATTCTACAGTGTGTTTCCATGCCTAAAAGACCTCACATCCGAGGAGTCTAGGAGTATGAACACATTCAAGCACAACAAGCACTAATCCCAGATATAAAATTAGGTATATCCCAATATGAGACATGGTCATATCTCAGACATACAAGCCCCGCATTAGTACAAAGTTGATGCTCTCATTTCCCCTACCATAACTCTCCCCTAACCAAATCCCCAGTTTCTGATCTAACTACACCAAATAACTTCACAGCTGAATTAACATGTTATGTGACTGATTGGTTTTCAATCGCAAAGTAATGCAAAAAAAGAAATATGCACATAATTATATTTTAGTTCCTTCCATTGGAAAATTAATTTTACATATAATCTAATACATAATTGTAACCTATAGTTAAGATACATTAACTCCTTTTAGAAGTTACTTCCATATACAATTATGATCATACATTATCTAGAACCCTAATTCAAAATGAATTCAAATGAAACATAACTATAATCACCAGTCACTCATAACTAGTTCAAAGGAAAGTTGTGTTTCTAGATATTTGTCATGAAACATGTATTTTGAGACATTATAGGCATTTAAAGTGGGGATGGAATGTAGTAAGGAGAGAATAATATCCTGAGATTGGAGTTAGCATTAACCTAAAAGATAAGCACCAGATAGTTGATACCTACCTTTTTTGAGCATTCAATGCATTTTATGCCACCGAAATCCAGTTTAATATGTAAATGTTCAGACATAATACACCCACAGTGAATTTCCTGCGCAGAAATATTAGGCATAGTGTATACAAAATATGGGATAGGAAACAGAAGCTAATCGGGATATAAATCCATAGGAGCCACACAATATTATGATCACCTAGAGAGGCCAAAAACGTAAAAAAAAAAAAAAAAAAAAAAAAAAAAAAAAAAGAAAAAGAAAAAAGAATTGCAACATCAACAAAAAGTTCACAATGTAAACGAATTAATTCAGAGAGAATAATTTGTGGAAGACCTCTTTGATGATTGGGTCATGCCTGTTTCATATATGAAGTGTACAGGAGTCACAATCTTTACAAACACTTAATGATAAAGGAGAATTAACAGAAGACTAATTGTTACAATTACGGTTTTCACAGAATACCTTTTTGCAAGTTACACAACCTCACCAACCATCAGCATTTAAGTGAAAAATGTTGCCGAATCTTCCCTCTTCGTAAGCAGAACTGAATTTGCAAAAGACTTCAGTCAACTATTCATAAACAATATCGAGTAGGAAGGAGATTCAATCATATTTAAAATCAATCGCAAGCTTTACCATGAAGACAATCAAGATGCACAAATAAAATAAAATACATATTTAGCTTTGAGTAGTCAGTACCAACAATTGATCTAAACTGTAAAAAGTTATGAACTTAATCATATGTGATTTGGAGTCAACATCTGATTCCACTGTTAGGATCCCTCTAGAATATAAAGTTCTGCACTAAAGGTTATCAAACCAAATAGAAGAAGTTATGATAGATGAGAGAAAAGAATAAAAATAAAAGAAGAGAAACAAATTCCTTAGGGAAAAACTTTATTAAAACAACCTATGTTTTGGATTGGTGAAATAACCCAAAAAATTGCTTATCAAAACCATAAAGTTATTATTCGTGTCAAACACATGCAAGTATATCTACACTCAAAAACATACTTAAGCAAAATGACTTGTGTTGACACAACAATATCTTCAATAACAAAAAGAACCAGGCATAGGCAACACCTTTTGGTCTGTTGTGCTGATGAATAAAAATGAGAAAAGAATATAAACAATTTTGCATTGCTTGTTTGGTTTGTCACTGACAAGAGAAAAGAATAAATCCACCCACTGAAAGTGTGCTCTCCCAATAAGTCATATTTTAATTTTCAGATAAGTTAGCTAAAACATTTAGTATAAGTTACAAGCCTTTTATACCATTCAAGGCTTCCATAATTTCAAATTTGGCTAGAGCTTCCTTTGCAAAAAAAAAAAAAAGAAAAAAAAAAGCAAAATAACTAACCCCTTAAGAACAAGAAGCAAACCACCCAACCAAAGATAACATAGGAATAACAAAAACGAGAATTTTGCCAATTCAACAATAGTGACAAACAAGAGCAAAGATTACTTCTTTCTTTAATGGAAGAAGAAAATTACTAAATTGTTTCCTTCTACTTAAATATATATTATATGCAAACTAATGATAATAAACATGATTGTAATTGATAAGCTCTGATGATTAAGAAAAGAAAACTTAAAAAGATATAAAACATCGCTCTTACCATAAACATTTTTTTTCTGGTAGACCAGTGATCCGATCAATAATGTGACAACTTCTTTGGAACTGGCGTCAATATGCTTATCATCATTATAATCTTGACTCTTCATGCTCCTCACTATGTTCTATGATTTCTCATGTCACTTGAGTGATAAAAAAGTGATGATTTTGTGGGTTATTGTGTGTGTCATTTATATAGTGCAATTTTTCATCTTCATTCAATGAATTTTATCAATAAACAACCATGTAAATTTGGGAATTTTGTATGGGTTCCTTTCCTACAATATGAATGATGTGAATTGTCTTTAGTTGATGAATTTGGTTAGCGAGCGACCATGGTTTTTCATTAGCGATAGTGGGCAGAGCATGGTTTTGCAATTGAAAATTGTGGGCAGGTTTCCTTTCCAGCAATATGAACGACGTTGGTTTTTTCTTCATTCAATGAATTTTTTTTTTTCCATTTGTGGATTATGGGTTGCAACCATGGTTTTGCATTTGGTAATTATGGGTGGGTTTCCTTTCTCGCAATATGAATGATGTGGATTTATTCTTCAATAATCAAGGAATATTGTTAGCGATAAACCATGGTTTTCCATTTGGTAATTGTGGATAGTGACCTTGGTTTTTATTTGGGAATTGTTAGTGGATTTCTTTTCCATAAATATGAATGACATGCATTTATTCTTTATTCAATAAATTTTGTTTTTCATTTGTATATTATGGACGGTAACCATGGTTATGCATTTGGTAATTTTCGATGGGTGTCCTTTCCAGCAATATGAATGACGTATAATTGTTCTTTAGTCAATGATCTTGTTAGCAAGAGCGACAATGGTTTTTCATTTGCTTATTGTAGACGATGATCATTGTTTTACATTTAGAATTGTGGGCAAGTTTCCTTTCCAACAATATGAATGGTGTGGATTTGTTCTTTGTTCAATGAATTTTGTTTTTTATTTGTGGATTGTGGATGGCCACCATGGTTTGTTAGCAAGAGCAACCATGGCTTTCTATTTTTTGATTGTGGGAAACGATCATGGTTTTGTATTTGGGAATTGTTGGTGGCTTTCCTTTTCAATCATATGAATTATATAGATTTGTTTTTTGTTTCATGAATTTTGTTCGCAAGTGTAATACCCGAATATTTTTGCTTAAAGGCATTTAGGTAAATTTGTATATTTTGAATAGCTAATAATAATAATAATAATAATAAACCAATAATAAAAAAAGTTGCTTGGAAGGGTGTTGAACCCATAACCTCACTAATAATAAAAAGAAACCTTAACCAATGAGTCCAACCAGATCTTTAACAAATTCTTTCAAACATAATTTATTTAAATTCAAAGGTGGTTCAAAGCAGCACACTCTAAGTTGAGAGTCAATTCCTAAACCACCGTGCGTACATGATCTTCTTATAATCATTCTACATGGTTTATATTTAAAGTATTACTATCATTCAAAATCTAAAAACAAATTGGAAAAAGGGCAAGCCCTAAACTCAAACTCTCGCTCTCCACTTAATGTAGTGCCTTTACCAATAGGCCAACTGGAATTGTTAGCATTTATTCTACACAATTTATATTTAATGTAGAAAACGGTATATTATAAATAAATAAAAAGAGAATTGAACTGCGTGCAGATAAATATCTTCAGCAGTGAAACTTTTGGGGGAATGGGCAGAAAAACAAAAGAAAGAGAAAGAAAGAAAGAGGGAGAAAGGAAAAAGAGAAGAAAGGGATGAAGAGAGTGATTGAAGAAGAAGATTTTTGAAGAAAATTACTTTTATCAAGGTATTCTCTCATTTTCAACTCTAATTAATTTTATTTTTTCCATGACTTCTTTAATTTCTTTTATGTTTTAGATCCTTTGAGTTGGATTTTGGTTTGATTTGAATTAAATTGATGAAGTTTGAGTTGATTGAAGTTAGGGTTAAGCTTTTGGTAATTTTTTGAACTAACTTAAGATTTAGGATGCATGAACATGAATTGAGTTGTGGGTATTGTAACATATGAAATTTAAGACCTAAGAGAGTATGGATATGATTGGATTTGGTTTAATTTCATAAATTGAAAAGTTTCCTTGAGAAGCTTATAATTTTCATTGAAATTTTCATAAGTTAGGATAAGAAAATTTGGATTAAAATTTTGAGAAAATTTATTCTAAACACTCTTAATTTTGGTAAACTTTATTATTTTCCATGATCTAGTTATTATAATATCCTATTAAAAATAGAGCATTTACATTTTGGCATCAACTTGAAATTTGGGAAGATTGGAAAGAAAGTAAGGGATTTGGGCATATTAATTTTGTGAATTTGAAATTTGTTTTGTCTAATCAATTTTGAATAAATTTACCATGTGAATCCACCTTTAGTTTTCTTGACTTTAAAACCCCATTTTTTTCTTCATGATATGATTCTTGAAGGGTTTTAGCTAAATAAATAAATAAAGCCTTTGTCTTTAGGCATAAACTTAAAAAATTTGAAAGAAAAGTTGGGAAGGAAAGGGATAGTGAGCGTATTTATGATTTTGAAAAGTGTTATCCTTAATTGGTTTTTAATAATTTGTCAATTAATTATTAAGTAAGAAATGGAAGGGAAATTAAGGATAATGAACCATTATGAGCTTCTTGGCAAATTGCATCATAGTAAGAAGTTGGTTTGTATGCATGCGTGAGCTTTAAAGAAACCTAAATATTATACATATACTTAGGTACTATTGAATATAACACAAAGGGGAAGGATGTTGTGAAAGGATAATTATGGGCGGCATCATGAGGTGAATGCCACCTTACTCTTAGTAAGCGTAATGTTATGAATGGTCATGGAAATGCTTTATAAATTGATAATAATTTTTATTGGTCTATGGATGTATAAAGGAATGTTGATAGGATTATCTTGTTATCTTTTAAATTGTTGTGGATAGAATAATTGTGATATGTTTGGTTGTGGACTTTTTTTGGAAACTAGTTTTATTATTTATGCATTGTATAGACATGATTTGTAATCATATTATGGAAGAAAATGATATTGGAATGGAACACTTAGAATTGGTTGTGACCTAGGTGAAGGGGATCCCAGAATGATATTGGAATAGAAGGACCCCACTTAGAGTAGGTTGTTACCTAGGTGAAGGGGATCCGAGGATGATATTGGAATGGTAATACCCACCTAGAGTAGGATGATACCTAGGTGAAGGGGATTTGAGGATATGAAAATGAGAAATGTACTTGTACGTGGAGAGACATCCCCGTTGTTACATGATTAGTCTAGTGAGGGGAAATGACATGAGCTAAGCCAAGATTATACGTTTTATTTCATTGCGTTGCATTTCATTCCATTTATGATTGATTTATTGATGGGATGGACTGTGACGGCATGTGATATGATTAGCCCATTGAGGGATACTTGTTGTAATTAGCCCATAAAGGACAAGTGATGTGATTGGCCCATGAAGGCATGTGATATGATTAACCCATTGAGGGATACTTGTTGTAATTAGCCCATAAAGGACAAGTGATGTGATTGGCCCATGAAGGGCATGTGATGTCGATTGATGTGACGTGGAAGAATATTGAGATAGTTATTATTCATATATGGTTGTCCTTATGATGTGTGCGGCATGATAAGAACTATGCACTATATAATTAATCAAAAGTATTAGTGTTTTTTTGTAAAAATTGTTCCTTTTATGATAAGTAATGAGAAAAGAAATCGCAAGTGTATATAAAAGTCATATTACAATTATACATATGAAAAATGTTTTAGGTGAATTTTTTTGGAAATAAAGAATTAAATTCCAAAGTGATTACTTCTAATAGTGTGAAAACTCGCTGAGATTTTTAGCTCACCGCTTCACTTTTTACTAACATTTCAAGAAAGTGTCGGAACGCTTTGGTTCAAGAAGGTAAGATGACTAAGGAAGAAAGAAGTTCATAACAAAGTCCTCGTCCATGGTATCCTCGTTCTTTTAGTCTTTTGGGAGTCTAAATAATTGTTTATGTCAAGGGTTGTAAAAGTGTAAATTAGAGGAAATGAAATTTTTTTTTTTTTACTCGTGTCTCATGTAAATTCTTAAGAGTTGATCATGATGTGTTGTACAAATTATTTGAATGTGCTGAAAATAATGTTTGTATGATTTATAAGTTTTGTATGCTTGCATATAGGTCAAAGTGCTCAATGTTTAAAATTGATTAGGTCATTCTAAGTAGGGCCCACTCAGGATGGGTCATTACAGCAATTAACCATAGTTTTTAATTGATATTTATGGGCGGGTTTCCTTTCCAATAATATAAATGGTGTGGTTTGTTAGCAAGAGTGACCATGGTTTTCTATTTGCTGATTGTGGGTGACGATCATGGTTTTGCATTTGGAAATTGTTGGTGGGTTTCCTTTTCAAGCATATGAATTATATAGATTTGTTTTTTGTTTAATGAATTTTGTTAGTGAGTGACCATAGTTTTCATTCACAGATTGTGGACAGATCTATGGATTTGTTAGTCTCTTTATTAATTACGTTATAGATTTATTGTGTCATAAAAATTGAAAAAAAAAATCATCTTTAGTGAATAAGTGTGTCTGGAACTAAATATAATTTTGTTACTATTTTATATTACTTCTTCATTTGGGGGAAAATTTTATGATTTTAAATGTTTTAAAAAAGAAAAGCACAAAATTTGCTTGTATTAGTTGTATTTTCTATTTTGGTCTATTGTAACCATATGAAAATTAAGTGCCATCTCATATAAGATCCCGAAGCTCCGCCGAGGAGCCCTCTATGTGCTCTTGGTACAGCTCGAAATCGTCACAAAGTGTGCGAAGCTCATGGTGCATGGAATCAATAAAAAAGATAAAGCTCTGGAACCCGAACTGCATGGATAACTGAAGAAAAAATAAGAAGTTTCTACAGATAGATCGAAGAATAAATAAGTAGTTTCTATAGAAAGATCAAAGAAAAAAAAAGCAGTTTATATAGATAGATTGAAGAATAAGTAGAAAGTTTCAATAGATAGCTAACGAGGTCTTGGCTCAATGGCTAAGGTTGAGGCCCTCGGTCCTAAAGGTCTTAGGTTCGAGTGGTGTGTGCATGTATTTTACCCAAAATAAAGCTTATATAGATATATCAAAGTGTGATCTATAAGGTTGCGCAAGCAAAATTAAGTTCCCCCACAGGTGCAGTCTCTATAAACCTCTATAACATTCAACATTTTCTAACCAAAAAAGATTCTTGAAACCATCTTTCCGTTTTTCTTTGGATCTTAGTCTCCTGACTGTGCTCCAGATTAATGTTAAGAGGCTTTCTATTTGGCATTTAAAGATGCAAAGGAACCATCTATTCTTCAGTTCATTAAGAACATTTGAAATCCTGATACATCAAAGTGTTTCTGGCAAACCTCATACTATTGAGACAAACAATCATAAGTAAAACATTTAATAACTAAGTCCACAGGTGCTGTCTCTATAAACCTCTATAACATTAAACATTTTATAACCATTCATTACCTCTTTGAAATATCTTTCTAGTCCTCCTTCCAAATCAACCTCTATTCCTTCCAACCAACTAAAATTGTTTTGTTCATGTCAGCTTTGCTCCCAGTCCCACAAATAACTGACTCTCCCAGTCATACTCCGGATTAAAGCCAACAAGCCCTTCTATTTGGCATTTCAACAAGTCTTTCTCAACATTTCCATCTCCACAACTGAAGCTCTCATTTTTTTCGCATGAGGGAAAAACACTATCAATTCTACAGCGTGTTTCCATGCCATCCGAGGAGTCTAGGAGTATGAACACATTCAAGCACAACAAGCACTAATCCCAGATATAAAATTAGGTATATCACAATATGAGACATGGTCATATCTCAGACAAATAAGCCCTACATTAGTACAAAGTTGATGCTCTCATTTCCCCTCCATAACTCTCCCCCTAACCAAATTCACAGTTTCTGATCTAACTACACCAAATAACTTCACAACAGAATTAACATGTTATACGGCTGATTGGTTTTCAATCGCAAAGTAATGCAAAAAAAGAAATATGCACATAATTATATTTTAGTTCCTTCCATTGGAAAATTAATTTTACATATGATCCAATACATAATTGTAACCTATAGTTAAGATACATTAGCTCCTTTTAGAAGTTACTTCCATATACAATTATGATCATACATTATCCAGAACCTTAACTCAAAATGAATTCCTATGAAACATAACTAGAATCACCGGTCACTCATAACTAGTTCAAAGGAAAGGTGTGTTTCTAGATATTTGTCATGAAACATGTATTTTGAGACATCATAGGCATTTGAGAATAATATCCTGAGATTTGAGTTTGCATGAACCTAAAAGATAAGCGCCAGATAGTTGATACCAACCTTTTTTGAGCATTCAATGCATTTTATGCCACCGAAATCCATCATAATATGTAAATGTTCAGACATAATACTGTTAGAATTGAAGAGAGTAAAGAGATGTGAGAATTGAAGAGAGTAAAGAGATTTTACAAATGCTTACTTGAGTTCATATTATTGAGAATACAATTAAGAGTATATATAGGTTGTTAAAGGAAAAAGACATTCCTTAAAACAATGAAGGAAACATGGTCTAAAGTAAGCCTTAAAACAAGGAAGGAAACATGGCCTAAAGTAAGCCTTAAAACAAGGAAGGAAACATGGCCTAAAGTAAGCCTTAAAACAAGGATGAATATTTGGCAAGTGTGGGTGAAGTGGAATAGTTAGTGACCCTAATTAAAGAAAAGAATATGGACTTTGCCATCCATTGACAGCCCCCCTCAAATTGATGCAGGTTGATCAATAAGCATCAATTTGCTGCTTAAGAAGCAATGTTGATGGCGAGTGAGCGCTTTGGTGAAGATATCAGCAATTTGTATGTCAGTGGAAACATATGGAAGAGTGATAACACAAGCTTCAAATGCTTCACGGATAGAGTGACAGTCGACTTCAATATGCTTCGTGCGCTCATGATAGACAGGATTGGTCGTGATCTGAATAACACTTATATTATCAGCATATAGAGGTGTAGGATCAGTTGCAGAAAAATCTAGCTCAGCAAGCAAACCTCGAAGCAAAATAATTTTGGAACAAGCAAGAGACATCGCCCAATACTCAGATTCTGTAGATGACTTAGAAACTCTATCTTGCTTCTTACTCTTCCATGAGATCAATGCATCACCTAAGAACACACACCAACCAGTAATGGAGCGACGTGTATCAGCACAACCAGCCCAATCAGCGTCGCTATAAGCAGTAAGTCGAGGAGAATTGCCTGCAGGAAAGAATAAGCCACGGGCATAAGTTCCTTGAACATAGCGTATGATCCTACGGACAGCAACCAAATGAAGGTGACGAGGGGTCTGAAGAAACTGTCTGACTTGTAGTACTGCAAAGGAAATGTTCGGTCTAGTAATGGTGAGGTAGACAAGACTGCCCACCAAATTTCGGTATAAACTAGGATCAGCAAGTAAATCACCCTCCTCTTTGCGAAGCTTGATATTCAATTCCATGGGAGTATCAACAGAAGTGGCCTCCTGTAGGCCTGCTGTAGCCACCAGGTCACTAGCATACTTATGTTGATTGAGTGAAATACCCGACGGACTACGATGCACCTCAAGACCGAGAAAATATGTAAGAGACCCAAGATCTTTCATATGAAAGGACTCGGAGAGATGGGTCTTGAGCCGGCCAAGTAAAACAGAATCGGAACCAGTAATCACAATATCATCAACATAAACTAAAAGAACAACAATACCCATGTCTGATTTTCGAAGAAACAAGGAAGTGTCATACTTGCTCTGCTTGAATGAGAATTGTAATAAATTAGTTCAAAATTTATCAAACCAAGCCCTTGGAGCTTGTTTGAGACCATAAAGGGAGCGACGAAGCTTATACACATGTGAGTTTGGAGAAGGAAACAATCCTGGGGGTGGCTTCATATAAATACACTCTTTGAGATCCCCATGAAGAAAAGCATTCTTGATATCCATCTGATGTAGTGGCCAATCATTGGAAGCAGCAAGAGCTAGAATCATACGAACAGTGGTCATCTTAGCCACAGGAGCAAAGGTTTCTTCATAATTAACACCATATTCCTGTTTATTTTCAAGTGCAACAAGCTAAGCTTTATAACGATCCAAACTTTCATCAGATCGAACCTTGACGGAGTAAACCCATTTGCAACCCAGGGGGACTATAGTGGAAGGACAAGGTGCAATGTCCCAGGTGTGATTGGCCTCTAAAGCAGCAATTTCTTCCTGCATAGCTTGTCGCCAACAATCATGCTTGACAGCATGTGAGTAGCATGTGGGAATATCAAAATTGGACAATGCAGCAGTAAGAGCAGAAGCAAACCACCCATACCTATCCGAAGGTAAAGATATTCGAGAAGAGCGACGTACCAAGTGTTTTGAAGGTGCTGCAACTGACTGGAGCATGGTAGGATCAGATATCGGTTGAGCCATCGGAAGAGACTGTGGGCGGGAGCGTCTTGTATATACAATACCTGGTTTAAAGCGAGAGCTGACTTGATGAAGATCTGAAAATTGTTGCTCCAATGAGGGGAAGACCACCGTAGAAGAAGAGGGCTCAGAGGACATAGGAAAGAAATATTGATTTTCAAAGAAAATAACATTCTTAGAAATACGTGTACGATGTAAGGTAGGATCATAGCAAACAAATCCCTTTTGACACACATTATGTCCCAAGAATGCACATCTAACAGATTGAGCAGATAATTTATGTCGCTCATGGGAAGGTAAATGGACAAAACATACACAACCAAAGATACGGAGATTATCATAACTAGGTTGTTTAGCAAACAAGCGGAAATAGGGAGACTCCATGTGTAAGATTTGGGAAGGCAAACGATTAATCAAGTGAGTAGCAGTTTTCAAAGCCTCGACCCAGAACATTGATGGAATAAATGATTCTAACAAGAGAGTACGTACCACATCAAGAAGATGACGATTTTTGCGTTCGGCTACTCCATTCTGTTGGGGAGTAGCAGGACATGAACGTTGATGAATAATACCTTTAGAAGCCAAGAATTCCTGAAACTCAGTAGACAAATATTCACCACCAGAATCTGTGCGTAATGTCTTAATAGTCGCAGAAAATTGATTGTCAACATACGCTAAAAATTTAGTGAAAGTACGAAAAACCTCAGATTTAGAGCGAAGAAAATAAACCCAAGTGAATCTGCTATAATCATCAATGAAAGTCACATAATATTTAAATTTTTCATGTGAACTAACGGGAGAAGGTCCCCAAACATCACTATGGATAAGATCAAAGTAGTGAGAAGCTCTACTAGCATGTAAAGGAAAGGGAAGAATTTTGCTTTTACCAAGTTTGCAAGAATCACACTTAAGAGGTAAAGAAGAACGTTCTTCATTATCAAGAAAACCAGAGTGCAATACATGAGATAAGATCTGAGTATTGGGATGGCCTAAACGACGATGCCACACCATACTCAGATTTGGAACATTATTGCAAGCAAGAGACTTAATAGACGAAAATGGAGAAATAACTGGGACAGATAAAAATAGTTGAAACAAGCGCCCCACTTTAGGTCCCTTCGCGATCAGCTTTCTCGTTACCTGGTCCTGTATAACACAACCGTCACCAAAAAAGTTAACAACACAATTGTTATCAACTAATTGACCAACAGAAATAAGATTCGTGAAAAGTTAAGGAGCAAGAAACACATCAGTGAATTTAGAAGAGGCATCTCCGACAGCAACAATTGGTAAAGAACTGCCATTGGCAGTCTGAATGGCAGATGGACCAACATAGGGTCGAACATGACACAGAGCGGTGGGAGTATTCGTCATGTGATTAGAGGCCCCCGAGTCTACGTACCAGAGTTTGGTAGAATTTTTACCTTGAAACCCCATTGCAGATAATGCTGAAATTATCATCTGTTGCACCATTTCGGGTGTGCAGTAATTCGCTGCAGGAGGTCCCGGAACTGGAGAGGCACTGGAAGAAGAGCCAGGAGCTGCGGAGGGTACAATAACAGAAGTCTGAAATGCTTGAGCCTGACGATTCTGTGGGTGGAGACGACATTCTTTGATGATGTGACCCTTCTTCTTACAATAAGAGCAGTATTTCTTGTGACAATTGGCAGCAATATGCCCATATTCCTTACAGTAAAAACACTGCAAGTTTTTAGAATGCATAGGCGGTCTGCGTCATTGGGAAGCATAAGCAACAGTTCCTGGACTACCATCATTTTGCTCCAGAGTGGCTTGAGTACTAAGACGTTGTTCTTCACGAAGTAACTCACCAAAACAAACATCAAGAGAAGGAACAGGAGATCTATTCAGCAGAGAGGAGTGAATAGATTCATATTCCGGGCGTAGTTTCATAAGAAATTGATCACGCCATCTAGTCTCGTGGAGTTGCTGAATAGTCGAAAGAGTGACAACAGGAACAGCTGCTGTAACAAGATCAGTATAGTCAGTCCAAAGAATCAGAAAGGCCGAGTAATAGTCTTGGATGGAAAGACTGCCATGTTGAAAGGTGGCAATTGCATGCTCTAACTGAAAGCGATAAGCATCATTATCTTGATGATAAATCTTCTTCAGATAAGTCCACATGGATTGAGCAGAGCGATAGGTACGCAAGTTGGTGACAATATGTGGCTCCACCGAACCAAGAAGCCAAGACATGATCCGAGCATCAAGCACAGTCCAAGAAGGAGAAGACTTAACATCCTTCGATTGGTCTGTATTGGATGTTTGTGCGACATCCGTGCCATCGATATGGCCCCAAAGTTCTTTTCCCTTGAGGAAAATTTCAAACTGAAAAGCCCATGTAGAGTAATTTTTGCCCGTAAATTTGACACGCACAGGTGCAGAGTCCATTGCAAATAAGTGCAAAAAAAAAAATAACCCGACCAAAAAAAATGTTGAAACCATCGAAAGCAGAAAAAAAACAAATTGCCAAAGAGATCTGAGAACAAAAAAGAAACACCGAGAAATCTGATACCCAAAGCCACAAAACACCTCTCTGAAAATAGAGGATGTTGTGAATGCCGAAACTGCTCAAACCAAAAAAATAGGAGGTGCTGACAACACTAACCCAGAAAGAGAAGACCGAAAAACAACAAAAAAAAACTTTCACGTCGGGTTCACCGAGAACAACACAGAACACGCCGAAACACAAAACCGAAAAAAATTACAAACGAGATAATAACCTAAGCAACTGGCTCTGATACCATGTTAGAATTTAAAAGAGTAAAGAGATGTGAGAATTGAAGAGAGTAAAGAGATTGTACAAATGTTTACTTGAGTTCATATTATTGAGAATACAATTAAGAGTATATATAGGTTGTTAAAGGAAAAAGACATTCCTTAAAACAAGGAAGGAAACATGGTCTAAAGTAAGCCTTAAAACAAGGAAGTAAATATGGCCTAAAGTAAGCCTTAAAACAAGGAAGGAAACATGGCCTAAAGTAAGCCTTAAAACAAGGATGAATATATGGCAAGTGTGGGTGAAGTGGAATAGTTAGTGACCCTAATTAAAGAAAAGAATATGGACTTTGCCATCCATTGACAAATACACCTACAGTGAATTTCCTGCACGGAAATATTAAGCATTAGTGTATACAAAATATGGAATAGGAAATAGAAGCTAATCATGACATAAATCCATGGGAGAGACAATATTATGATCACCTAGAAAGGCCAAAAACGTAAAAAAAGTGCAACATCAACAAAAAGTTCAGAATGTAAAATATTTAATTCAGAGAGAATAATTTGTGGAAGACCTCTTTGATGATTGGGTCATGTGTATTTCATATATAAAGTGTACAGGAGTCACAATCTTTACAGATACTTCATGTTGAAGGGGAATAAACAGAAGATTAAGGGTTACAATTATGGTTTTAACAGAATACTTTTTCGCAAGTTACACAACCTCGCCAACCATCAGCATTTAAGTGAAAAATGCTACAGAATCTTCCTTCTTCGTAAGCAGAACTGAATTTGCAAAAGACTTAAGTCAACTATTCATAAACATTATTGAGAAGGAAGAAGATTCAATCATATTTAAAATCAATCGCAAGCTTTACCATGAAGACAATCAAGATTCACAAATAAAAATAAAATACATATTTAGCTTTGAGTAGTCAATACCAACAATTCATCTAAACTATAAAAAGTTATAAACTTAATCATATGTGATTTGGAGTCAACATCTGGTTCCACTGTTAGGATCCCCCTAGAATATAATCAACACTTGATAAGTCATTTTATATTGAAACAGTCATTTCATTGTATTATTGGTATCTATTTGTTTTACTAATTTTTAAGCCTAATGACTTGAATAGTTAGTTCGATCAAAATTTGTTTATACTCGTAATAAGGTAATGCAAAGTGGGGGTGGAGTGAAGAAAAAGGGTTTTTAGCAAGAAATTTTTGGAGTACAGAGAAATTATCAATCTAATGCTACAATCCATGCCTAAAACGAAAATGGTTGCATCACTATTTGAAGTAGAACCAAAATAATTTTGTTCTAATATATGAAGCTAGAACACGATTATCTTGCTACAAACTATAAATGGAAATATGGCAAAGCCACCATTTACCGATCATGCTCTAAAACAGTTTTGCTTACTTTTTTCTGATAATAAAAGTAAATAAATCATTCTTGAAACAATAAACACTGTTAACACAAGTTTTAATACCAAACTATACAGCTAAAACTCATTTTTATCATAGTGAACCAACACGGCATCATATTCTTTTAAACTAAGAGGGAAATTTCTAAGTTAGATTGTTTATTAACTATTTTATTCGCATTAAATTTTATCATACTTCAATAGCAAATTGAATATACGAATTTCTCATAATAGAACATAAATATTCAATCATGTATCATTTTCTTCTGAAAACCATAAATCATTTAATAATATCCATCTAGCTCATTATCTTGTCTTCTAATTCAAAAGCATAAACAGTTCATGCTTTCTACATCGCAGTGAAGCAACAACTTAAAAAATGTTCAACTCCAAACAATTCAAAAAGATTTCTATGAAAAACGAACGCAAACCCTAATCCCAAACTAGCTGGGTATTTGACAAGATTCTATAAGACCCGAAAATGATTTCACCACTCATAAGACATTAGTGGTTTTTTTTAATAAATAAGAGATTAGAGATTGTTAGCTATTATAGTTTCATGCACGTTAACTCCAATCTGAGAACAGATTATTTTAAGTTAGTTATCTCACCCTTCCAAGATCAAAACTATTTCAACGTGGCTGTCATATTGGCCACATCATAAGGAACATGATTACTTTGACATCATTTTTGCCTTCTCATCCAACTACAACGGTATTTCATAATATTTAGTGTCATCCAATGCTAGAAGATTATTCAATTCCTTAGTTGCTTACCTATATTTCATACTATCCTGACGATATTCATTCTTTCGTATTTTTAGATAAACAATAACAATGTGTTCCCACATTTCTATAAAACATTTTAAAGTATATATGCTATTTTATATTTTTGTCACAATTCAAGTACAAGTGAGCTTAAATCGAAACATATACACTTTAAATAAAGGCATTTTTCGTTATTTTCTAAGGAAATGTGTGCAAATAAAAGAATACGGTCTATTAAATGCTAGACAAATTTAAGTACATCTCACACCGGTTTTGTGCCACCTACAACTATTTAATTAAAAGAACGAGTTTTCCTTCTAATGTGGTTATTCACATACTACATGAAGGTGAATCCAAGATCCAAACAATTATTAAACCAATCTTGATGCTAATAGTGACAGCTTAGAGAAAGAACCAATTAGAGACTTTATCACTGAACTAAAGTCTTAATTTCTATTGGTAGCAAATTAGACACTTCATCAAACCTATATATGCACCAAAGCTTTTCCTATTCTTCAATTGGGGGGGAGGTCACTGGAATGTTATCATGCATTAACTCTTACCTAGTTAATCATTTTATAACTACATTATCATATTAATAGAAAGGTAAGTAACACAAGCTAAATTTATCAACAACAACAATAATAATGAAAGTGAGAAAGCTAGCAACTATCGCTGCTAAATTACAACGACAAAGAACTCATAATGGTCTTTGTGAGTTCTAAAAGTTGTTTTTTTCAATATCATAGTTTGAGCGTAATCACCAGTCAGACCAAGTTCAAGTTGGAAATGGTGAAATACGTCATTGTAAAGGTGTTCATGCTTAAGTACATGTTATGTTACAATATCACACGTTATATGATGACTTCTTCATTCTTCCTCTTCATGGAGCTGATCTAGTTTTGGGTGTTAGATGGTTAGAACTCTTAGGACCAGTCACAAATGATTACTCCAAGCTAACCATGGAACTTCAATGGGAATGGAAACCAGTAAAATTGTTTGATGATAATGCTCCTAGTACAGCTATAGTGAAGCATAACAAACTGAAGAAAATGTGGAGAAATGGAAATATTTCTTCTTGTTTCATGTTGATTTCCTTAGACACCTCTAATACCACTGCTCTATCCATATTTGACAATGTCCAACATTTGGATCCTGATATTGCTAAAGTTCTCCTTACTCATGCTAAGGTACCCTCATTAGCATAAAAATGAGATTGAGAAATAGATTAATGAAATACTTGCTAGTGGTTTTATTCGACCATATACAAGTCCTTTCAGCTTACCTGTTCTTTTAGTAAAGAAGAAATATGAAACTTGGAGACTATGCATTGACTATAGGGCTTTGAATTCTATAACTATTAGGGATAAATTCCCTATACCTAGTGTGGATGAACTTTTAGATGAGTTGTATGGAGCAAAGGTCTTTATTAAGATTGATCGAAGATCAGCAACTACACCTAGGGATTCATCAATTTGCCTTGCTTGAAGACTAGTTGGCCATGGGGCTCAAGGTTGATGAAGAATGTGGAGCTCTCCCTTTGATTTCCAGCCCTAAGAGACTTGGAAGAATGCTTAATTGGATGGTGGCTGCAAACCCTTAAGGATCTATATATAGACCATAAGGTTGAGGGGTGTTTTGTCCTAAAAAATGTCATTTAGAAGCCCTAATTAGGTCAGGAGACCGTGTGCGCGCCTAGGCATAGCCTTACCCGCGCCCAGGCGCTGCCTTTGTCCGAGATTGGTGGTGTTTTGGATGGTACGACGCCCTCTTCTCCACGCCACGGCGCTAGGCAGATGGTGTTCTGGAGGCTTGACCTTTGTCTAGTAAAACTACCATAAATTTCTCTAGAAAAATCATTTTTATGAGCCATAAAATTCTCCAGAAAATATATTTCTCGATCTTTCTAAGCATATATGGCTCATCTCCTGGTTCTTCTTGCATTAATACAGTTTAATTTGCAAAAATGATTGATTTTTACGGGCAATTCTGGCAATTTAGTGAAACGCCTTTCCAAGTGCTTGTGAACATTCACTCTGGTGTTCATCAAGTGATTGTGCTTCAAGCAATGATAGCTTTTCCATCTCTTTTGAACTAAAAGTACCTGAAAATGCATTGAAATAGATCAATGATCTAAGAATGACACTTTAGAGTTGTTAAGGTATAAATGAATAATTCAACCCTAGTGTTATACGTTTATCTACCTAAATAAATGGGCAAATAATCGAACTTGTTTTACTTGCAAGTGCACAAGGTCAATAGTAGCATAGTGTACGAATGCAAGATCATCTCCATAGGGATTAGTAAATTTCACTTTAGAATTAATTTCGCAATAATAAAATAAAAACAAAATAAATAAATATTGAGTTTGAAATAATAAAGATAAAGGCGTAGAGACTTGATATCCACCATTAATAATGCTACCACAACAAAACAGTATGCCAATGCTTTATTCATATTATGAATACCTAATGTTTATCAACCTAAGGGCATGGTATCTACTCCTTATGCTATTGACTTCCCTAAGCAATGAGTTAGGCATGATATCTACTCTAACTCTTTTCTTTCTTAAGGGATTCAGCATGGTATCTACTGAGTTGATCCTTAAGAGAGTATAAGATCTGTGAAAATCGACAACCACACGAGACCTAGGGCATGGTATCTACTCCTGGTTTCCCATGTTGATTAAACCAAGAATCTGGCGTGAATATCTTTTGTTACTTTTGTTGAACCCAAGACTCGATCATCCAAATTGATTCAACTAACTAATTCATACCACATGCATACGTTGATCAGACACACACATATGAGGAATTTAAATAAAAACAGGTATTAATCAAGTTAAGCAACACAACACGAATATTGCAAAGGCGCCAATACTGAATTATTGAGTAAACATAATTACGGCTTCAACCAAGCCCTTACTTAGGGTTTGGTTACACATGATTTTGATGTTAAACATATTCATAAAATAAAGGGGAAAGAATAAACCCGAGAGAAGAGTCGTCAAGTCTCCTCCAAAGCTTACAACTTCAAACCAAAGCAAAAGATAAAAAGAAGGATGTCTTGTGTGTGTGTTTACAAGTGTATTTATAGGGATTGAATAACCCTAGAAGACTCTGGAAACCCTAAACTTCCTAAAACGTAAAACCTCCTTTATTTTCAAAACTGGTTATGTCGTTTTACTGTTCACGCCCGTACATGTGCTCTCGATCGCATTCGTTATGCTCTCAATCGTAAACCTGCGCTCGATTCTTCTTTATGTGCGCATGAGTGCTTATGCGCTTGATCGTACCCAATAGTGCGCTCGATTGCACTTTAACTAGCAGCTGCTTCAGGATCTCCAGATTTCTTCCTTTAAGTGCCAAAAATGCTTCTTTTCCTCTAAGACCCTATAAAAACATGTGAAACACAGAAATGAAGTAAAATGAACTAAATTAACATAACTAAGGACTTAATAAATGTAAATAAAGGGGCTTAAATATGAATATTTAAGCACCTATCACACCCTTAAACTTACATATTGCTAGTCCCTTAGCAATACAAAACTAAAAACTAAAATGAAAAATAATGACATACAGATAAATCCAATATTCATGGTGTCCACAAAAGTTTAGGTCTCATACAAAACTATGATACGCATTCATGAGCAAGCTTAACAAATATAAACACATCTTTGCAATGAATAAGAGTTTTGAATACAAATCACTTTCATGAGGCAGTTTAAGATATCACAATTTTGACTTTAATGTGTGGTGAACTAGCACAAAAAAGATTAGGTTTCCAAATAATTCTAATGTGTAGTGTTTCGATGTCTCAAGATTCACCAAATTTCCTATTAGAATCAACACGGATGGCATAGTTTTTCTTCTTTTCTTTTATTTGTGACATTTTTACCAAGTTTAGTTCCCTTAAGCTTTCTATTTGACTCATATAGCGAGTGTTTAGCCAATGACTCCCAAACCAGATGATTTTAGGGCATTAGGTGTAAAGACACCCCTAAGAACTTACTAACTCGAGTCAAAAAGGCTACGAAACTAACTGGTCTTAATGCTACCAATCAGAATTTTCACCTTTTGACGTGACACTCACTACTTACTGAGGCAAGAGGGCCAGTTACTCAGTGGAAAGTTTGTTTAATGATCATTAGGAGCTCTTTTTCTTTTTGAGCAATAACAATTTTTTTCTATTTTCCTATGCCAAAGTGTTTATCTAACAGGTCATCCATTTCACTGTCAAGCCAAAGAAACATACAAATTAAAATTACACGTCATACCCCACACAATTATGTGCTAATGTGCTCGTGTTAGTTTAGGTCAAACTTGTGAATCCTTAAATGCCTAAAAGTAAGTGATCTAAGTTCAAAACTTAATTATTGACCTATATGTCTAAGGTGTTAAGCTCACTTATGAAGTCAAATCATATTGTTTGTTTAGATCACCCAAAATTTTTGGAACAGAATGAACATGTATTCATCTATAAAAACAAAAATTGGGACATAGTGTGTGTGTGTGTGAGTATGTCCCCATACCCCCAAACTTAATTTGCACATTGTCCCCAATGTGTGAATAGCATGGAAGGATCTGACCTGGGAGATGGAGAACTATATAGCTGGCATGGCTCGTAGCATGCCCCCAAACTTCAACTAGATGCACCCACTCTGTCCTTGAAAAAGAAAATCAAACATAAACTAGAAAAAAAGTAATGATAAACATATACAGAAAAGTAAATACTAACAATAAAATAAAATATTAAAAAGGATATGCTTTGGGGTGCCTCCCATGAGCGCTAAGTTTTACGTCTTCAGCCAGACGAGGTATCCTCTCACTACTGATCATCGGGTAGTGCAGTCGAAGAGGTACCGGGTGTGGGAGGTGGAGGTTGACAGTTTAGGCATCCTGGCACGTTGTTGTCCAATGTGCGCTCAATCGCATTGTGAAGTGCTCTCAATCGCACTTGTGGCAGAAAGTGCGTACTCAGTGGTCTCAATGCCACTGACCTCAATAAAGGTGCTTGAGCTACACATTTATCAAAGTCTGAACTGCTCAAGCGCTCTCTATAGCAGCTTCAACATTTAGTCTTTTGAAAGGGAGTACTGAAAGTCCACTGCATATGGCTCAGGTGCTCTTGTTGCTACTGTATACTGGATAGTCTAGGGCGCTAAAGCTTCATCTCTTGGTTGCACTGTAATTTCAGAGTGTGGTGTGACTCTGTGTCCATGTACCGTGAATGTCTGATTTCTTGTTGGCAACTGCTTCACTTCCAAGTTTGGTGCCTGGACAATAGATGAGAGAAAAATAGTATTAGTATACTCAAGAGTTTCAAACGGAGGTGTGAACTTACTTGGATGCTTTGGAGAAGCCTCAAGAAGGTGCACAGCCTCAATGATATCATCTGTAATATCTTCAGATTCTGGCTTAGGAACCACATCTGAACTTGTGAAGCTGTGGGTGAGGGTGGCCTCTAATGGATCAGTGTGATGGACCTGAAAAGCTTGCTTAACAACACTTTGCATCGTACAGTCATTAAAACATTCATCATCATTATTATCTTGGGGTAATTCATTGCATCAAATATCTTAAATTCTATTGTCTCACCATTTACCATCATACTTACAATACTCTTTTTCACATTAATTATTGTATTAGCAGTTCTCATAAAGGGTCTTCCTAAGATGATGGGCAGAGGTAATGGCATAGGGCATTCTTCCATATCTAACACAATGAAGTCAGCAGGCAAAATAAACTTACCTACCTTTACCAGGACATCCTCAAGTATACCTCTAAGTCTTTTGATGCTTCTATTTGCCAATTGCAAAGTGATGGAGGTTGGTTGAAGCTCCCCTAAACCTAGCTTTTCAACTGTGTATGGTAGCAAATTGACACTTGCTCCTAAATCCAATAGTGCACGCTAAAAAAACTGGTCACTTGTCCTGTAAGGAATGGTAAAACTACCTGGATCTCTTAGCTTTGGTGGTAGTTTTCTTAACAGTACTGCACTTATCTCTTCAGTTAGAGCCACTGTTTCATGCTCCTGAAACTTTCTTTTATTAGTGCAACAATCTTTTAAAAATTTAGCATAAGCAGGAATTTGTTTAATTGCATCTAATAAGGGAATGTTAATTTCTACTTTTCTCAAAGTTTCAAAAATATCAAACAATTTATCTTTCTTTGGCTTTACTAACCTTTGAGGGAAGGGTGGTGCATTCAACTTCTCTATTTTACTTACCTTTGATGTGGATGGTTTAGCAGGAGATGCTTGTGCTGGCTCATTAACTCCTATGATCTTACCATTTTTGAGAGTTTTCATGGCATTTAGTTGTTGATGTCCTCTTGGATTAGGTATTGGTTAGACAGGAAGCTCACCTTGCTTTCTTGCACTTAACTCTTTAGCCATTTGCCCCATTTGAACCTCAAGCCTTTGAATTGCTTACTCATGTGTTGCAGTGGTTTGTCTTTACTGAGTCATGAACTGATATTGTGATGTTATCAATTGCCTTACCATACTCTCTAAGCTACTCTTCTTTGACTCTTGAACTGGTTGAGCTGCTTGGTGGAAGTTTCTTTGTTACCCTTGAAGGTTCAAGGCATTTTGATTATTGCTCCATGATAGGTTGGGGTAGTTCCGCCATCCAGGGTTATAGGTATTTACATATGCACTGTTTGGTCCCACATAGTTTGCTTGCTCGGGATCTGTAGATGAATATAAATGACAAGTCTCAGTAGTGTGATCAAATTGAGAACATAAAGCATATACCTCGCGTTATGTGGCTTGTGGACTCGGTGAGGCGTTCTGAGCAGTCATGGCTTTTACAAGCATATCTAGCTTCCTTTCCATAACAGCTATCTTAGTTGGCATTCCACCAATTAAGTTAACTTCATACATGCCTTTGATTTTTATTCCTTGTCTCCCTCTGGACGAGAATTGTTGGGTGTGTTCACTCAATGCCTCAAATAGCTCCATAGCTTCTTCACTGCTCTTTTCCATCAGCACACCTCCATAACCTGAATCAGCAATACCTTTATTCATGTCATTTAGACCTTCATAAAAGGCTAATACCAACTCATCTTGAGGTAGGTTGTGATGTGGGCATTTGAGTAGCAACTTGTTGAAATGTCCCCATACCTCAAAGAACAGGTCTCCATCCGTTTGCTAGAAGGACTGAATCTCCTTCCTTATTTGCCTTGTCTTTTGGGCTGGGAAAAACTTCCTTAGGAATTTGCTAGCCAACTCCTCCCAAGTATGGATAGAAACTGCAGGCAATGAATTGTACCACAGTTTAGCATTATCTTTTAAGGAAAAAGGAAAAAGAATTAACCTGATTCCTTCTTGGTCTAGGTGCTGGATGTGCTAGAATTTGTAGAGGTCAAAGAATTCCCGAAGGAGCAAGTGTGGGTCCTCAGCAAGTATACCCCTAAAATGAGTCAAGGCACCGAGTATCTACAGAGATATGTAATAATTGTCTTCTGCCTCTGGTTGATAAGTAATGCATGATGGTTGGTTGAGGTTCTGTGGCATGAAGAATTGCATCATAGGTCTTCGCTCAGGTGGTTGTTGGTTTTCTAGCTGTTCCATTAGTGCTTCTCCCTCGAATTCTTCTTCGTTCTCCTCAAAGTTGTTTCTAAGCCTCTGTCGAATGGTCCGCTCAATCTCTATGTCTAGTGGAATGATGGTAGGGTTCCTAGATCGAAGCCCTTGTATGAATCAGCAAAACCAGCTTCAGTGCAACAATTGAATACTGCAGCTCGGGTGACCTCTGCCTCAAATGCGCTCGATCGCACTAGGTAATGCGCTCGATCACAAGTGGCACAGAGAGTTCTCCGGGTGTGCCTGAAACAGAAAACAGAAAGAAATAGATTAGGGTTTTAATGAAACAAACATAAAAAAAAAAACACAAACTTTAAAATTTGATATTTTTGATAAAAATAAAACGGAACAAATAATTAAAAATTACTAAACTAAATGAAAATAATTCTAGAAAGAAATTTAGTGCAATTCCCGGCAACAGCGCCAAAAACTTGTTGTACGTTTATTTACCTAAATAAATGGGCAAATAATCGAACTTGTTTTACTTGCAAGTGCACAAGGTCAATAGTAGCATAGTGTGCGAATGCAAGATCATCTCCACAGGGATTGGTAAATTTCACTTTAGAATTAATTTCGCAATAATAAAATAAAAACAAGAGAAATAAATATTGAGTTTGAAATAATAAAGATAAAGGCGTAGAGACTTGATATCCACCACTAATCATGCTACCACAACAAAACAGTATGCCAATGCTTTATTCATGTCATGAATACCTAATGTTTGTCAACCTAAGGGCATGGTATCTAATCCTTAGGCTATTGATTTCCCTAAGCAATGAGTTAGGCATGGTATCTACTCTAACTCTTTTCTTTCTTAAGGGATTCAACATGGTATCTACTAAGTTGATCCTTAAGAGAGCATAAGATCTGTGGAAATCGACAACCACACGAGACCTAGGGCATGGTATCTACTCCCAGTTTCCCATGTTGGTTAACCTAAGAATACAGCGTGGATATCTTTTGTTACTTTTGTTGAACCTAGGACTCAATCATCCAAATTGATTCAACTAACTAATCCATACCACATACATACGTTGATCAGACATACACATATGAAGAATTTAAATAAAAATATGTATTAATCAAGTTAAGCAACACAATACGAATATTACAAAGGTGCCAATACTGAATTATTGAGTAAACATAATTAGGGCTTCAACCAAGCCTTTACTAGGGTTTAGTTACACATGATTGTGATGCTAAACATATTCATAAAATAAAGGGGAAAGAATAAACCCGAGAGAAGAGTCGTCAAGTCTCCTCCAAAGCTTACACTTCAAACCAAAGCAAAAGATTAAAAGAAGGATGTCTTTGTGTGTGTTTACAAGTGTATTTATAGGGGTTGAATAACCCTAGAAGACTCTGGAAACCCTAAACTTCCTAAAATGCAAAACCTCATCTATTTCCAAAACTGGTTCTGCTGTTTTATTGTTCACGCCCGTACATGTGCACTCGATTGCATTCGTTATGCGCTCGATCCTTCTTTGTGTGCACACGAGCACTTACGCGCTCGATTGTACCCAATAGTGCGCTCGATCGCACTTTAGCCAGCAGCTGCTTCAGAATCTCCAGATTTCTTCCTTTAAGTGCCAAAAATGTTTTTTTTCCTTCAAGACCCTATAAAAACATGTGAAACACATAAATGAAGTAAAATGGACTAAATTAACATAATTAAAAACTTAATAAATGTAAATAAAGGGGCTTAAATATGAATATTTAAGCACCTATCACCTAGATCAACCCTAAAATGCTAACAAGTAAGTACTGTTAAGATGTATTTTATGACTCTCATCAACTAGATGGAGAATTTTTTAGGTTGAGGAATTGAGCTACTCTCTCTTGAATGAAGTTATGAGTGTTGCCACCATCTATGAGAACTTGAAGTGAATATCCAGCTACAATACCTTGCAACCTCAATGTTTTTGGGGAAGAATGCCCCATGAAAGCATGAAGGCTAATTTCAGGATATGTAACTGGTGAGGAATCATCAAAAAATCAATATCCACACTTATAGTTGGCTAAATATAATCACATTCCTCTCCTTCAACTAATAGTAAAGATATTTTGTTTTTACACTTGTGACCTGGGTGAAATTTTTCATCATAATGGAAACAGTCCATTTTACGTAATCTCACATTGATTTTGTGCCACCAACAAAAATTTTATTACAAGCAAGAGCTTTCCTTCTAATGTGTTTTTTCACATACCACATGAATGTGAATCCAAGATCCAAACACCTATAAAATCAATCTTGAGCCTAATAGTGATAAGCTAAGAGATGGAATCAATTCCAAAGGACCTCTATCACTTAACTAAAGTCTTCTATTGGTAGAAAATCAGATACTTCATCTAACCTATAAATGCACCAAGTTTTTTTTTTTTTATTGGGGTGATAGTGTTATCATGCATTCACTCTTAGCTAATTAAACAATTTATACAAGAATTACATCATCAAAATACAAAGAGAACACGAGAACTGAAAATTATCGACAGCAACATTAAAAATAAAAGCAACAGAGCTGGCAACTAGTGCTGCTAAATGAAAGCAACAAGAACAATTTCAAGAGAGATCACTCCCCATCTTTCCTTTATTAGTCCACTGTACAACTTCTACGATCTATAGTTCTTCCAGCTTCAACTACCACAAACACTAAGCAACGCAAGTAGAGAAGGACAACTACAGCAGCAGTCACATAGACTTCTTGCCCTTTACTCCTTCTGCTTCCTCTTCAACACGATTAAAAAGGACAGTTTTGAAGAAAAAAAAAAGGAGAGCATCAATCATGGAACAGAAAAGTGAAGTGGAAAACAAGAGCCCCATACCATTACCCTATAATTAACTTCATGTGACAATTTAAACAGTGAGAAATATTACTTAATCACATATTCATAGTTATAAACACAAAATGTATAAATAGAAAGAAAACCGCACCAAGGGGGTGCAACCCATGTACAAGGCCATAGTTATAAACATAATAGACGAAAGAAAAATGAATAATTGTAGTAATCCGTAATAAAATATATGCAATTCAATATGGAATAAATGAATATGACATTAGATGTTTGAATAACGAAAAAAAGGAGATTACTCAAGAAAAATATGGCATCACTAAAATGATAAACTGGTTCAAGCAGATTATAAGATGACAACTATATACTTTATTGATAACTAATTAAGGTGCTTTGTGTTTCATTCACCTTAATGCAATTCTTACTTATAATGGATCCATTAAATCATTACTAATGATGTTATTCTCATTTTCGAAAATTTTATCAACACAAGCTATTGCACATGAAGTATAACTTCCTACTCCGTTGCTATATATATATCCACTTATAATGCCAAACAATTAATAGAACCATAAAAAGGAAAACAAAGTTAAAATCTCAAAACTGAAATCTTGAATATTTTTTGCTTTAGATGAAAGAATTGAGCCATGCAACTCCCAAAAGAGACATAATAACAGCATAAAAATACAAATCTAAAAATTTCTCCAAAAAAATTCACTAATATGAAGATAGTAAAAGTACAATAAGTCTATCAAGAAAAAAAATATGTGCAAATAAAAGGTTCATAAAGACCCACAAAGGCATGACATTTATCACATCAATATGAAGGCATATACATTACAAGTTTATTCATCAATTTCAAAATAGTAAAATAAATTATTTTAATAGATGGTGAACCAATATTCACCCATTAGAAATATTGAAACAAACCCAACAATAAATATATGAGATATCAAAACAAAAAAATTGAAAACCACATAATTAAATTTCTTTTGAAAAAAATTGTAGATCATAATCGTCCTTGTGAGGGTTGCCTTCTTTTAGAAGGAACCTAAGATAATTAAATTTATGCTATTTTATTACACATAAAAAAGAATTGTTCAGGGGTAAAAATAATCACCAAAAACAGGATAACAGCAATAACAACGAAAATAAAATGAGAGAGATAAATAAAAACAAGTAAAATGCTTACGCACATCTTTCACATATCATGGCATAACCTCCACTAGTCCGCTAGCCTTGTCTGGGTTCAATAGAGAAAGAGTGGCAATAAAAACAGGTCAAGCCCATTGATGATGAGGAGGATGAAGAAGAGGCATCCATTGAATAAACTTAAAAACTGAAAAATAGGCTCTTTTTTTTTTTTTTGCTTCTCTTCTGTTCTCTTTTTCTGTCTTGGTAGTGAATACTGAATACTAAGAAACTTGTGCAGATAGAGAGAAAGAAACGGATACTGAGAGATGGAGAGAAGTGCCTATTTGGTCAAAAGTGCATGGATAGAGAAAATGAAAAGGAAAAAAGCTTCCAATTTTGCAATCATGACAGCAGTCAAGGTCCAATGAACGAAGAGGATATGTTGAGAAGAATTTCAAACTATTTAAGAAACTTTTTTTTAATTTCCAAATTAGACAATTGGATTTTTGAGAATGTTAAATCAAACGGTTGGATTCATTCTATAAGTGAAGTCCAAATTTGTAGAATTACCATACATGAAAAATTCAAATTGGTTTTCTGATTAACATGAAACAATATGGGTATCCGGTGGCCAATTTGTCACTTTTGTAAATAGAGTTATTAAGGTGCTAATAACGCCTCAAAAACGCAACTTAGCATGACAAATGAGAGAAAAAGGTACTCTGTAATTTCTTACCAAATGGCCGCCATTCAGTTCAATGCACCAGCCAAGTTTGTCCTGTTATGACCAAAAGGGATCAAAATTGAACTCAACTTGACTGCTTCTCTGCCCATGTATGTAACTGCAGAAATGAGTAAATGAAATGCTTGAATTGTTAATAGATAAACTCATTTGCAAAAATTTTCTCAACGGTTTTACAAGGGGTTTTCTCGCGAACCAAACAACAGGAACTTTTAGAGAGCGAGGTTGAAATTGCGATGGGAGAGTTAACGGCCAACGACACAGTTCCCAAAAGGGCTGCTGCGCTGTATATAGTCAATATGGGCTACTAGATGATTGGGCTTATTGAAGTTAGTGGGCAAACGGTCAATCTGCTCTTTTAAAATCATATCTTAAATGCGTAATTTGGTACTGAGTGTTCTTTATTTAAACATTTAAATTTTTTAAATATATTGTCTAAAATAAAGTTGTCATATGTGACAATTTAATTTTAGGTGTATTTTTTTTTCATTTTATTGAATTTTTAAGGATGCCATGCATTTATTTTAATTTCTCTTAATTATCTCCAAAAATTGGATTCTTAACTTTTAAATAGTTCAAAAATTATTTGATGACATTTTTTAATTGTTAAAGCTTGATTATTTTATTTGAAAATAAAATATTAGATGAATATTTTAATTGCTTTGACATACACAATATTTATTTTATCAGTTTGATAACATTTAAAGAGCGAATTACAAAGATAATGTTATCGTATTCATAAAAGACGAGAATAAAATATTAGATTAATATTTTAAAGGTAGTGATACTGATACTCCACGAATAATTATTGGCATTCTACTTTTTTTTTCTAAAACTTACAATAGTGCCCCTAATTAAAGTTAGATACTCAATTTGACTTCCAAATTATAATTACTACCACATATTCTCTTTACAAGTTTGTATGATACAAAATCTCATATTAATTACACTCTTTCTTCGTCTCTAACTTTTTACCATTTTCACTTTCGCAACCAAAACTTTTCTTCCTCTGCTATATTTTTTCATTTTTTGTCTTTTTTTTTCTCTCTTTTGTTTTCTTCCACTTTTCGTTCAATTTTTGTTAAAGACGAGAATTCAACTTTTATATGAAAAATGTTGATCATATTGCATGCAAATGATTCAACTTCTAAAAATATTCTTAATATTTATTATTTTCGGCTAATAATTCTAATTAAATTGATTAATAAGAGTCATTAATTCTATAATCTTGAGAGTTATTAATATTCAATGTATAACACATATTCCGTCAATTGAATATCTATTATTATGAAAAAGTGAAGAAAGAATTAAAATTAATATTAATTAGTTGACGACAAAGATTTTGATGATGGCAGAACCAAAACACTACCGAAGCCTTTAGACACCCTAATTTTTTAGTAAAACCTTTTGTGTTCAACCCCATATGGAACCATTTTGGTGTTAGAGACATTTGAATTTGATATGATTTGCTTTTACTCTATGAAGAACTGAGATGATGAGACTGTGAAGGTAAAGATTTAGATACCAAGAAAGTTTAATTAATAGAAATTTGAAAAAAAATTTGAATCCACGAGAATCTAAAATTATCAGTGAATCAAGAGAAAAACTCGGAGGGACCACTAGACCAAGTCAATATAAGCCATTTCATAAACCCACTTTGTACACAAGGCTAATTAAATTTATGCAACGTTTTGTTTATGAATTTTGGCTATCATTTCTACTAACCAATCATCATGGTGACGAACACAACTCAATAACAAGTACCCACTGGTATAAGCATTTGAATTTGCCAGTTGAAGACTAGACCAAACAGAAGCATGCCTCAAGGTTTCAACCTCAACAAACAGGCTATCGGCAACTTGGCACACCGATTTAATCACTCCTATCTTCTTAGTCATTAAAAAGGCATTGCAGGCTCATGAATAAACCTTCAAAAAGGATCAAAGTTTGCTAAACAAAATTAAAATTGATACATAATAATTCTCTCCAGCCTGCAACAAAGGTCCTTGTCACAAATTAAGCCTGCCATCCATGCAACAGAAAATTTTGCAAGTCTTAATAGATATTGTTGGTTTACATGTGGGAACAATATAGGTTAATTCAACTAGTAAACAATATACCGAGGATGAGAGAATACAACGCTTGAACTAAACAGGAAGACACACTGCTCATAAATTTGACTTCCATAGGAAACATCTCCTTTCATACACAATAGGAAAGTCACTTGTACTTTAACTAATATTTACCAGTTTTGCTTCTTGTTTCAGTGCACCAATCAGAATGTTCTTGCCCGTGGCATTGAACAGGCCCTCTGTTGAAATCTATATGGTTTAAATTTTATGAAAAATTCAAGGCACAAGTAATCTATCCAAATGCAAAAATGTCCAATGAAAATTTTGAAATGGAAAAAAGTGAGAAAAATTGCCATGCCTGACCTAAATATTGAGGAAATGTTAATTAGAATGTAGCACCATTTACTTCATCCAGATATTAACCACATATAAGTGGCATTATTCTTTGATTTCTTTGAGTGCAGATCCTGTAATTAAGACCAATTCATCTGCACCTCATATTCATCCTCAGCTACTTTGTATCTTACAAGACAAAAGCAACACTTCTAGAAAATGACAGCAAGCAGCACACTTTTTAGGAATGGATGCTATAATTAATATGAAGACAACAGCTCTTTAGGCATTTTTTTTGTTTGGTAAAGCAGAGATGTCGGCTAGAGATAGAATAAATTTTGACATACATCATATTCATTGCACATATCCATGTTCCTATTACAGAAATAAAGATGGAAAAATAGAAATAAACTTAAAATGCTTAAGGTAAAAGAAAAATCTCTTTCTAGTTATGCAGTGTCAGCTCTACCGCACAAAGATCCATGTGACATGTATATTGGGAAAATGATGGTGTGATACATGATGTTCATGTTTGGCTAACAACACAGATTTTCCCCCTCTCTTCTGGATGAGTGTACCATAAGCATAGATATAATACATCTTCAAAACCAATGATCAGAATCACAAGTGATTTCAAATGATATAAACACTAAATATAGATTTAAGATTCCAAAGAATTACGTCGATAATTCCATCATAAGAAAAGAGGCACCGTCCACTTGAGATCCTTGAACCTACTCACAGAAACGGAGTCATCAACACTATATAAAAGTCCCTATTAAATTATGTTGGAAATCACCCTCATGATACACAGGTGGTTATCTTTCAAACACTCAAGTCTAGAATGACTTGTAATGAACAGAAACAAACCAATCAAAGAAAGAACACAACAATTGTTATCGAGGTTTAGCAAATGCCTACGTCCCCGTGAGCTACTCCGAGCTCTCTGCACTAAATCAATGAGTTCTTACAATTTACAGCAGCACCCCTTCAAGAACCCTCTTGTTCTTGAAGAATGAAAGAAGAGAAAAGAAAGTGACAAGACTAGTGTTTCCCTAGAATTTTCCTCAAGAAAATTCCAATTACAAAGCCCTTGAACCCCTCTGCTTGTATGCTCTCTCTCAATCCTAGCAACTCTTGAATAAGATCTATTCTAGTGCCTCTCTTGTGTTTTGTGTCTTTGCACTCTCACACTTGCACTTGAATTCTCTTGTATATTGTATATAATTCTCTTTATATAGTGCACCAACTTCTTGAACCAATCTTGAAGTCAATCTCAACCTTTAGATCTTGAGGACCAATCAATCATAGCCCTTCAACAAGTCTAAGTGATCCTGTGCGTTTTAATCAAGCCTCACACACCAAGAGAAGAGTGCTGAAATTTTGTTTCAGGTGTGCCTTCGTGCCGCAGCTCTGAAGGGAGGAGACTTTCTGCCATGTTGGAGGTCGCGGCTTGGGTGGGCTGTGCCGTGGCGCGCATGGTGGTGCTGATCTTCTGGACTTTCTGTACGTTGCGGCACCCAAGGCTAGGCCACAGCGCACAACCAAGTCCTAATGCTGACTTTTCCATCTGTTTAATTCTTAGACAAAACCCAACAAACTCTAACTTTGTCTAAGCAATTAAACTCGAACCCTTGTGCAGAGAACTCAGGATCCAAACTCAAATTGAGTCACCATATCAACCGACTCCAATCCTAAGAAGTCCAAGGCAATGATTGAACTTAGTTAAAGGTTGAACTTTAGTACCTAAATCTGCAGGATTTTCTTCCATTGCGACTTTGTCCACATGAATGCATCCTTTCGTAACATTTTCCCGAATGAAATAATACCGAACATCCATATGCTTAGTCCTCTCATGGAACACCGGGTTCCTACACAAGTGCAACACACTTTGGCTATCCGAATACACCACCACCTGCTCTTTCAGGACCTTCAACTCTTCCAACAACCCTTTGCACCACATAGCCTCCTTGATGGCTTTCGTAGCCGCTATGTACTCAGCCTCGATTGTTGAGAGTGCTACCACCGGCTGCAACTGAGCCTTCCAACTTATACAACATCCTTTTAAGTTAAAGAAGTAGAAGGTAATCGATCTTCTCTTATCCCGATCTACTCCATAGTCCGAATCCGCATAACCTTCTAGACAAATGGACTTACCCCTCTTCTCATAAACAAGCCCCACATCTGGGCTTCCTTTCAAGTACCTCAGCAACCACTTCATCCCAAGCTAATGCTCCATTCCGAGATTACTCGTAAACCTGCTGAAAATACTTATTGCATGAGCAATGTCAGGTCTAGTGCTTACCATGGTGAACATTACAGATCCAACCGCACTAGAGTAAGGGACCTTTTTCCATTTCCTTCTTCTCCTCATCCGGTCTCGGACATTGATCACTGGAGAACTTGAAATGACCGGCAAGGGGAACCTTCACTGGTTTGCTATCTTCCATAGAAAACTTAGATATCATCTTTTCTATGTAGGAAGTCTGAGAAACCTTTCCCAAATTATACTCATCCCAAGGATCTTTTGTGCATGGCCAAGATCCTTCATCTCAAACTCTGAACTGAGTTGAGACTTCAACTTTTCTATCCTCTCCCTGCTGTTCCCAGCCAACTACATATCATCGACATAGATGAGGATAATCATCATTTCCTCCATCTTGTGCCCCTTATAGTACAAGTATGAATCATAGTAGCTCCTCATGAAACCCAAGCTAGTTACAAAGGAATTGAACCTCTTATTCCATTGCCGAGGTGATTGCTTCAGGCCATATAAAGATTTCTTCAATTGGCACACCAAATCTTCCTGCCTTCCTTCCTCATAGCCTTCGGGTTGCCTCATATAGATGGTTTCATCAAGCTCTCCATGTAAGAACGCTGTCTTCACATCCATTTGCTCGATTTCTCAATTAAATTGGACCCCATTGCTAACACTATCCTTATCATCTTGTATTTCACAACCGGTGAGAATATTTCGGTGAAATCTATGCCTTTTCTTTGTGTGAAACCTTTCGCCACCAGCCTAGTCTTATACCGGACTTCATCCCCTGGAGGGTTCCCTTCTTTGATCTTGTAAATCCATTTAAAATCCACCAATTCCCAAGAGTTGTTCTTCCTTAAAGAATCCATTTCTTCCTCCATAGCTAGCTGCCACTTTTACGAATCCTTACATTCCATGGCATCCATGTAAGTTTCTGGTTCAACTCCTCCTTCTGAATAAGGAGCTGCTACATTAGCATCCGCAAAACCATTATCTTAAAGGTGGTCTGACTACCCTCTTTTCTAGGTCTTTTATGAGCTGATAGTCATTCTGACTTGCTGCATTATCCCCTTCTAGTTCAGCGTCCTCATGAGTGTCCTGAGCTTGGCCTTTATCAATGGGCTCTACCTGGTCCGGACCCTCTTGCCTTCCTTACTCTACCTGAACTGAATTTTCATTGATGCTATGCTCCACAAATACCAGGCTAGTTTGCCCACTATCCCCTGTAAGGTTAGTTTTCTCCAAATAGGGAAATAACAATTCATTAAAAATGACATCCCAACTTATTATGAGTTTAGTCCCTTTTGGCTCTAAGGACCAAAACCTATACCCCTTAACCCCATAACCATACCCTAGAAACACACATTTTTTAGACCTTGGTCTAAGTTTATCATCCTTTTGATGTGCAAATGCAGCACATCCAAAAGTTTTAAGGTTGTTTAACTCAGGGGGTTTCCCACTCTATATCTCCTCGGGAGTCTTAAGGTCTAAAGCCCTAAAGGGTGATCTATTAACCAAATATGCAGCAGTAGACAAAGCATCCCACCAAAAATATTTTGGTAAACTTGACCCAATTAACATGCACCTAACCTTTTCCATAAGGGTCCTATTCATCCTCTCAGCAACTCCATTTTGCTGAGGGGTTTTCACAACCGTTCTATGTCTTAGAATCCCATTTAACTCACAGAATTTATCAAAATCCTTATTAAAAAATTCTAAGCCATTATTGGTTCGTAAAACCTTAACTACCTTACCTGTTTGAGTCTCCAGCAACTTTTTCCACACCATAAATTTATTCAAAGCATATGATTTATTTTTAAGCAAATAAACCCAAACCTTTCTAGAATAATCATCAATTAAAGAAAGAAAGTAACGATTACCTCCTTGTGTTGGTGTTCTTGCTGGTCCCCAAAGATCCGCATAAATGTAGTTAAGAATAGCCTTAGACTTGTGCACTCCAGTGTTGAAGCTGACCCGATGTTGCTTCCCAAGAACACAACTCTCACAGAAAACATGTTTCTCTACCTTGTCACCATCAAGTAGATCATTCTTGCTGAGAACTTGCAACCCCTTTTCGCTTATATATCCCAAGCGATTGTGCCAAAGTACTGCCTTATCCATCTCAACTATCAAGCTTGCTGCTTGATCCTTGATTTTTATCTCTCCGATCATCTCATAGAGACCATCCTTTATTGCTGCTTTGATCACTGTCAAAGATCCCTCGGTTACCTTGATCTTTCCTCCCTCTACTTTGTATGTGTACCCCATGGAATCTAGCTGCCCCAATGAGATCAAATTTCTTCTCAAATCTGGAAGATACCTCACATTCCGCAGCAGCCTTGTGACCCCATCTAACATCCTCAATTGGATGTCTCATATCCCCCTCACTTGGCAAGAAGTATCATTCCCTAAGAAAACCTTTCCATCATTGGTTTCCTTGAAATTCTTGAACCAATCCCTGTGAGGGCACATTTGATAAGTGCACCCGGAATCCAAGATCCATTTCTAGCTGCCTTACCTCCTGCTCACATTTGAGTACACAACAAGAACATCATCTTGTTGTTCTCCCTTGGCAACCGAAGCCTCTCCATTGTTGGTATGGCTTCTTCCTCTCTCTTCCCTCATCATTTTCTTGCAATCTCTCTTGAAATGACCCTCCTTATTGCAGTAGTACCATCACTTCCCTCCAAACTTCAGCTTGGAATGCGATCTCCCATAGCTCTACCCTCTACCCTTTGATTTTTCCTGGTAGTTTCCATGGATGCTATTGCTATTCCGAGTTGTCGGCCTTCCTCTAACAAACAACCCTTCACCACTTGATGCTTCCCTCATCTTGGCTTTGAAATCATGAGCCCTTATAGCATTGATCACAATTTCCTTGGTTAGTGTATCTCTTCTATATTCAATAACATTAATCAGACTTTCAAAATAATCAAGAAGAGAATTTAATAACATAACAGCCAATTGTTCATCCGGGAATGTTATACTACAGCTAGTCAAATCTTGAAGTAGTTTATTAAACACATCAAGATTATCTTGTTACTCTTTATTAGGATCCATTTTAAAAGCAAAGATTCATTTAAGATGATAAATCTTATTAGGGAGAGTCTTGGTAAGAAATAACTTATCTAGTTTCTTCCAAATGACAACTGAATCTTCCGAGCCTCCGCACTCTTTTGTGACACTATCTGATATGTGCAGAAAGATGGTGCTATACACCATCTTCTTCATCTCAATCCACTAGACCTTTGTGATACTTGCTGGAAAATCATCATCTTTTCCAATAGCCAAGTCCACCTTATGTTGCATAAGAACCGCTTTAATTTTCCGCTTCCAAAGGGCAAAGTCTCCCTTTCCATCAAACTTCTCAACAATTAAATTTGAACCCATCTTGTGGAGAAAATCTCAAGATTTATGCAGCACCCAATATTGCTTTCCAACTTCTAAATCTCAAGAACTCGATCAAATTTTGATCCCAGCACCATTCTTGAATCACCCTCAAGAACTCGATCAAATCTTGATCCCAGTACCGTTCTTAAATCACCCAAGAAGTTGACCTTTGATTCTTGGAGTCTTACTCTGATACCTTCTGTTCCAGCTCCGATACCCGCTCACCAGAGCTCTGATACCACTTGTTGGAAATCACCCTCAAGATGCCCAGGTGGTGATCTTCAACACCCAAGTCTAGAATGACTTGTAATGAACAGAAACAAACCAATCAAAAAAAGAACACAACAATTATTATGGAGGTTCAGCAAATGCCTACGTCCCCATGAGCTACTCCGAGCTCTCTGCACTAAATTAATGAGTTCTTACAATTTACAGCAACACCCCTTCAAGAACCCTCTTGTTTTTGAAGAATAAAAGAAGAGAAAAGAAAGTGGCAAGACTAGTGTTTCCTTGGAATTTTCCCCAAGAAAATTCCAATTACAAAGCCCTTGAACCCCTCTTCTTGTATGCTCTCTTTCAATCCCGGTCACTCTTGAATGAGATCTATTCTAGTGCCTCTCTTGTGTTTTGTGTCTTTGCACTCTCACACTTGCACTTGAATTCTCTTGTATGATGATCTTGTATATTGTGTAATGATTGAAGCTAAATGACCCTTTATATAGTGCACCAACTTCTTGAACCAATCTTGAAGTCAATCTCAACCCTTAGATCTTGAGGACCAATCAATCATAGCCCTTCAACAAGTCTAAGTGATCCTGTGCATTTTAATCAACCTCACGCACTAGGAGAAGAATGCTGAAAATTGGCATCAGGTGTGTCTTCGTGCCACGGCTCAGAATAGGGCATGTCGCAGCTCTGAAGGGAGGAGACTTTCAGCCATGCTGGAGGTCGCGGCCTGGGTAGGCTATGCCGCTGCGCACAGGGTCGTGCCGCGGTGCACACACCTTGAGCTACGGCGCACTTGGTAATGCTGATCTTTTGGACTTTCTGTAGGCTACGACGCACAACCAAGTCTTAATGCTAACTTTTCCATCTATTTAATTCTTGGACAAAACCCAACAAATTAAAAAAACTTAAAGGGTATGACGAGTTCATATCCAACTTATAACAAGAATCATTTAGAACCAAAATAAAAAGAAGAATAGAATACCAAAACCTTTGTCAATATTCCAAGACAATCAAAGATCAATAGTATATGGCAGAGCAGAACTACTTTGGGGATTTATGGTATCCTATGATAAAAACTGTATTCAGGTAGCCTCTCTGGTTTATAAACAAAGAACTAAATGGGAGAACATAAATGAAGAAAGTAGGAAGATAAAGCTAAATTTCATCTAATGAAACTCTTGAAAAGCTTCATATATTTATTAGTGTCCAACTAGCTCAGACCTCTTTATTACGCACGTGTCCTTGTCTAACTCCTACAATAGAACTATCCAATCAAGTGGGACAAAATGGATTTATGACTTGCTGTAAGATTTATGGCTTTTTGTTCTTTTTCAAAGTGTCTAATAATATTTGATCTGAAAACTAATTCAATTTGTAATAGCAGGTCAGGTTAAACTAACAATGAATCTATTAATTTTGCCCTTCTATTCATATATAACACAATATCAGATATTCATATTGACTATTGGTTAGTATAATTTCAGCCATTCATGTTCAACATGTTTTTCTTTTAATTCATTTAGTTAGGATGAAGCCCTTATTCAGTTGATACTGAAGAATCATAATTTGATATGTCATATTGAAGCTAAAGTAAGTGCTGATAGGAGCTTAAATATTCATATTTAAGCCCTGTAATTTACATTTGTTAAGCCCTAGTTTATGTTATTTTAGTCCATTTTACTTCATTTCTGTGTTTTACATGGTTTTTATTGGTCTATGAAGAAAAGGAAGCATTTTGGAAGCTTTTGGAGCTTAAAAGGAAGAAAACTGAAAAACCTGGAGCAGATACTGTCTGGAGTACGATCGAGCACACTAGGAAGGGTGATCGAGCGCACTCTGCTCTCGATCGAGCGCACACGTACGACAGTGAACAGTAAAACAGCAGCACCTGTTTAGGAAATTAGGATTAGGGCCCTATTTTGGAAATTAGGGTTTCCAAGTGTCCTTAGAACCCTATAAATAGACTTGTAAAACATAAAAAACATATCTCCCTTTTGAGGAGCATATCTTCCTTTTAGTTTAACCTTTTGTTTTGGATTCGAAGTAGAGAGCTTAGGAGAGAAATTGAAGACTCATCTCCCGAGTCTTCTTCGGTTTTAGTTTTCTGTTTTTATTTAATTATGTCTAGCATGTTTAGTTTACTTAGTATGTGTAACTAAACTCCTATAGGGCTCGATTAAAGCCCTAGTTATGCTTTACCACATATTCATTCATTGATTATCTTTGCTATAGCCTTGTTAGAATATTTAACTTGTTTAATACCTGTTTATATTTACATTTCTCATATGTATGGGCCTGATCAACGTATGTATGTGGTATGGATAGGTTAGTCGAATCAATTTGGATGACTGAGTCCTGGGTTCGACATTAGTAACAAAGGATATCTTATCCGGATTCTCGGGTTAATCAACATGGGAAACCGGGAGCGGACCAAGCCCTAGGTCCCGTGTGGTTGTCGATCTCCACAGCCCTCATGCTCTCTTAAGGAACAACTCAATATACGCCCATGCTGAATCCCTTAAGAGAGAAAAAAGTTAGAGTATACGCCATGCCTAACTCGTTGCATAGGGAGATCAATAGTCTAAGGTGTAGGCCAAGCCCTTAGGTTGGCAACCATTAGATATTCATGATAAGACTAGAGCACTGAAACTTTAGTAAGTAGCAAAGTATAATTAATGGTGGATATCGTAAACCTATGATCTCATTACTGTTATTTACTCACAACCAAACTGTTATTTCTCTTTTAACTTGAAGAATCTAATTCTAAATATAAATTCACCAATCCCTGTGGAAATGATCTCGCACTTGCACACTATGCTACCACAGACCTTGTGCACTTGCAAGTAAAACTAGAACGATTATTTGCATATTTATTCAAGTAGATAATCGCTCCAACAAGTTTTTGGCGCCGTTGCTGGGGATTGTGCTAAATTTATTTTTGGAATTATTTTTGTTAGTTTTTATTTTATTTTATTCTGTTTCGTTTTATTTTTATTTCTATCAAAAAATCAGATTTATTCCTTCTTTCTGTTTTCTGTTTTTTTTTTCAGGTGTGCAGAGGAGGAGTTTCTGTTCTCATTGCGATCGAGCGCACTCCTTGGTACGATTGATCGCAAGCCCAGTACGATCGAGTGCAGTACAGAGTGCGCTCGAGCGCAAAAGATCCAGAGAGTACCCGAGCAGCAGTACTGAAACTGCTACACTGAAGCAGTTCAACTAGTTCATGTAAGGGCTTTGATCCAAAAATCCAATCTTTTTCCCACTCAATATAGAGCAAGAAGTAAAGAGCAAGGGCATGTATAAAGTAAACTCAAATGGTGGATTTCCAAATTGGGTGGATGCTATGGAAAGAAAGGTAGATATGCTTTTAGAAGTCATGATTGCTCGGATTGCCTCACCTAGGCCACAAGCTACACCACTCCAGGTATGTGCTATTTGTAGTCGTTTTGATCACACTACTGAAACTTGCCCTTTATATTCATCTACAGATCCAGAGCAAGCAAACTATGTGGGACCAAACAACTACGATCCATATGCAAATACCTACAATCCAGAATGGCGAAACCACACTAACTTCTCATGGAGCAACAATCAAAATGCATGGAACCTTCAAGGGCAACAAAGAAACTTCCAACAAGCAGCCCTCTCAGTTCCCCAATCAAAGAAAAGCGACCTAGAAAGTCTTGTGATGCAGTTGGCAACTAAGCAATAACAATTGATGACGTTATAAAATCAGTTTATGGCAGAAGAAAGGCAATTTCGGACTAAGATAAGACAAACCATTGCACGGCATGAACAAGCAATTCAAAGATTGGAAGTACAAGTGGGGCAATTGGCTAAAGAGCTAAGTAAACAAAAGCAAAGTGTTGTTGAACAAGTTTTTCATGACCATCATGTTGATCCATTGGAGACCACCCTCACTTATTATTTCAAAGGATCAGATATTGAGCAAAAATCTAAGGATTTTACTGATGACATCATTGAAACTGTGCACCTTCTAGAAGCCTTTCCAAAGCATCCAAGTAAGTTCACCGATCCTTTTGACCCTCATATGCCTACTAATACTATTTTTTCCCCTTTTCTTGTACAGGCACCTAACTTGGAATTCAAGCAGTTGCTAGAGCACTTAACTTATGCTTATATGGGAGAGAATAAGACGCTACCTGTGCTAGTTGCTGCCAATCTTAGTTTTGGGGAAAAATAAGGCTTGGTCTGACTGAAGACGTCAAACTTAGCGCTCATGGGAGGCACCCCAGACTTATCCTTTTCATTTTAATATTTTTCTTTTGTTTATATTTATGTTTACATATCTAGTATTTATATTTCTTGTTTTTCGGAACAACATTTATTTTTCTTTGTCAGGTACTTAGTGCGTGCATCCAGTTCAAGTTTGGGGGCGTGTTACAAGCAAAGCAAGCAACCTAGTTCTCCATCACCCAGGTCAGATCTTTCCATGCCACACACATTGGGGACAATGTGTATTTTAAGTTTGGGGGTAGTGGGAGATCCTAGATACTGTCACACACACTTGAAAAACATGCACACACTAAGTCTTAATTTCTTTTTTTTTTAGAAAAGATAAATGCATGTTCATTTGGTAACAAAAATTTTGGTTAATTTAAAATTTTGATAACACTTCATTAGTAAGCTTAAAAAACTAGAACACATAGTCTTGTAATAGGAATTTTACAAAGTTTAATTACCTACCTCAAGGCACCTAAGAATTCACGAGTTTGATCCAAATTTACACAAGCACATTTAGCACGCATTTGTGTGGGGTATGACAAATAATTATCTTGTATATGTTTCCATAACCTAACTATAATCGGATAACTTGCTAAAAAGAACACTTTGGCATAAGAAAAATAAAGAAAAATGTCCATCATGCAAAAAGTGATTAAAAAACTTCTAATGATCATTTAAAAACATTAAAACCTGTTAGTTTCGTAGCCTTTTTTATTCGAGTTAGTAAGTCCTTAGGGGTGTCTTTACACCTAATGCCCTAAAACCATCTGGTTTGGGAGTCATTGGCTAAACACTCGTTACAAGGGTCAAATAGAAAGCTTGATGGAACTCAACATGGTAAAGATCGCATGATGAAAGAAAAAGAAAGAAGAAGCAAGTATTATACCATTTTTGTTCTCTTTGATAAAGAATTCGATAAAGGTTTGAGCATCGAAACCCTATACACTAAAATTATGTGGAAGCCCCATCTTAAATGTGCTAATTCATCACACACAAATCAAACTTGCGATGCCTTAAGCCAACTTTAGGTAAGTAACATGAACTTTTGAAAATCCTTTTTCAATACAAAAATGTGTTTTTATTATAAGCTTACTAATGAACGGTTACCATAGTTTTATGCACAACCCAAATCTTTGAGTATTATGGAATGAATTTATCTTTAATTTTGTTCTTCATTTAGTTTTTAGTTTTGTATTACTAAGGGACTAGCAATATATAAGTTTGGGGGTGTGATAAGAACTTAAATATTCATATTTAAGCCCCTTAATTTACATTTATTAAGCCCTAGTTTATGTTATTTTAGTCCATTTTACTTCATTTCTGTGTTTTACATGGTTTTTATAGGTCTATGAAGAAAATGGAGCATTTTGGAAGCTTTTGGAGCTCAAAAGGAAGAAAACTGAAAAACCTGGAGCAGATACTGTCTGGAGTGCGATTGAGCGCACCAGGAAGGGCGATCGAGCGCAACCTTGCGATCGAGCGCACATATACGGCAGTGAACAGTAAAACGGTAGCACCTGTTTTGGAAATTAGGGTTAGGGCCCTATTTTGGAAATTAGGGTTTCCAAGTGTCCTTAGAACCCTATAAATAGACTTGTAAAACACAGAAAACATATCTCCCTTTTGAAGATCATATATTCCTTTTAGCTTAACCTTTTGTTCTGGATTCGAAGTAGAGAGCTTAGGAGAGGAATTGACGACTCGTCTCCCGAGTCTTCTTCAGTTTTAGTTTTTTGTTTTTATTTAATTATGTCTAGCATGTTTAGTTTACTTAGTGTGTGTAACTAAACTCCTATAGGGCTCGATTGAAGCCCTAGTTATGCTTTACCACATATTCATTCATTGATTATCTTTACTATAGCGTTGTTAGAATATTTAACTTGATTAATACCTGTTTATATTTACATTCCTCATATGTATGTGCCTGATCAATGTATGTATGTGGTATGGATAGGTTAGTCGAATCAATTTGGATGATCGAGTCCTAGGTTCAACATTAGTAACAAGGGATATCTTATTCGGATTCCCGGGTTAATCAACATGGAAAACCGAGAGCAGACCAAGCCCTAGGTCCCGTGTGGTTGCCGATCTCCACAGCCCTCATGCTCTCTTAAGGAACAACTCAGTATACACCCATGTTGAATCCCTTAAGAGAGAAAAGATTTAGAGTATATGCCATACCTAACTCGTTGTATAGGGAGATCAATAGCCTAAGGTGTGGGCCAAGCCCTTAGGTTGGCAACCATTAGATATTCATGATAAGGCTAGAGCACTGAAACTTTAGTAAGTAGCAAAGTATAATTAGTGGTGGATATTGTAGCCCCCTATGATCTCATTACTGTTATTTACTCACAATCAAACTGTTATTTCTCTTTTAACTTGAAGAAACTAATTCTAAATAGAAATTCACCAATCTCTGTGTAAATTATCTCGCACTTGCACACTATGCTACCACAGACCTTGTGCACTTGCAAGTAAAACTAGAACGATTATTAGCATATTTATTTAAGTAGATAATCGCTCCAACAAGCACATAAACACAACATATGTAGGCAAGTAAAGGAACCTAAGCAATCAAAAAGATTGATGCCAAAATAAAATTATTGTATAATTCCTACTATTTTACAAAATAGTAAACACAGGCAAACTGTTGGGATTTGTCAAAGAATTAAACGGATGAAAAGTTCAGCATCAAGTCCAGGTTGTGCGCTACGGCCTCCAGCAAGTGGATGAAATCCTCCTTCAAGTGTGTGTCGTAGCCTCCAACAAGGCAGCAAGGTTCTTCTGTTCTGAGCCTCAGCACGAAGCACACTTGACACCAATTTTTCAGTACTTTGTGATGGTGCGTGGGACTTGGTTAAAACGCATAGGATTACTTAGACTCTTAGAGAGCCATAAGTCTTCGGTTCTTGAGATCTAAGGGTTGAGATTGATCTCAAAGATTAGACGAGGTAGTCATTGCTCTATATAAAGGGTCTTCTAACAACAAGTGAAGACATCATCTCAACAAGAAAGGTGAATGACATATGAATGTGTGTGAAATAGAACACATGGTGTGTGACAGTGCAAAAACACAAAACACACAGAAAAGACTTATTCAAGAGAGGCTGGTTATTTGGAGAGAGAGTATTCTAGACTTTGGGTGTTTGGAAAGATCACAACCTGGGATTCCGTAAGAAGGTGATTTTCCAATAATGGTATCAGAGCTCGGTTCCAAGAATCAAAGGATTCTTTGGTGGTGATACAGTGGTATCAGAGCTCGGGTCCAAGAATCATAGGATTCTTTGGTGGTGATACAGCGGGCATTAGAGCTGAACAGGGGGTATCGAAGCAAGGCTCCAAGAATCAAAGAAAACTTCTTTGGTGATTCAAGAATGGAGTAGAGATCAAGAGTTGATCGTGTTCTTGAGATTCAACAACAGTGTTGAGATCAAGAGTTGATTGAGTTCTTGAAGTTCAAGAACGGTGTTGAGATCAAGATTTGATCGTGTTCTTGAAGTTTAAAAGTTGGAAAACAATTGTGGGTGCTGTATAAATTTGGGATATTCTCCACAAGATGGATTCAAACTTCATTGTTGAGAATTTTGATGGAAAGGGAGACTTTGCCCTTTGGAAGCGAAAAATCAAGGCTATTCTTATGTAATAAAAGGTGGACTTGGCTATTAGAGAATATGACACTTTTCCAACAAGTTTCACGGAGGTTTAGCGGAATGAAATGAAGAAGATGGCGTACAACACCATCTTTCTACACATGTCGGATAGTGTCACAAGGGAATATGGAGACACGAAAGATCCAGCTGCCATTTGGAAGAAACTAGATGCGTTATTTCTTACCAAAACTCTCCTTAATAAGATATATCTTCTTAAACGAATCTTTACTTTTAAAATGGATCCTGATAAAGAGTTGCAAGATAATCTTGATGCCAAGATGAGGGAAGCATCAAGTGGAGAAGGGTTGTTTGTTAGAGGAAGGCCAGCAACTCGGTATGGCAGCAACATACATGGCAACTACCGGGACAAACCACAAGGTAGAGGACAAAGCCATGGGAGAGCGCACTCTAAACCGAGATTTGGAATAAATAGATGATACTACTGCCATAAGGAGGGTCATTTCAAAAAAGATTGCAAGAAGATGATAAGAGATGAGGGAGAAAGCCATACCAAGAATGGAGAGGCTTCAATTGCCAATGGAGAACAACAAGATGATGATGTTCTTGTTGTGTGCTCAAATGTGAGCAAGGGGCAAGAAGGCAGCGAAAGATGGATCTTGGATTCTGGGTGCACTTTTCGTATGTGTCCTCACCGAAATAAGTTCAAGAATTTCAAAAAAACCAATGATGGAAAGGTTTTCCTAGGGAATGATACTTCTTACCAAGTGAGGGGCACGGGAGACATCCAGTTGAGGATGTTTGATGGAATGACAAGACTACTGAGGAACGTGAGATATCTTCCGGAGTTGAGAAGAAATTTGATCTCATTGGGGCAGCTAGATTCCATGGGGTACACATACAAGGCAGAGGGAGGAAAGATCAAGGTAACCAAGGGATCTTTGATAGTGATCAAAACAGCAATGAAGGATGGTCTCTACGAGATGATCGGAGACACAGACATCAAGGATCAAGCAGCAAGATTGATGGCTGAGATGGATAAGGCAGCCCTTTGACACAATCTCTTGGGACACATGAGCGAAAAAGGCCTGCAAGTTCTTAGCAAGAATGGTCTACTTAATGATGACAATGTAGAGAAACTTGATTTCTGCAAATGTTGTGTTCTTGGGAAGCAACATCAGGTTAGCTTCAACACCGAAGTGCACAAATCAAAGGGCATTCTTGACTACATTCATGCCCGATCTTTGGGGGCCAGCAAGAACACTAACACAATGAGGTAATCATTACTTGCTGTCTTTAATTGATGATTGTTCTAGAAATATTTGGGTTTATTTGCTTAAAAATAAATCAGATGCTTTGAATAAATTAGTGGTGTGGAAAAATCTGGAGGAAACTCAAACAGGCAGGGTAATTAAGGTGTTAAGAACCGATAATGGCTTAGAAGTTTTTAACAAGGAACTTGATTAATTCTGTAAGTTAAATAGGATTTTAAGACATAAAACGGTTGTGAAAACGCCTCAACAAAATGGAGTTGCTGAGAGGATGAATAAGACCCTTATGGAAAAGGTTAGGTGCATGTTAATAGGATATGGATTACCCAAATGTTTTTGGGGGGAAATGGTGTTTACTGTTGCGTATTTGGTTAATAGATCGCCCTCTAGGGCTGTGGACCTTAAAACTCCTAAGGAGATGTGGAGTGGAAAACCCCATGAGTAGAATAACCTTAAGACTTTTGAATGTGCTGCGTTTGCACATCAAAAGGATGATAAGCTTAGCTCAAGGTCTAGAAAGTGTGCGTTTCTAGGATATGGGGAAGGGGCTAAGGGGTATAGGTTGTGGTTCTTAGAGCAAAAATGATTTAAACTCATAATAAGTAGGGATGTCATTTTTAATGAGCATTTTTTCCCCTATTTGGAGAAAACTAACCCTGCAGGGGATAGTGAGCAAACCAGTTCAGTATTTGTGGAGCATAACATCAAGGAAAATTCAATTCAGGTAGAGCAAGGAAGGCAAGAGGGTTCGGACCAGGTAGAGCCTATTAATGAAGGCCAAGCTCAAGACACTCGAGAGGAGGCTGAACTAGAAAGGGATGATGCAGCAAGTCAGAATGATTATCAGCTCACAAAGGACCGGGAAAGAAAACTGGTCAGACCACCTTTGAGATATGGTTTTGTGGCTGCGAATGCAGCAGCTCCTTAGACAGAAAGAAGGATAAGTGAACTAGATACTTACACTGATGCCATGGGATGTAAGGATTCATCAAGATGGAAGCTAGTTATAGAGGAATAAATGCATTCTTTGAGGAAGAACAACTCTTGGGAATTGGTGCATGTTGGTATTTGTCTAAGATTTAAACATGGTTCAAACATGGTTAAGGTTTGAACAGGTCTAAGTATGGTTCAAAGATGGTTAAAGTCTAAAACAAAGGTGGAGGATCAAAGTTCAGCAAGTTAGAAGGTTGCACACATGTGTGTGCTTCATTTTGGAGCAAGGGAAGGCCATGCGCACTAGTGTTCGCACTTCTGCATACAAGCAGAAGGGTGTTGCGTGAAGGGGAGAGCAACTCAAAGCTGCAGCGCAGTGCTGCAGTGCTGGAACCTGGCAGGAATGGCACAAGGGACAAAAACTCAAAGCTGCAGCACGACGCTGCAGCTTTGGCCGGCACACATGGACAGCATGCTTTAGCCTTCTCTTAGGTGCGTGAATGCAAGGTTAAAATGCACAGTACCACTTAGGATTGATGGAGGGCCATGGTTAAGTGGTCATCAAGATCTAAGGGTGGAGAATGACACACAAGATTGGACAAGAAGTTGGTGCACTACATAAAGGGTCACCTAGGTTCAATCTCAACAACAAACAAAACAAGACACAAGAATGTGATGATGTAACTTGTGAGACATGTGTGTGAATAAGAGAATTGTGTGAGAGTGAAAAGACACAGACATACAAGAAGGATTCATTGTAGAAAGGCTGGTTGTAAAGAAGAGAGGGTAGTAGAGAATTGATAGGAAGCATTGTAATAGGTCTATCACTTTCTCGTTCTCTTCTTGGTTTCTTCAAGAACTTGAGGTTTCTTGAAGGGGGTTGCTGACTTGTAAGAACCATTGATTTAGTGCAGAGAGTTTGGAGGAACTCATGGGGATGTAGGTACATTGTCGAACCTCGATAATAAATTGCTTGTCTTCTTTCATTCTTTGATTTTCTATTCTTATGTTCGATTGCTGAAATTCTTTCTACAAGTCATTCTAGACTTGGGTGTTTGGAAGATCACCACCTGGGCATCTTGTCAATGTGATTTTCGACAGTGGTATCAGAGCTTTGGACAGTGGTATCAGAGCAGCACAGCTAGTTATCGGAGCAAGAAGTAGAAGGTGACGGAGCCAAGACTCCAAGAATCAAAGATCAACTTCTTGGGTGATTCAAGAATGGTGTAAAGAGCAAGATCTGATCGTGTTCTTGAAGGTTGATTCAAGAACGGTGTTAAGATCCATCTTCGATCTGTGTTCTTGAGGTTGAAGAAAGCATTTGTGGGTAGTACATAAATCAAGGATCTTGTCCGCAAAAGATGGCTTCAAATTTCGGTATTAAGAAGTTTGATGGAAAGAGAGACTTTGCCCTTTGGAAGCAGAAGATCAAGGCAGTTCTAGTGCAACAGAAAGTGGACTTGGCTCTTAGAGAAGATGATGCTTTTCCAGCAAGTACCACAGAGAACAAGCGGAATAAGATGGAGAAGATGGCTTACAGCACCATTTTCTTGCACTTGTCGGATAATGTCACAAAGGAGTGCGGAGACTCGGAAGATCCAGCTGCAATATGGAAGAAACTAAATGAGTTGTTTCTTGCCAAGACTCTCCTGGATAAGAGGTATCTTCGTAAATGAATCTTTGTTTTTAAATTTGATCCTAAGAAAGACTTGTAAGATAATCTTGATGCCAAGATAAGGAGTGCATCAAGTGGTAAAGAGTTGATCTTTAAAAGAAAGCCAGCAACTCGGTATGGCAGCAACCATAGCTACTACCGGGATAGAGGTAGAGGAAAGAGCCATGGGAGAGTGCACAGTAGTATGCATGGCTACTACTAGAACAGAGGTAGAGGAGAGAGCCATAGGAAAGTGTACAACAGCATGCATGGCTACTACCAGGACATAGGTAGAGGAGAGAGCCATGTGAGAGTGCACAGCAGCATGCATGGCTACTACTGGGATAGAGGTAAAGGAGAGAGCCATGGGAGAGTGCACAGCAGCATGCATGGCTACTACCAGGATAGAGGTAGAGGAGAAAGCCATGGGAGAATGCATTCCAAACTAATATTTGGAGGGAAGAGTTACTACTACTACCATAAGGAGGGTCACGTCAAGAAAGATTGCAAGAAGATGACAAGGGATAGAGGAGGAAGCCATACCAAGAATGGAGAGGTTTTGGTTACCAAAACATAACAACAAAATGATGATGTTCTTGTTGTGTGCTCGGGTGTGAGCAAGGGGCAAGAAAGCAGTGGGAAATGGATCTTGGACACCGGGTGCACTCATCACATGTGCCCTCACCGGAGTTGGTTCAAGAATTTCAAGGAAACCAATCATGAAAGAGTTTTCTTGGGGAATGATATTTCTTACCAAGTAAGAGGCACGGGAGACATCCAGGTGAGGATGTTTGATGGAGTCACAAGGCTGCAGGAAAATGTGAGGTATCTCTCGGATTTGAGGAGGAATTTGATCTCATTGGGGCAGCTGGATTCCATGGGATACACATACAAGATAGAAGGAGGAAATATCAAGGTAGCCAAGGGATCTTTGGTAGCGATCAAGGCAACAAGAAATGATGGACTCTATGAGATGATCGGAGAGACAGAAATCGATGATCAAGCAGCAAGCTTGATGGCTGAGATGGATAGGGCAGCCCTTTGGCACACTCGCTTAGGACATATGAGCGAAGAGGGCCTACAAGTTCTCAGCAAGGATGGCCTACTTAGTGTAGACAAAGTAGAGGAACTTGATTTCTGTGAGTGTTGTGTTCTTGAGAAGCAACATCGGGTCAGATTCAACACTGGAGTGCACAAGTCTAAGGGCATTCTTGACTACATTCATGCGGACCTATAGGGACTAGCAAGGACACTAACACAGGGAGGTAACTTTTACTTTCTGTCATTAATTGATGATTATTCAAGAAAAGTGTGGGTTTATTTGGTTAAGAATAAATCAGATGCCTTGAATAAGTTAGTGGTGTGGAAAGGGCTGGTTGAGACTCAAATGGGTAGAGTAGTTAAGGGGATAAGAACCGATAATGGCTTAGAAATTTTTAACCAAGAACTTGATCAATTTTGTAGGTTAAATGGCATTCTAAGACATAAGACGATTGTGGAAACCCCTCAGTAAAGTGGAGTTGCTAAGTGGATGAATAAGACCCTAATGGAAAAGGTTAGGTGCATGTTAAATGGATCTGGATTACCCAAATGTTTTTGGGGGGAAGCTGTGTCTACTGCTGCATATTTGGTAAATAGATCACCCTCTAGGGTTGTATCCCAAAAGACTCCCATGGAGATGTGGAGTGGAAAACCCCCTGAGTTGGACAACCTTAGGACTTTTAGGTGTGCTGCATATGCACAACAAAAGGATGATGAGCTTAGCCCAGGATCTAGAAAGTGTGTGTTTCTAGGATATGGGGAAGGGGCTAAGGGGTATAGGTTGTGGTTCTTAGAGAAAGAAGGATTGAAACTCATTATAAGTAGGGATATTAATTTTAATGAATTGTTATTTCCCTACTTGGAGAAAACTAACCCTACGGGGGCTATTGAGCAAACCAGTTTGGTTCTTGTGGAGCATAGCATCAAGGAAGATTTAGTTCAGGTAAAGCAAGGAAGGCAAGAGGGTTCAGACCAGGTAGAGCCCTTTGATGAAGGCCATGCTCAGGGCACTCAAGAGGAGGTTGAACTAGAAGAGGTTGATGCAGCAAGTCGGAAGGACTATCAACTCATAAGAGACCGGGAAAGAAGGCTGGTCAGACCACCTTCAAGATATGGGTTTGCGGATGTTGCGGATGCAGCAGCTCCTTGGACAGAAGGAGAGATGAGTGAACAAGAGACTTACACAGATGCTATGGAGTGTAAGGATTCGTCAAAGTGGAAGCTAGCTATGGAGGAAGAAATGGATTCTTTGAGGAAGAACAACTTCTGGCAATTGGTGCACATTCCGGGAAATCAAAGAGTTGTGAATTGTAAGTGCACTTACATGATCAAAGAAGGGTACCCTCCAGGAGATGAAGTCCGGAACAAGGCTAGGCTGGTGGCGAATGGGTTCACAAGAAGAGAAGATATAGGTTTCACAGAAACTTTCTCACCTGGACACAAGGTGGAGAAGATGGTGAGTATCCTCATCTATGTCATTGATGTGTTGTTGGTTCGGAATAGCAGGGAGAGGATAGAAAGGTTTACATCTCAACTCAGTGAGGAGTTCGAGAGGAAGGATCTCAGCCTTACACAAAATATCCGTGGGATGTGTATAATCCAAGAAAAGGAGAGAAACCAATTGAGGGTTTCTTGGGCAATGGGTGTTCTCAGCAAATTTGTGAGTAATCTCGAAAATGAGCATTGGCTTGGGATGAAGTGGTTGCTGAGGTATTTGAAGGCTCAGTGGCAGCCAGTGGTAGCACTCATAACAACCAGGGCAGAATACATAGCGGCTATAGAAGCCATAAAGGAGGTTATGGGGTGCAAAGGGTTGTTGGACGAGTGGGAGGTCCTAAAAGAGCAGGTTGTGGTGTCTTTGGATAACCAAAGTGTGGGGTACTTGTGGAGGAATCCAGTGTTCCATGAGGGGATGAAGTATATGGATGTTCGGTATCATTACATTCTGAAAAATGGTACGAAAGGATGCATTCATGTTAACAAGAAAACCACGGAGGAAAGTCCTACAGATTTAGGCACCAAGGTTTTACCTCTAAGAAGGTCCAATCATTGCCTTGGATTTCTTAGGATTGGAGTTGGTTGATGGATGACTCAAGATGATTTTGGATCCCGAAGGCCTCTGCACAATAGTTCGGGTTTAAATGCTTAGACAAAGGTAGAGATTGTTGGTATTTATCTAAGGTTTAAACATGGTTCAAACACGGTTAAGGTTTGAACAGGTCCAAGTATAGTTCAAAGATAGTTAAAGTCTAAACCAAAGGTGAAGGATCAAAGTTCAGAAAGTTAGAAGGCAGCACACATGTGTGTGCTTCATTTTGGAACAAGGAAAGGCTATGCGCACTAGTGTGCGCACTTCTACATACAAGCAGAAAGGTGTTGCGTGAAGGGGACAGCAACTCAAAGCTACAGCGCTGGAACCTGGCAGGAATGGCACAAGGGACAGAAACTCAAAGCTGCAGCGCGGTGCTGTAGCTTTGGCCGGCACACATGGACAGCATGCTTTAGCCTTCTCTTACGTGCATGAATGCAAGGTTAAAACGCACAGCACCATTTAGGATTGATGGAGGGCCATGGTTAAGTGGTCATCAAGATCTAAGGGTGGAGAATGACACACAAGATTGGACAAAAAGTTGGTGCACTATATAAAGGGTCACCTAGGTTCAATCTCAACAATAAACAAAACAAGACACAAGAATGTGATAACGTAACTTGTGAGACATGTGTGTGAATGAGAGAATTATGTGAGAGTGCAAAGACACAGACATACAAGAGGGACTCATTGTAGAGAGGCTGGTTGTAAAGAAGAGAGGGTAGCAGAGAATTGATAGGAAGCATTGTAATAGGTCTATCACTTTCTCGTTCTCTTCTTGGTTTCTTCAAGAACTTGAGGTTTCTTGAAGGGGGTTGCTGACTTGTAAGAACCATTGATTTAGTGCAGAGAGTTCGGAGGAACTCACGGGGACGTAGGCACATTGCCGAACCTCGATAACAAATTGCTTGTCTTCTTTCATTCTTTGATTTTCTGTTCTTATGTTCGATTGCTGAAATTCTTTCTACAAGTCATTCTAGACTTGGGTGTTTGGAAGATCACCACCTGAGCATCTTGTCAAGGTGATTTCTGACAGTGTACATTCCAGGAAAACAAAGAGTTATGGATTGTAAGTGTATTTACAATATCAAATAAGGGAACCCTCCAAGGGATGAAGTCCGGTATAAGACTAGGCTGGTGGTGAAGGGGTTCACGCAAAGAAAAGGCATAGATTTTACAAAAACTTTCTCACCTGGACACAAGGTGAAGGAAATGGTGATTATCCTCATCTATGTCGATGATATGCTATTGGATGATAACAGCAGGGAGATGATAGAAAGGTTGAAGTCTTAACTCAGTTCAGAGTTTGAGAGGAAGGATCTTGGCCTTGCACAAAAGATCCTTAGAATGATTATAATCTGGGAAAGGGAGAGAAACGAGTTGAAGGTTTCTCAGTCTTCCTACATAGAAAAGATACTGTATAAGTTTTCTATGGAAGATGGTAAACCAAGGAAGGTTTCCCTTGCTGGTCATTTCAAGTTCTCCAGCGAGCAATGTCCTGGAACGAATGAGAAGAAGAAGGAAATGGAAAAGGTCCCTTACTCCAGTGCGGTTGGATCAGTCATGTTCATGATGGTAAACACTAGACCTGACATTTCTCAGACAATTAGTGTTCTCGGCAAATTTTTAAGTAATCCCGGAAAGGAGCTTTGGCTTGGGATAAAATGGTTGCTGAGGTACGTGAAGGCTCAGTCGCAGCCGATGGTAGCATTCTCAACATCCAAGGTAAAGTACATAGCGGCTACGGAAGCTATAAAAAAGGCTATGTGGTGCAAAGGGTTTTTGGAAGAGTTAAAGGTCCTAAAAGAGCAAGTAGTGGTGTATTCGGATAGTCAAAGTGTGTTGCATTTGTGTAGGAACCCGGTGTTCCATGAGAGGACTAAGCATATAGATGTTCGGTATCATTTCATTCGGGAAAATGTTACGAAAAGATGCATTCATGTGGATAAAGTCAAAACGGAAGAAAATCCTGCTGATTTAGGTACTAAAGTTCTACCTCTAAGTAAGTTCAATCATTGCCTTGGACTTCTTAAGATTGGAGTCAGTTGATATGGTGACTCAAGTTAAGTTCGGATCATGAGTTCTCTGCACAAGGGTTCGTGTTTAATTGCTTAGACAAAGGTAGAGATTGTTAGGATTTGTCAAAGAATTAAATGGATGAAAAGTTCAGCATCAGGTCCAAGTTGTGCCCCGCGGCACAGGTTGTGCACCGCTGCCATCAGCAAGTGGAGGAAGTCCTCCTTTAGGTGCGTGCCACGGCATGGACCAACAACACTACAGCCTCTGGCAAGGCAGCAAGTTTCCCCTCTTTTGAGCCTCAACACACCCTGTTCTGAGCCTTAGCATGAAGTACACCTGACACCAATTTTTCAGCACTTTGAGATGGTGCATGGGACTTGGTTAAAATGCACAGGATTACTTAGACTCTTAGAGAGCCATAGGTTTTTGGTTCTTGAGATCTAAAGGTTGAGATTGATCTCAAAGATTGGATGAGGCAATCATTGTTCTATATAAAGGGTCTTCTAACAACAAGTGAAGACGTCATCTAAACAAGAGAAGTGAATGTCATGTGAACGTGTGTGAAATAGAACACATAGTGTGTGAGAGTACGAAGACATAAAACACATAGGAGAGACTCATTCAAGAGAGGCTGGTTGTTTAGAGAGAGAGTATTCTAGACTTGGGTGTTTGGAAAGATCACAACCTGGGATTCCGCAAGAAGGTGATTTTCCAACACAAACTTAGTACCCTGGTTTACAAAATAGAAATGGAAGGTTTAAACAGTTGTAAGCACATGGCTTATCTGTTACATATCTATACATATCGTGTAGCAAGAAAACTAAATCTCAGCAAAAATGCTGTAGAATTAAGGATTTAAAGGAAAGAACTCCATAACTAGAAGGTCTTAGTCATAACTAGTCTGCCTTATCATATGTATTCACAATAAATGGAGATGTTTAAATTTAACATTTTGTATAAAGATCTTAACTGCCCCTATTTATGTTGTGATGTCTCTAGGCACATAATCAAAGTCTTATTAAGGCTAAATTTTCCATATGAAAAGTTTCCCATATTATGCACTAAATAAGTTAAATAATTACACATAATATCATTACTAACTTACCCACTATAAACATACAGAATTACATTCTGCTTTAGTATATCAAGTTAACAGAAAATTGATAGAAATATAAGATCTATTTGCATTGGCTTATTAGAAAATCATAGGCTAGTTCATCACTGCATAATCTTCCAAGGTTGCAAAAAAAAATTTCCTTTAATTGCATTCCACACATTGTCTCTTAAATGCTTTTTGATTGTCCATTGCTCTCATTTTGATCTCTTACATAGTGAACTGGTAGAATATACAATTTCTGCAGAAGGGGAAAATAACTTTAACCCCCCATGAATCTTTGCTTCACCTCCCTTTCTATGCTTACCTTGCAATCCATAATGCCTTTGAAATTATAAATCTGAGTCCTACTAATTAATATTCTTAAGAAAACTTTAAAAAAAATAAAAGTTATGAAAAAAAATTTAGAACCATTTGAGCTCCATAGTTCCTGAAATAGTTTTTCTTTATTATTCACTTCTAAGTATAAATCTAAAAATAATGCATTACCAAATATGTTTTAAGCTAACCCAGCCTCTCAGCATAGTGGTTACTCCATATAGAAGATGGGTTCGATCCCTCTGTTGATGATTTTGAAAATAAACTTTATTTTTTAAGTTTGGGATATTTTAGAAAATCAAAGGAAATAAGAAAAGGAAAAGATAAAGGAAAATGAATTTTGGCTTTTGAGAGTTGTTACAGTTGATTATAAGTTTCATACAGTCGACTGGATGGTGTATACAAGCATTCAGTCGACTGAATGGAAGGAACAAAATTCCTTGAACTCTCTGTAACTTGTTAAGTCGACTGAAAACATTGTTCAGTCGACTAGATGTTCGAAAATTTCGAATTTTCAAAATGTTTATGTCAGTTGAATATGAAAAAAAGTGTCCTTTGTGAAGAAACACTTAGTATTAAAACTGAAACATGGTATATCTAATGGAAAAAGATACTCATTTCAATAGTGTATAAGTGTGTTCAACTACCATAATTAAAACATACAAATTACATTCAGTTTTCTGGAATTTCTCTCTTCTTCTTCTTTTCCTTTCACAATACTGATTTACTTATGTCCATAAATCTTGCTTCCCTGCATAAGTGTTATACATCTATAAACTCTTAGAAGCTGCTGTGGGTTATTCTTCATCAGTGCGAAGTACAGAATAACATCAGAGCTTCATTTTATCTTAGAGGAAATTCATTGGTAACCTCTTGCACTGTGAGGGTGAATTAAATCTTAAGGAAAGTGACCTGGTCATGCCTTGAAGCCTCTCTCTCTCTCTCTCTCTCTCTCTCTCTCTCTCTCTCTCTCTCTCTCTCTCTCTCTCTCTCTCTCTCTCTCTCTCACTTATTTTGATAAACAGCCCTCACTTTCAGTTATCTTTTCACACCAGATATAACAATCTTATGGTTTAATTTGGTTTATCAAAATGACTTCCTTGAGTTCGTTGAGAGATATGGCACTGCTTCTCACCATTATAATCTTCACTCTCCGTGTTACTCTCTATGTTCACTCATGTCACCTTAGTTTTTAAAAAAGAAATTAATAATTTTTAAGGTTATTGTGTGTCCTATATGTAATGCAATTTTTCATCTTCATTCAGTGAATTCTATCAACAATCGACCATGGTTTTACATTTGGAAATTGTTGACAGGTTCCTTTTGCACATATTGTGGACGGCGACCATGGTTTTGCATTTGGAAGTTGTGGGTGGGTTTCCTTTCTAACAATATGAATGATGTTGATTTGTTCTTCGTTTGATAAATTTTGTTTTCCATTTGCAAATTGTGAGCATCGACCGTGGTGTTGCATTTAAGAATTGTAGACGGTTTTCTTTTCCAATAATACGAATGACATGGATTTTTTATTCAGTCAATGAATTTTGTTGGCGAGCTACCATGATTTCTCATTGTTAATTATGGGAAACGACCACAGTTTTGCTTTTGGAAATTGGGGACTAGTTTCCTTTCTAGCAATGTGAATGATGTGGATTTGTTCTTCCGTCAACAAATTTTGTTAACGAGCAACCATAGTTTCTCATTTGCTGATTATGGGCAGTGACTATGGTTTTGCTTCTGAAATTTTGGATGAGTTCCCTTTTCAATAATGTGGATTTGTTCTTTGTTCAATGAATTTGTAAAGAGCAACCATGATTTTTCATTAGCGGATTATGAGCAGATTTTTTTATCAATAAATACTCCCTAAATAATATTCAATAAATAATCAAATGAAAAAATAAAATATATTTTATAAAGTTAAATAAACACACACAAAAAATGATATCATAAGCCTATAATAAATAATCTCATCCTTATGGGGGATTACAAATGATATGAGATTACTTAAATTCAACCTATTTTTTCCTATTTGGAGACAATATAAAATTAAATTAAAACCTAAAGGTGGTACCTCATCACGCAAAAATATCCCAAACTTAATTATAATGAAATTTTAAATATTGGCAAGCAATTTAACCGGATGGATTTACTACAATTAATTATATATAATATGTGCTTGTCCAAATTAACATGAGACAAAAAAAACCTCGCGACTTCAATATTGATGTGAAGATCAAATAAACGAATTGTATTTCTAAGGGTGGTGCCTTATCACGCAAAAATATCCCAAACTTAAATATGATGAAATTTTGAATATTGGCAAGCAATTTAACTGGATGGATTTACTACAATTAATTATATATAACCTGTGCTTATCCAAATGAACTTGGAACAAAAAAAAACCTCACGACTACAATATTGATGTGAAGATCAAATAAACGAATTTGTATTTCTAAGCCTGTCTAGATCCTCTTGTCCTTCAGTCATACAACACTTTGGCAGATTGGGTTCTCGATGCTTTATTATCCATCTTTGAAATTTTATTGAAAAGATGAAAGAAAGATTGAATTTGCTAGAATGATAATTATTGATACTGAATCATGTATTTATACAGGGAGATTTCTAATCATTCCTACAAGTCAGGAATCAGTTACCACATTATAGGATGTCTAGCTATAAGTCAGGTATTACAATAGGAAAGCTAATATACACAAGTCATCCATTCTTAATATGGAAGATATGAAAGTTTGACTTCCTAACACTCCCCCTCAAGTTAGAGAGTGGATATCTTGCACTCCCAACTTGTGAACCATAGGAACAAAGATCTCTTTCCCCAAGGGTTTGGTCAAGATGTCTGCTAGCTGATGTGCAGAATTTATATATCTTGTAGTCATGAAACCATCTTAGATCTTGTCTCTAATGTAATGGCAATCCATCTCAATGTGCCTAGTTCGCTCATGAAAAACTGGGTTAGCTGCAATGTGTAAGGCAGCCTTGTTGTCGCAATATAGCAAGGCAAATTTATGATGTGAAAGTCCCAAGTCCCTCAATAGATATCGGAGCTATGTCAACTCACAGCAAGCTCCCGTCATTGGACGGCATTCTGCCTTGGCGGAAGAGAGTGAAACTGCTTTCTGTTGCTTCAACCTCCAAGATATCAATGAAGGTCCAAGAAAGACACAATAACCCATAGTAGATCTCCTAGTGAGTGGACAACCTACCCAATCCGAGTCACAGTAAGCCCTCAACTTGAAATCACTATTCGAAGAGAAGAATAGGCCTTAGCCAGGTGCACCTTTTAGATATCGAACAACCCGAAAAGCTGCCTCCATATGAAGTTTTCGGGGTTGGTGTATAAATCTACTCAAGATATATACAGTATATGTTATATCTGGCCTCGAAACAGTCAAGTAAATTAATCTGCCGATTAATCTTCTATACTGACCCAGATCTTTGAGTAAGTCACTCTTGTCTGATTATTTCAAGCCTTGTTCCATAGGAGTATCAATAGGGGCTACGCTCAACATTCCTGCATCCTCAATGATGTATAATGCATACTTACGTTGGGAAATAAAAATCCCGTTCTTAGAAGCAGAAACCTCAATACCAAGAAAGTATTTTAAATCACCAAGATCTTTGAGATGAAAATGACTATATAGAAATTTTTTAGTTGCAGCAATGCTAACAGGATCATTTTCAGTAATTAGAATATCATCAACATATATCAAGAGAGCAGTAAAGGATTTGCCTTGTCTTCTGGTGAACAGAGAATAATCGGCTCGAGATTATACATAACCAGCAAAGTGAATAACTTCTGAGAACTTGGTGAACCACTGTCGAGATGTTTGTTTTAAACTATACAATGACTTATGAAGGTGACACACCAAATTTTCCTCTCCCTGTCACCGAAGCCCTGGCGGCAGAGACATATATATTTCTTTAGCTAAGTCACCGTGAAGAAAGGCATTGTTGACGTCCATTTGATGAAGGGACCAGCCAAGAGCTGTAGCCAACACAAACAAGCAGCAAACTGAGATGATCTTGGCAGTGGGGGAAAAGGTATCCTAATAATCGACACCTTCTAGCTGAGTGAAGCCCTTTTGCGACCAATCGGGCTTTGTACCTCTTGATAGACCCATCTGAATAGTGCTTAATTTTATACACCTATCTGTAGCCAATAGGTGTCTTGTCGACCGGTAGTGGAGTGAGAGACCAAATGCCATTGGCTTGGAGAGCCTGCAATTCGGAACGCATTGCTTCCTGCCATTCAAGATGAGCGACAGCTTTCGAATAAGACTTGGGTTCCGTAACATTACTGATTTGAGCAACGAAAGATTGATGTGCAGGCTTATATCTGTGATATGAAACATAAGTGGCTAGTGGATAACATGTACCTTTGGTCTGACTTGGCATTAAGGAGGCCGATTGGTCAGAGCAAACGTTGGAGCAGACATAATCGTTGAGCTTGACCGGCGGATCGGTTTAGCAACTGAAGCGACTAAGTGGAGGGGGTTCAAGTGAGAAGAGAGGTGACTATGGAGATGGATTGGGGAAGGGGTTTGACGAGGATCTTGGCGCCGGAGAGGGTGAAGTGGATGGTGGTGATGGACTTTCAAAGACGATGAGAGAGGATGGGTCACAACGATCGATTGGTCAGAATGATCAAGCAGGCCTGAGTGAGCATAAGGCTTGGGGTGGCGTGCGTGTGTGCATAGGATGGTCGGACGATGGGGAGATGGTGGTTCCGACAGAGGAGAGGAGGCAAGCGCGGGTTGTGGATTTGAAGAAGAAGGAGGCGCGACTGTATGATTGGGAGGTGATGTGTTTGGATGAGATGTTTTGGATTGGAATCAAAAGAATAAGTGGTGTCTTGGGCCACAAGAGGAATTGGGCCAGAATCTGTGTTTGAAGGAGAAAGAGCGTAATTGGGCTTGACAGATGCATAAGAAAAAATATTTTCATGAAATCTCACATCATGGCTAGTATAAACCTTTTTGGTCGACAAATCGAATAATTTGTATGCCTTTTGACTGATGAGATAACCGATAAAAATTGAGGGTATGGAACGATGGTCAAATTTGTGAGAAGTATGGACATTAGTAGCATAGGCTAAACAACCAAAGACATGGAGATGAGAAAAAGAAGGTGGTTTTGAGTATAGAAGTTCAAAAGGAGTTTTGAAAGAGAGAATCGGAGAAGGGAGTCGATTGATGATGTGGACAACAGTAAGAGCACACTCCCCCCAAAATTAGGTAGGGAGTTGAGCTTGAAATTTCAAAGCTCGAGCTACTTGTAAAATGTGTTGCTTGTGTTCCACAACCCCATTTTGTTAAGGCATTTTAACACAAGAATGCTGAAAAACGACACCATTATCTTGGAAAAAAGAACAAAGTGAGATAAATTCCCTACCATTGTCACTTCGAAAAGTCTTAATGTTAGACTCAAATTGAGTGAGAACATAACTGAAGAATCATTTTAAAAGTGATTGTGCTTCATCTTTGTGTCGCATCAAGAAAATCCATGTGAAACGTGCATAATCATCAACAATAGTAAGAAAGTAATAAGCACCAGAAAGAGAAGGGTGTCGATAACGACCCTAAATGTCATAATGAATTATCTCAAAAGGTTTTATAGAAGAAATTACACTAGGACTGAAAGGTAAACGACTCTGCTTAGCCAAAGGACATATAGGGTAGGCATTATTGGACTAAATGGAAAATTTTAAAAAGTTTTTGGCAATGAAACTTAAACGAGAAGGTGATACATGGCCTAAGTGATTATGCCAGAGATCGGTGGAAGATATGGTGAGATTGTAGGTTGGTCAGTTTGTGGGTGAGGAAGAGTTGGTCATGGATTTCTTCATCGCTAGTGCCACCAAATAGTATAGTTCATCACGTTGTTTACCCAAACCAATCATCCTCCTCGTAGCCAGATCCTAGAAAATACACCAATAAGGTAAAAAAGTTACTGAACAATTCAGGCCTCTCGTCAGACGACTAACTGACATCAAATCAACTTTGAATGTAGGTACACATAGCACATCATGCAAATTATAGACGGAATTCATAGGTAATGATCCTTTTGCAACAATATTAGCTTTTTCTCTGCTAGGCAGTAGTACGGGAGGCAATGAGCAATTTTATCTTTGCGGAAAAATAATTTAGATGATGAAGAAATATGATTTGTCGCCCTACTATCAATGATCCAACTGCGGGAAGCGAATTTAGACAAACCTGGCTTGGTTACGGCATTTGCTTGAGAGCTAGATCCTTCATTTTTGTCATCAATGAGCGATAAGAGCAGCTTCAATTGAGCCTCCGAAATCCCAACAACTTGGTTTCTGTTTTCTTTAGAAAAGCCCTCGGACACACGATTAGCTGCAAGCTTGTTATTGTTGCTGAAACATCTTGGGCCTGAATTATACTTTGCCTTTGGATGGCCCGCTGGATACCCATGTAGCTCATAACAAGTTTGGACCCAATGGCCCAATTCTTCACAGTAGGAACAATGAGGGCGTCCTCTTCTAGAGCTAAAACAACGCCTGTCTTGGTCAAATCGGTGTCCTCCACTGAAATTCTCTGGCGACTTCTCTTGCAATCGGAAATCATGTGACCCATATGGGCCATCGGACTGCTCAGACCTCCCTGTACCCGTCGATGGAGCGGGTTTACTGCTGTTGCTTCGAACTGCCATGGCGACACTGCCGACAGGATCACTTGCAACGTGCGTTGAGCTCAAGAGACACTATTTTTCTTCTTGAGAGACGGAGGAATATGCTTGGCGAACTAAAGGAAGGGGATTCATCAAGTGGATTTGTCCGCGAATAGCACTATAAGAATCATTCAATCCCATCAGAAATTGCATCAATTTTTGTTGATCTTGTTGTGCCCCATGTACTGCATCGTTGTAGGAAGCTAGTTCATCCCATAGGCCCTTCAATTTTGTGTAATAGGCAGAGATAAAGAGTTGTTCTTGTCGAAGACAGGCAATATCTCGCTGAATCTCAAAGATGCGAGGTGCATTGCTTTGAGAGAGTTTCTCACGAAGATCTTCCCAAACTTTATTAGCAGTAGAGTAATAGATCACACTGTCTGAAATTTTTGGACTGAGAGTGTTGACGATCCAGGAGTGGACCATATCATTACACCGAGACCAAGCCGCATAACCTTCAGGATCAGCTTTTTCTGAAGGGGCTTTGATTTAGCCATTGACAAAACCTAACTTGTTTTTGGAATTTAAGGCCAGAGTCATAACCCTTTTCCAAGTTAGAACAATTGTCTCTATTCAAGGGTTTGGAAATCAAAACCAAACCCGAATGATCTAAATGATGAGTGAAATAGGGATTTGAGAGATTCACCTTTGAAGAATCTGTAGAAGTGTTGGGATCGGCAATTTCCTTACCAGTGATAGGAGGCGTATGGTGGTACTTCATCATTGGCCATGATGGTTGAAAAGGAGAGATGATACACGAGAGATTAGAGTGCAGCAATGGGTCAGAATCTTAGTCCTGCTCTGATACCATGAAAGGATGAAAGAAAGATTGAATTTGTTGGAATGATAATTATTGATACTGAATCGTGTATTTGTATAGGTAGATTTCTAATCATTCCTACAAGTCAGAAATCAGTTACTACATTATAAGTTGTCTAGCTATAAGTCAGGTATTACAATAGGAAAGCTAATATACACAGATCATCTATTCTTAATATGGAAGATATGAAAGTTTGACTTCCTAACACTCAACAGACTTTTCGTTATTAGATATAGCCTTTGCTACAGCTTTCAGCTTTCGAACATTTTTTGATCTCTTCATTGGCCTTCCTTTCTTCATTGTTTTGTTCCGAAAAAAGGCTAACAATCAGAAGAAAAAGATGATTCATATAAAAGGGTGGCATTAATTATAGAAGGCAAAAAGAACCAAGTTTAACAACAAACATTAGACATGGACTAATTGAACAAGTAACTTCAAGTGAAATGGTCTGAAGTAGACATTTTCTTCAGTGTCAACTCCTTTGAATCAAATAAGAAGTTTCTATAGATAGATTGAAGAAAAATTAAGGAGTTTCTACAAAGAGATCGAAGAATAAATAAGGAATTTCTATAGAAAGATCAAAGAACAAAAAAGTAGTTTCTATAGATAGATTGAAGAATGAATAAAAAGTTTCAATAGATAGCTAACGAGGCTTTGGCTCAATGGTTAAGGTTGAAGCCTTCGGTTCTAAAGGTCTTAGGTTCGAGTAGTGTGTGCATGTATTTTACCCCAAAAAAAACTTGTATATATAGATAGATCGTAGAATAAATTTCCAATCGAATTGTGATCTACAAGGTCGTGCAATCAAAATAAGTTACCTCACTCCTTCTATTCATACATACAACGATTCAGCATGCAGAAAACACTAAACACAAATCTCAAGAGAAAAAGATTTTACCCATCTCAAATGTGTCCCCCATCTAGTAACTAACACTTGTTTATTAGGAAAACATAAAAGCCATCAAATAGGCAATTACATTAAAAAATTCCTCCTAAACAAAACATGGGGCCAAGTCTCAGTACATGCCAACATTTAAAAATGTAAAGTAACCAACTATCTTTCGGTTCATTCACTTTCTCTAACCATTCTTAATTCATTACCTCTGAAAGATAATTTTTATCTCCCCTGTCCAACTAATTTGCACTAGAGTTCTATCCTCCAATTCCTTCCAACCAAAAAAGATTCTTGAAACCATCTTTCAGTTTTTCTTTGGATCCTAGTCTCCTGACTGTGCTCCAGATTAATGTTAAGAGGCTTTCTATTTGGCATTTAAAGATGCAAAGGAACCATCTATGCTTCAGTCCATCAAGAACATTGGAAATCCTGATACATCAAAGTGTTTCTCGCAAACCTCACACTATTGAGACAAACAATCATAAGTAAACCATTTAATAACTCTGTCCACAGGTGCTGTCTCTATAAACCTCTATAACATTCAACATTTTATGACCATTCATTACCTCTTTGAAATATCTTTCTAGTCCTCCTTCCAAATCAACCTCTATTCCTTCCAACCAACTAAAATTGTTTGGTTCATGTCAGCTTTGCTCCCAGTCCCCCAAATAACTGACTCTCCCAGTCATACTCCAGATTAAAGCCAACAAGCCCTTCTATTTGGCATTTCAACAAGTCTTTTTCAACCTTTCCATCTCCACAACTGAAGCTGTCATTTTTTTTTTCGCAGGAGGGAAAAATCACTATCAATTCTACAGCGTGTTTCCATGCCTAAAAGACCTCACATCCGAGGAGTCTAGGAGTATGAACACATAAGCACAACAAACACTAATCCCAGATATAAAATTAGGTATATCACAGTATGAGACGTGGTCATATCTCAGATATATAAGCCCGGCATTAGTACAAAGTTGATGCTCTCATTTCCCCACCATAACTCTCCCCTAACCAAATTCCCAGTTTCTGATCTAACTACACCAAATAACTTCACAGCAGAATTACATGTTTTACGACTGATTGGTTTTCAATCGCAAAGTAATGCAAAAAAAGAAATATATGCACATAATTATATTTTAGTTCCTTCCATTGGAAAATTAATTTTACATATGATCTAATACATAATTGTAACCTATAGTTAAGATACACTAACTCCTTTTAGAAGTTACTTCCATATACAATTATAATCATACATTATCTAGAACCCTAACTCAAAATGAATTCAAATGAAACATAACTAGAATCACCAGTCACTCATAACTAGTTCAAAGGAAATGTGTGTTTCTAGATATTTGTCATGAAACATGTATTTTGAGACATTATAGGCATTTAAAGTGGGGATGGAATGTAGTAAGGAGAGAATAATATCCTGAGATTTGAGTTAGCATGAACCTAAAAGATAAGGGCCAGATAGTTGATACCTACCTTTTTTGAGCATTCAATGCATTTTATGCCACCGAAATCCAGTTTAATATGTAAATGTTCAGATATAATACACCCATAGTGAATTTCCTACGCAGAAATATTAGGCATTAGTGTCTACAAAATGTGGAATAACAAACAGAAGCTAATCGGGATATAAATCTAAGGGATGGACACAATATTATGATCACCTATAGAGGCCAAAAACGTAAAAATAAATAAATAAAGTGCAACATCAACAAAAAGTTCAGAATGTAAAAGAATTAATTCAGAGGGAATAATTTGTGGAAGACCTCTTTGATGATTGGGTCATGTCTATTTCATATATAAAGTGTACAGGAGTCACAATCTTTATAAACACTTAATGATAAAGGAGAATTAACAGAAGATTAATTGTTACAATTATGGTTTTCACAGAATACCTTTTCGCAAGTTACACAACCTCGCCAACTATCAGCATTTAAGTGAAAAATGCAGCAGAACTGAATTTGCAAAAGACTTAAGTCAACTATTCATAAACAGTATTGAGAAGGAAGGAGATTCAATCATATTTAAAATCAATCGCAAGCTTTACCATGAAGACAATCAAGATGCACAAATAAAATAAAATACATGTTTAGCTTTGAGTAGTCAGTACCAACAATTCATCTAAACTGTAAAAAGTTATGAACTTAATCATATGTGATTTGGAGTCAACATCTGATTCCACTGTTAGGATCCCTCTAGAATATAAAGTTCTGCACTAAAGGTTATCAAACCAAATAGTGGAAGTTATGATAGAGGAGAGAAAAGAATAAAAAGTAAAAGAAGAGAAACAAACTCCTTAGGGAAAAACTTTATTAAAACAACCTATGTTTTAGATTGGTGAAATAACCCAAAAATTTGCTTATCAAAACCATAAAGTTATTATTCATATCAAACACATGCAAGTATATCCACACTCAAAAACATACTCAAGCAAAATGACTTGTGTTGACACAACAATATCTTCAATAACAAAAAGAACCAGGCATAGGCAACACCTTTTGGTCTGTTGTGCTGATGAATAAAAAAGAGAAAAGAATATACACAATTTTGCATTGCTTGTTTGGTTTGTCATTGACAAGAGAAAAGAATGAATCCACCCACCGAAAGTATGCTCTCCTAATAAGTCATATTTTAATTTTAAGATAAGTTAGCTAAAACATTTAGCATAAGTTACAAGCCTTTTACACTATTCAAAGCTTCCATAATTTCAAATTTGGCTCGAGTTTCCTTTGCAAAAAAAAAAAAAAAAAAGGCAAAATAACTAACCCCTTAAGAACAAGAAGCAAATCACCCTACCAACAATAACATAGGAATAAAAAAAAGGAGAATTTTGCCAATTCAACAATAGTAACAAACAAGAGCAAAGATTATTACTTTCTTTAATTGAAGATGAAAATTACTAATTTGTTTCCTTCTACATCAATATATATTATATGCAAACTAATGATAATAAACATGATTGTAATTGATAAGCTCTTATGATTAGAAAAAGAAAACTTAAAAGATATAAAACATTGCTCTTACCATAAGCATTTTTTTCTGGTAGATCATTGATCCGATCAATAATGTGACAATTTCTTTGGAACTGGCGTCAATATGCTTCTCATCATTATAATCTTGACTCCTCATGCTCCTCACTATGTTCTATGATTTCTCATGTCACTTGAGTTATAAAAAAAGGTGATGATTTTTTGGGTTATTGTGTGTGTCATTTATATAGTGCAATTTTTCATCTTCATTCAATGAATTTTATCAACCAACAACCATATAAATTTGGGAATTTTGTATGAGTTCCTTTCCTACAATATGAATGACGTGAATTGTCTTTAGTCGATGAATTTTGTTAGCGAGGGACCATGGTTTTTCATTAGCGATAGTGGGCGGAGCATGGTTTTGCATTTGAAAATTGTGGGCGGGTTTCCTTTCCAGCAATATGAACGACGTTGGTTTGTTCTTCATTCAATGAATTTTGTTTTCCACTTGTCGATTATGGGTTACAACCATGGTTTTGCGTTTTGTAATTATGGGTGGGTTTCCTTTCTCGCAATATGAATGATGTGGATTTATTCTTCAATTATCAAGGAATATTGCTAGCAATAAACCATGGTTTTCCATTTGGTAATTGTGGATAGTGACCATGGTTTGTATTTGGGAATTGTTAGTGGATTTCTTTTCTGTAAACATTAATGACGTGCATTTGTTCTTTATTCAACGAATTTTGTTTTTCATTTGCATAATATAGACGATGACCATGGTTATGCATTTGGTAATTTTCGGTGGGTGTCCTTTCCTGCAATATGAATGACATATAATTGTTCTTTAGTCAATGATCTTGTTAGCAAGAGCGACCATGGTTTTTCATTTGCTTAGGCGACGATCATTGTTTTGCATTTAGAATTGTGGGCTAGTTTCCTTTCCAACAATATAAATGGTGTGGATTTGTTCTTTGTTCAATGAATTTTGTTTTTTAATTTGTGGATTGTGGATGGCCACCATGGTTTGTTAGCAAGAGCGACCATGGTTAATTTTCTATTTGTTGATTGTGGGAGATGATCATGGTTTTGCATTTGGGAATTGTTGATGGGTTTCCTTTTCAACTATATAAATTATATAGATTTGTTTTTTGTTTAATGAATTTTGTTCAGAAGTGTAATACCCAATTATTTTTGCTTAAAGGCATTTAGGTAAATTTGTGTATTTTGACTACCTAATAGTAATAATAATAAAATCAATAATAAAAAAAGATGCTTGGAAGGGTGTTGAACCCATAACCTCACTAATAATAATAATAAATAAATAAATAAAACCTTAACCAATGAGTCCAAACAGTTCATTAACAAATTCTTCCAAACATAATTTATTTAAAGTCAAATGCGGTTTGTATTTAAAATATTACTATTATTAAAAATCTAAAACAAAATTGGAAGAAGGGCGAGCCCTAGGAAAAACTCACGCTCTCCACATAATGTAACGCCTTAACCAATAGGCCAAGTGGAATTGTTAGTATTTATTCTAAACAATTTATATTTAACGTAGAAAACGGTATATTATAAGTGAAAAAAAGTTAATTGAACTGCATGCAGATAAATATCTGCAGCAGTGGAACTTTCGGAAGAATGGGCAGAAAAATAAAAGAAAGAGAAAGAAAGAAAGAAAGAAAGAGAAAGAAAGAGAAAGAAAGAGAAAAAGAGAAGAAATGGAAGAAGAGAGTGATGGAAGAAGAAGATTTTTGAAGAAAATTACTTTTATCAAGATATTCTCTCATTTTCAACTCTAATTAATTTTATTTCTTCCATGACTTCTTTAATTTCTTTTATGTTTTAGATCCTTTGAGTTGGATTTTGGTTTGATTTGAATTAAATTGATGAAGTTTGAGTTAATTGAAGTTAGGGTTAAGCTTTTGGTAATTTCTTGAACTAACTCAAGATTTAGGATGCATGAACATGAATTGACTTCTGGGTATTGTAAAATATGAAATTTGAGACTTAAGAGAGTATGGGTATGATTGGATTTGGTTTAAGTTCATAAATTGGAAATTTCTTTAAGAAACTTATAATTTTCATGGAAATTTTCATAAGTTAGGATAAGAAAATTTGGATGAAAATTTGGAGCAAATTTATTCTAAACACTTTTAATTTTGGAAATATTGATTATTTTCCATGATCTAGTTATTGTAATATCCTATTAAAAATAGAGCATTTACATTTTGGCATCAACTTGAAACTTGGGAAGATTGGAAAGAAAGTAAGGGATTTGGGCATATTAATTTTGTGAATTTGAAATTTGTTTTGTCTAATCAATTTTGGATAAATTTATCATGTGAATCCACCTTTAGTTTTCTTGACTCTAAAACCCCATTTTTTTCTTCATGATATGATTCTTGAAGGGTTTTAGCTAAATAAATAAATAAAGCCTTTGTCTTTAGGCATAAACTTAAAAAAATTTGAAAGAAAAGTTGGGAAGGAAAGGGATAGTGAGCGTACTTATGATTTTGAAAAGTGTTATCCTTAATTGGTTTTTAATATTTTGTCAATTAATTATTAAGTAATAAATGGAAGGGAAATTAAGGATAATGAACAATTATGAGCTTCTTGGCAAATTGCATCATAGTAAGAAGTTGGTTTGTATGCATGCGTGGGCTTTAAAGAAAGCTAAATATTATGCATATATTTAGGTACTATTGAAGATAACACAAAGGGGAAGGATGTTGTGAAAGGATAATTGTGGGCGGCATCATGAGGTGAGTGTCACCTTACTCTTAGTAAGTGTAATGTAATGAATGGTCATGGAAATGCATTTATAAATTGATAATATTTTTTATTGGTCTATGGATGTATAAAGGAATGTTGATAGGAATATCTCGTTATCTTTTAATTGTTGTGGATGGAATGATTGTGATATGTTTTGTTGTGCACTTTGTATGGAAACTAGTTTTATTATTTATGCATTCTATAGACATGATTTGTAATCATATTATGGAAGAAAATGATATTGGAATGGAATGACTCCACCTAGAATAGGTTGTGACCTAGGTGAAGGGGATCCCAGAATGATATTGGAATAGAAGGACCCCACCCAGAGTAGGTTGTTACCTAGGTGAAGGGGATTTGATGATGATATTGGAATGGTAATACCCGCCTAGAGTAGGATGATACCTAGGTGAAGGTAATTTGAGGATATGGAAATGAGAAATGTACCTGCACGTGGAGAGACATCCCCGTTGTTACATGATTAGTCCAGTGAGGGGCAATGACATGAGTTGAGCCATGATTATATGTTCCATTTATGATTGATGTATTGATGGGATAGCTTGTGAAGGCATGTGATATGATTAGCCCATTGAGGGATGCTTGTTGTAGTTAGCCCATAAAGGACAAGTGATGTGATTGGCCCATGAAGGGCATGTGATGTCGATTGATGCGACGTGGAAGAATATTGAGATAGTTATTATTCATACATGGTTGTCCTTATGATGTGTGTGGCATGATAAGAACTGTGCACTATATAATTAATCAAAAATATTAGTGTTTTTTGTAAAAATTGTTCCTTTTATGATAAGTAATGAGAAAAGAAATCGCAAGTGTATATAAAAGTCATATTACAAGTATACATATGAAAAATGTTTTAGGTGAAATTTTTTTGAAATAAAGAATTAAATTCCAAAGCGATTACTTCTAGTAGTGTGAAAACTCGCTGAGATTTTTAGCTCACTCCTTCCCTTTTTACTAACATTTCAGGAAAGTGTCGGACGACTTTGGTTCAAGAAGGTGAGATGACTAAGGAAGAAAGGAGTTCATAACAAAGTCCTCGTCCATGGCATCCTCGTTCTTTTAGTCTTTTAGGAGTCCAAATAATTGTTTATGTCAAGGGTTATAAAAGTGTAAATTAGAGGAAATGCAGAAAATAAAAAATTTACTTATGTCTCATGTAAATTCTTAAGAGTTGATCATGATGTGTTGTACAAATTATATGGATGTGCTGAAAATAATGTTTGTATGATTTATAAGTTTTGTATGCTTGCATATATGATGGGAGCTTAAATATTCATATTTAAGCCCCTTAATTTACATTTGTTAAGTTCTTTATCTATATGTTTTAGTCTATTTTACTTCACTTTTGTGTTTTACACGTTTTTATAGGGTCTTGGAGAAAAAGAAGCATTTTTGGCACTTAAAGGAAGAAATCTGGAAGTCCTGGAGCAGCTGCTGGCTAGATTGCGATCGAGTGCACTCCTCTGTGCGATCGAGCGCAGCATTGCGATCGAGCGCACCACATATGCGATCGAGCGCACATGTACGGGCGTGAACAGTAAACTGCAGAACCTTGTTTTGGAAATAACCCTAATTTGGAAATAAAGGAGTTTTGTGTTTTAGGAAAGTTTAGGAACTCATGAGCCTCTTAGGACTTCTCAAAGACCTATAAATACACTTGTAAATCACACACAAAAGGCATCACCTCTTAGGGAGGATCACTTCTTTTAATCATTTCTTTTATCTTTTGTTTTAGCTTGGAGAAGGAAACTGTGGAGGAGAATTGATGACTCTTCTCTTGGGTTTCTTCTTTCCTTTATTTTTATTATGTGTACTTAACTTTTAGCAAGGGCTTGGTTGAAGCCCTAATTATGTTTATTCAATAATTCAGTATTGGTGCCTTTGCGATATTTATGTTATGTTGCTTAACTTGATTAATGCCTGTTTGTATTTAAATTCCTCATATGTATATGTCTGATCAATATGTGCATATGGTATGGACTTGTTAGTTAAATCAATTTGGATGACCGAGTCCTGGGTCTGACATCAGTAACAAAAGATATCCACACCGGATTCTTGGGTTAATCAACATGGGAAACCGAGAGTAGATACCATGCCCTAGGTCCCGTGTGGTTGTCGATTTCCACAGATCCTATGCTCTCTTAAGGAACAACTCAGCATACACCATGTTGAATCCCTTGAGAGAGAAAAGAGTTAGAGTAGATACCATGCCTAACTCCTTGCTTAGGGAGATCAATAGCTTAAGGAGTAGATACCATGCCCTTAGGTTGACAAACATTAGGTATTCACGACATGAGTACAGCATTGGTATACTATTTTGTTGTGGTAGCATAATTAGTGGTGGATATCAAGTCCCTACGCCTTTTTCCTTATTATTTTATCTTTATCAAAATCAACTCTTTTATTATTTCTATCTTTTTACATTGCGAATATAATTCTAATACGAAATTCACCAATCCCTGTGGAGATGATCTTGCTTTCGCACACTATACTACTAAGTTGACCTTGTGCACTTGCAAGTAAAACGAGTGCGATTATTTACTCATTAATTTAGGTAGATAATCATACAACAAGTTTTTGGTGTCGTTGCCAGGGATTGTGCTAAATTTCTTTTTGGAATTATTTTCGTTAGTTTTTTTATTATTATTTTAATTTATTCTATTTGATTTTGTTCTATTTTATTTTTATTTTTAACAAAAATCAGATTTATTCCTTCTTTTTGTCTTTTTTTCAGGTGTGCAGAGGAGGAGTTTCTATCCTTATTGCGATCGAGCGCAAGTCTGCGATCGAGCGCAGTGCTTGGAGCGCTCAAGCGCAAATAGTCCAGAGACTACCCGAGCAGTAGTACTGAAGCTGCTGCACTAAGGTATTCCTGCTGATTCATGCAAGGGTTTCGAGTGAGGAACCCAACCATCCTTTCACTTGATATAGAGAGTGAGCAGATCATTCGAAAGAGGCCTAGAAACAAATTCGAGGAGAGAGAAAAAGAATTTGAGGGTGAAGCACCAATGGAACAGCTTTACAACCAACTGCCACCAGAACGAAGACCTATGAAGCAATCCTTCATTCCACAGAACCTCAACCATCCTTCATGCATTGCATATCAACCTAAGGTGGAAGAAAACTATTTCATATCTCTGGAGATACTTAGTGCCTTGACTCATTTTAGGGGTACACCTGCTGAGGATCCACACTTGCACCTTCGAGAATTTTGTGATCTCTGCAAGTTCCAGCATATTCGGGGCCTAGATCAAGAGGGAATCAGGTTAATTCTTTTCCTTTTTTCATTAAAAGATAATGCTAAAATGTGGTATCATTCATTGCCTGCAGATTCCATCCATACTTGGGAAGAGCTATCCAATAGATTTCTAAGGAAATTTTTTCCAGCCCAAAAGACAAGGCAAATTCAATCCTTCCAACAGAGGGATAGAGACCTTTTCTTCGAGGCATGGGGACACTTTAATGAGCTGCTACTCAAATGTCCATATCACAACTTACCTCAAGATGAGCTGGTCCTAGCTTTCTATGAAGGTTTGAGTGGCATAAATCAAGATATAGTGGATTCCGGTTGTGGAGGTGTGCTGATGGAGAAGACTAGTGAAGAAGCCATGGAGCTGTTTGAGACATTAAGTGAGCACACCTAACAATTCTCCTCGAAAGGTAGACAAGGAATTAAAAGCAAGGGTATGTATGAGGTGAGCTTCAATGATGGATCTTCGAATCAGATGGCTACTATGGTAGATATGCTCATAAAAGCCATGGCTGATCAGAACAACTCACCTAGACCACAGGCTACACAACGCCAGGTATGTGCTATATGCTCTCATTTTGATCATAATACTTATACTTATCCTCTGTATTCAACTACAGATCAAGAGCAACTAAATTATGAGGGACCGAACAGCGCATATGTAAATACCTACAATCCTGGATGGCAGAACCACCCCAACCTTTCATGGAGCAACACTCAAAATGTTCAAGGACATCAACGATACTTCCAACCAGCAGCCCAACCAGTGCCGAAATCAGAAAATAGTGACCTATAAAGTCTTATGAGGCAATTGATGACTTCACAAGAATAGTTCATGGCTGAGCAAAAAAAAACCACTACAAAACATGAGCAAGCCATTCAAAGACTCGATGAACAAATGGGTCAATTGCCTAAGGAGCTAAGTGAAAGAAAGTCGGGTAAACTACCAGTCCAGCCACTACCTACTCCAAGAGGACATCAACAACTAAATGCCGTGACAACTCTAACAAATGGTAGGATCATCGAAGCTAATGAGCCTGCACAAGCATCCATATCCAAGGTAAGTGAGATGGAGAAGGTAAATGGTGAGAAGGTTGAACTCAAAAGATATAATGCATTAAAATTACCCGCAGATAATATAAAATGTTTTAATGTATGCATGACGCAAAGTGTTGTTGAGGAAGCTTTTCAGGTCCATCACGTTGATCCAATAGAAACTGCTCTTATCTATAGTGTCCCAAGATCGGATATTGAGCCCAAATGCAAGGATGTTACTGATGACATCATTGACACTATACACCTCCTTGAGGCCTTTCCAAAGCATTCAAGTAAGTACACCGATCCATTTGACCATCATGTGCCTACTAATATTATTTTCCCTTTTATTGTACAGGCACCTAACTTGGAATTCAAGCAATTGCCCGAGCACTTATCTTATGCTTATATGGGAGAGAATAAAACACTTCCTATGCTAGCTGCTACCACTCTTAGTTTTGGGGAAAAATAAAGTTTGGTCCGGCTGAAGACGTTAAACTTAGCGCTCATGGGAAAATGTTATTTATTTATTACTTAGCACCCAACAGCTTATCCTTTTATTTTTTTACGTATTTATTGTTATTTATTTATTACTTCTTGTTTTCCCGTATTACGTTAGTTTTTCTATTTTAGGGAAAATGTGTGCATCCGTTCAAGTTTGGGGGTATACTATGTGCCATGCCGACCTAGCTAGTTCTCCTTCTCCCAGGTCAGCTCTTTCCTTATTATTCACACATTGGGGACAATGTGTAATTTAAGTTCGGGGGTATGGGAGACACATTCACACACACCTTGTCCCAGTTTTTTTTTTTTTGTTGTTTTTCATAGATAAATACATGTTCATTCCGTTCCAAAATTTTTGGGTGTTCTAAACAACTATATGATTTGACTTCATAAGTGAGCTTAACACCTTGAACATATGGGCCAATAATTAAATTTTGATCCATAATCACTTTCTTTTAGGCATTTAAGGATTCACAAGTTCGACTTAAACTAAACATGAGCACATTAGCACATAGTTGTGTGGGGTATGACATGTAATTTTGATTTGTATGTTTCTTTTGCTTGACTGTGAACCAGATGACCTATTAGATTAATGTGGTGGCATAAGAAAATAGAAAAAGTTCGTTATTGCTCAAAAAGAAAAAAAAATGCTCCTAAAGATCATTAAAAAGAACTTTTCATTGAGTAACTGGCCCTCTTACCTCAGTAAGCAGTGAGTGTCACGTCAAAAGATTGAATATTCTAATCGGTAGCATTAAGACCAGTTAGTTTTGTAGCTTTTTTGACTCGAGTTAGTAAGCCCTTAGGGGTGTTTCTACACCTAATGCCCTAAAATCATCTGGTTTGGGAGTCATTGGCTAAACACTTGTTACACGAGTCAAATAGAAAGCTTAAGGGAACTAACTTGGCAAAAATCTCACAAATAAAAGAAAAGAAGAAAATCTATGCCATCTTTGTTGATTCTAATAGGAAATTTGGTGAATCTTGAGTTATCGAAACACTACACATTAGAATTATTTGGAAACCCATTCTTTTATGTGCTAGTCCACCACACACTCAGTCAAACTTGTGATGTCTTAACCTGCCTCATGAAAGTGATTTGTGTTCAAAACTCGTATTCATTGCAAAGATGTGTTTATACTTGTTAAGCTTGCTCATGAATGCGCATCATAGTTTTGTGTGAAACCTAAACTTTTGTTGGACACCATGAGCATTGGATTTATCTTTGCGTCTTTGTTTTTCATTTAGTTTTTGGTTTTGTGTTGCTAAGGGACTAGCAATATGTAAGTTTGGGGGTGTGATAGGAGCTTAAATATTCATATTTAAGCCCCTTAATTTACATTTGTTAAGTTCTTTATCTACATGTTTTAGTCTATTTTACTTCACTTTTGTGTTTTACACGTTTTTATAGGGTCTTGGAGAAAAAGAAGCATTTTTGGCACTTAAAGCAAGAAATCTGGAAGTCCTGGAGCAGCTGCTGGCTAGATTGCGATCGAGCGCACTCCTCTGTGCGATCGAGCGCAGCATTGCAATCGAGTGCACCACATATGCGATCGAGCGCACATGTACGGGCGTGAACAGTAAACTGCAGAACCCTGTTTTGGAAATAAAGGAGTTTTGTATTTTAGGAAAGTTTAGGAACTCATGAGCCTCTTAGGACTTCTCAAAGACCTATAAATACACTTGTAAATCACACACAAAAGGCATCACCTCTTGGGGGGATCACTTCTTTTAATCACTTCTTCTATCTTTTGCTTTAGCTTGGAGAAGGAAACTGTGGAGGAGAATTGATGACTCTTCTCTTGGGTTTCTTCTTTCCTTTATTTTTATTATGTGTACTTAACTTTTAGTAAGGGCTTGGTTGAAGCCCTAATTATGTTTATTCAATAATTCAGTATTGGTGCCTTTGCGATATTTATGTTATGTTGCTTAACTTGATTAATGCATGTTTGTATTTAAATTCATCATATGTATATGTCTGATCAATATGTGCATGTGGTATGGACTTGTTAGTTAGATCAATTTGGATGACCGAGTCCTGGGTCTGACATTAGTAACAAAAGATATCCACACTGGATTCTTAGGTTAATCAACATGGGAAACCGGGAGTAGATACCATGCCCTAGGTCCCGTGTGGTTGTCGATTTTCACAGATCCTATGCTCTCTTAAGGAACAACTCAGCATACACCATGTTGAATCCCTTGAGAGAGAAAAGAGTTAGAGTAGATACCATGCCTAACTCATTGCTTAGGGAGATCAATAGCTTAAGGAGTAGATACCATGCCCTTAGGTTGACAAACATTAGGTATTCATGACATGAGTACAGCATTGGTATACTGTTTTGTTGTGGTAGCATAATTAGTGGTGGATATCAAGTCCCTACGCCTTTATCCTTATTATTTTATCTTTATCAAAATCAACTCTTTTATTATTTCTATCTTTTTACATTGCGAATATAATTCTAAAACGAAATTCACCAATCCCTGTGGAGATGATCTTGCTTTCGCACACTATACTACTAAGTTGACCTTGTGCACTTGCAAGTAAAACGAGTACGATTATTTACTTATTTATTTAGGTGGATAATCACTCAACAATATAGGTCAAAGTGCTCAATACTTAAAATTGATGAGGTCATTCTAAGTAGGGCCCACTCGGGATGGGTCATTATAGAAAGTAACCATAGTTTTTAATTGATAATTATGGATTTCCTTTCCATTAATATGAATGATATTGTTTGTTAGCAAGAGTGACCATGGTTTTCTATTTGCTGATTGTGGGTGACGATCATGGTGTTGCATTTGGGAATTGTTGGTGGGTTTCCTTTTCAAGCATATGAATTATATAGATTTATTTTTTGTTTAATGAATTTTGTTAGCAAATGACCATAGTTTACATTCACGGATTGTGGACAGATATGTGGATTTGTTAATCTTTTTATTAATTACGTTGTGGATTTATTGTGTAATAAAACTTGAAAAAAAAATCATCTTTAGTGAATAAGTGTGTCTGGAACTAAATATAATTTTGTTACTATTTTAGATTACTTTTTAATTTGGAAAAAAAATTAAATTGAAAAGGCAAAATTTATGATTTTAAAAGTTTTAAAAAAGAAAAACACAAAATTTGTTTGTATTAGTTGTATTTTCTATTTTTGCTTATTGTAACCATATGAAAAATAAGTTTTCAATTCATGAAACGAAAAATGCTATATTATTTTGTGAATTTATTTAGTGGGAATTTTATGATAAAAATTTAAAAATTAAGAATTTTTATTTGTTTTTGTTGACATGTGATGTTTGTCATAGGGTTTGAATGTTAAATATAGGAAGGAGAAAATTAAAGTGAGGGAGAAGATATCGAATCATTTTGATAATAATAAGTTCGATCTCTTTTACTGAGAAGGTCTACGGTTCGAGTCCGTATAGCCCTACTACTAACTTAAGGGTTGGTACTTAGGTATATTATATATAAGGAAAAAGTCAAATTATAATAATGCCTTTATGCTACTATCACAATACCACAAAGACCCTTATCATACACATCTAAGTTATACCATATATATAATATGAACCACACTATTTACAAATGAATCTAATCCATGTTGATGGTTTTTCAAAATAAACTTGGATTTTAAGTTTGAGATTTTTATAAAATCAAAGGAAATAAGAAAATGAAAATGAAAAACTAGTTTTGCCTTATGAGAGTTGATTCATTGACTGAATGGTATATACAGTCGGTTGAATGAACCACCTGGATGGAAGGCTAAAATTTCTTAGAACTTTTTTAGTCAATTAAATGAAAGATTCAGTCAACTAGATGTTCGAAAATTTTGAATTTTCATAATATTGAATGACAATTGAATGTGAAAAGAAGTGTCATTTGATAAGGAACACTTAATATTCAGTTTAAATCAGTTTCCTACTTAAACAATGGGTCTTTAATGAAAAGACACACTAATTAAACACTATAAAAGTGTGTATAACTATCATAATTAACATATTACAATCAGATATATAGATTTGAATTTTTCTCTCTTCTTCTTCTGCTCCTTCTTTCTAAAAATATTTGTTTGCTTATGTCCAGAAATCTTTCAAATATTCAGATATAAGTTTTCATCATCCATAAACTCATAGAAGTTGTTATAGGTTATTCTTCACGAGTTCAAAGTGTAGAATAACAACCGTGCTTCATTGTATTTTAGAAAAAATTCGTCAGAAACCCTTTTGCATCATGAGGGGCGAAGCGACCTAGTCGCACCTTGAAGCCTTTCTTTCTCTCTCTCTCTCTCTCTCTCTCTCTCTCTCTCTCTCTCTCTCTCTCTCTCTCTCTCTTATTTTGATAAATGGCCCTCATCTTCTTAGAAATTCCTCCAACAATCCAAATATCATCTACTGGTTTAGTGAACTCATTTGCTAATTGACTGACAATAAAAATATCGTTTGCTAATCACATTATGTAGAAGTTTCTCCCAAACGACATGACAGTCAGCCTCAATGTTTTTTGTCCTTTCATGAAACACGGGATTAGTCACCATGTGAATAGCTGATAGGTTATATTACATGCTAAACTCATTGGGCAAGACTACTTAAATCCAAGTTTTGAAGACACACGACTAAGGCCCTAAACATTATAATGAATTAACCTAAAGGGACGTGATACTCTTTTATTGACATGAAAAGTAAAAGATACACCACACTGTTTTCCTAATTAGCAAAACTCACATTCTAGCCACTTAACATGAATTTAAGTAGGAATTAAAGTCTTAAAATTCTACAAGAACAAATGACCGAGAATGAATTTGAACAGAAGGCACGACAACAGCAGTATCATCATCTTGAGCACCCTTGCCATCCTTCCAGCTAAAACGAATGATAATCTTCAACTTCCCTCCATCAGATGCCGGAGATTTCTTCACATAGTTGTTATCAACGACGTTACAAAGGCATAGCAGCTCTTCTTCGACGGCATGTGGCTCATATCAGACAAAGCCCCTAAGACTCTGCTCTTAGCAGCGTCAGACACTGGATTCTTTTAGACAAAGCCACCAAAGGCTTTGCTCTTCTTGGGGTTCCTGTTAAGTTTGGACCTGATCATCTTCAAGAAATCCTCTTCAATCTCCTCTTTTGAGATAGAGACCGGGAACATCTTCTTCTCCTTATCTGCTGCTATTTTTGTATTCGAGCCTTTCCTAGGTCGACTCAAATTCAGACCTTTGATCGCCTGCCTCACGGTTCCACTATTCTTCGCTGCACTACTACCATTCCTGTTTGGACCCTTCTTGACGGGTTTCCTTAGCCTTAGATTCCACATCTTTAGCAGCAAAATTGATTTCATTCCTTCACAAAATTTCAACAAAATTGAAGTTAAGTTAGAAATAGATTGCTTAACAATAATAAACATGACTATAATCCATAAGGTTGGATGATTAAGAAAAGAAAACTTAAAAAAGATGTAGAATATTGCTTTTACCATAAGCTTTTTTTTTTTTGGATAGATCACTGATCTGATCAATAAATTGATAATTTCTTCGGAAGTTGGTTCTATATGCTTCTCACCATTATAATCTTCACTCTTCATGCTCCTCAATATGTTCACTCATGTCACTTAGTTTCAAAAAAAATTGATGATTTTTAAGGTTATTGTGTGTCCTATATATAATGTAATTTTTCATTTTCATTCAATGAATTCTATCAACCATCGACCATTGTTTTACATTTGGAAATTGTTGATGGGTTCCTTTTTGCAGATTGTGGATGGCGACCATGGTTTTGCCTTTGGGAATTGTGGGTGGGTTTCTTTTCAAACCATATGAATGATGTTGCTTCATTTTTCGTCAGATGAATTTTGTTTTCCATTTGCAAATTGTGGGCAAGGACCATGGTTTTGCATTTAAGAATTGTGAACGGTTTTCTTTTCCAATAATACGAATGTCATGGATTTGTTATTCAATCAATGAATATTGCTAGCAAGCAACCATGATTTCTCATTTGTTAATTGTGGGCAACGACCATGGCTTTGCTTTTGAAAATTGTGGGTTGGTTTCCTTTCTAGCAATATGAATGACATGGATTTGTTCTTCCGTCAATGAAATTTGTTAACGAGCAACCATGATTTCTCATTTGCTGGTTGTGGGCAGCGATTATGGTTTTGCTTTTGAAATTATGGACGAGTTTCTTTTCCAAAAATATGAATAATGTGGATTTTCTCTTTGTTCAATGAATTTGTAAAGAGCGACCATGATTTTTCATCCACGGATTATAAACAGATTTTTTTTATCAATAAATACTCCCTAAATAATATTCAATAAATAATCAAATGAAAAAATAAAATATATATTTAAATAAACACAAAAAAAGTGATATCATAAACATATAATAAATAATCCCATACTTATGGGGATTACAGTTGATATGAGATTATTTAAATTCAACCTCGTTTTCCAATTAAACATAGAGATGAAGACAAAATGAAATGAAATTAAAACCTAAGGGTGGTACCTCATCACACAAAAATATCCCAAACTTAAATATAATGAAATTTTAAATATTGGCAAGCAATTTAACCGGAAGGATTTACTAAAATTAATTATATATAGCCTATGCTTATCCAAAATAACATGCGACAAAAAAAATGTCACGGCTACAATATTGATGTGAAGATCAAATACAGCACTTTGGTAGATTGGGTTCCGGATGCTTTATTATCCTTCTTTGAAATTTTCTCAACAAACTATTCAAACTTACATATAGCTTTTGCTACAGCTTTCAGATTTCGAATATTTTTTGATCTCTTCATTGGCCTTCCTTTCTTCATTGTTCTGTTCCGAAAAAAGGCTAACAATCAGAAGAACGAAGAAAAAGATGATTCATATAGAAGAGTGGCATTAATTATAGAAGGCAAGACGAACCAAGTTTAACAACAAACATTAGACATGGACTAACTGAACAAGTAACTTCAGGTGAAATGGTCTAAAGTAGACATTTTCTTCAGTGTCAACTCCTTTGAATCAAATAAGAAGTTTCTATATATAGACTGAAAAAAAATAAGGAGTTTTTACAGATAGATCGAAGAATACATAAAGAGTTTCTTTAGGAAAATCAAAGAAAAAAAAGAAGTTTCTATAGAGAGATTGAAGAATAAATAGAAAGTTTCAATAGATAGCTAACGAGGCCTTGGCTCAATGGTTAAGGCTGAGGCCCTCGGTCCTAAAGGTCTTAGGTTTGATTGGTGTATGCATGTATTTTACCCAAAAAAAAGCTAATATAGATAGATTGTAGATCAAATTTCCAATCAAAGTGTGATCTGCAAGGTCGCGCAAGCAAACTTAAGTTCCCCCACAGGTGCTGTCTCTATAAACCTCTATAACATTCAGCATTTTCTAACCATTCTTGAAACCATCTTTCAGTTTTTCTTTGGATCCTAGTCTCCAGACTCTGCTCCAGAAAAATGTTAAGAGGCTTTCTATTTTGCATTTAAAGATGCAAAGGAACCATCTATGCTTCAGTTCATCAAGACCTTTGGAAATCATGGTCTTTTGATGCAAAGGATACATCAAAGTGTTTCACGCAAACCTCACACTATTGAGACAAACAATCATAACTAAACCATTTAATAACTATGTCCACAGTTGCTGTCTCTATAAACCTCTATAACATTCAACATTTTCTAACCATTCGTTACCTCTTTGAAATATCTTTCTAGTCCTCCTTCCAAATCATCCTCTATTCCTTCCAACCAACTAAAATTGTTTTGTTCATGTCAGCTTTGCTCCCAGTCCCCCAAATAACTGACTCTCCCAGTCATACTCCAGATTAAAGCCAAGAAGCCCTTCTATTTGGCATTTCAACAAGTCTTTCTCAACCTTTCCATCTCCACAACTGAAGCTCTCATTTTTTTCGCAGGAGGGAAAAACACCATCAATTCTACAGCGTGTTTCCATGCCATTCGAGGAGTCTAGGAGTATGAACACATTCAAGCACAACAAGCACTAATCCCAGATATAAAATTAGGTATATCACAATATGAGACATGGTCATATCTCGGACAAATAAGCCCTACATTAGTACAAAGTTGATGCTCTCATTTCCCCACGATAACTCTCCCCCTAACCAAATTCACAGTTTCTGATCTAACTATACCAAATAACTTCACAGCAGAATTAACATGTTATACGACTGATTGGTTTTCAATCACAATGTAAAGCAAAAAAAGAAAAAAAGTACATAATTATATTTTAGTTCCTTCCATTGGAAAATTAATTTTACATATGATCTAATACATAATTGTAACCTGTAGTTAAGTTACATTAACTCCTTTTAGAAGTTACTTCCATATACAATTATGATCATGCATTATCCAGAACCCTAACTCAAAATGAATTCCTATGAAACATAACTAGAATAACCGGTCACTCATAACTAGTTCAAAGGAAAGGTGTGTTTCTAGATATTTTTCATGAAACATGTATTTTGAGACATCATAGGCATTTAAAGTGGGGATGGAATGTAGTAAGGAGTGAATAATATCCTGAGATTTGAGTTAGCATGAACCTAAAAGATAAGCGCCAGATAGTTGATACCTACCTTTTCTGAGCATTCAATGCATTTTATGCCACCGAAATCCAGCATAGTATGTAAATGTTCAGACATAATACACCCACAGTGAATTTCCTGCACAGAAATATTAAGCATTAGTGTATACAAAATATGGAATAGGAAATAGAAGCTAATCAGGTTACAAATCCATGGATGAGACAATATTATGATCACCTAGAGAGGCCAAAAACCTAAAAAAGTGCAGCATCAACAAAAAGTTCAGAACGTAAAAGAATTAATTCAGAGAGAATAATTTGTGGAAGACCTCTTTGATGATTGGGTCAGGTCTGTTTCATATATAAAGCGTACAGGAGTCACAATCTTTACAAACACTTAATGATAAAGGAGAATTAACAGAAGATTAATTGTTACAATTGTGGTTTTCACAGAATACCTTTTCGCAAGTTACACAACCTCGCCAACCATCAGCATTTAAGTGAAAAATGCAGCAGAATCTTCCCTCTTCGTAAGCAGAACTGAATTTGTAAAAGACTTAAGTCAACTATTCATAAACATTATTGAGAAGGAAGGAGATTCAATCATATTTAAAATCAATCGCAAGCTTTACCATGAAGAAAATCAAGATTCACAAATAAAAATAAAATACATATTTAGCTTTAAGTAGTACCAACAATTCATCTAAACTGTAAAAAGTTATAAACTTAATCATATGTGATTTGGAATCAACATCTAATTCCACTGTTAGTATCCCTCTAGAATATAAAGTTCTGCACTAAAGGTAATCAAACCAAATTGAGGCAGTTATGATAGAAGAGAGAAAAGAATAAAAAGAAAGAGAACAGAAACAAATACCTTGGGAAAAACCTTATTAAAACAACCTTATTGGATTGGTGAAATACACAAAATTTTTCTTATCAAAACCATGAAGTTATTATTCATGTCAAACAAATGCAAATATATCCACACACAAAAACGTACTCAAGCACAATGGCTTGTGTTGACACAACAATATCTTCAATAACAAAAAGAACCAAGCATAGGCAACACCTTTTGGCCTGTTGTGCTGATGAATAAAAAAGATCTGAAAGCAATAAACATAATGAAAAGCAACATTTAAATAATTATTTTTATTTAAAATCTTTTGATGCACTTCAATGGTAATTAACTTATTATCAGCAATTAAGTAATATGAACTTGAATATATTGGTAATGTAATAAAATTGAATTAATGCTTGATGAAAAGAGAAAGAGGGTAACTGATATTGTAAAACATGAAAAAGGCATCTAACAGTACTTTAAGCGAACTTTGATTTGATATTTTAACATGTCTCTTTAGCCAGGTTTCATTTGATATGTGGTTAAATGATAGAGAAAGCTGCAAGCCCATGCTTAAAGAAATCATTACATTCAGCTAGTAATAGATACCAAAACAAGATAATGCATAAAAAAATTATTTTCATTTCTTATCCAACATGCCTATATATGCATTAAATAACTTCCAAAGAAGGTCTTATCGTGGTCATTGAGGACAACTATTTTTATATTAAACTATAATCATGCTTTGTAATACGACTCGACTTAACTGACTAATTCATAATTTAGCATACTCACACTCGCAGATACTTCGAACATAATGTTGATAACACAACATCTAAACCACATATCTAAATTCTTTTCTAATCCTTATGAGGAAAACATTGCATTGTAGTGAAAATAATAGCAAAGCAGAAGTCGTACAAGTTTATTTGTATAATAAGACATGAATTGCTAAACAAGAGCGTAAACAATTTACAAACAATAGTAGCCCATAAAGCCTAGGAAACATTAAATAAATACATTTAGAACTTGATATGGAATTTTCATTCAAAACAATCATTTCATTGTATTATTGGTATCTATCAACTTTCGTTATTTTTAAGCCTAAAGACCTAAAAAGTTAATAATATCCACTATATTCACTATTTGATCAAAATTTGTCTATACTCTTTAAAGTGTAATGAAAAGGGGGAGTACAGTGATGAGAAAGGTTTCTTAGACAAGAAATTTTGGGAGTATAGCTAAATGATCGATATATATACCACAATTTAGGCCTAAAACGACACAGTTGTTGCAACATTATTCGAACTACAGCCAAAACGATGTCGTTTTAATATGCGAAGTCAAAAAAAGATCATCTCACTACAAACTATAAATAGAAAAATGGTAGGGCCACCATTTGCCAACCATGTTGAAAAATAGTTGCTTACTTTCACTCTGACTTTAAAAACTAGAAAGTAAATAAATCATTATTGAAACAATAAATACCTTTAAAACACTTTCTAGGACCTAATTACTGCTAAACCTCATTTTTATCAAAGTGCTACCAAGGCATCATCATATTCTTTAAGCTACGAGGGAAAATCTCTTTTTTTTAACTACTTTATTTGCATCAAATTTGCCCACACTAATAACACAACATCTAAATCACATATGTAGATTTTATTAAGTGAATCCTTTCATTGAAACACTTGATAAGTCATTTGACATTGAAACAGTCATTTCATTGTCTTATTGGTATCTATCTGTTTTACTAATTTTTAACCCTAATGACTTGAATAGTTAGTAATATACAATATATTGACTATTCGATCAAAATTTGTTTATACTCGTAATAAGGTAATGCAAAGTGGGGGTGGAGTGAAGAAAAAGGGTTTTTAGCAAGAAATTTTTGGAGTACAGAGAAATTATCAATCTAATGCTACAATCCATGCCCAAAACGAAAATCGTTGCATCACTATTTGAAGTAGAACCAAAATAATTTTGTTTTAATATATGAAGCTAGAACATGATTATCTTGCTACAAACTATAAATAGAAATATGGCAAAGCCACCATTTACTGACCATGCTGAAAAACAGTTTTGCTTACTATTTTCTGATAATAAAAGTAAATAAATCATTCTTGAAACAATAAACACAGTTAACAAAAGTTTTAATACCAAACTATACAGCTAAAACTCATTTTTATCATAGTGCACCAAAGCGGCATCATATTCTTTTAAGCTGAGAGGGAAATTTCTAAGTTAGATTGTTTATTGACTATTTTATTCGCATTAAATTTTATCAGACTTCAATGACAAATTGAATATATGAATTTCTCATAATAGAACATAAATATTCAATCATGTATCATTTTCTTCTGAAAATCATAAATCATTTAATAATATCCATCTAGCTCATTATCTTGTATACTAATTCAAAAGCATAAACAGTTGACTTGTTGCTAGCCCTACATCGCAGTGAAGCAACAACTTTAAAAATGTTCAACTCCATACAATTCAAAAAGATTTCTATGAAAAAATGAACGCAAACCCTAATCCCAAACTAGCTGGGTATTTGACAAGATTCTATAAGACCCGAAAACGAGTTCACCGCCCATAAGACATTAGTGGTTTTTTTAATAAATAAGAGATTAGAGATTGTTAGCTACTATAGTTTCATGCACGTTAACTCCAATCTGAGAACAGATTCTTTTAAGTTAGTTATCTCACCCTTCCAAGATCAAAACTATTTCAACGTGGTTGTCATATTGCCCACATCATAAGGAACATGATTACTTCGACATCATTTTTGCCTCCTCAACCAACTACAACGGTATTTCAGAATATTTAGTGTCATCCAATGCTAGAAGATTATTCAATTCCTTAGTTACTTACCTATATTTCATACTATCCTACAATATTCTTTCTTTCGTATTTTTAGATAAACATTAACAATGTGTTCCCACGTTTCTATAAAACATTTTAAAATATATATGCTATTTTATATTTTTGTCACAATTAAAGTACAAGTGAGCATAAATCGAAACATATACACTTTAAGTATAGGCATTTTTCGTTATTTTCTTAGGAAATGTGTGCAAATAGAAGAATACAGTCGATTAAACCCTAGACAAATTTGAGTACATCTCACACTGGTTTTGTGCCAACTACAACTATTTAATTAAAAGAACGAGTTTTCCTTCTAACATACCACATGAAGGTGAATCCTAGATCCAAACAATTATAAAACCAATCTTGATGCTAATAGTGACAGCTTAGAGAAAGAACCAATTAGAGACTTTATCACTAACTAAAGTCTTAATTTCTATTGGTAGCAAATTAGACACTTCATCTAACCTATATATGCACCAAAGCTTTTCCTATTCTTCAATTTGGGGGGGAGGGAGAAGTAATTGGAATGTTATCATGCATCAACTCTTACCCAGTTAATCAATTTATAACTACATTATCATATTAATAGAAAGGTAAGTAACACAAGATAAATTTATAAACAGCAACAATAATAATGAAAGTGACAAAGCTAGCAACTATCGCTGCTAAATTACAACAACAAAAACAAATAACTCATAATGGTCTTTGTGAGTTCTAAAAGTTGTTTTTTCAATATCGGTATCATACATCCTTATTTGATTTGTAACCTGACCTGATCTTCGATCAATCTTAGTAAAGACCTTTGCTCCATACAACTCATCTAAAAGTTCATCCACACTAGGTATAGGGAATCTATCCCTAATAGTTATAGAATTCAAAGCCCTATAGTCAATGCATAGTCTCCAAGTTCCATATTTCTTCTTTCCTAAGAGAACAGGTGAGCTGAAAGGACCTGTATATGGTCGAATTACACCACTAGCAAGTATTTCTTTAATCTATTTCTCAATCTCATTCTTATGGTAATGAGGGTACCTTAGCATGAGTAAGGAGAACTTTAGCAATATCAGGATCCAAATGTTGGACAGTGTCAAATATGGATAGAGCAGTGGTGTTAGAGGTGTCTAAGGAAATCAACATGAAACAGGAAGAAATATTTCCATTTCTCCATATTTTCTTCAGTTTGTTATGCTTCACTATAGCTGTACTAGGAGCATTATCACCAAACAATTTTACTGGTTTCCATTCCCATTGAAATTCCATGGTTAGCTTGGAGTAGTCATTTGTGACTGGTCCTAAGAGTTCTAACTATCTAACACACAAAACTAAATATAATCACATTCCTCTCCTTCAACTAATGGTAAAGACATTTTGTTTTTACACTTGTGACCTGGGTGAAATTTTTCATCACAATGGAAGCAGTCCATTTTATGTAATCTCACCTTGATTTCTTGCCACCAAAAAAAAATTTATTCCAGGCAAGAGCTTTCCTTCTAATGTGTTTTTTCACATACCACATGAATGTGAATCCAAGATCCAAACACCCATAAAATCAATCTTGAGCCTAATAGTGACAAGCTAAGAGATTGAATCAATTCAAAAGGACCTCTATCACTAAACAAAAGTCTTCTATTGGTAGAAAATCAGATACTTCATCTAACCTATCAATGCACCGAGTTTTTTTTTTACCGGGGTGGAGTGTTATCATGCATTCATTCTTACCCAATTAAACAATTTATACAGGAATTACATCATCAAAATACAAAGAGAATACAAGAACTGAAAATTATCAACAGCAACATTAAAAATAAAAGCAATGGAGCTGGCAACTAGTGCTGCTAAATGACAGCATCAAGAACAATTTCAAGAGAGATCACTCCCCACGTTTCCTTTATTATTCCTTTGAACAACTTCTACAATCTATAGTTCTTCCAGTTTCATTTACCACAAACACTGACCAACGAAAGTAGTGAAGGGACAACTACAGCAGCAGTCACATAGACTTCTTGCCCTTAACTCCTTCTGCTTCCTCTTCAACATGATTAAAAAGGACAGTTTTGAAAAAAAAGAGAGCAACAATCATGGAACAGAAAAGTGAAGGCGAAAACAAGAGTCCCATACCGTTACCCTATAATTAACTGCATGGGACAGTTTAAACAGTGAGAAATATTACATAATCATAGATTCATAGTTATAAACACAATTTCTTTTATAAGTAAAATGTATAAATGGAAAGAAAAGTGCACCAAAGGGGTGCAACCCATGTACAAGGTCATAGTTATAAACATAATAGACGAAAGAAAAGGGAATAATTGTAGTGATCCATCATATATGCAATTCAATATTGAATAAATGAATATGATATTAGATGTTTGAATAACGAAAAAGGAGATTACTGAAGAAAAATATGGCATCACTAAAATGACAAACTAGTTCAAGCAGATTATTATACTTTATTGATAACTAATTAAGGTGCTTTGTGTTTCATTCACCTTAATGCAATTCTTACTTATAATGGATCCATTAAATTATTACTAATGATGTTATTCTCATTTTTTAAAATTTTATCAACACAAGCTATTGCACATGAAGTATAACTTCCTACTCTGTTGCTATATATATATATATATATATATAGAATATTTTTTGCTTTAGAGAAACTATTGAGCCATGCAACTCCCAAAAGAGACATAATAACAACATAAAAATACAAATCTAAAAATTCCTCTGATAAAATCTACCAATATGAAGATAGTAAAAGTACAATAAGTCTATCAAGAAAAAAAATATGTGCACATAAAAGGTTCATAAAGACCCACAAAGGCATGACATTTATCACGTCAATATGAAGGCATATACATTACAAGTTTATTCATCAATTTCAAAATAGTAAAATAAATTATTTTAATAGAGGGTGAACCAATATGCTCCCATTAGAAATATTGAAACAAACCCAACAATAAATATATGAGATATCAAAAAAAAAAAAATGAAAACTACATAATTAAATTTCTTCGGAAAAAAAATTGTAGATCATAATCGTCCTTGTGAGGCTTGCCTTCTTTTAGAAGGAACCTAAGATAATTAATTTTTTTTCTATCTTATTATACATAAAAAAGAATCGTTCAGGGGTAAAAATAATCACCAAAAGCAAGATAACAGCAACGACAATGAAAATAAAATGAGAGAGAGAAATAAAGACAAGTAAAATGCTTACGCGCATCGATCACAGATCATGGCATAACCTCCACTAGTCCGCCAGCCTTGTCTGGGTTCAGTAGAGAAAGAGTGGCAATAAAAACAGGTCAAGCCCATTGATGATGAGGAGGATGAAGAAGAAGCATCGATTGAATAAACTTAAAAACTGAAAAATAGGCTTTTTTTTTCTTCTCTTTTTCTGTCTTGGTAGTGAATACTGAAACTAAGAAACTTGTGCAGATAGAGAAAAAGAAACGGATACTGAGAGATGGAGAGAAGTGCCTATTTGGTCAAAAATGCATGGATAGAGAAAATGAAAAAGGATAAAAGCTTCCAATTTTGCAATCATGACAGCAGTCAAGGTACACTGAAGAGGATACGTTGGGAATTTCAAACTATTTAAGAAACCTTTTTTTAATTTCCAAATTGGACGATTGGATTTTTGAGAATTTGAAATCAAACGGTTAGGATTCATTTTATAAGTGAAGTCCAAATTTGTAGAATTACCAAATATGAAAAACTCAAATTGGTTTTCTGATTAACATGAAACAATATGGGTATCCAGTGGGCAATTTGTCACTTTTGTAGTTAGAGTTATTTAGGTGCTAATAACGCCTCAAAAACACAACTTAACATGACAAATGAGAGAAAAAAGGTACTCTGTATTTTCTTACCAATTGGCCGCCATTCAGTTCAATACACAAGCCAAGTTTGTCCTGTTATGACCAAAAGGGATCAAAATTGAACTCAACTGCTTCTCTGGCCATGTATGTAACTGCAGAAATGAGTAAATGAAATGCTGCAATTGTTAATATATAAACTCATTTGCAAAAAAATTTCTCTACGGTTTTACAAGGGGTTTTCTCGCTAACCAAACAGCAGGAAGTTGAGAGAGCGAGGTTGAAATTGCTATGGGAGAGTTAACGGCCAACGACACAGTTCCCAAAATATGGGCTGCTGGGCTGTATATAGTCAATATGGGCTACTAGATGATTGGGCTTATTGAAGTCAGTGGGCAAATGGTCAACCTGCTCTTTTAAAATCATATCTTAAATACGTAATTCGGTAGTGAGTGCTCATTACAACATTTAAATTTTCTAAATATATCGTCTAGAATAAAGTCGTCATATGTGACAATCTAATTTTAGGTGGATTTTTTTTCATTTTATTGAATTTTTAAGTATGCTATGCATTTATTTTAATTTCTCTTAATTATCTCCAAAAATTTTATTGTTAACTTTTAAATAGTTCAAAAATTATTTGATAACATTTTTTAATTGTTAAATTTTGATTATTTTATTCAAATATAAAATATTAGATGAATGTTTTAATTGCTTTGACATACACAATATTTATTTTATCAGTTTGATAACATTTAAAGAGTGAGTTACAAAGATAACGTTGTCGTATTCATAAAAGAGAAGAAAATAAAATATTAGATTAATATTTTAAGGGTAGTGATACTGATACTCCACGGATACTGATTGGCACTCTACTTATTTTTTTTCTAAAACTTACAATAGTGCCCCTAATTAATGTTAGATACTTAATTTGACTTCTAAATTATAATTACTACCACATATTCCCTTTACAAGTTTGTATGATACAAAATCTCATATTAATTACACTCTTTCTGCATCTCTAACTCTTTACCCTTTTCACTTTTGCAACCAAAACTTTTCTTCCTCTGCTATCTTTCTTCATTTTTTGTCTTTTTTTTCTCTCTTTTGTTTTTTTCCATTTTTCCTTCAATTTTTGTTAAAGACGAGAATTCAACTTTTACGTGAAAAAAATTGATCATATTGCATGCAAATGATTCAACTTCTGAAAATATTCTTAATATTTATTATTTTCCGCTAATAATTCTAATTAAGTTGATTAATAAGTGTCATTAATTCTATAATCTTGAGAGTTATTAATATTCAATGTAGAACACATATTCCGTCAATTGAATATCTATTATTATGAAAAAGTGAAGAAAGAATTAAAATTAATATTAATGAGTTGACGAAAAAGATTTTGATGATGGCAGAACCAAAACAGTGCTGGACCCTTTAGACACCCTAACTTTTTAGTAAAACCTTTTTGTGTTCAATCGTATATAGAACCATGTTGGTGTTAGAGACATTTGAATTTGATATGATTTGCTTTTACTCTCTGAAGAACTGAGATGATGAGATTATGAGGATAATGAGTTAGATACGAAGAAAGTATAATTAATAGAAATTTTTGCATTACGACAACTTGTAAAGAGTATAAATGGTTGTAATTGTATTTTAAAGTCAAAAGAGTATATAACTTTAATTACAGGTATTATTGTAAGTTTTAGAAACAAAAAAAAATAAGTGAAATGCCAATAATTAATGATTTGTGGTGTGTCGCTACCCATATTTTATTTGCTTACACAAACATGCTATAATATTTATTACATCTCTTAAAAATTTGATCGTTTAAATTAAAATATATTTTATCTTACACGAGACCCAATCTCATCAAGGAACTTATATTTTTTCAAGGAATTTTCTATTTAAATTTAAATATGCTTTATTATTAGGATAGTTTTATCAATGTCTTATTTAATATAATCATTATATTATTAAAAATTTCATATACATTCAATACTCATTTATTTAAAACTCTGTTTAATTTTGATGGTATGCACAAAATGTAGTTCCCTTTCGAGATTGAACAAGTTTCCCTATCAGTATTAGGGATGGTATAAGATGCCATTGTGATTCAAATAATTTAAAAACTCAGTTAAAAAATTCTCCTACTCCATCAATCTTAAAAATACTACTACAAAGATTGTAGTAGTATTTTTTTTTTACTTTTGCCACCAAATGGAAAAACCCTTCTAAGTTTTCTTTTTATATCACAAGAAATGCTATATTAGCCTATTTTAACTTATTTAGTAATAATTTTGTTTTATTTTTTATTTTGGATGTTTTTATCGGAGTCTGCCATATGTCCTAAATATTGAGATTAAACCCAAAATCCGATTAAGTGATATAGAAGAGTTGATTGAAACTTTGAGTTTTTGATTGAGTGGAAGCAAACTTGACTCAAGGGGTTGGACAACTTTGATCAGTATTCGAATTTTCTTCGCTCATAATTTTTTGATGTGGGTCTCAAAGTTAATTGGTGTGAACAACAAGCAACTTGGAGAGCAAGCTAAGTGGGAAAGTTCTGAAAACTATAAATAGAAGCATCAAGAGACATAATAACAGACCAAACACCAATATATCTTGTAACTTAGAGTTTTCTAAGGATCTAAGGGGTTGAGTAAATATTAGGTATATATTAGGGTTTGGGGTGTGAGATTTGAGAGAGTCTTCAAAAAGTTTTACCAAGAAAATTTTTGTATTGTTTGAGGGTAGTTTTCACATAATTTTGCTTAGAAAATTATGCATTGTTTGAGGATAGTTTTCGCATAGTTTTGCATAGAAATATTGTGTAAGGAGTTTTAGCAGCTTTCCTCCATCCAAAGCTTGTAAAGAAGTAGAATAGTGATTGACTCGTGGACATAGGCAAAGAGTTGTGCCGAACCACATTAATTTTTTTTGTTGTTTTCTTTTCTTTTCTTTTCTTTTTCTTTTTCTTTTTCTTTTTTTTTTTTTGCTATTACGATTGCATAGTTATTGATTGGGTGTCAAATTCCCAACACTAAATCGAGATGATTGCCATAGTCTTGTCTAAAGAACAAAAGACACATATGCACGGAAATATAAGTCCCAAAGAAGGTTTTATCATAGTCTTAAAAGTAAAATATTTTACATATAATACATCTTGGCTTTGATAGAGAAACATATTAGCATATTCTCATCCTTGTTTTAAGGCTTACTTTAGGCTATGTTTTCATCCATGTTTTAAGGATTACTTTAGGCCATGTTTTCATCCATGTTTTAAGGAAGGCATTTTTCCTTTAACAACCTATATATACCCTTAATTGTATAGAAGAAATCAAGCAAGCATTTGTACAACTCTTTACTCTCTTCAATTCTCACTTCTCTTCACTCTCTTCAATTCTTACATGGTATCAGAGCGCTCAAGCCACCAAGCTTAAAAACCGATCCTCATATCTTCCTTATATCTCCCTTTCTCTTTTTTTTTCTCTTCTCTTTCCCTACAATGTCATCTCCAATCAACTTATCAGATTCATCAAACTCCTCAATCTCCGAAACACCAGTTGTTGTATCAACTAGTACCAACCCTTCCGTACAAACCAACAATCTAATCTCTATCAATACTGCATCCCAAATCCCATTCAAGCTATCCGGATGTGGTAATTATGCCTCTTGGAGATCTCAATTCTCTAATTTACTGTTTGGTTATGATTTGCTAGGCTATGTCGATGGCACACATACCTGTCCTGTATCCACCATCAACATAACTGGAGGAACTGAGTCTGTTCCAAACCCAGATCACAAGAAGTGGCTGCGTCAGGATCGTTTAGTACTACAGGCTATTCAGGCCTCCCTTGCAAGTACCATTGCACCACTTATCTCCACCTGCAAATGCTCTACTGAAGCGTGGAATAAGCTAGAAACAACTTTTGCTAATCGTTCAAATGCTAGGATGCTCTCCCTTCTTTCCACACTCATGAGAATCTCTCAAGAAGGCACCACCATAGCCGAATACATGCAACACATCAAAACAATTGTTGACAACCTTGCCTTAATTGGGCACGCTCTGAGTGATGCTGAGATTGTCATTCACACCCTCCATGGCCTCAGTAATGACTATAAAGAACTGAATGCAGCCATACGTACAAGAGAAACGACTATGACATTCGAATAGCTTCATGATAAGCTTCTAGATCACGAGACCTTTCTAAAACGAGAAAAATGGAAGAAAGTGACAACAACAATCACTGCCCAGTATAACCATCATCGCTCCAACAACAATAATTATGGCAACCGGTCATTCTCCGATAATCCACAGACCAACTCTGGAAATCAAGGTTTTCATAACTCCTCCTACTCCCCCCTCAACAGCAATTTTTCCTATAACACAGGGGGAAATTTTGCTCTAGCAAGGAACTCACAACATCAACCATGGCGACCAAACAACAACCATGGACAACCTAAGCCAATATGCTAACTCTGTGATAAAATTGGGCACACAGCAAAGGTTTGTCGGTCTCGAGTAAGGCCAAACCACAATCCCAGCTGGTCTCAGGCGAATCACTCGACCACAGATCAACAATCCAACCGCAACAATTGGCTAGTTGACTCTGGTGCATCGCACCACATTACCTCTGACTTGCAAAACCTCTCTGTTCACTCAGATTACAATGAGAATGAAGACATAATAGTTGGCAACGGTAACGGTATTCCAATATCTCATATTGGTTCTACAAAACTCACATCTTCAAATATCTCATTTAATCTTAATAATGTGTTGTGTGCTCCCCACATCAAAAAGAATTTACTTTCAGTTTCCCAATTTTGCAAACAAAATGCCACATCTATTGAATTCTTTCCTGATTCTTTTATTGTGAAGGATTTGAGTACGGGGGCATCCTTGGTGCGAGGCCAGAATAAGGACGACGTCTATGAGTGGCCCTCTATGTCATCATCACCATCATGTGCATCTGTTTCAACAACATACACAGCCACCACAACAACTACCGCCGACCTATGGCACCGCCGTCTAGGTCATCCCTCTGAATCCATTCAAAAAAAATTAGTAACTACATTTTCTCTACCCGCATCTCAGTCTATTTCTAGTCACTGTGATTCATGTCTCTATAATAAAAGTCACAGACTTCTGTTTGGCTTAACAAGTGTCTTGTACTTCTCCGTTAGAAATTTTATATACCGACGTTTGGGGACCATCACCAATCATGTCTTATGACAATTTTCGGTACTATATAATTTTTGTGGATTACTTTACAAAATATACTTGGTTCTATCCTATCAAACACAAATCCGATGTTCCCCTCATATTTGACAAATTCAAGAAATTAGTCGAAAACTTTTTTCAATTGAAAATAAATACAGTCTATTCCGATGGAGGTGGTGAATATCAAAGCTTGGCTCATCACCTATCTCACTTTGGTATTCAACACCTCACATCTCCTCCATATACTCCTCAATTAGTGGGCTCCGCTGAAAGAAAACATCGTCATCTAGTCGAAATTGGTCTCACTTTACTTCACCAAGCCTCACTACCTTTACGGTTCTGGTCTGTAGCATTCCAAACAGCCACCTATCTTATTAACCGTATGCCCATACCAGTCCTTAAGTCCCACTCTCCATTCGAAAAAATATTTCACAAATAACCAAATTATCACAAACTAAAAGTATTTAGCTGTCTGTGCTACCCTTGGCTCCGTCCCTATTTCACTCATAAGCTAGCTCCACGATCAAAACCATGCATATTTATTGGTTATTCACTCTCTCACAATTCCTATATCTGTCTTGATCCATCCACATCAAAAACCTTTATTACACATCATATCATTTTTATTGAGTCTCAATTTCCCTTTCAAAAACTTTTCATACATGAACCACAAATTAACACAGAATCTCTACATCAATGGTGTCCCTCAAATCTCTCTAATCCTCTCACAAATCTCGAGTCAACATCTCATGAATCTGTCACTCACAATCAGACACCTTCATATCCTTCCATATCTACATTAAATCACATACAATCAAGTTCTCCTCCACCAGCTGCCCCCATTAATACACACTCCTCAAATCATGGTGTTGATGAACAAGTGGATCCTCATGTCACGCTGCCTACCTCTGCCTTGCACCAATCACACTCCTTGGACTCCTCTAAAAATCAGGAAAGTCATGATTCCTCTCCTCATTCATCTCCCTCACAGACTACTCCATCCAAATCGCCCACACCACCAAAAATAACTACCAGGTCCCAATATAATATCTTCAAGCCACACAAAATACTTGACCTTCACACCACCACCTCCAAAACCGATGAACCTCCTGAACCCACAACATATTGCCAAGCCGAAAAATTCCCTCAATGGCGTAAGGCGATGAGTGATGAGTATGACGCCCTTCTTAAAAACTCCACATGGACTCTCGTACCTCATCACCACACACAAAACATCATTGGGTGCAAATGGATATTTAAGATTAAGCGGAACCCCAACAGTACTGTTGCCCGCCATAAGGCTCGTTTGGTTGCCAAGGGATTCCATCAACGTCCCGGAATTGATTACACGGATACTTTCAGTCCTGTTGTAAAACCTACAACAATTCGCCTTATTTTAAGTTTAGTGGTCTCCTATGGATGGGACTTGCACCAACTGGACGTTAACAATGCTTTCTTGCAGTGCACACTTTCTGACAATGTTTACATGCAGTAACCTCAACGCTTCACTCATCCACAGTTTTCTACTTATGTATGCAAGTTGCGCAAGGCCATCTATGGTCTTCGCCAAGCTCCCCGTGCATGGTATCATGAATTACGTGCCTTCCTACTCCTTCACAAATTTGTAAACTCTAAATCAAATAGTTCTCTATTTATCTTTCACCATGGACAAACCACACTTTACTTGCTTGTGTATGTTGATGACATTATCATTACAGGCAACAATTTCGTCTCCGTCCAGCAGTTCATTGATCAGTTGGCCAATCGATTCTCCTTGAAGGATCTCGGCCCCTTGTCATATTTTCTGGGTGTTGAGGCTCGCATAACTCCAACTAGTTTGTTCTTGTCGCAGCGAAAGTATGTACTTGAAATCCTGCACAAGACGAACATGGCAGATGCTAAAGAGTTTAGCACTCCTCTATCCACAACTGAGTCTCTAACACTCAACGACGGCACCCCTCACCATAATGCTACTCAGTTTCAACAGGTCTTGGGATCATTACAGTACCTGTCTTTAACAAGGCCTGAGATCTCATTTGCAGTCAATAGACTGTCACAGTTCATGCATTGTCCTACCTCACATCATTGGGCCACTGTCAAACGTCTACTGCGGTACCTTAAGGGAACTTTCGATCATGGAATCTTTTTTCACAAAGAATCATGTCCGCAACTCCATGCCTTCTCTTACTCTGATTGGGCAGGAAACACTGATGATTGTACATCCACATCTGCATATGTTGTGTTTCTAGGTGCGTCACCAATCAGTTGGGCTTCCAAAAAGCAACGCACCATTGCTCGCTCATCTACTGAAGCTGAGTACTGTGCCATAGCTTCGACTGCTGTTGAACTAAACTGGATAACTAATCTGCTCCAAGAACTACATGCTCCACCTACAGTTGTACCTACAATTTACTGTGATAATATTGGTGCCACATACTTATGTAAAAATCCTGTGTTCCACTCACGTATGAAGCACATTGCCATTGACTTTCACTTTGTTCGTGACCAAGTTGTTAATCATCGGTTACGTATTTCTCATGTTCATACTAATGATCAATTGGTGGACTCACTCAAAGCACTTCCTCGAAAATAGTTCTTGCATCATCGGTTCAAGATTGGCATCCGAGATGGATGCTTCATCTTGTGGGGGCATGATAGAGAAACATATTAGCATATTCTCATCCTTGTTTTAAGGCTTACTTTAGGCCATGTTTTCATCCTTGTTTTAAGGATCACTTTAGGCCATCTTTTAAGGATGGCATTTTTCCTTTAACAACCTATATATACCCTTAATTGTGTAGAAGAAATCAAGCAAGCATTTGTACAACTCTTTGCTCTCTTCAATTCTCACTTCTCTTCACTCTCTTCAATTCTCACAAGCTTAACTAACTAGTTAGTCTAGTTTAGCAAACTCACACTCAAATACTTGGAATATGATGTGTGATAACAAAACATCTAACTAAACCACATCTAAATTTATTAATCCAATCCTTATAATTAAAACATTGACAGCCAAAAACGTGCATGAAAAATTTACAAACTAATAGTAACCCATAACAACCTAACTAACATTAACTAAATGCATTCAGAACTTCATAACTAATTTTAAATGAAAACAATCATTTCAATGTATTACTAGAATCTATTTATCTAGCTTTCTAATTCTTAAACCTAAAGATCTAAAAAGTAAATAATATTCATTATTCGATCAAAATTTGTTTTCTATGAGTAAAATTGTATAAAAAAACACAAACGGGATGCAACTCATATACATAAACGATGGACAACTACTTGATCAAACATTTTAAGTTGTTTGGAATAATAAATAGCCCTTAATGGATGAAAGTGTCAGGCTCTTTTTAGTGGACGGTTCTGTTGGTCCCAGCGCATTGGAATTTGGAAGTACTTCTTTTGGATTGAAGGATAAGGTTTTAGAAGGGTCTGTTGATGGTTGGAAGGGGAGAAATATATATGGAAGTCAACTTTTAAAAGTAATTGGCTGTGATAATCTTTCATTTATGGGTAGGGAAGTAATAAAGGCTCATTTTGTTTTCCGGTGGGTTCTAGTCCTATACGGTGTAAAAAGTGTAATAAATTCAAGCATTAATTGTGGCAATTAATAAGTGGAGGTAGATGTAATAAATTCAAGCATTAATTGTGGCAATTAAGTGGAGGTAGATGTGCTCCACTAAGAATTAATTGTGGCCAAATTAATTCAATTATTCTTAGTGCATTTCTCCTATAAATAGGATAACCATAGAGCATATTAAGGGTTAGCAAGTTAGAGTGTTAGAGAAAAAACACAAGGTGTATGCTTAAGGAATGTTTGTTCATATTCTCAATGGTTGTATTGAGAGTATAAGGTATATGTAACCAACCTATATATGGTCCATGTTTAATCCTTTGGCTATCTATTGATTGTGGTAACAAGTGTATGGAATACGGACGGACGTTCTTGATGGAAGAACATGTATAAATACAAGTTTGGTCCCTAAACTCGGTACTTCTCATTTTCTTTCATACACCATCAAATTAAAGAGAGTTCTGAGAGTCTAGAAGAACCAATATCGAGAGAATAGCAGATTGTGTAAGTGAAAAGCTTCAATGGCTATAGGTATGTTTACGGTCTTTATAATTCCGCATTTAATCTATATGCTATTTAAGTTGTTCAGCATGTTTAGATTTTATTTAAGTTCTTACATTTGGTATCAGAGCATTATTTGCCTCTGCCTTGAAGTATTAAGCAATCTGTAATACTTTCAATTTATACCCGAAAAATAATTTGATTTCAAAGTTTGTTTTTCGAGTATTTTTTGATGGAAAATAATATTAAAAATCATCAAGAAATTTGATTTCTAGTATTTCTGAGTTTTAAAATCTTGGAAGCCAATTTTATGGATTTTCACTATGTTGCATATGGTTTGTAATTATTTGCAAAAATAAAGTTTATGAACCCTTATAGGTATTTATTTTATTTATGTGCTTAAAATTATGTGTTATGTATGTATAACTTTTTTGAGTTATGCATGCAATTTAAGTTTAACTAGTTTTAGTGCATAAATAATTTAATGTTGGGCATGTATTTTTAATTTTGTGATTATTTTGATCAAATTAAGATTACGCATATATACTATTTATGTTAGTTCTATATATGCAATTTCAGTAAATGCTCATTTTTAGCATGCTTTTGTTTTTCAATTCATGCTTTTAGAATGAGTTTATTTTATGCAATGAATTAAATTAATTGCATAATATTATGTTTAATTATGCAATTTATGTTTTATTTATTGAGAACTTTATTTACATATAATAAAATATTATTAAGTTTAGATATTGTTAGATTATGTAAACTTGGGTTATTCTCATAAAACTTAATTTGTGCATAACACATTAAGGTTCATAATACATTACTATGAACAATTAAGTTAAAAATTATGAATAATTCATAAACAATTTGTAGTTGGCATAAGACAGCATGATCTAAGACAATGCTCTGTCTAAGGATTCTGGTTTTTAATGAGGCTTTGTCCCGACCAATTATCCTGGGAGCATTCTTAGTGATTGCCTATTATATTACTGCGTAATTGCTTTTAGGCATTAAATAGAGCCTAAAATATAGTAAATATAAATGTCTAGTGAACCATATAATTTTAAAATATTTAAAGAGTAGCCACAGCATCTTTAATTATATAAAATTATATATTAAATGGATTAGGATCACATAATGGACATTAATTGTAATTAATTATATGAATATAATGATTTTACCCCACAGGGATTTTATTGTGTTTATATAATTAATTAGGATAACATATTAAAATTAGTTTTTCTTAATTTACCCACAGGAGTTAAGAAGAATTAATTTAATAGTTTTATCATAAAGTTTAAAGATAGAAAAACATCAAACTGTAATCATAATATACATTATGAATTTAGTAAAAATAGTTTGATAAAATTTATCATAAAGTATAAAGAATCTTATTGAATTAAAAATTTAGCCCACAGGTAATTTTTAATGAAATTAGATTCAATTTCAGCGTGTTTTTACATTGGTAAAACATGCAATTTAGAAAATTAGACCTCAAATCTTGACATAAGCTTTTGGACTTTATGCAGTTACTCAACCCACTAGTTTCTCTGATATCCATTATGACATACCCGAACTTAGGGGAGATAACTATAAGGTATGGAAGGAGAGGATTCTTCTCCATCTAGGGTGGATGGACATAGATTATGCTATTAGGAAGGACGAACCACCGGTAATCGACGATAACAGCACTCCAGCTGCTGTCACGCTATATGAGCGATGGGAGCGATTCAATCGGCTCAGCGTGATGTTTATCAAAACTAAGATAATTGCTGGTATACGTGGTTCTGTCGACCAGCATGAGAAAGTCTGCGATTTGTTGAAAGCCATTGACGATCAATTCATCACTTCAGAAAAGGTATTAGCAAGCACCCTAATAATGAGATTATCATCCCTCAGACTCACCAGCGTAAAAGGTGTGCGCGAGCACATAATGCAAATGCGTGACATTGTGGCTCAACTTAAGAAACTCGAGGTTGATATGTCAGAGTCCTTCCTGGTGCACTACATTCTGAACACCCTTCCAACTAAGTACAGGCCTTTCAAAATCTCGTATAACACACATAAATACAAATGGTCAATCAATTAATTAATGATCATGTGTGTTCAAGAAAAAGAGAGGCTTGTGATGGAACTGGGTGAGAGTGCAATGCTGGCTACTACCCGTGGGAAGGACATATTAAAACCAACCTCATTTGTTTGTTATGAATCTAATATGGTTAATGTTAATATTAACACCTGGTGGATTGATTCTGGATCTACAATCCATATTTCAAACTCCTTACAGGGTATGCAAAACCTAAGGAAGCTAGTGGGAAGTGAGCAAAGCATCTTATCAGGCAACAAGATGGGCTCACATGTGGAAGCGATTGGAACGTGCATTTTAACTTTAAGTAGTGGCTTTATTTTAAAATTGGAAAGGACCTTTTATGTACCAAGTTTCTCATGAAACTTGATTTCTGTTTCCAGACTTATACCATTTGGATATTCCTTTAATTTTCAAGACACATCTTTCAGTTTATTTTATAAAACTGATTGTGTTGGGAATTGTATTTTGACTGATGGTCTTTATCATCTTTATTTACAAAATGATGCCACTTATAGTTCAATGCATGTTCAAACTGGTGTTAAAAGGTGTAATATTAACGATGACTCCTCTATGTTATGGCACCGGAGATTAGGACATATCTCCATAGAAAGAATTAAGAGATTAGTGAATGAAGGGGTACTTAATACTCTAGATTATACTAATTTTGAGACTTGTGTGGACTGCATTAAAGGAAATCAGACTAACAAGTCCAAGAAATGTGCTAATAGGAGTTCGGACATATTAGAAATCATTCATACTGATATATGTTGTCCAGACATGGACGCACATGGTCAGAAATATTTCGTCACTTTTATCGATGATTACTCACGATATATGTATATCTATTTGCTTCATAATAAGAATGAAGCATTGGATGCCTTCAAAGTCTTTAAGGCTGAAGTTAAGAACCAATGCGGAAAGCAAATACAAATTGTGAGATCCGATAGAGGTGGAGAATATTATGGTAGATACACAGAAAGTGGACAAGCACCTGGTATTTCTGCTAAGTTTCTTCAAGAACATGGGATTGTTGCCCAATACACTATGCCTGATTCCCCAGACTAGAATGGTGTTGCAGAAAGAAGAAATTGAACATTGATGGACATGGTGCGGAGTATGCATAGCAACTCCAACCTTCTTACATCCTTGTGGACTGAAGCACTAAAGATGGCTGTGTATATATTAAACCGAGTTTCAACCAAGGCTGTTCCTAAGACACCATTTGAATTATGGAAAGGTTGGAAACCGAGTTTGCGACATATGTGCGTTTGGAGATGTCCGTCTGAGGTGAGGATTTATAACCCACAAGAGAAGAAACTGGATCCGATGACCATTAGTGGGTATTTCGTTGGATATGCAGAAAGGTCCAAGGGTTACAGGTTTTATTGTCCAACTCATACTACTAGGATTGTGGAATCAAGAAACACTAAGTTTCTAGAGAATTACATGATCAGTGGGAGGGATCGGTTCAGGAACTTAGTTCCTGCACATGATCATACAAAACCTGCACATGATCATACAAAATCTCAACCTTCATCAAATGATAGATTGGTTGTAGTTCATAACACGCCTCAAGTACAAGCTCTTGTTGACTAATCAATCATTGAGGTTCCATAAGCTGCTGACAACATTCTAATAGATCAAGTAGTTCAGGAAATACCACAAGTTCCTGAACAACCAGTTGAACCACAAGCTCCCCTGGGAGATATTGGTACAACATTAAGAAAATCTACTAGAGTCAAGAGATCAGCAATTCCTAGTGATTACATTGTGTATCTACAAGAATCTGACTATAATTTTGGAGCCGAAAATGATCCTGAAACCTTTTCACAGGCCATAAGTTGCAAAGGGTCAACCATATGGCACGATGCCATGAAGGAAGAGATGAATTCCATGAAAAGCAACAGAGTCTGGGATCTTGTAGAGTTGCCTAATGGGGCGAAGGTTATTGGTTGCAAATGGGTCTTTAAAACCAAGATAGATTCATTAGGCAACATTGAGAGATACAAAGCGAGACTCGTTGCTAAGGGATTTACTCAAAAAGAATGAATCGATTACACGGAGACTTTCTCTCCTGTATCTAAGAAAGATTCTCTTCGTATTATTTTGGCATTAGTTGCTCATTTTGACCTTGAGCTGCAACAAATGGATGTGAAAACCGCATTTCTTAATGGAGATCTAGAGGAAGAGGTTTATATGAAACAACCTGAAGGTTTCTCCTCTAATAATGGTGAGCATTTGGTTTGTAAGCTTAGAAAATCCATATACGGTTTAAAACAAGCCTCCCATCAATGGTATTTTAAATTCCATGAAGTAATTTCTTCATTTGGTTTTGTTGAAAATCCCATGGATCAATGTATATACCAGAAGGTCAGTGGGAGTAAAATTTGTTTTCTTGTTTTATATGTGGATGATATTTTACTTGCAACCAATGATAAGGGCTTGTTATATAAGGTGAAACAATTTCTCTCTAAAAATTTTGATATGAAAGATATGGGTGAGGCATCTTATGTCATTGGCATTAAGATCCATAGAGATAGACCTCGAGGTGTTTTAGGTCTGTCACAAGAAACCTATATCAACAAAGTTTTAGAGAGATTTCGGATGATAGATTATTCACCAAGTGTAGCTCCCATTGTGAAGGGTGATAGGTTCAATTTGAACCAATGCCCGAAGAACGATTTTGAGAGGGAATCCATGAAGAACATTCCATATGCTTCTGCAGTCGGAAGCCTTATGTATGTTCAGGTCTGCACTAGACCTGACATTGCATTTGTTGTAGGGATGTTAGGGCGATATCAGAGTAACCCAGGTATAGACCACTAAAGAGCTGCAAAGAAAGCAATGAGGTATCTTCAAGGAACTAAATACTACAAGCTTATATATAGACAGACGGACAATCTAGATGTGATTGGCTACTCTGATTCAGACTTTGCTGGCTGTGTTGATTCACGTAAATCAACATCAGGATACATTTTTCTAATGGACGGTGGAGCTGTTTCTCGGAGAAGTGTCAAGTAGCCATTGACTGCTACTTCTACTATGGAAGCCGAGTTCGTCTCCTATTTTGAGGCCACTTCGCACGGTGTATGGCTTAGGAGTTTCATTTCTGGGCTTAGAGTCATGGATTCTATATCTAGGCCATTGAGAATTTTCTGCGACAATTCAGGTGCTGTCTTTATGGCTAAAAACAATAAAAGTGGAAGTCGAAGTAAACACATCGACATTAAGTATTTAGCCATAAAAGAACGTGTAAAAGAAAAGCAAGTAGTCATTGAACACATTAGCACTGAATTGATGATCGCTGATCTTTTGACTAAAGGCATGCCACCTTTGAAATTCAAGGATCATGTAGAGAAAATGGGACTTGGTTCCACTTTGTAAGTGTATACATACAGTTTATTAATGAAACTCTTACATATTTTGATGTTTTCTCATATTCATGTGCACCTTAATTTCTTTGAGAAAATTCATATGTATAGGACCAAGAATAAACATAGGGTTTATTCATTAAGAAATGTTACCACATGAAGAATAATACTTGAGGAACTAAATGCATCGTAATACATGGAAGGTAATACTCACTCTTAGAGGACTTATCGCCATGATTCATGTATTTACTTCTTAAAATATATCAATGGGATTAAGTTAGGTTAAACATATGGACCAAGTGGGAGAATGTAATAAATTCAAGCATTAATTGTGGCAATTAATAAGTAGAGGTAGATGTAATAAATTCAAGCATTAATTGTGGCAATTAAGTGGAGGTAGATGTAATAAATTCAAGCATTAATTGTGGCAATTAAGTGGAGGTAGATGTGCTCCACTAAGCATTAATTGTGGCCAAATTAATTCAATTATTCTTAGTGCATTTCTCCTATAAATAGGATAACCATAGAGCATATTAAGGGTTAGCAAGTTAGAGTGTTAGAGAAAAAACACAAGGTGTATGCTTAAGGAATGTTGGTTCATATTCTCAATGGTTGTATTGAGAGTATAAGGTATATGTAACCAACCTATTTATGGTCCATGTTTAACCCTTTGGCTATTCATTGATTGTGGTAACAAGCGTATGGAATACGGACGGACGTTCTTGATGGAAGAACATGTATAAATACAGGTTTGGTCCCTAGACTCGGTACTTCTCATTTTCTTTCATACACCATCAAATTGAAGAGAGTTCTGAGAGTCTAGAAGAACTAATATCGAGAGAATAACAGATTGTGTAAGTGAAAAGCTTCAATGGCTGGAGGTATGTTTACGGTCTTTATAATTCCGCATTTAATCTATATGCTATTTAAGTTGTTTAGTATGTTTAGATTTTATTTAAGTTACGGTTCTGTTGGTCCCAGCGCATTGGAATCTGGAAGTACTTCTTTTAGATTGAAGGATAAGGTTTTAGAGGGGTCTGTTGATGGTTGGAAGGGGAGAAATATAAATGGAAGTCAACTTTTAAAAGTAATTGGCTGTGATAATCTTTCATTTATGGGTGGGGAAGTAATAAAGGCTCATTTTTTTGTTCGGTGGGTTCTAGTCCTATACGGTGTAAAAAGTTGTTATATAATGGTATTAGATGCGAGTGTTTAAGTGTTAATTTAAATTATAAGTCTCTTGGGTTTTGGGTCTAAGTGGAAGAATGGTTTCACCTTTATTGGTTTCTGTAGGTTTTTCATTAGGCTTTCCTTATGTGTGTTATTTTTTCTGATCACCAGCCCAAGTTATACTCTGTTATCTCTCCTGGTGTGGTGGATGAAGCTAGATCTGTTGAGTCAGTTATTTGTGATTCATTGAATGATTTGGGATTTAATGAATCAGAGGCTTCTCCTGTTGTCTCTGATTCTAGTGTTGAGTAATCTATTGTGTGCAGATCAAGACATAAGCATAGAAGGGGATTTGTTAAAGACTAGTGCTCAACCTTTGGGTTCCAAGTTATTGTCGTTAGGAAAAAAAGAAAAAATGGAGAAGACTTTCCAAAAAAGGACTGTTAGAAAGTATTGTTCTTGTCTCTTTAAATAAAAAGAGAGCAATGAGAAAGAAGGTAGCTAAATCAAAACAATACAAGTATAGAATTGATGAGTTATGCAATGTTGGTGATGCTTCGGTCATTGGAAAAGAAGATTTATCAAGGAATGACAGAGCATGGAGGGAGGTAGTTTTTACTTGGGCTAAATTTTTTGGTTGGCTCGGGTCTAAACCCAATGGTTTAGACTAGTTAGAAACTTCATTGGTAATCTTAAGAAGCTTTGTTGATAACATCAATATAGGTGTTGGACCATAAAATTAACATTACCAGTAAAGTTTTCAACTGGTCTTTAACTACTGAGTTTAGACCTGAATCAGCCAAGAAATCCTCTTATTTGGGAGATGTGGAAAAATTTGGGATTAATCTATGATGGTGATGAGAAGGATATGGCAGATAAGCTTTAAAAAATGGAGTTGAGGGATTATGTGCCTCTTTTTTTTTTTAGTTTTCTTAGGGTTGCTTAGTTTGATTTAACAGTTTGCCCAAGGTTTTGGGTGGTTTTTCTGTTCCATGGGTGTTGGTGTTTGGTCAGTGGTCTTTTGGTCTCGTTGCTTTGTATATCTCATTTCATAAATAATATTATTATTTTGTGATTAAAAAAATTATCTACACAATAGTAACTTTACAAAATGAATCAAAATTTATTTATACTCTACAAATCATAATGAAAAGGTAACAAAACAAAGAGAAAAGGATTTTAGACAATAAATTTTGGTAGTACATAGAAATGATCGATTTAATACTAAAATCTAGGGCCAAAACGACATAGTGATTGCAGTATTATTCGAAGTAGAACAAAAATAATATCTTTTTAATAAGTGAAGCCACAACAGGAACATCTCATTATAAACTATAAATGGGCAAAATGGTCTATATCGATGACTATTTGAACTTCAAATGCATCCCTAAACTGTATCTCACCTTATTTGAATCAATCCTTGAACGGTCCACTTAATCTAAAATCCATTAATTAACTAATTATTATTGGAAATTTAAGATGTTATGCACTTGTTCTATTTGTTACATGTTCTCTTTCCATCTCCTCTTAAGCTTGGGATTCATGCAAATCTTCATACGTATGATTGCAGTTACATGCCCTCATTCCATCTCCTCTTAAGCTTGCTATTTTCCTAATTGAATTAAGAGCCCCAACCTCTAAAAGAACTCCTGCAAACAATTTAGACATGGTAGTTTAATTAAATTAATTTAGCTTTGTTTTCTATTAATTTGACTGATAATAATGTGAAATTAGACTTTTTTTTCTTTTGAAAATGAATTGTTTGTTTCAATAAGGAGAAGGGTAAATGGAGTAACGACCCATCCCGGATTGGTCACCCTCGAGACGGTATTGTTACATTTTGAAAATCCCAGTATGACACATATATGCAATAATAAAAAAAAATTTCAACTGAAATTTTTACATTAATCCTCAACCCTCAATAAGGGAGATGCATCATTCTGATCTTGACTTAAACATTATATACAACGTAATATGCATGAATATTTACAAATAAATTTTTTATTTTATTTACTCGTTAGTCTGTGGATGTGGATACGCGCGTGGCTTACAGATAATGACTTCGTCTGAATCTCAACTCACCAAACTATCTGTCATGCCTGCTACCACGAATCACTTAGAGCTATCCGTGGATCACTTCCTTGCATTTCCTACTCCTCTCAGCAATTTCCCCCGATTGCTGATCGTTAACATCTTTTGTTTTTCTTAGAGCTTCTGTAACTCTCTATAAAATTCTCCCGTAAACCCCTTCAAAATTTTACTCTTTCAACTTTTCTTTCGGTCCCCAAGTGTTTAGAGAAATAGAGTAGTTTGAATTGTAAAATGAAGAAAACCAAACAGGATTTGGTAAGTAATTAATAATATAAACTCAAATTATATATATATATATATATATATATATATATAATTTACTTCATTACTCAACACCTCCCCTCCCCTAAATTTGCCACGCACCATATGTGTTGTCTAACATGCAAATTGCATGTCACACAGCCAACATCTGTTGCCCGATGTTTTTTTTTTTTAACTTTTACTTGTACTTTTTTTTATTTTCTTTTTCTTTTCTTTTCTTCATGCTGTCCACCATTTTTTTTTTGAAAAGAATTGTTTTATATAAAAAAAAATTAGTTCTTTCGCATATATATAGTATTTTAACTCCATGTCATATTTATTAAAGTACTTCTTTTCCCTTACTTACAAATACGGGTATTACAATTCTACCCACCTTACAAAAATTTCGTCCACGAAATTTCCTTACCTAATTCATGAAAGAGTTTGGGGTATTCTTTCCTCATTCTTGCTTCATGCTCCCAAGAATTTCTTCAACATCTTTGCTTCGCCATAATACTTGAATCAATTGAATAACTTTATTAAGCAAGACTTGTTCCTTTCTGTCTAGAATTCTAACTGGTACTTGCATAAAGGTCAAATCTTCCTGAAGTTCTATCACCTGATTCAAGATACTATGGGATTCATCGTGTAAGTATTTTCTCAAAAGTGACACATGAAACACATTATATAATTGCTTTAATTCTGGGGGCAAATCCAATCAATATGCTACTGGTTCAACTCTCTCAATCACCACATATGGCCCCACAAATCTCAGGCTCAACTTTCCCTTCTTTTTAAACCTCAACACACTCTTCCACGGAGATATCTTCAAAAATACCCAATCACCAACTTGAAACTCGAGAGGTCGTCTTCGTTTATCAGCATATCCCTTCTGTATGTTCTGTGTTGCTCTAAGGTTCTTTCTAACCAGTTTAATGCTCTTAGTAATCAAATCTATCATTTCTGGACTAAATATCTTTCTCTCTCCAACTTCTTCCCAACATACTGGAGTTCTACACCTCCTACCATATAAAGCCTCAAATGGTGCCATCCCAATACTAGTTTGATATTGGGTCACTGAGAAACTCAATACACTTGCCCTCAGCATATCTTCTAGTATTCTGATGATTCTCTTCATCTGCCCATCAGTTTGTGGATGGAAAGCTGTACTAAACTGCAATTGCGTACCCATAACTTCTTGAAAACCTCTCCGAAATCTAGAGGTAAATCTAGAATCTCTATCTGATACAATGCTCAGGGGTACTCCATGTAATCTTACAATCTCCACTACATACAATTCAACCAACTTTTCAGGACTCCATGTAGTTTTAATAGGAAGAAAATGTGAAGACTTAGAAAGTCTATCCACTATAATCCATATAGTGTCATGTCCTCTCTGGGTACAGGAAAAACCAAAGACAAAATCCATACTCATTTTTTTCCATGGCCACTCAAGTACTGGAAGAGGTTGTAATAAACATGTTGGATGTCTATTCTCCGACTTCACTTGTTGACAAGTCAAACATCTAGAAATATGTTCGGCTACATCCTTCTTCATCCCTGACTTCCAATAATTATGTCTCAACCACCTTGCACATCTTATTATTACCAGGATGCATGGAATATACAGAATCATGAGCCTCTCTTAGTATCTCCTTTCTCATCTCCACATCATTGGGAACACAAACTCGATGTCCTAATACCACCATAACATCTTCTTTAATTCTAAACTCAGTCGGCTTCCCACTCAATACTTCCTGTCTGATCTTCTCTATCCCTTCATCTCTACCCTTCCATATTTGCCATCAATACTCCTCTATTACTGACACTCAACTGCATCCTTATTTTTCTTAATTCTATCATCAAGCTAGTACTATGACTCTCAACAGGAGCTAATCTCCCTGTAGCCTTTCTACTCAAAGCATCACCTACTACATTAGTCTTTCCTGGATGATAATGAATTGTACAGTCATAATCACTAGTCAACTCCACCCACCTCATCTGCCTCAAATTCAACTCTTTCTGGATAGGTAAATGCGTCAAACTTTTATGATCAGTAAAAATTTCACAATTGGCTTCATACAGATGGTGTCTCCAAATCTTCAAAGCGAAAACTATGGTAGCCAATTCTAAATCATGGGTCTAGTAATTCCTTTCATGGTTCTTCAATTGCCTATATGCATAAGCTATAACTCTCTCATGTTGCATCAACACACATCCCAACCCCTAATGTGATGCATCACTATATACCATAAATCCTTCATCACCTGAAGAAATCACTAATACCGGGGCAGTAGTCAATTTTTCTTTCAACAACTGGAAACTCCTCTCGCATTCTTCTGACCACCTAAACTTCACTTCCTTCCTGGTCAATCTAGTCAATGTTCCAGCAATCATATAAAAATTTTGGATAAATCTCCTATAATAACCAGCCAGCCCCAAAAAGCTTCTAATTTTAGTTACATTCATGGGTCTTTCCCAATTCAACACTGCTTCTGCTTTCTGTGGGTCAAATGTTATTCCCTCTCCCGACACAACATGCCCCAAGAAAGATATTTCACTCAACCAAAACTCACACTTAGAGAACTTTGCATATAATTTCTCTATCCTTAGAATTGCCAATACTATCTCTAAATGTTGCATATGCTCCTCTTCATTATTGGAATATACCAAAATATCATCAATAAACTCAATCACAAATCTATCCAAGAATGGTTTAAACACCTGATTCATTAGATCCATAAATACTGCAAGAGCATTAGTCAACCCAAATGGCATCACCAGGAACTCATGATGGGCATAACGTGTCCTAAAAGTAGTTTTAGGCACGTCCTCCTCCTTTATCCTCAATTGATGATAACTCGATCTCAGGTCTATCTTAGAAAACACTCTAGCTCCCTGTAACTACTCGAATAAATCATCTATCCTGGGCAGAGGCTATCTATTCTTAATGGTGATCTTATTCAACTATCTATAATCAATACATAACCTCATTGTCCCATCCTTCTTCTTGACAAGCAACACAGGGGCTCCCCAAGGTGACATACTAGGTCGAATAAATTGTTTATCTAGTAACTCCTGAAGCTGAACTTTCAACTCTCTCAATTCAACTAGTGTCATTCTATAAGGTGCTATAGATATAGGTATTGATCCTGGAATCACTTCAATAGAAAACTCAATCTCCCTATTGGGAGGTAAACTAGACAACTCCTCAGGGAATACGTCAGAAAAATCTTTCACTACCAAGATTTCTTCTAACTTCCTACTTTCCTTGCTAGAATCCAAAACATATGACAAATACCTCTCACAACCCTTCTTCAACCATTTACTAGCAGTTAAAGCAGAAATAAAACAGTTAGCAAGTATCTTACGTTCTCCCTGAAAATTAAACTCCTCATGTCCGGGTATCTTGAACACTACATTCTTCCTAAAACAATCTATCTAAGCATGATATTCAGATAACTAATTCATCCCCAGAATTAAATCAAAATTAGTCATATCTAAAGGCAATAAATCAACTTAAAATTCTCTATTAGCCATATTAATCACACAACCTCGATAAATTGTCCTGATAATAACCCTATCTCCAGGAACCTCAATAATAATCGTATGCATCAAAGGACTAGCACTAGCATCAATAGATTTCATATAAATACTATATGCAAAAGAATAGGTTGCACCATGATCAATCAATAATCTAGCAAGCCTACCAAGGATAGATATCATACCAATAACAATATCAAGAGTGGCTTGTGCATCTTGTTGGGTCAATGCATAGACTCTGCTATCTCTGGTCTGAAACTGGCTATCATGTCCTCTCTTAGCTACTGATCATCGACCTCTGCCCCGCACACTCCCTGATCCACCACCTCTCCCCACCGGTCTTCTCCTAACACTTCCAATGCCTACATTAGCAGATCTCCCCATTGGACAATCTACAGTAACATGTCCTCCCTCACCATATACAAAGCATATTTGCGTAGGGCAATTCTGAGACAGATACCCTGTCTGATTACATCTAAAGCAAACCTTTGACTCTCGATCATACATCAGATTACCACTTCCCCTTGGTGGCATACTTACTCCTCTACCATAACTCCCAATTCCCATAACCTGTCTCCCAAATCTAGGGGCCCCACCGGTATTACTCTGAGCTGCAGAAGAAACAGATCCTACTTGCCTCTAACTCTGCACTACAATTCCTTGCGACAAGGAACGCCCTCTCAGGGGTGGTCTCCTGCCCTGTACACCCATACTGCTACCACCTCTAGGTCTCTCATATCTAGACCTCTTCAGTCAATCTCTCCTACCTCTAAACTCCATCAAATCCTTCTCAATCTGTAATGCTTTATCCACCAGTATAGGATAATTCCCTATGCCTATGTAAGAGAGTTTAGATCGAATTTGTAGTGTAACTCGTCTAAAAATCGTTTACATTTTCTCTCCTTTGTATTCACTAACTCAGGTAAAAACCTTGACAGAACTATAAATCTACTATCATACTCTGCCACAGATAAGGTACTCTGCCTTAAGTGAATAAAATTTCTCTCCTGCTGGGTTTGAAATGTTTCTGGAAAGTATTTCGCAAAGAAAGAACTCATCCTTAAACTTATTCCAAGTTAAAGGTTGTCCCACCTATGTACTCACCCTAGGCATAATATCTTCCCACCATTGTGAAGCCTCACCTTCCAGCATAAATGAAGCAAAAGCAACCTTCTGTCTATCTATCACTGGTGAGACTTCAAAATATTTCTCAACATGTCTAATCCACTGCTCAGCTTCCACAGGATTTACTGATCCTCTAAAATACTGGGGTTTAAACTTAAGAAATCTCATAAAACAATCCATTTGCATCTCACGTGCAAACACACATTCTCCCTCATAAACCTCTCGTCTCACCATATCAGGTTCTACTCTACCCCTTTCCTCTAATCTCCTCTGCAGATTATCAGCCCTTTCTTCAGCTGCATTCGTCCTTTCTATAGCACAATTAAGAGCTTCTCTCAATTCATTCCTCTTAACATAATATTCTCTCCCAACTCTATTAGTACTAGTTGCACTATCAATTTGCTCCCTCATAGGAACCACATACTCAACTTCCTCTTCTGCTTCAGTTCTTCTAAATATTGGGGGTTTACCATGTCCCCTCTGATTTCGAATTCTACCTCTAGCTTTAGCAACGTCCATATGTCATCCTCAGACTCTGCATTAAAATATAATTTATTTAGATCTTTCACTTTTTTAAGTTCTCATGCAGTCTACAGAATCATAAAACCTAATACTCTAATACCAAAATTGTAACGACCCATCCCGGGTTGGCCACCCCCAAGATGGTGTTGTCACATTTTGAAAATCCCAGCAAGACACATATATGCAACAATAAAAATAATACCAACTGCAATTTTTACATCAATCATCAACCCTCAACAGGGGAGATACATCATTATAATCTTGACTTAAACATCATATACAATGTAATATAAATGAATATTTACAAACAAATTTTTTATTTTATTTACTCATTAGTCTGAGGATGTGGACACGCCCATGGATTACAGTTAATGACTTCGTCTAAATCTCAACTCACCAAACTATCTGTCCTGCCTGCTACCACGAAGGACTTAGAGCTATCTGTGGATCACTTCCTTGCCTTTCCTGCTCCTCTCAGTAATTTCCCCCAGTTGCTGATCGTTAACACCTTCTGTTTTTCTTATAGCTTCCGTGACTCTCTATAAAATTCTCCCGTAAACCCTTTCAAACTTTTACTCTTTCAACCTTTCTTTCAGTCCCCAAGTGTTTAGAGAAATAAAGTAGTTTGAATTGTAAAATGAAGAAACCCAAACAGGATTTGGTAAGTAATAAATAATATAAACTCAAATTATATATATATATATATGTAAAATTTTACTTCATTACTCAACACCCCTATCCCCTAAATTTGCCACGCACTATATGTGTTGTCTAACATGCAAATTGCATGTTAAACAGCCAACATCTGTTGCCAAGTGTTTTTTTTTTTTTTACTTTTACTTGTACTTTTTTTTCATTTTCTTTTCTTCATGCTATCCACGAATTTTTTTTTCCTTTTTCTTTTTCTTTTCTTTTCTTACATGCTGTCCACGATTTTTTTTCTCAAAAGAATTGTTTTATATAAAAAATTAGTTCTTTCTCATGTATATATATATATATTATTTTAACTCCATGTCATATTTATTAAAGTACTTCTTTACCCTTACTTTACAAATACAGGTATTACAATGGAAGACACTAGTTCTTGCATACAAGACGGTAGGAGTAGTCATGGGCTCAGTAGCCACATCTCCATTGTATGTGTTGATGCCCCAAATTAAATGACGCATGAGGGGTGAAAGGATTTGTACGGAGCTGGTTGTCTGCTTGCTCACTCGCCAACTCCAGCAACTTGAAAAAACATGCTAAAAACTTTAAACTCTGAGTAAGGACTCGAAGTTCTATCTCTGGGGTCACTTCGACGCATAAGTTAGTATAGGTAATGGAGGAGAGAGAGACTCCCTTTTATATGGTAACAAATTAACAATTAAAAAGTAATTCTGAGCCCTTCTTATAGAGGGGAGAGAGAAACCCTTTTTAGTGGTACAAAATTAACAATTAAAAAGTAATTTAATCCCTTTTTAAGTGAAATGGGGTTATATCAAATTGACAATTACCACAGATTTCATAAAGAGGTAACTAATAACAACCATACACTTCGAGAGGTATATTTAATTTAAGCACAAGGTGTTAATAATAAACTATATGATGAGTTATATATAAACCAAACGCTACATACATATCTAATATGAGATTTGATAATTAATACCTTTCAAGCTTGAAACAAATTCATCAAAAGAGGGAATTGGAGGGCACTGTACAAGCATTGTTTTAGTGAAAATTTCATATGTGGTTTCAAGCCCATTAGAAATGTATATTTAATTTCCTTATCTTCATCGTTGACAAGGTGTTGGACAACAGCAAGTTCATCGCATATATTCCTAAACTTTGTTAAGTAAGCCCATTAGAAATGAAAACCCATATTTCATATTGTAATTGGAGACACAAGTAAATTCGCATACAGCTAGCACCAAATGACAAGTAAATTCTCAGGACATATATTTCATTTCATTGCATTGCATTTAATTCCATTTATGATTGATGTATGGATGGGATGGCCTATGAAGGCATGTGATGTGATTAGTCCATTGAGGGATACTTATTGTAATTAGCCCATAAAGGACAAGTGATGTGATTGGTCCATGAAAGGCATGTGATGTTGATTGATGTGACGTGGAAGAATATTGAGATAGTTATTACTCATACATGATTGTCCTTATGATGTATGCGGCATGAAAAGAACTTCGCACTATATAATTAATCAAAAGTATTAGTGTTTTTTTGTAAAAATTGTTCCTTTTGTGATAAGTAATGAGAAAAGAAATCGGAAGTGTATATAAAAGTTATATTACAAGTTTACATAAGAAAAATGTTTTAGGTGAAAATGTTTGGAAATAAATAATTAAATTCCAAAACGATTACTTCTAGTAGTGTTAAAACTCTCTCAGATTTTTAGCTAACCCCTTCACCTTTTACTAACATTTCAGGAAAGTGTCGGAAGGTTTTGGATCAAGAAGGTGAGATGACTAAGGAAGAAAGGAGTCTATAACAAAGTCATCGTCCACGACATCCTCGTTCTTTTAGTCTTTTGGGAGTCTAAATAATTGTTTATGTCATGGGTGTAAATTAAAGGAAATGGAGGAAAAATTCTTTTTACTCGTATCTCATGTAAATTCTTAAGAGTTGATCATGATGAGTTGTAAAAATTATATGAATGTGCTGAAAAGAATGTTTGTATGATTTATAAATATTGTATGCTTGCATATAAGTCAAAACTCTCTATGCTTAAAAGTGATGAGGTCATTCCTAGTAAGGCTCACTCAGGATGGATCGTTACAGCAAGTGACCATAGTTTTTAATTGATAATTATGGGCGGGTTTTCTTTCCAATAATATGAATGGCGTGGTTTGTTAGCAAGAGCAACCATGGTTTTCTATTTGCTGATTGTGGGCGACGATCATGGTTTTCATTTGGGAATTATTGGTAGGTTTCCTTTTCAACCATATGAATTATATAGATTTGATTTTTGTTTAATGAATTTTGTTAGCAAATGACCATAGTTTCACGGATTGTGGACAAATCTATGGATTTGAAAATCTCTTTATTAATTACGTTGTGGACTTACTGTGTAATAAAACTTGCAAAAAAGCATCTTCAGCGAGTAAGTGTGCCTGGAACTAAATATGAAAAAAAATTGCAAATTGAAAAGGCAAAATTTATGATTTTAAACATTCTTAAGAAATAAAAGCACAAAATTTGCTTGTATTAGCTGTATTTTCTATTTTGGTCTATTGCAACCAAATGAAAAATAAGTTTTCAATTCATGAAACAAAAATGCTGTATTAGTCTATTTTAAGTTATTTAGTAAGAATTTTATGTTAAAAATGTAAAAATTAAGAACTTTTATTTGTTTTTGTTGACATGTGGTGTGTCTTAGGGTTTGAATGTTAGATATAAGAAGGAGAAAATTAAAGCGAGGGAGAAGATATTACTAACTTAAGGGCTGCTACTTATATACATATGGAAAAAAGTCAAAGCATAATAATGCCTTTGTGCTATTATCACAATACCACAAACACCCTTAACATACACACCTTTAAGTTATACCATAAATATAAGATGCACCAAACTTGTTACAAATGAATCTAATTCATGTTGATGTTTTTTTCAAAATAAACTTGAATTTTAAGTTTGGAATGTTTTAGAAAATCAAATGAAAAGAGAAAAAGAAAAGGAAAAACCAGTTTTGGCTTATGAGAGTTGATACAGTCGACTGAATGAATCATTCAATCAACTGGATGGAGGGCTAAAATTTCTTAGAATAATTTTGGAACTTTTTTAGTCGACTGGATGAAAAACCCAGTCGACTAGATGTTCAAAAATTTTGAATTTTTATAACATTAAATGACAGTTGAACTTGAAAGAAGTGTCATTTGAGAATGAACACTTAGTATTCAATTTAAATCAGTTTCCTACTGAAACAATACGTCTCTAATGAAAAAACACATTAATTAAACATTATTAAAATGTGTATAACTTTCATAATTAACATATTACAATCAGACATAGAGATTTTATTTTTTTTCTCTTCTTCTTCTTCTCCTCCTCCTTTCTAAAAATACTGGTCTGCTTATGTCCAGAAATCTTGCAAATTTTCATACATAAGTTTTCATCATCCATAAACTCATAGAAGTTGTTGTGGGTTATTCTTCACGAGTGCAAAATGCAGTATAACAACAGAGCTTCATTGTATCTTAGAGAAAATTTGTTGGAAACCTTCTTGCACCGTGAAGGATAAATTAAACCTTAAGGAAAGTGACTTGATCGCACTTTGAAGCCATTCTTTCTTTGTCTCTTATTTTGATAAACAGCCATCATCTTCCCAGAAATTCCCCCAACAATCCAAGTATCATCTAATGGTTTAGTGAACTCATTTGCTAACTGATCGAAAATAAAAATGTCATTTGCTAATCACATTATGTAAAAGTTTCTTCCGAACAACATGACAGTCAGTCTCAATGTTCTTTGTCCTTTCATGAAACACGGGATTAGTCACAATGTGAATAGCCGATAGGTTATATTACATGCTAAACTCATTGAGCAAGACTACTTAAATCCAAGTTTTGAAGACACACGACCAAGGCCCCAAACATCTTAATGAATTAACCCTAAATGGAAGTGATACTCTTTTATTGACATGGAAAGTAAAATACATCCTAATTAGCAAAACTCACATTCTAGTGACTTAACATGAATTTAAGTAGGAATTAAAGTCTTCAAATTCTACAAGGACAAATGACCCCGACAATGAATTTGAAAGAAGACAAGACAACAGCAGTATCATCGTCTCGAGCACCCTTGCCATCCTTCCAGCTAAAATGAATGATGATCTTCAACTTCCCTCCATTGGATGCCGGTGATTTCTTCACATAATTGTTATCAACAGCATTACAAAGGCATCAGCAGCTTTCAATCCCTTCTTCGGTGGCATGTGGCTCATATCAGACAAAGCCATCAAGACACTGCTCTTACCGGCTTCAGACACCAGATTCTTTGGCAGCATGTAGCTGACATCAAACAAAGCCACCAAAGGCTTCACTCTTCTTGGGGCTCCTATTAAGTTTGGACCCGATCATCTTCAAGAAATCCTCTTCAATCTCCTCTTTCGAGAGAGAGAGAGAGACCAAGAACTTATTTTTCTCCTTCTCTGCTACTATTTTTGCATTCGGGCCATTCCTAAGCCGACTCGGATTCGGACCTTTGATCACCTGCCTCACAGTTCCACCATTCTTCGTTGCACCATTACCATTCCCGTTTGGACCCTTCTTGACTGGTTTCCTTAGCCTTAGATTCCACATCTTCGGCGGCAAAATTGATTTCATTCCTTCACAAAATTTCAACAAAATTAAAGTGTAGTTAGAAACAGATTGCTTAACAATAATAAACATGACTATGATTCATAAGGTCTGATGATTAAGAAAAGAAAACTAAAAAAAATATAGAATATCGCTTTTACCATAAGCATTTTTTTCTGGTAGATAACTGATCCGATCAATAATTTGATAATTTCTTTGGAAGTTGCTTTAATATGCTTCTCACCCTTATAATCTTCATTCTTGACACCTTAGTTTTTTTTAAAAAAAATGATGATTTTTAAGGTTATTGTGTGTCCTATACAAAATGCAATTTTTCATCATCATTCAATGAATTCTATCAACCAGAGACCATTGGTTTTACATTTAGAAATTGTTGACGGTTCCTTTTGCATATTGTGGACGACGACCATGGCTTTGCATTTGAAAATTGTGGGTGAGTTTCCTTTATAACAATATGAATAATGTTAATTCATTCTTCATTTGATGAATTTTGTTTTCTATTGCAAATTGTGGGCGACGACCATGGTTTTACTTTTGATTTGTTATTCAATCAATAAATTTTGTTAGCAAGTGAACATGATTTCTCATTTGTTAATTGTCGGCAACAACTATGGTTTTGCTTTTGCAAATTGTGTACTAGTTTCCTTTCTAGCAATGTGAATGATGTGGATTTTTCCTTCCGTCGATAAATTTTGTTAACGAACAACCATGATTTTTCATTAATGGATTTTTTTTTCAATAAATACTCTAAATAATATTCAATATATAATCAAATGAAAAAAATAAATATATTTTATGTAGTTAAATAAACACAAAAAATGATAACATAAACATATAATAAATAATCGCATCCTTACAGAGGATTACAGATGATATGAGATTACTTAAATTCAACCTCTTTTTCCAATTAAACAGAGAGATGGAGACAATATGAAATAAATTAAAACCACCTCATCACGCAAAAATATCCCAAACTTAAATATAATGAAATTTTAAATATCGACAAGCAATTTAACCAGATGGATTTACTACAATTAATTATATATAACCTGTGCTTATCCAAATTAACATGGGACAAAAAAAACCTCACGGACTACAATATAAATGTGAAGATCAAATAAACGAATTGGTATTTCTAAGCCTGTCTAGATCCTCTCGTCCTTCAGTCATACAGCAATTTGGCAGATTGGGTTCTCGATGCTTTACTATCCTTCTTCGAAATTTTCTCAACAGACTTTTCATTCTTACATATAGCTTTTGCTACAGCTTTCAGCTTTCGAACATTTTTTGATCTCTTCATTGGCCTTCCTTTCTTCATTGTTCTGTTCCGAAAAAAAGGCTAACAATCAGAAGAAAGAAGAAAACGATGATTCATATAAAAGGGTGGCATTAATTATAGAAGGCAAAAAGAACCAAGTTTAACAACAAACATTAGACATGGACTAACTGAACAAATAACTTCAAGTGAAATGGTCTGAAGTAGACATTTTCTTCACTGTCAACTCCTTTGAATCAAATAAGAAGTTTCTATAGATAGAGTGAAGAAAAAATAAGGAGTTTCTACGGATAGATCGAAGAATAAATAAGGAGTTTCTATAGAAAGATCGAAGAGCAAAAAAGAAGTTTCTATATATAGATTGAAGAATAAATAAAAAGTTTCAATAGATAGCTAACAAGGCCTTGGCTCAATGGTTAAGGTTGAAGCCCCCGGTCATAAAGGTTTTAGGTTCGAGTGGTGTGTGCATATATTTTACCCAAAAAAAAAAAGCTTATATAGATAGATCGTAGAATAAATTTCCAATCAAAGCGAGATCTACAAGGTCGTGCAAGCAAAATTAAGTTCCCCCACATGTGCTGTCTCTATAAACCTCTATAACATTCAACATTTTCTAACCAAAAAAGATTCTTGAAACCATCTCTCAGTTGTTCTTTGGATCCTAGTCTCCTGACTGTGCTCCAGATTAATGTTAAGAGGCTTTCTATTTGGCATTTAAAGATGCAAAGGAACCATCTATGCTTCAGTTCATCAAGAACTTTGGAAATCCTGATACATCAAAGTGTTTCTCGCAAACCTCACAATATTGAGACAAACAATCATAAGTAAACCATTTAATAACTATGTCCACAAGTGCTGTCTCTATAAACCTCTATAACATTTTCTAACCATTCATTACCTCTTTGAAATATCTTTCTGGTCCTCCTTCCAAATCAATCTCTACTCCTTCCAACCAACTAAAATTGTTTTGTTCATGTCAGCTTTGCTCCCAGTCCCCCAAATAACTGACTCTCCCAGTCATACTCCAGATTAAAGCCAACAAGCCCTTCTATTTGGCATTTCAACAAGTCTTTGTCAACCTTTCCATCTCCACAACTGAAGCTCTCATTTTTTTTTTGCAGGAGGGAAAAACACCATCAATTCTACAGCGTGTTTCCATGCCATCCGAGGAGTCTAGGAGTATGAACACATTCAAGCACAACAAGCACTAATCCCAGATATAAAATTAGGTATATCACAATATGAGACATGGTCATATCTCAGACAAATAAGCCCTACATTAGTACAAAGTTGATGCTCTCATTTCCCCACCATAACTCTCCCCCTAACCAAATTCACAGTTTCTGATCTAACTACACCAAATAACCTCACAGCAGAATTAACATGTTATACGACTGATTGGTTTTCAATCGCAAAGTAATGCAAAAAAAGAAATAAGCACATAATTATATTTTAGTTCCTTCCATTGGAAAATTAATTTTACATATGATCTAATACATAATTGTAACCTATAGTTAAGATACATCAACTCCTTTTAGAAGTTACTTCCATATACAATTATGATCATTCATTATCCAGAACCCTAACTCAAAATGAATTCCTATGAAATTAGAGTTGAAAATGTAATGAGATCTGATGGTCGGCAATCCTTTGTAGTGAACAAGAAATCGTTAATCTTAGAAGGTAAAGCTGTCAACTTGAAGAGAATCGTGGAATATGCGCCGGGAAGAAGATCATCCCTTTGCTTGGATTTGGCTGGCTTTTGAATTCCCGGAGAGAGCTATTGTTCGAAAAGGGGGATAAGTTTTGGGTTCGTAGATGGATAAAGCCGAGAAGGTCTCTGGTTCTAGGTTTACACAGAAACAAATTTGGCCAGTTCATGTCATTGACTGAGATTGCAAATGGAAGGTCCGGATTTCTTCTTTTCCCAGAGGGTTTTGAACCAGGGGGTTGGTGGAGGGCCTTTAAAGGCTTTATCAGAGATAGAAAATTTGGTGAATCCATATTTTGGCAAGACTTTGGCGGTGGAGAACAAGAAGGTTCTGGGTTCGGCTATGGATACTTCTTCGGTTTCAGAGATGAAAAAGCGATCTTCTTTTTATTGCTTATAGGGTGTTGCCCAAGTTGTGGGCTTGATTTATCTGGCTCTGTTCCAGTAGCACATACCTTGCCTTCTAGAAATGAAGGATATTGGGCGTTGGCTGTGAAGAGTGGTATTGGAAAAGATGAAGGTGTTGCCACACGCGTGAAGGCGAGTAAGGCAGGAAGGGCTAAGGGTAGTGTAGGCCAGCTGGAGCCTGTGAAAAATTCAAATTTGAATATATTAAACTCTGCAGATAAGAAACGGACTGGGAAAGAAATCATTGGCCTTGGCCCTTCTTTACGCCGCGAGTCCAATTTGAGTTTTAAAAGTTTTCGAGCCAAGGCACTCGGCCCAGTATTCAAGGTCAGCTGGAGTCCGTCTTTAATTCAAGTCTAAACGATGCGGTTTAGAAAAGGGCTGGTAAACAGGCTCGGGATTTTGGAGTTTCTTTGGGCCACGAGTCCAGTATTCCTCTTAAAAGGGTTTCGGGCCAAGATGTTGGGCCTAGTCGCAGTCAAGGCTTCAAAGTTTCTAAGAAACCCATTGGGATTCTTCAGTTGATCCACAAGAATGGACCAAGAATCGGTTTATTGAAAAAGCCCAGAAGATCAGATTTTGTTCTGGCCAAAACCAGGAAGCGTTGGGTCGCGACCGGTTTTGGTCCTCCGATGACTGGTAGATCGGAAAGTTCCGCTGCAATTGCACCGGTGTCTGCGGCAGCTACAGATTTCTCCGACGACCTTTTTCCAGAGAGTTCTGACTCAGATTTTCAGCTTCCGAAACCTTTGAACTCCTCTACTCTTTCTTTTCCTGACTTTGGCATAATTAAGTCGGGCATCGTGAGATTAGGGTGGCCTGAGTTTATCGGGGAAGGCGACCCTCCTGTGGTGCTTGAATCAGAAATTGTTGAGAGTGGAGAATGGGTTTTCCTTCTAAAATCTTTGATAGACAAACCCAGTTCTAGGCCTAGAGGGGCAGTTTCTGGAAATGGGGCTGGTTCAAGTTTAGAGAAGGCAGTGTTTCATCCGGATAGCGTAGGTGGGCTGCGTGTCAGTGCAGATTGTAGGGGTGGCCAAGAGGTGGGTTTTTCGGGAGAGGCTTGTTTACCTAGTGGTGATGATTTGTTATTGAAGGGATATGACAAAGTGAATCAGATCGACTCCTGTGATGCTTTGTTAAACTCGACCATTTGTTTTAATCCATCTTCAGCCATTGTTCATTCTTGTGTTGAGAGGTTGGGTTGCCTTTAGCTGCAAGGGATGATTCTTTGGTGCTTGATCAAGGTGTTAACAAGGAGGTGGATTTGGCTATAGTGAGTGGAACAATCTGACAAACGGTTGATTGAGGAATCAGATGATGAAGAAGAAGTGAGGCGTAAATCGTCTGATTGGATGCTTAATTGGGTTAAAAAAATTCATAAGATGGTCGGAGTTTCTTTAGTTGGAGTGGAAGAGTAAGCAATCCGACTGTTTAAGGAGATTGAGAGGATTAGAATCGAAGAAGGTAAATCTAGAAGTCGTAAACAGTTGGCGAGTAAGAAGCAGTCAGGGTCGATTGTAGAGAGCTAAAGAGATTGGTTTTGAAGTTAATTACAAAAGGGGGTGGAGGGGGTGCCAATGGGGAGCAAGAGGAGAGGATAGGTAGTACTGTGCAATGAAGAGAAAATTAATTTCGTGGAATGTGAGGGGATTGAATGATGGACTAAAAAAGGCTTTGATTAAGCGGTATCTTCAAGAGTGGAAGGGAGATGTGGTCTGTATCTAAGAAACTAAAATCGAGGTATACGATGACGCACTTATTCAAAGCATTAGGGGTTTGAGAAATTGTGGTTGGAATGCCTTACCTGCTATTGGAGCTTCAAGGGCGCCGTTATTATGTGGGACATGAAAGTTCTTAAGTTGATCAATGTCTTTCTTGGTGTGTTTTTAGTGTCTTGTGTTTTTAAGGGGCTTTTGGCACATGGAGAGTGGGTTATGACCGGTATGTATGGGCAAAACGATAGCGGCATTAGAGGTTTTTTTGGGGAGGAATTAGCGTAGACTAGGACCGTTGGAGTCTTTCACAGGTTGTGGGTGGTGATTTCAATGAGATTTTATACCTTCATGAGAGAACCGAGGGCTCTTATGAGTATAGTTCAATGAGGGAGTTTGTGAGAGGCCAAGAGCTTATTGATTTACCTTTGTCAGGTGGTTCTTTTACTTGGTCAAGTTTTAGGGAGACACCCACGTTCTGGAGGATTGACTATTTTCTAGTTAATAGGTGTTGGGAAACTCTTTTTCCTGGTTTGATTCAGAAGCTCTTTCCAAAGCCCACTTCAGACCATCAACCCATTTTCATAGAGTTGGGGAGCTCGCATTCGGGGCCGACCACGTTTCGGTTTGAGAATATGTGGCTTAGAGTGGATGGGTTTCGTGATCTTGTGAAAGGTTGGTAGGAGGGGTGCAATGTTAGAGGCTTTGCTAATTTTGTGTTGGCCAGTTGAAATGCTTAAAGGAGGAGTTGAAAATTTGGAATAGAGAGACGTTTGGAAATGTGAACTCAGTTGTTAATGCTTTGACTAGTGAGATAAGTGGTTTTGATGAGAAGGAGGTCATTGAAGGGCTCTCGATGGAAGATAAAATTCGAAGGAAGTGGGGAAAAAAAAGCTTGCTAAAATTATTTCCATGGAGGAAATCTCTTGGCGTCAAAAGTCAAGAGAATTGTGACTAAGGGAGGGAGATAGGAACGCTAAAGTTTTTCATCGTATAGCCAATGCTCATAGAAGTACAATTTTATAAGCTCCATAAAGGTTGATGACAAGACATATGAGGAGAAGGATATGAAGCAAGCGATTTGTGATTTCCATAAGAAGCTCTATAAGGAGACTAGTGATTCTAGACCGAATTTGGATGACTTAGACTTTGCTTGTATTGATGGGGGGATGTTGGGTGGCCGGAATGTTCATTTGATGAAGAAGAGATTATCAAGGCTCTTAGAGGTTGTAATGGTGATAAAGCGTCGGGTCCAAATGGTTTCACTTTGGCTTTTCTTGGACATAATTGGGAGGTTCTCAAGGTGTATGTTCTTCAGTTTTTTGAGGAATTTCATTCTTCTTGGGATTTTGTGGGAGTCTCAATGCCACTTTTATCATGTTTATTCAGAAGAAGGTTGGGCTTTGAATGTTAAAGATTTTAGGCCTATTAACCCTGTGGGATACATGTACACACTTTTATCTAAGGAATTAACTTCTAGATTGAAGACCGTTTTGCATAATGTGGTAAGCCCTCATCAAAACGCCTTTGTTGAGGGGAGGCAAATTTTGACTGACGTGTTGATAGCTAATGAAGTGTCCAATTCCCATGTAAATGAAAATGGAGAGGGTTGTTGTGTAAGCTTGACATGGAAAAAGCTTATGATCATGTGTGTTGGAGTTTTGTCATCTACTAATTGAAAATGATGGGTTTTGGGAAAAAAATGGTGTAAGTGGATCTTAAATGCATTTCTTCGGTGTCCTTCTCTATCCTTGTTAATGGAAGCCCGACTGGTTATTTTAAAGCTTCAAAGGGCCTAAAACAAGGGGATCCATTGTCTCCATTCTTATTCACTTTGATTAAGAATGCTTTTAGTACGATGTTGACGAAAGCGATGGGTGAGGGACTGCTGAGTGATTTCAAAGTAGTAAGCAATGGAGCTAGTGTGAATGTATCCCATCTGTTATTTGTTGATGAAACTTTAGTCTTCTATGGGGCAGAGGCCTTCGTTGTGTGCTTCTTTGTTTTGAAGTGGTTTCTGGTCTCAAGATCAATCTTAGCAAGAGTGACCTAATCCTACTTGGAGAGATTATTAATGGTCGTTTTCCTGCAAACTTATTGAGCTGCAAAGCGAGCTCACTACCAATCACTTTCCTTGGCCTTGGGGCTAAATTTAAAGAAAAGTGTTTGAAACTCGATTGTGGAAAAGTTCGAGAAAAGATTGACCGGATGGAAGAATCATTACCTTTCAAAAGGGGGGAGGCATACTCTTATTAAGAGCATTCTCTTTAGTCTTCCTATCTACTTTATGTCTCTATTCCCAATTCCATTTTCGGTGGCTGATCAATTGGAGAGGATTCAAAGAATATTCCATTGGTATAATACGGGAGAGGAATTTAAGTATCATTTGGTAAGATGGGGTGTGGTCAAACAACCTTTGGAAAAAAGGGATTGGGTATCAAATCTCTTTCCTTATTTAATAAAGCACTTCTTGGGAAATGGTTATGGAGATTTCTAGTGGAGAGGGATCATCTTTGAAAAAAAGTGGTGACTACTAAGGTTGGGCTAGACCCTAATGGATGGATGTCGAAAGAGGTGAGAGGGGCTTCTGGGGTGGGAGTGTGGAAATGGATTCGAAAATGGTGGGAGGATTTTCTTCCTCATGTTTCGATTTTGTTTGGAAATGGAGAGAGAACTCGTCTTTGGTATGATATTTGCTTTGGGAATACCCCTCTAAAAGATCAATTTCCGAAAATGTTTAACATTATGAGCATAGTTGTCAAATCGTGAATTGAAATCTCGATTTTGCGAATCGAGAATCGAATCGAATCGTAAGATTCGGTATTAATTCTTAAAATCAATTTAAATTGACATGTATACATATAAAACAAATAATATACATTAAAAGTGAAACATTTTTAACATATGTTGAATAATCATGTGCCCAATTGAAAAGACACTTGCTTGATGTTAGTATGAATCTCATCATGACCTATTCTAATTAACATATTATAGTCATATAATAGTAATTTGCTAACAACTAATATAGCACAATATAATAAATAATATAATAAATTAATAATATAAAATAATAGTATTACTATATTTAATACTATTATGGATTGAAATCAAAGATATGAATGTTATACGGACTTGTTTGTTTCATCACGAAAGTATTAGAATCCTAAATTTCTAGATCAACTTATGAAAGAGAAAAACTAATGGAATATGTTGATTTTAACTTTAAACATCTTGTCTTAAACTTTTTTCTATAATTTTTTAAAAAAAAATTGTAAATGTATATGAGCTAGATATATATTATTGGCTTATTTCCTATCAGCTTAAACTTTTGTGATCAATGGTAGTTAACACTAAGTTTTATTGAATCGAGTGAATCGTACGAATCGAATCGAATCGAAGCGAAAAGAATCATACTAAATCGTAGATTCGACACTGATTCAAGATTAATTTAGATTCAGCATACCAATTCGAATCGTTTACGTCCTAAATTGAATCAAATCGTGAATCGTAAGATTATGATAACTATGATTGTGAGGAATAAAGATGCTCTTATTAGCTCTTGTGCTTCCTTCACTTTTTATGGGGTTCTTTGGGATGTTTTGCTCACCCGTAATGTTCGTGATTGGGAAGTGGGGAGAATTGTCACATTCTTTGAGACTTTATATAATGTGAAGTTGTTTTCTATAAGATTTTGGCTAGCGGGGATCATTCAACAGGACCGTTCGAGTTTTCATGGAAAGCAATTTGATGTTCTCGTGTCCATAGGAAAGTATGTTCTTTTTGTATGGGAGGCTTTTTAAGAGAAAATTCTTACCGTTGATTTTTTTATTAGTGTATTAAAAGCAATGTGCAACTCAAAGCCAAGGCTAATTACAAGGAAAGATATCAACCAAATCTAGGAGATCAAAATCATTTACAAAAAAAAAAAACTTATTTTAAACCAAAAATTAAGAATGTTGAACCATCTATCTCTAATGACTTCAATAGGCCTCTCTAAGCTATCAAAAGCCTTACGATTCCTCTCATTCCACACCATCCAAAAAATATAGAGTGAAATTAACGGGCCTTTTTGGTGTCCTTAGAATCCCTCGAACCACTCCAAGCCCACAATTCTCACCATTGATAACTTACAAATAAGGGGGAAGAGTAATTGTTAATTGGTTTTTTATTTGCAAGAGATGCAATGAGGCCATTTTTCATCTTTTAGTGGATTGCTCCTTGGCTAGAAGCTTATGGTAGATGACCTATAAGATTTTGGGAATTTCTTGGATGGTAATGGGTTCGTGAAATATGAAGTTTGGGCTTGGGGTGGATTGAAAGTGACAAAGGAAGTCAAAAGGGCTTATTCCTTGATTCCTCACTCAATTTTTTTGGATAGTGTGAGATGAAAGAAATCGCAAAGCTTTCTTTGGTACTGAGAAAAATTTTGATACTATTAGAGATAAATGGCTAAATACACTTGATTTTTTTGGTTAAGTGAATGCCTTTGTAAATAATTTTGACCTTTTGGATCTTGTGGATTTTCTCTCCAGTATTTAGCCTTTGGCTTTGAGTTTGCACTTTCTCGGTGCTTCTTTCTTAATAAAATTTCTGTACTTATACAAAAATACATAATTGTAAATCCCAGGGAACTCGTATACAGTGAATATTTCTTTACTAAATTTAAAAGAAAATAAAATAAAATCAACACTAATGAGCTTGTTCACACTAACCTGTTGAGAACACTAGAAGATGGCTTCTGAGCTCCAGACTCTGACGTGTCCATCGCTGCATGTAAAAAAAATGGTTAAACATAAACTGCAACGCATTAGTAATGCACAGAGAGAGTCAAAATTTTCTTTTCCTTGGTTTTCTCGGCAACCAAACGGAGGGCAGAGGACGGAATTAATTAACAGAAGGAAACAAGAGAAGCTAATGGGTACCTTGAGGGATGTCTGAACCAGTGGTCTCGGTGATGTCCATGGAAAGGTCACCGTTCTTCTTGTTTCTGTTCTTCCCCATGGATACGACAGACAGACAGAGAGGAGAGGTGTGAAATCGAAACCTAAAACCCTAGTTTAGCAAAGCTCTATCAGATAAAAAATAAAATAAAAAACAAGCGGGTCGCCGTGGCTTTCGAGCTTGTTTATGCGGGCTTCTACTTGAAGCCCAGCTCAGCCCCATTCAGAAGTCAGAACAATGTCAGCTCACTTGATCGCAGAAGCAGAGGCCCAATTCAGCCTTTTTCTACTTCCATGTGGCTTCAAATAACTGATAACTTTCTACTACAACATTTTTTTTTTCCTTAAATGCAAGCCATGGAGAACTTTATATTAATTTATGTAAAAAAAAAAAAGCTCATTGATAATCAAGAAAAGCTAAGAAAATCTAGTTTGGAGTGTAGCCGCGAGTGGTGCACGCTCGTGATGATTTTGCATCTACTCCGATTTTGTTTTGCTATGTTTTTTTTTTATTAGTATGTTTTCATGGTATTTGTTAGCATAAGAGAAACTTTTTAATACCAAAAAAAAATTATATAAAAATTTTACCATAAAAATAGACTTACATTTTTGTACTTTTTAACAGCATTTGCTTCGATTTTGTTGATTTTAACTTTTATTCGACGTTCTCATTTTTTAAACATATATTTAGAAATGTATAGAGTAAATGATTATTGTAGTCTTGCAAATTCAGTTTGTATTTTGTTTATTAGAGTTGTTTTAATTTTCAATTATGAAATATTATTGAGGTGTCTTGATTCCAGTTCAACCCGAGAATCCATTTTGACCCTAAAGTTTTGAGTGATCCATATTTGAATGCATCAATTATCCTTGGACTTCTATCATGTTAATTTGAAAAATCCGTATCAACTTCAACGTATTGTAAATCATGCTTGAAACATTTAAGGTTTGTTTAGTTATAAAAAAATTACCTTACAAAGATTTAAGCAAGTTGATTTAAACTTGCTTATATCTTGTAGAAGTGTAATTTCAACTGAAATCAATGTTGAAGATCAAGAGAATTGATCCTGCTGTAATCGATAATAATGCAATCAATGAATACCAAAATCCTTGCTGAAGTTTAGGGATAAGGAGATATGATTCTAAGAACTCCAAATTGTATAAAAATTTGAATTAGAATGTTTAAACGTTGTTGATAATTAGGAAATCAGTTGTAAATGTGTTTTATATATACTACATGTAAGCTACAAGCAAAATAGCAACAGAAATCTTTCAAACACTTTCTCACTTCTATTACTTTACATGGTATCAGATTAGCCGTAAAAAGACCAATGTCTAAGCCATGTCTTCCTCATCTCCAATTTCCTCTACTACCACCGATAACCAACACTAACAATCTCCCTCTGTCATCACTATGTCCAATGTGGTCACTGTCAAACTAACTCCCGATAATTACATTTTTTGGAAAGCACAAATGGTGTCTTACTTTCGTGGTCAGGACCTCTTCGGATACCTTGATGGTACAATCCCCAAGCATCCCAAACCATCTATGTATCTCATCCTGATAGTGGTGTTATATCTGAAACACCAAATCATGCCTACTTTCACTGGATGCACCAGGATAATCTTATTCTCAATACATTACTATCCTCCCTCACTGAAAGAGTACTTGCTCAAGTAGTAAATTATACTACTTCCTCTGTTGTTTGGCATGCACTAGACGAAAATTTCTTCTCAAGGTCCCGTGCAAGGACTGTGTAAATTTGAACACAGCTTGCAACTGCAACAAAAGGCAGCAAGTCTACCACCGAATATTTTATTTTCATTAAGAAACTCATTAATGAATTAGCTGTTACAAGACAACCTATGACTTATGAAGATATTATCACTTATGTGCTACCAGGATTAAGTCACGAAAATGATAGCTTTGTAGCCTCAATTTCTGCTTGCACCGACAAGGTTACAATGGAAGAAATTTATTCTCTTTTGCTAACAACAGAGGCTCGTCTTTCTCGACATCAGCTTTCATCTCCAGTTCAACCACCATCTGTCAATGTTGCACAAAGACAATATCAACACTCTACAAATAGAAGAAGAGGTGGTCATCGAGGGAAGGAGCATGGACATCGTGGTGGTTTCAATACTACTTCTCGTAACACTGATCAGAACTCCTTAATATGTCAGGTTTGTAATAAACCAGGCCACTCGGCACGCAAATACTATCACCGTTTTGATCTTTGTTATCAGGACTCAAAACCAGAAAATAAACAAGTCATGGTCACTGCTCCTGTTGGACATTGGAAATTGAGTTTGTTTGCATATTCATTGGCTATAGTCTCTGTCATCAAGGGTACAAGTGCCTTGATCTTTCTACTGGAAAGATTTATGTCTCACAACATGTGGTTTTCGATGAGACACTATTTCCATACACCAAAGAAAATACTTCCAACCCCTCTCAGCTGCAATCTGTTCCCCATTCTCCCAATATCAATGTCTCACCTCCTCTCAACTCCACAGATTTGCAATCTAACTATATTCTTCTTAGAACAGCAGCTGCACCTTGCTTGTCTCTTTCTACAAGTCCAGATGAGGATATCAATCCACAAGCTACTACAGATCAGTTTCAAACCACAGAGCTCCCCTCGGTTTTGCCATCTCATAGCAGTGTTTCAAGTCTTGTGACGAACAGTCATCCCATGACAACAAGATCAAAGAACAATATTCACAAACCTCGCAAGCAATCAGATGACTATGTTAGGCATCCACTACCACGAGTATTGCTAGCCGAAAGTTCTATCACGGCTGTAGAACCGAGCTCTTATACTGCAGCATCAAAAATCAATTCTTTGGCGAGAAACTATGAATAAAGAATTTAATGCATTACTGTAAAATAATACTTGGTCCTTAGTTCCACACTCACCAGATACAAATATTATGGGATGTCGTTGGTTTTACCGAATTAAAAGAAACGCTGATGGGACTATTGAGCATCATAAAGCTCGACTAATCACCAAAGGCTTCCATCAACAAGAAGGAATTGATTTTTCATAAACATTTAACCTAGTTATCAAGCATGCCACAATTAGATTGGTTCTTCTAATTACAGTTTCTCATGATTGGCCCATTCAACAAATTGATGTGCAAAATGCATTTTTGCACGGTGATCTTCAAGAAGAATTTTTTTGACTCAACCACAAGGTTACATTCATCCTCAATTTCCAAGTCATGTCTGTAAGTTACATAAATCACTATATAGTATGCGACAAGCTCCCCAAGCTTGGTTTTCTAAACTTTCAGATAAGCTAAAGTCATTACACTTCCATGAAAGCAAAGCTGATACTTCATTATTTGTTCTTAAAACAAAAACAACAATTGTTTATGTTTTAATATATGTGGATGACATATTAATCACTAGATCAAGTTTGGCTACCATCAACCGAGCAATTCATTGCTTAAAGGAACCATTTACTCTTAAAGAATTGGGCTCTCTTAACTTTTTCCTTGGTGTAGAAGCATTTAGATGCAATGAACGTCTTTATCTTACTCAGCGCAAATATATAGTGGATTTGCTCAAAAAGAGCAACATGGATCATGCAAAACCATGCAGTAGCCCGATGGCTTCCACTTGCAATCTCACTTCCACAGATGAAAAACCGTATGCTGATGCAAGTCTTTACAGAAGTATTGTTGACAGCATGCAATATCTTGCATTTACACATCCTGATTTGGCTTTTGCAATCCACAAAGTCAGCAAGTTTTTGCATAATCCTGTTGAATCACACTGGCAAGCCGTAAAGCGTATACTTCGTTATCTTAAACATTCAGTTTTAACAAGCTTGCTAATTTCTAAAGCTGTAGACTTCAAACTTCATGCATTCTCATACTCGGATTGGGCAGCAGATAGGGATGATAGAAGATTTATGGGTGCTTATTGTATTTATTAGGGTCCTAACTTGATCTCCTAGAGCTATAAACAGTAGCCAACCGTGGCTCGTAGCAGTACTGAGGCTGAATACAAGGCACTGGCAAACACAGCAGCTGAGCTAATATGGATCAAGTCAATTCTAACTGAACTCGAAATTTTTACTCGACAACCATCTGTTCTTTGGTGCGACAACATTGGTGCCACTTATCTCACATCCAATCCTGTGTTTCATGTAAGAACAAAACACATAGAGATCGACTTTTATTTTGTTCGAGATCAAGTCTACTGCAAACAATTAATAGTTCAGGTCATCTCTCGTAGTGATCAGTTAGCAGATGCACTAACAAAACCATTACCACCAAAAAAGTTTCGAGATGTTCAATCCAATCTGAATGTTCGTGATCTCCCATTCAAATTGAGGGGGCATATAGAAGATCAAGTAATTTCAACTGAAATCACTGTTGAAGATCAGGAGAATTGATCCTGCTGTAACCGATAATGATGCAGTCAATGAATACCGAAATCCTTGCTGAAGTTTAGAGATGAGGAGATATGATTCTGAGGACTTCAAATTGTATAGTTGTATAGAAGTTTGAATTAGAATGTTTAAATGTTGCTGATAATTAGGAAATCATTTGTAAATGTGTTTATATATACTACATGTAAGCTACAAGCAAAATAGCAACATAAATCTTTCAAAAACTTTCTCTCTTCTATTACTTTACATATCTTAACCAAGCATAGCCTATAGTGGAAATTCAGTAGTAGTATAGAGGGGAAGATTAAGATCATATTGATATGGTTCTCTTTATGTTTGAAGTTGATGAATAGGTTATGCTATAATCTTATCTGCTCTTATTTTTCCTGAGAAACCTACTAGCCATATATCCAAGTATTTCCCTTGGAGTTTGTAGCATTTGTCAATTTTTATAAACATGCATTTGCAATTTTTGTATTTTTGTTTATAGTATTGCTAGTCATTTGTTTAATAAATGAATCAAGGAAAAAAACAAAGAAATAAGTTATAAAAGTTAATTGAATATTACTAAAACTACAATATGTTCACAGTCCAGAAACCTTCACAAAAACGTCATCGATAGACAATAAATCAACTGAACATTAGCGTTGTTTGGTGTCAGATTTAAGCAAGCTGATCAACATGCTTAAATCTGATCAAGAAAAAACTGCAACATAAATCCATCATAGCAACCAATCTAAATAGAAATAATTGATTCTTACTAAAAAAAATAAAAAAATCAATTGCTAATTGCCCAAGTACCACATTTTGGCTACTTTTTGTTATTTAAGTTCTACAATTATTCAGTACTGTAAAACAGTACTTAGCGAAGATTCTTGCAAAAATTTCATGGATGATAAAATAAATCTTATCAGAATGTCCAATTCAGGCTACATTTTGTGTAGTCTAGTCAAATATGATGCAAGAAACATATTACGACGGAATTGGATCCTTGAGAATTGAACCAGATCCGTAAGATCATTATTCTGCACTTTTAGTGTATACCTTTAAACAATGTAGTTTTATTCAGAAAGCAGAAAATCATACACCACTGTATACTTTTTGGGAGAAAAAACACCAAAGGCTTTCTCTCAAACAACGCCATTCTTCTCAAACCAAATACCAAGGCAGGTTGATCTCATGGACCCGGTTCCGTGGTAACTAGTACTCACTGGAAAATTAAGTAGCAACTTTGGTATTTTAATTTTTTTTAAACAATTACTATTCAATTTCCCTGTGATTAATAATGGATTTTCCCGATTCTGTGGTTTCCATAGTAACACCACTAAAAAATGCAACTTGTACGGCTCTAGAAAGTTGAAACGCCACGTGGCACTCTCTTCTTCGTGAGCATATATGTGTGTGTGTGTGTGTGTGTATATATATATATATATATTCAATTTCCTTGTGATTACTAATGGATTTTCCCGATTCCGTGGTTTCCATAGTAACACCACTAAAAAATGCAACTTGTACGGCTCTAGAAAGTTGAAACGCCACGTGGCACTCTCTTCTTCGTGAGCATATATGTATATATATATATATGTGTGTGTGTGTGTGTGTGTGTGTGTGAGTATGGCTCTGTGATTGTTGAATCCTTGCCTTGGAATAAAACGGATTGATGCGATCTGACCCATTATCAAAGATCAATCCTGAACTTGATGGATCATTCCTTTTTTTTATATACGAAATATGAGATTTCATTTAGTCGATTCTTAGGAAATCTCAAATCATACCATTTGTACTTACTTTAACAAAGAAAGCACGGACCTCTTCGACGAAAAAACTTTTGTTGTCTTGGTCCCAACTCAAGACTAAACAAGTTCGAACCAATTGAAAACTTGTGTCAGAAATTCCCCGAGTTGGTTTTCCATTTCCATAAAGAATATAAATAACAACTCGAAGTTGCATATTATCCTTTTCCCGAAAGATATCTTGTGGGAAGAGTCTTGCTAATTTTATACCGCCCGTTATCGCATATATGGCTACGAGTCACACCAAAACAAAATACTTTTTCTTAGTAGGTGTGATCCGTTGAACACAGATCCAATTTTTCAAATTTTTTTATTCCTTAGAGTTTGTTTTTCCCTTCCTAGCGGTATCAAGATGCCACTGTGTCGGGATATCTTATCTGTCTTTCCTGGAAAATGGATTTCTCCAGAAAATATTTTAAGTTCAATCCTTTTTTTTTTCTCTCCACTCGAACCAATCCGCCTACTTGGCTTTTTGTATTTAAAGCAATTCGTGTATCTACTCCAATGATACTATTGTTCTGTACCATTATGGAAGAAGATTCGAGTAAAATATGCACTTCCTCGGGAATGAAAAAAAAAAATCGATCTACTTTCATTTGGTATTTGTCTTAAATTTTTTGAATCCTCGATACTCAATCACATTATCTTTTTTGACGATTGAATGCACCCTTATATTCCCATATTTAAGAATTCCCCCAACTCTTTCTTCTGTATCAAGGATCATCGAAAAAAGTAAGAATACTATTTCTACAAAAAAAAAATATCATTTATGGGTATTTCGATTGAGATACTTGAACGTGGCATTAGTTCTTTCTTTTGTTCTTGGATCAATTGGAATGGAATGATAAATCTATTTCTTCACCTCTTTGCTAAGAAATCCGAATTCTCGTGAAGAATAACAGAATATATGAGATTACAAAGACCAGTACCTATGATTTGATTAAATTCTGAATAATCAGGAATCTTACATTTTTTTATCAGAAAAATCCGAACTAAAGAATTTGTGTCTCACTTGATAATTATTCACTAATAAGCTAGAAATATAACTTTGTTCGACAGAAAAGGAATGAATACTCATTTGATCTTGATCCTTGTGGAGTAAAAAAGGAACTAGACTGGATCTGCATGAGCCTATCAGTGATCATTATTCACTGATAGGCTAGAAATATACCTTTGTTAGACAAAAAAGGAATGAATGCTCATTTGATCTTGATCCTTGTGGAGCAAAAAATGAACTAGACTGAATCTGCATGAACCTACTGATAATATCCATAAATGGCTTCTTTTTTTATAATAGATGGACATTACTATATGTAAAATTGGGTGAATGGTACACATTTGTACTCCAATGCATTTCTCCCTCTGAGTCAGAATAAATATGTCTTTGAACCCTCTCTTTAAAATTTAAAGTCTATATTCCCGTGCAAATCTCAGCAATCACTTATTCTAATCTTACATCTTGATCATTTTGAACTAAAAGAAAACTTTTTGGTGGAATAATCATGTTATGTATAATATCTTCACTCTCAACAATTACAGACAAGCCTGTATAACATAGAACAGCAGGATGCCCGTGACGTGTATGTGTAGGATTAAACAAATCCTCATTGAATTTTATTTTTCCATTAGAAGGGGCTCGTACATGTTCTGTTGTACCCCCTATAAATACTCTGCCGGTATGAAAAATCCTTAATGTTAGTTGAGTACCCGGTTCTCCAATAGATTGACCCGTAATAATACCTACAGCTTCTCCCAATTCAACCAGGTCTCCATGAGTAGGACTCCGACCATCGACAGATCCAAGATATACTCCTACAAGGAATCAAATAGATATTGATTGTCTTCGAAAGGTTATGAATCGATTGATAAGTCCAATCCCAATATCTTGATTTCGAATGACGATACATCGCAGGCCCATATATATATCGTCTGCTAATACACGATCAATTAATGTTTGGATAAAAATTCTTTCTGACAGGATCCTATTTTGAAGACTCACATAAATCCCTCAGATGGTGCCACAATCTGTTCTACATACAACAATATGTTAAACTCCTTCAACAAGTCTGCGCGTAAGATATCCAGCATCTGAAGTTCGTACAGCGGTATCCACAACTCCTTTGCGAACTCCGTAGCAAGAAATGATATATTCTGTTAAAGACAGCCCTTCGCGTAAATTGCTTTGAATGGGTAAATCAATCATTTGTCCTTGGAGATCCGACATTAATCCTCTCATACCTACTAATTGGTGTACTTGAGATGCATTTCCTCTAGCTCCCGAAAAAGATATTATATGGATTGGATTGAAAGGGTTATTCATCCTAAAATTAGGATTAATTTCTTGTCGCAAATATTCACTTGTAGCATACCATATCTCAATGGATTGGCGTAATTTTTCTACTGCATGTACATTCCCATAATGATGGTGTTTTTCCAAAATCAAACTTTGTTGTTCAACATCTTATACTAGCCACCCCTTGGAAGGTATCGTTAAAAGATCATCAATTCCTAATGAAATGGATGCAACAGTGGCTTGTTAGAAACCCAAATTCTTTACTTGATCTAGGATGTGTGATGTATTTGCCATTCCGAAGTGATCTATTAATTTGCTAATAAGTCGTTTAATGGCAGTTCCATCAATCACTTTATTTTGAGATACCAGATTAGCCCGTTCTGCTATAAGTACCTTCTTATTCTGCTGAGTGGGATTCGACAATGAGTTTGAGTTAATGATTGGAAAACTCCCTTTTCTCGATCTTGATTCGTGTAGAATTTTAGGTCAAGAACTATGGTCCTAGTTGAATCAGAAAGACCCGAATTCACACCGGTGTCATAGAATTACTTAGCTTAGATACCATATGATTAGGTATCATATGAGTAGGCTCGACAAAAACCTTGTATAGCCTCTTTGATTTCTCGATAAAGAGAAATATGACTAACAGTGGTTCGAATGTATATACAAAGAATTTCTTTTTTTACAATTTTTACTATTAGATAGTGTCCATAAATTTCATGATAGGTACCCAAAGATTCATAGTGAACTTCAATGGGAGATTCTCTTGAAGCAATAACGCGTTAATCTAGTTGCCACCAAAGCTACAAAGGACTATCTAAATTGATTCTTTTCTGCCGATAAGCTCCAATTGCATCATAGGAATTACAAAAAAAAGTGTTCTTTCGTATACTTATCATTATTATTGTCAATCCTTTCATTTTGATAACTTATCATTATTATTGTCAATCCTTTCAGTTTGACAGTTTTTTCGATTACATGGCTTATACCTATTTGCATAAATAACTCGATGAATCCCGCTCGTTAATACATAGAGTCCAATAAGCATATCTTGAGTCGATACGGAAATGGAATCCCCAATGGCAGGAGATTTAAATGACAAAACATAAGTAAACGAGCCTCCACTTGAGCCTCTAAAGATAAAGGCACATGAACAGCCATTTGATCCCCATCGAAGTTAGCATTGAATCCCTTACGAACTAATGGATGTATACAAATAGCACGTCCTTCCACTAAAATGGGTTGGAATGCTTATATACCTAATCTATGCAGAGTAGGCGCTCTATTTAGCAATACAGGATGCCCCTGCATAACTTCTTGAAGCATTTCCCATACAATCGGCCTTTTTCCCCGAATTTTACTCTTAGCAACTCCTATGTTCGAAGCAAGATGTTGTCTAATTAGACCACGAATTAAAAATGTCTGGAAAAGCTCTATTGCTATTTCACGAGGCAATCCACAGTGAAGTAATGAAAGTGAAGGTCTAACGACAATGACGGAACACCCCAAATAATCAACCCGTTTTCCAAGCAGAGTCTCACGAAATCTTCCCTCTTTGCCTTCAATTATATCTGAAAAAGATTTGTAAACCTTATTATGACCATCCTTTATTGGTTGTCCACAGATTCCATTATCAAGAAGTGTATCCACGGCTTCTTGTACCAATTTTTCTTGACACATTACTAATTCATCTGGCGTAGATCTACTTATTGTTAATAGATCGGTAAGAGTATTGTTCTGATAGATAACTCTTCTATAAAGTTCATTAATATCTGAACTCATTAGTTTACCCCCATCTATCTGAATGATTGACCTCAACTTGGGAGGAAGAACCGGTAAGAGACATAAAACCATCCATTCTTGTCTATATTTGTTCGAATAAAATGCTTAGCTAATTCCATGCGTCTAACCTAAAAATCCTTTCTTCTTCCAATTTTTCGATCTTCCCAATCATTCCCTGTATGACCTTCTCCTAATTCTTTCCATTCTACCAACGAATAATCTTTAATAATTCGCAAATCTAGATCGGCTAATTGTTCTCGTATAGCACCCGCCTCGGTAGAAATTTCTCGATCTCGAAATGTATCAACCTTGAGTAGTAAAAAAAGTGGGATGCTATATTTCTAGGATTGGATTTCATATTTGAATGACCCTCATAATTGTAAGAAATTAGGTTTTTTAGTCATGGGCCTAGCAAAAAAAAATTAGGGATAGAATCTTATAGGATCGCCCTTCCTCAAAACCGGACATGAAAGTTTCCTCTCATCTTGCTCAAGTAGTTATACCAAATAAAGATAAAGAAATGGGGTCTCACTTTCAAATTAAATTATAAAAAACCAAAAAAAAAATCTAATCCACTCCTTTCAAATTAAATTATATATAATTTATGCCATCAAATCACTGTTTTTTCCACATGTATGGCATTCAATTTAGAATCTTACTAATGACCAGCAAGAAAATGGGTTCAGTTTACAAATTATTGTAGACCATATAAAGCAAACTACGCCCAACATTATTAATGGACAAGCTAAAACTTGGGGTTTTCTTTTTGGCAATTAACAGATATCTACCTTAGATGGACCCAAATCAACCGTTAGATGTCGATAATCATTTTCCATTTGTACTGTTCAACACTTGTCAGAGGAAACATTATCATGGGCTGCTTTTTTGGTACGAATTTTTTATGCACTTTTTTTTCTGTTAAATTATGATTTTGGATTTGACTTTAGACTAATATTTTTCAATGGTCTGATTATATCTACTTCCAAATAGTTTCTTATATTACATTAGAATTGACATTGAGGTAATATTATTATTTTTTTTAATAATTTTACTGTTAAAAAAATTTATTTTAGTTTTATATTATCAAACGGTAATGTAACTATTATGCGAAAGGAAAGTAGTATCGGATTACCTTGTCTAAAATTGGTTGATGCATATGATTTGGCCCAACTAAGAGTGAAAGAGATATATATAACCCCATCTCTCACTCTTTATGCACCTTTCTGTGTTTTTTTTCTTTTTCCTATTTCTTCTTCATCTTCTATCATTTACCTTTTTTTTCTTCTCTTTTTCTACCAAATTTCTTCCACTTGCTTCATTGGTTTAATGGTTTTTATTTACAGCTTTATTGTTTTTAAAAGAAGCAAGAAAAAAAATTGCCCCAAGGATTTTATCAATGTAACTATCAGAAATTGTAAAAACTTATTAGATCAATTCAAAGATATGTAACTAAAGTAAAACTCATCGAGTAATTGTAAAACGAAAATCATAATTTAATTAATTATTTAAAAATTTTAATCTCAACAAATCAATTAAATATTTTATTATTATTTTATTTTTTTATAATTATTAATAAATTTTTCCAACTTTATAATATCTTCTGCACAATCCCATAAAACTAATGAGAGGAACCAAGGAGATGGAAACTTTTGCAGAGACACTTTTGGACCAATAGATAGTTAGATACCAATTCAATTCTTTATTGGACATGTCCCTATAAGTTTGTCAGAAGACTCGATTGATTAAAGCTATCCAAGCACATGACTGAAAAGAGAATGAGCAATTGGGTGAGCTCCAGCTAGTTTACATTAGTACCTACTTAAATCTCGCTCTGAAAATTATAAATACTTTTAATAATTTCTAAAACAAACTGCATTTCATTTTACAAAAAAAATAATTTCTTCTGCCTTTCAGAAGTTTACGATCATTGTTAATCACTTTTCACGGAGTTTTTAGAGGATTTTGCATATTTGTTATCTATAAATCTCATAAACTTTACATATCTCGAATGATATTTATTCGTAACTCATTAACAAACTCTTTACAGGATGAAGACAAATAAAAACTTAAGGAAAACAATTCCTAACATATGATAAAATCTCAATTCGTTTTTCTTAAATTTCTACTTTAAAAATTATACTAACATGTCAACCACAGGTTTGACCTATTAACTCGTCTCACATCATAATTGATATATAGTTTAGTTTTTATACTTCAATTTTTATAAATAAAAAAAAACTTCAACTTAATTTAGTGGCTCACGTTTCATAAAGAAATAAATAGGCATAATGTGCCCTTTCTAAGATGAGATCATTTGTAGTAAAATAGATGTAGATTGTGGTCCTACTAATTCTCTTATTTAAAGAAGTTCAGATGTATGTGTATACTACAAATGATCTCATCTCGTCTTCTCTACCCTAAGTTAAATGAGATGAGATCATTTAAAATTGGCGAAGTTGGAGTAGTATACACATAGATTGAGTTCTTTTAGATAAAAGATTTAGTAAGTTCACTTTACAATTTAAATATGTTATTTTATGTGTGTACTACACCACTAACTTCACTAATTTTATTATAGATGATATCACCTTTTAGGCTTTCACACTCCTAAACTTTCGGTGATCTTTTATTCTGTGGAGCTTGTGGAGATTGACTAATTGATGGATGAGGACTGTGCGTGAAACTATAATAATCAAAAACGATATTTTATTTTAATTGTATTAATCTTCGTCCCCTAAGATAAAAATCCTGGCTCCGGCACTAAGCACACACCAAAATCTCATCCTATAATGCAAATGATGATGGTTTGTGAGATTACCACAAAGCTATTGACGTGAGATTTTTGGTATGTTAAAAAGGAAAATTGAAGGAACGAACATGAAGTGATCATTAGATTGGATCTAATTTTGAAAAAGTTAAATAATTACGTTTAACGCAAATTGTTGTTTAGCAAATATATATATTGGCGCAGTAGTTATCATATTCCAGCACTTTGGTATGGGTTCCATTTGGGAGACATTTTCATGAATTTGTTCAAGTTTTTCATCAACATGTTGCTAATCCAAAGACTCATTGTAAACATACTCCTCGAGGTTTTTTTTTTTTTTTTTTTTTAAACTTGCAATATCATTGATTTGATCAACAAAATCAATCAATTCCTTTTTCTTAGCAATTTTTTGCTAGAGCGGATTGTCCGAAACTTTATTGGTAATTTTGAGAAATTTCACTGGTAATATTATTTTTTAGTCTCACACTTATACTAATGTTACCAGTAAAATTTTCAAAAATTAACAATGAAGTTTTAAACAGGTTTAAAACATTAGTTTTAAACCCAATCTAACTAAGAATTTTCATCTGGTTAATGTGATGGGCAAAACACAAAATTAAAAGAACATTCGACAAGAGATGATAAGTTACTAGTATTAAAATCAATTGGTATAGCTAAGACAATTGTTTATGTCCAAAATGTTACGCAATTATTGTGAATTAGGTGGTTACAAACTTGCATTGATGATCAAATTGTGGTAGTAAACAAGTTCGACATGACTGACAGTTTAAGATTTTTTCATGAAAAGTATGCGCAATTAAGAAATTTCAGTGATAAATTGCTCGAGTTTCCGTGTTGTAATTATGCTCCTTTAGAAAATAAATTTTCATAAATATTTATGTGGAAGTATAAAAAATTGATTGCGCTCTTTCTCTTCGGTTTAAGTTTTTGAAAAAATTGAAAAAAATTTATTTTTCAATATAGTATAGGACTTTTAGGTCTTGATTTCTAATCCTGAAAGTGTTTTTTTCATTGAATATTTTATTTGGTTTATAGCTTTTAATTTCGTTTAATATTTATGTTTTTTCTGGTTAATATTTGGTTTGGTTTATAGCTTTTAATTTCATTTAATATTTAGGTTTAGATTATAGTTTTTAAAACGTTTATGGTAAAATATATAACAACAGAATTATAAAATGTTTAGTGTTTAGTAAAACAATGAAAACAGTTGATATGAAATAAATTTAATCTTTAAAAAACAAAACTATTTTATAAATTATGTTTGTTAAATGTGTATTTATGATAAAACGTATAACAATAAAGCTATAAATTATTTAATATTTAATAAAATAATAATAAAAACAGTTTATATGATATAAATTTAATTTTTAATAAATGAAACTAATTCATAAACCATTTTGTTTGAAAAATGTTTGGTTACTTTTTGTTTGCAATAATTGGAAGAATAAAAAAAACTCCCAAACAAGTTAGTTCAACCAAAATGGTGCAAATGGGGTCACATTGTCATGGAAAAGATAAAGGCTTCTACCAAATAAAATGAAAACAAGCATTAAATTCCAATAGCTCACGGATTGGGTGGTGGTCTGATTATTGCAACTTGCAAACTTTTGTAGTTTGACTTATCTTATCCAAGTCGAGCCTTTTCTAATTAGAGGGGGGCATGTTACCGTTATGATTAGCTTCCCTCCACTTAAATTATTAAAATCCCTCCTGATTATGATTTGGTAAGCTCAAATTACCCATCTACCCTTTTCCCAATAGATCATTTTTTTAATAAAAAATGAGAGGAAAATAAAATTATAATTAGCCATGTAGCCTCATCTTTACAACAAGGTAATTTCTTTTTTGGCCTTTTTGTAAGGATTTGGTCGCCTGAAAGTTGATCATTTTGTGTTTTGAGATAATAAAGTTATAAATGAAGAAAGTTAAAGATATTAAAATTAAAATTACCCATCTTTTTCAATGGATTATTTTTTAATATAAAATGAGAAAAATATTGTTAAATATGTGATCCGGCAAAAGTATAATTACTCATGTAGCATCATTTTTACAATAAAATTCTATCACTTCCAATGCGCTTTGTAATTTTTGTTTTTGCCTGTTTGTAAGGATTTGGTCTCTTGAAAGTTGATCATTTTGTTTTTCAGATGATAAAGTTATAAATAAAGGAAACTAAAGACACTTAAACTAAAAATTTTCTTTTTAGTTTAAAATATTTGAAATAAGAGGTGGCATTTTTATCGAATGTCATTTCGAATAAAGTTTGTTTCACTCCACTATAATAGAAAAACTTAGAACACTATTGATAAGAAAAACGAGTCTCAATTATCTTGCTAAAGTTTTGATGATATGATAAAATTATTCTAAAGGCTTATGAAGTTATGGTTCGTGAAATAATGAATATTATTTTTTATAAAGATTATATCACAATTAATAATAATTATCATGGATACATACGTTTTACACAGATTATCACATTATACAGTTTTTTTATGTATTTTTCAGATGAATGTAACGCACACATACACCACTAATATGGAATATTCACAATTATCTGTAACAAATCTTTTCCACAATATTCTAAAGACATCAAATATAATGGGGTTACTAATATGAAAGTTTTAGAGAAAAAAAAAGAAGAAGTAATCATTCCTTAACTAGTGGGTATTATTGTCAATTAGCTTCCAGGTGCTTCAACTTAATTCCCTCCAATATATCACATTCATGATTCCACAAACTTTTGACTCGTGCATGTCGTATTCTGCAGCTGAGCATCTAGACGTGCTCACAATTCAAAATTCAAATTTCAATTCTAATATATGGTTGCAATCAAAATTAAATATGCTTCAAAGACAAAAATAAATTTCCCTAGCAATAAAAATAAATAAATAAATTTCCCTATCATTTTCTACACGTTGCATCAAGCAGTTTGAGCCACCCATTTTCACATTATAAAGACATGGATACCCTTACTTTGGTGAGTTTACCTAATTATGCGAGTATAAATGAGCAAGTAATCTAAGTAGGTGAAGGGAGTTTACTTGGTGTAAAAGTTAATTACGTGTCATGCAAAATAATAGTAACATGTGTAAGGCTCTAAGTTTAATTGCCTTTGAGTTAATCTGAGGAACCATGCTACATATATGTTTCTTCAAGATAATATATATGAAGAAAAAAGAAACAAAGTGGTGATCCCATGAAACTAGTTACCATCAAATTAAAAAAGTCAATTAATATTTATGAAAAAATTAAATAATAATTTTAATATTTAATTTTTTTAAATAATTATTATTCAATTTTCATGATTATTAGTAGATTTTTTTAGTTCCGTGATAACTTCCACGGAACCGGATCTTAGTATCATCACCCTGTTTCGTGGTGATCCCACGGATGGATCACGGATCTAATTTCATGGGAGTTACCATCTAACCGGAAAGATTCACTAATAATCGCAAGGAAATAGAATAATAGCTTTGGTATTTAATTTTTCTTTTAATTTTTTAAACAATTGTTATTCAATTTTTATGATTACTAGTGAACTTTCCCGATTTTATGGCCAGATCAGTAGTATCACCACTCAAATAAATATTATCAAAGCTAGAATAAATAGAAATAGTATTTATTATCAACCATAAATTTTAATTTAAATCCTATAACAATGCATCATTTTTAAGCTTGTTGATACAAACACTACTTCAATTATGTGTTATAGCTTTCTCACTTGGTGGTAAATATTAATAATAGGTTAATTCAATCAAACTAATTAATGTGTAGGTAACAAAAGTAATTCGGGTTAATGAGTTGTTAGGTTGGTCTAACCAAGAATTTTTCTTCATTGACATTAAGAATGCAACTTGATTGGAATTTGGAAGTGATAAAAAAATCAATATCAACAAAAAAATCTTTTTTTTTTCAATTTTAGAAAGATTTTATTTTAACAAAAACAATATAATATAAAGTAAATTACATTCAATTTATAAGTTTACCTTAAAATGATGGAATGAAACCTTAAGCTACTTTAGCTTGAAAAAAAAATATTGACTGCAATTAAGTAGGTGAATAATCATTATATTGCAAAAAAAATGAATTTATTATATTTTTTTTACTCCACTAATTGATTTTTTTTATTTCATATATTATTGGTAATTACTATTTTTTCCCTGATCTAAATAAGCATAGAATTGGCAAGTAATGATTATAAAATTGGCAAGTAATGATACTCAATAATGCTGACATATCATTACCAAAAGTAAAAGAGTACTCATATCCGTCTCATATTTTTAGTTCACCTTTTATTTGAATAAAATTTAATATAAATATTGTTTTATCCAAAAACATCTTTTAAAATTAAAATCGAGTTAAGTATATATGAGTCTTACAAGAGTTAGATGTGACATAAAAAAATTATATTAAGAATATATTTCTAAAGTTATTAGTTTTTATATCATATTTGAAGAAAGTGGACAAATAATATGTGACATCTATTTTAGAAAAAATTAACTAAAAATATAAGACGAAGAGAATAGTATTTAGTTATTTATTAGTCTATTACTTTCCTTTAACTCTCTTAATCTCCTTTTCCTACAAGAACATTTTGGATAATGCCATTAATTAATTTGATCACTTCTTTATTTTGTCTAATATTTCAAAGGGAGTGATTTTATAACCTTCCAACCCTTTATTTGATCTTTTCCATTGTATTTAAGAATTATTCAAAAAAAAGCACTGAAATTTTGGGTAATTTACATCTCATTCTCCAGTTTTCATTTAATTACAAATAAGATCTATTAATTTGAAAATAAAATATTTCGTTCCATAACAAGTAAATCCAAAACATGAGTTACTGCTAACTCATTAAGACACATGAAAATCATCTAACATCTTAACGTAAAAAATAATATTACCAAAAAAATGATTAAATTGTCCTGAAGCTAAAAAAACATGTAAATAATTCTTATGGGCATGTTTAGTAACAGTTTTCAGTGTTTGAAAACTATTTTCGAAAAGAGTTTTTAGTTTTCAGTGTTTGAAAACATGTTTGGATAACAGTGTTCGAAAACTGTTTCCAAAACAGTTTTCAGTGAAATGTTGTTTAGATAATCAATGTTTGAAAACTGTTTGGATTACACTTTCTTGTAATTGTTTTCAGCTTTCAGTTTTCAGTGTTCAGTTTAAATTTTAATATCTAAAATTGATTTTATTTCTCATATTTACTAAATATAATTTTTTAAGCACATACCAAATACTTGAAAATAATTAATATTATTTTATTTTTAAAATATTAGTATTTTTTATATATCATCGATCAAATATGACAGCACTCTTCCCCTGGTCATATCATGTTTGTTTGTTAAATAAATTCTTAAAAATTAAAATAAAAAAATACAATACAATTTTCACAATTTGATAAAATATGAACAACCAGCTCATCAAATACAATATTCAAGTTTGTTCAATATCTAAAAGATGACATATTTTTCTTTTTAAAAATAAGATAGTTGAAAACAACTTTAAGATACAATATTCATTGATCAAATACAACTTTGATAAATTGCAACCATAACTTTCAAATATTTGGTCAATAGCACTTAAATATAATAATCTTTGAACTTTTTAAGTAATTTTTTTATGTGAACTCCAACTTCCATTCAAATTTGAGCAAGGAAACCAAGAGGACGACCTCAGTTTTGAGCAAGGATGTTATCATACAGAGCCAATTGTAGCAAGACCCCGGTTTAATGGATGCTATCAATTGAACAGTTTTTCAGATTTGCAAAGCCTAGCAGCCTCTCTCACATCTAAAATAATATTAACCCGAACAGTAGCACTATATATATATATACATCCCAGGCAATTTTTAGGAGCATAACCACTGAACCAGGAAGGATTTTTCCCTTGAGGGTAGTGATTGCAGTGTAGCACATCATGTCAAAAACCCACGGAAGACTTGCCCACATTTGCCTTCACTAAAATCTGCTTCCATACGAGTTTAAAGTAGTTACAACTAAAGAAGATATGCGCTCAATATTCTAAATCCGGGTTGCATAGAGTACAAGTAGTATTTATTGTACTCTTACACGAGAACAGAGCTACATTGTGTATATCCATATAGCCAAACAAACACCAACAATTAACATTTACAACACATGAAGAGCAAATCATGGCTACAATACTAAGCTGGTTGCCGCAAACAATGGAAGCAAATAACCACTTGAAAATTTAAAAACAAAATTCTTAAATTACATTATTATGAAGGTGACGGGCTGCTGAAGATGCTCTTCAAACTAGGGCACACTGCACATAAGCTCCCCATGCTCATTGAGTATATCATATCTGTTAGCCACCATGCAACAGAAAAACAATGAATCGAAGTCATACTCTTATCCAACTAAAGCAAACTATATAAACTCTTACAGATGACAGTGAAAATGAAATACTACTGATTGGGAAGAAAGTAAAGAAACCATTAGTTCTCAACTTTGGGCAAAAGTGGACATCGATTCATAAACCAACTTTATTTTCCTGACCACCATAACCTTGAATAACCAATTTTGCCAACCACTTATAGTTTGTCATTCTTGCCAGCCTACCATTGACTTCAAATTTATAAACCAACTCCTCACCTTCATTGTCTATAAAATAGTAAAGCACTGCTTGCTTCAGCTACTTAAGTCATAATCAAACTTCAATTTCTGCATTTTCTATAAGTTTATTTCCATGCTAGGAGGCCAAAGCCCCTCATTTTTCTCTGACGCTACAAAATGAGCCTAGTATCCTTTCCATAACAACCTTGAAAGAGAATTCACATTCTTTCTCAAACTTCAAATTTTGCCAATGAAGCAAATATAATTTCCTCATAGTACATATAAGCTTCCTCTACCTTATTTATTTTCCAATTCTTTACTCCTTCTCCACAATCCCATGAGTCTTCCCTCAATCCTACATTTTGTCAGCCCTGGTCCTCAAGGTCTCTGAATCTTTCTGGCCCAACCCAACACAAAAATAATTGGATTAAACAAGGCATCATGTGTAAATCAGCAGCACATCCAAGCAACCAGCTATGATTTGTGGACACAGACACTAACGTCATGTTTCACACAGATGTGAGATGTAAGATAACCTCCTATAAAAAAACAATACTTAGTGAATATATATATATATATATATATAGTATTTATGTATGTATATATATAGTATTTATGTATGTATGTATGTATTGATTATGTATATGCATATAAACAATGATATTGTGTAAAATTCTTCAGAAATATACACAGCACTCATAATTCTACAAGTTCTATAGGTAAACTAAGCTGACTTTAAGATAAGTGTCTCTGCAAGTGTTGAACACGAGCAGCCATGAGTTTTGTGACGTCCAAAATGCCCAGTGTCCGATAGAAGCATCATAAGAATCAAAGCAGCAATATGCTTTTCTATCTTTTCTTCTTAATAGAACCAGGAACAGCAGCAATATGTTTTTAAGCTAGTCATACACCAACTACATCAGTTCAAAAATAATCCCGCTAAATTTATCATCAAATCCTATTCTAGTTGAATAAAAGTCATAACTTACAGATTTCTTTATTAGTAAGTAAAAAAATTGGAATTGAACGACCATAAATACATAGAGGCACTCAAATAAATCATCAAAAACTAAACTCTAGAATTAATTATTTATGATAACAGGACTATAATGAAGCAAGTAGCATCTACCATTACAAGATGTAGTGAAAGAAGCAGAAAAACATTAGCTTTAAAAGGTTCCTAAACAAAGATTCACTAGTATAACAACCAAAAAGAAACAAAAATAAATTACCTTATTTATGTCCACACTATTAGTAAAATCGAGTTCATGAGAATCGATTTCATATTCTGGGACTTCACGAGCATGGTTAACGTGCATTGGAGCCATCTAATAGGTTATCCAAAGCATGAGATACAAACAAAAGAACAAAGGTCAGTGGCTGCTCTAATATATAAGTAATGGAAATTCTAAAGTATGAACAAAAATCTATATTCAAGACATACATGAGGAATTGCACCATGTTTCTCCAGAAGCTTGATTACATCATGGTTTTTATAATGTATAGCATCTGCAAGAGGCTGTTTAGGAAACATTAGATTATTACAGAAATAATGTAGTTATGATTGTTCAGTCTTCATCACTCGAAAAATAACTGTACTTGCACCACCCTGCCTTACATGCCTGATTCACATCCCTAGGTGACACATTCTCACCGTCTACTTGTTTCAATGAAGAATGAAAAAGAATGAGCTTAAAATATACTTTCACAGAAGTATGATTTCATGCTCTGTCACAAAAGCGTATTTGAAACTCACATTTTTCTTGAGAAATAAAAAGGCATATTCTAGTCTCTCGCCATATCATTTTTTTCCCTCTCTTAGAAATTGTACAAGTGGCAAAGAAAAGACCTCTTGCAGATGTATCAGGTACGAAATAGGGAAGACATGCCAATAGTTTTACTCACAATAGAAATTGACCACACATCAGTTAACTGATCACAAAATTGAAAGTTTGTGTCCCAGTTGCTGTATGCACTAGCATGTGTGAGAGAGACAGAAAGAGAGGAAGGAAGAGAGCACAAACTTTTTGATGACCAATGCCTTAAAATTCTGTCATTAGCTAAGAAGATCAGCAGATATACAACATCATTTTCTTTCTTCCAAGGTTTGTGTTGTATCTACCCAACAATCATTGTTTCAAGATAAATCCATTCTTCCTCTAATTACCAATATACCAAATTCACAGCACCTATTTTCCCGCTTACACTACTATCCATCTATAAATAAGATTAAAATGGATTAACCAAGCCTCCAACACCCCCTCTCCCCACCAAACCCAAAATTATAAGTAGAAGCATATGCGCACAGAAATATACATTAATGCTACATTTTGATTTAATAACAACTTCAATAATCATTTTAAAAAAAATCATCCAAATATGCAAAGGGGAAAAAAGAAAAGAAAAATACGATCAACCAAATTCTATCCTAAAAAATACGACAATCAAATTTCGCTATATGAATCGAACAAAAACACAATAAGAGCAACAAGAATCAAATAACTTCTCTTTCCCAAAATTTTTCATACTGAATTAATATGCCTACAAGATCAAACTTCATTTTGAAAGGAAAACTATTGGATATTAAAATAACAACACTCGCATACAACACCAAACTTAGTTCTTCAAAAATGAAATGTTAATTGTCTTAGGTCCGTTAGCAATTTACATATAACCAAGTAACCCATTAATCATCAAAGATTTAACAGTATACTATTTTCTTTTAAAGAAAAAAATACCTGGCACATGCGGCCTTTATCGGACTGGCGTCGCTTCTTGGCTGCGATAATGGCGGTGACACGTGCAGAGACAGTTGCAGAGTTATTTTGTTTATTCTGTTTCTTTCTAATTATTTTGTTCTTCTTCCTCCTCACAACATCCAAACAGAACGTTTCATTCTTTATATTCTGTTTGGTAACTAAGAAACAGAGAAAGACAAAATCAGAAAAAATTGAATGCCCAACCCCCACACCTCATTTCACTATCTACACTATTACGAGCTCTTTGATAAAACCCAACTGGAAATAAGGAAAAATAATCTCCACCAAAATAAGGAAAAAATCTGGGATTCTGCTTCCCGTTTTCTGGAAAAATAAAATAAAATAAAAATTTGTTCATGAGAGGATTTTGATTCTCTGCAATTAGGGCTTTGATGATTGGCGTCGATCTTTGAAACATGTTTGGAGATAACGTTTGAAAGAGAAAATGAAAACTTGAGAAAACTTACCAGAGAAGTCGTGCCTAGTGGAGTGACGACGGCAGGCTGACGGTCATCTTCTGGGTTTCAGTTGTATGGGTGGTGGAGAGGAAGAAGTCGCGATCTGTGAGAGGAGGAAGAATGAAAGCACAGAGAAGAGAAAATAGGAAATAGGGAGAGAGAAAAGGGCGGAAGGAGTTGCAGAGTGAGAGGGGGAAGATGGCGAGAAAACTTTGGAGAAAAAGGGGCTGGGATGCTACCTTTGCTTCTGAAACCAACTCGATTGAGAGAAGAGAGAAAATAGCAGAGACTAGATAGAAAACTGAACAATGATTTAAGACTGAAAACGTCGATTTGTAGTGTTCTGATTTCAGTGTTTGAGCAGCGATTTAAGAAAACTGAACACCAAAAATTATTTTTGAACATTACATCCCAAACATGTCTGCAGGTGTTTGAACATTGAAAAAGGTTTTTAAAAACCCTCCCCAAACAAACGCTATATTGTTATACTTGTGGTTTGATTATTTTGTAAAAATCCAAAGGTGTGTGCTAAATTAAAAGGAGGTAGAAACAAAGAAATATAGCTAGTAAAGAATTATAATGATAGAGAAAATATAAACGTCGTTACATGTTTTAAACAATAAAATTTAATTATCGGTTATTCATATTAATAGATTTGATGTAATTAAATGCAAAATTCGAGGACGAAGATGTACTTTATCTAAAAAAAAAATTATGACCGGATAAAAAACATGTCATACACAAGGGTATTACTATAATTGCACATATAATTCAAAAAATAGGATACCATAATTGATATTTTATCCAAAACCCCGGGCTCAGGCAAATAATTTTTTCCATAAAAAAATATTTATTTTTTCCCAAATATTTTATTCCTTCAATCAGATCTAAAGTCTAAAACCGTTTTTCCTAATAAAAAATGTTGATCCCTACCTAAGGTTTTTTTTGTTTTTGAAATTTATGATAAAAGCTTAAAGCAACAGCAACAACAAAAACAGCAGCAGCAGCAACGATAATTCATCTCCCTCATCAAAGTAAGTTCCTTTCAAAGTCTTTTGTTTTTCCAAAAAGAGAGAATAGAAAGGTTTATAGGTTTTCAAGAAACAAACCACAGCAGCTTTTTCTAAATTTCTATCTTTAAAAATGGTTTTTCTCAACAAACTTAACTTATTCCTCTTTACTCAGTTAACCTCGTAATTTTCGCTTCCGTTTTCTTCACTCTGTGAAAATCCGCGGACTCATCTCCGCGTTTTAGCAAATGCTGTTTCTTTGAAGTGGTTTGTTTCTCCCAAAGTTGTGTATTATCGCAACAGAAAAAAAAAAACAATTCCAAAAACGAAAAAAATTTCCTATACATTTGCACCTCAAATCTCATATTTCTTTTTATAAAATTCCGTCAATCTAACGCTCAATTTTGGATTTATGCCGTAGTTTGATCCAAATAAGGTTTTTTCAAGCTCCGTTTTCAAGAAATGCAGCCTTAGCAAGACGCCTGATTTGAGTCTGCATCGAGGAAGTTTAGTTACACACCAAGGTTTTTGCACAATTTGCAGCAGTTTGATATCAAATAGGGTTTTTGAAGCTCTGTTTTGTAGAACGCATGTTTCAAAAGGCAAAAAGGTGGTCTTGATTGAAGATATTTATTACAATTTGCAAAAATAGGTAATTCTGGGTTTGATTTTTGGGGGGTTTTAAGCAATGATGTTATCGGCATCACCAACGACACTGGCGAGGAGCTCGCTGGAGGAGATGCTGGACTCGCTGCGGCGGCGAGACGAGTGCGAGAAGCCCAAGGACTTGCCGCCGGCGCTTCCAGCTCGACCCACGTCGAAGGCGCGGCTCCCCTCGGCCCGCCGCTCGCTCCCTGCGGACTTCAATGTCGGCAATACCAATGCCAAGGCAAATGGCAACAGCATCAGCGGCGGGGAGAGTGAAATGAAAGGAAAGGAAGAGGGGAAGAGGAGAGAAAAGGAATTGGGAGTGAAGAGGAATAGCTTTGGGAGCAAGAAAATGAGGACAGAGCAGAATGTGGAATCTCCTTATGTTGTGGCTGCAGCGGCCCTGGAGGAGAAGAAGAGTAAGGGAATGGAGGGTGTGGAATGTGCTACCGAGGTGAATTTGGGGAAGGCGGTGGAGGAGAAGGTTAGAGAATCAGAGTGGAATGATAACATTGGATATTTCATCAAGAAGGTATTTGGAAAAAAAATGCTGCATATTATCTTGCTTCTTATTTTTGGTGTTAAAAGTGAAGGTTTTGTAGTGATTTGGAAGTGTTTTTAGTTCAATTTGTGAAATAATCTTACACTACAAAGTAGAAACGATATCTTTGAATGTGGGATTTGGTTGTGATGAATGAGTAGGTGTCACCTAGCGTGTTAGAAGATTAACATTTTTTAGATTTGATGAACATAACTAATTCAATTGTTATAGAGAGGCTAGGGTTTTTAGTTTATGAAATGTACGACTTATGTGCTTTTCTGTTGGTTGAAATTGAGAAATGGAGTGCTATATTTACAGATTTCAGTCATACAGACCCATATGGTATTTGCTATCTTCCATCATTAATATTATTATCATAGTTGTGGATGTGATGTTTTATTTGCAAAATATGCATTGACACTGGTAGTATTTGATCCAGAAACTTCATGTTTGGTGTCGGTCTCCTAATGGGCACTGGGAGTCTGGAACAATACAATCTACTTCAGGGGAAGATGCGTTTGTTTTACTGTCCAATGGAAATGTAAGTTCGTAAGCTTTGGACTTTGATCATCTAATCATGAGTACTTCAGTAGGTTGGTCATAACAGCTCTTATATTGTGTCATTACGATAGGTTGTGAAGGTGTCCATTGAAGAGCTTTTACCTGCAAACCCAGAAATCCTTGAGGGTGTGGAAGATCTTATACAACTTAGTTATCTGAACGAACCATCTGTTCTTCATAATCTTCAGAAGAGATTTTCTCGGGATATGATTTATGTAAGTATGACATCAAATCTTATTTCTCTGGCACCTGTGCTTGTTAGTCCGACTTGTGTTTCTCTTCCGCCTTTTATTTACTGGTTCTCATGTTTCTCTCTGTAGAGTAAAGCAGGCCCAGTTTTGATTGCAGTCAATCCCTTAAAAAATGTTCGGTTTTATGGAAATGACTTTGTCACAGCATATACGCAGAAAGCTTTGGACAGTCCTCATGTTTATGCTATAGCAGACACTGCCTACAATGAGATGATGAGAGGTGAACGGAAATCTTTTGTTTTCTTCAAGAAGTGAACTTCGAAAATTTTAGGTCACCTGGTGCCTAAATGTTACTAGTTCCTGATATCCTTTCTTTTCACTGTAATTGTCATCTAGCAGATGGAGTGAACCAGTCCATAATCATAAGGTTAGTTGGACTCTTCTTTTTTTAACTTTTTAATTTTCCCTCTTATTATTGTGTAAACTTGAACTGTGGAAACGTTATTTTGGATGTTCTCCCTGGTATTTGTTTGTGGTGCTCCCCTATATTGGGGCATTAAAATCATTATCAATGTTTCATGGATAGTGAGGATACTTAATATGGCAATTGAGAATCTTTTTTGAGTGTTATCTTACAGTGGTGAAAGTGGAGCTGGGAAAACCGAGACAGCAAAATTTGCAATGCAGTACTTGGCTGCTCTTGGTGGTAGTAGTTCTGGGGTAGATTATGAAATCCTTCAGACAAATTGTATTCTTGAAGCATTTGGGAATGCAAAAACATCAAGGAATGACAACTCTAGCCGATTTGTAAGTTTGTCTTTTTCTTCTTCTTTTGTTTGGGAAAGGCACTCTTTGGTTTGTTATATTTTATGGCTCCAGAAATTTTTGTTCATGTTCGTCCTATTTTTCTCTGTGATGACTAGTGTTTTGTTTCTTAGATGATATTGTGATGTCAAGAAATCTAATTAGTTCAGTTTACAAATTTATCTGAATTGGACAGGGCAAATTAATTGAAATTCATTTTAGCACGTTGGGAAAGATTTGTGGCGCCAAAATCCAAACCTGTAAGCGTGTTTATATTAAAATAAGTGCTATTCGGGTTTGCTATTTTATGATATTTGCTAACTTTATTAATGACTTGATTCTTTTTTACAACTTAATGGGGATGTCAAACCTCAATTCACCTATGATGATTTTGGATAGTTCTGCTAGAAAAGGTGATGTGTTGCCGTCTCTGAACTTTAGTTTCAAGCCTCAATTTTTTGATAAGTAGTTTCAGACCTCAATTATTATTAGCTATTGCTGCTAAAATGTTCATGCTCCTTTTGAGCAGTCAAGAGTGGTTCAACTATCCAATGGTGAAAGATCCTACCATATCTTCTATCAACTTTGTTCTGGTGCTTCATCAATTCTTAGAGGTATAATTTCACTAATACAGTATTATTCAGATCCATGCAAGTTTCTCATTTTTTTATGCTATAAGACAATTGGTGGGCTGGCAAACATGGACAGCTTTTTCTGGCAGTGATATGGCAAAGAGGACACTGTGTGCGTGCATGTGTTTGTGTTTCTCTCCTTGGAAACTTTAGAGTTTTGATTTTAGGAAGTTATCACATCTAGCATTTTAAATTTTTTAGGTCACTCACAGCTATTCTAACCAAATGGCAGTTGGTGCACAACTACATCGTTGAGACCTCCCTCATGACATGTGAGATCATGGATTTTCGTAGTCTATGTTACAGACAGTTGCAGAGTTTATAGTTAAACTTGGAGGACTGATGAAATTGGCTTTACTTTGACCATTATATCCTCTTCATAGGGCAACTTAATTATCATTCTACGTGTCTTAAAAGTGGGTCACATTTCTTTTGAAGCAGACACTATAATTCATTGTTTGAATCTTTCTAATTGTTTCTACCTGCTATCATACTATAATTCACAGCTATTTTAAGACCTGATATGGAATCGACCCTGTGAGGGTTATAAGTTTTATGATGCAGTTCTTTTGGTTTGAGAAAGCTATAACCATGGACAATGCTCTCTTAAAGAGATATGACATAGTAATAGACTAGACTATTCCATTATGGACTTCATTTATTAACTTAAATCTATGAAGAATATTCTCTTATATCATTAAAATATTCTTTGCAGAGAGATTGAAGCTTAAAATGGCTAGTGAGTACAACTATCTTAACCAGAGTGATTGCTTGGCAATTGATGGTGTTGATGAAGCTCAGAAATTTCTCAAGCTTATGGTAATTCAAAAGATTAGATTTTATTTTCACCCCTCCTTTTGAGTTCATATCTGCCTGCTAGGTTCCTAAGTGGCATCACTTACTTTGCTTCTTTGTTTTGGGTTATTTCCCTACTTCCACAGGAAGCCTTTGACATTGTTCAAATTTGCAAGGAAGATCAAGAGCGTGCATTTGCAATGCTTGCTGCAGTTTTATGGCTGGGAAACATATCTTTCCAAGTTATGGAGAATGAAAATCATGTGGAAGTGTTGGCTGATGAAGGTAAGACCTGTATACTAATGTCATTGTTGATCAAACTGGGCGAGGAAGTTTCTTTTAAACCCATTATATACTATTTGCCCTTATGTTCTGAACCATATAGTTTTGATTAGTATGATAAAATATTTTTTATAATTATTGTTATTTTTGTTTTTGCTGCTGTTAATTTTTTTTTTTGGGGTTGCAAACCGAGTAAATGAAGAAGATTAAAATTATTCTCAACAACAATGTAATGGCCAATTGCTCAGGAACATCCTTTCACTGGTATTTGTAGAGATGTGCAATATTGCGAGGTTGGACTTAGACTTCAGGATTAGATAAAGAGAAGCCTTTGGATTTTTAAGGTCACAGAATCCATTTTGTTCCATATTTTTATTTCTCAATCGTATTAATGAATAAATTATGCAATAAATGCTTCTCCTCCATCATTTTTAGTGGTTTCTATCCCTGCTGCATTGTTTGGTTGTCATTCCTTTTTATATCAAATAAAATTGCATGTTTGTTTGTGAGTCATGCATGTATTTCTCATAAGACTAAATTTAAGAAATGTTGACATGTGAAGATGTTTATATGACTCTTGACTTTTCATTATTGCTTTTGGCAGCGGTAACCAATGCTGCGATGCTGATGGGTTGCAGTGCACAGGAGCTGATGCTAGCTTTATCTACCCATAAAATCCAAGCTGGCAAGGATACTATTGCTAAAAAATTGACATTGCGGCAGGTTTGTTTAGTAGTTAAAAGATTTATCCCTCTAGTTGCAATATCTCATTTAAGTTTGTCATATGTACTCGATTATTGCGACATTTGAACTTCTTCATTTTCTTATGTTCAGGCAATTGACACTAGAGATGCATTGGCTAAATTTATCTATGCAAGCTTGTTTGATTGGCTTGTGGAACAGATAAATGAAGCACTTGAAGTGGGCAAACAACATACTGGGCGATCCATAAGTATCCTTGATATTTATGGGTTTGAGTCATTTCAGGTATTTGAATTGAGTTTATATATTTACAGACTCTTTCAGTGCAGTTTAGTTGTATCATTGCTGATGTTTTTTTGTCTCCTCATTTTCAGAAAAATAGCTTTGAACAGTTTTGTATAAATTATGCAAATGAGAGGCTGCAACAACATTTCAATCGGCATTTATTTAAACTTGAACAGGAGGTGAGCATCTCAAATCTATTGTAGCATTTACATCACTGGAATTCTTCATGCAGAACCCAGCCCCCTTTACAATGCAAAAGAATTGAAGTAATCATCGTACCATATGTAAATGTGTTCTCTTAGTGGCTTCTACACACATTGAAGAGAATTCTTCTTTATTTTCGTTATACGGAAATGAAATCAATACGATCTCTTAACGTACTTAAAAAATTAATAGGAAACTTAAAATGCAAATGATGAGGTATATATCTCCAGATTAGTATATGTCGTGTAGGCAGACATAGGACCCACACTGTATTTTCGTTGTTCATAACTAAATAAATTATTACATTGACTTTCTTCTTTGATTCATACGTTGTTGTCTCTAACTTCTATACCGAATTACTAATGAATTGCATTTCAAATTTTTCTGTTGTAATAATTCCTTTTGTTAAGAATGAGAAAAAAATGTTTTTATAGTTTTTAATATGTATCTGATGTGTCTTATGAAAAAAGAGCTTTTGATGTGTCAATAAAAAAAGAGCTTTTGATGTGTCAACTAAGTGCGGCCTACCTAAAGTATGTTGGACATTCATATGGAGGTGCTTCAGGTTTGACATGTGCTTCCTAGAAACTGATGACTGGAGATTCAGTTTATGCTGCTTGCACTCTGCAATGGAAATTTGAAGTGCCATTTCATGATGCTATCATGAAGTAGGAGCTGAAAAAGTAATGTTAATGATGGTTATCTCGATGATCTTTTCCTTTATCTGCACAGAACTATCTGGAGAAGATATAATACCATGTTCAGCTTTCATTGATTCCATTCATGTTGAACCACTTACCCAATCTCAATGTAATTCACTAATACCATGTTCAATTTGCATCAATTCCTTTCATGTTGAACCACATACCCAATCTCAATGTAGTTCGCATATACTCCCCTCCACAAAAAGAAAAATTAAAATAAAAAAGAAAACCCTAGATCCTGTAATCTGTAACATTCATATTTTATCTTTTCTACCAACAATTCTTTTCTCTCATTTTTTTTCTTCTCTTCCACTGCTTCCCAGTTCCAGTAGCTGTTATTTTGATCTGATTGTTATGGATAAGATTTTCACAATTTTTATTTCCTATTTCAGGATTATGAGTTAGATGGGATTGATTGGACTAAAGTTGATTTTGAAGACAACCAAGAATGCTTGAATCTATTTGAGAAGGTATTAGTGGTTTAACCGCCCCCTTTCATTGTTGTACTTTTTGTATACATCTCGATGTATGGGTCTTTCTTAAACTTTTGGTTTACCTTATTTTTGTTTATACTTTTTTTACATTTCTGGTTGCAATAGCTCCCTAAAATATATGATCTGAGCTGTGGTGCTAATGATGCATGTAATTCGAATTTTATTGATTTCCTTTCTTATCATTTGAAACCAGACCCTTCGCCACCATGGTGAATGCAGTCACTTATTTTATTATGCAATGGTTTGTGCAGAAACCCTTAGGGTTACTATCTTTGTTGGATGAAGAATCAAATTTCCCCAAGGCAACTGATTTGACCTTCGCCAATAAACTTAAGCAGCACTTGAATGCTAACCCTTGCTTTAAAGGAGAGAGAGGCAGGGCCTTTGGTATTCATCATTACGCTGGAGAGGTCAGTCACTGCTCCCCTTTTGAGGAGGTTTGCAAACTTAGTTTTAAAATCACTAACCTGCAGTGTCATAATTTTCGAGTCATATTGGTCAACTATGGAACAGACCTATATGGCAATAATTAATGAGAAGAAGAATAATGAGTCCTAACAAACCCGAGGTGTGCAGAAAGAAGAGGTGTAGAAGAACTTAAACCACAATTTGTGCAGATCCCCCCTTTTCAAGGTCTTGTGGTTCAATTTTGAATAGGACAAATTAAGATAAAAACCAAAGCTTTATTAAAAAATGCTTAATAACATATTGCCTAATTTTTTATTTCACTTTTCAAATTCTTTCCCCACAGAATTTTGTTTAACCAAGTATCAGTAGCTTTTCAATCCTATGTTAGCCACTTTTCCAAATTCACACATATAATTAGAAAATTTAGCATTTTTCAGAATTTTGTATATCTAAAGCAATGGCCAATCTGTTACAGCGTTGGACAGATATAAATTTATTATCTGAAGATGGAATATGTAACTTGAACAGAAGGCTAGTTGGTTATTTATTGTGTAGAACTCTTCTATCTTGGTCAGTATAGCAACTTAACTACAATAACCGAAACTTTGATTCATGTAGGATTCTGAACTTTTTAAGTCAATATTCACAATATGCATATGAATATATCGACAGGTTCTGTATGATACAAATGGGTTCCTGGAGAAGAACCGAGATCCACTGCACTCTGACCTCATCCAACTCTTATCATTGTGTAATTTCCAGTTACCACAGTTGTTTGCCAGAAAAATGCTTAACCAATCCCAGAAACCAGCAAGTATGTCAGATTCTTCAAATCAAAATGTTGGTATGAAGTTCAAGGTAAATATACTTCCTTCAATCTTTTGATTTGCATGCATGTAATTGTAATATACTTAGTTTCTTAAAGTTGTAAAGATACAAGATTTGTTGATTTCATGTGTGATGTTTCACCGAGTTAATTCTAAGGTTTTAAATACTTCATTCTTGGGTCAATTTTATTAGCATGTCTTGTTGTTTAATCAAGTCCCTTATGTTACTCATGTAAGACGGTTATCTAATAACATGATAAAATTTCTACAAGGCTTCACTCTATGATAGAAATGTGCTTTCTAGGAACCAAGTGTTGGTATGAAGTTCAAGGTAAATATACTTCCTTTACCAAAGTCATGTTTTTCAAACTTTTAAGTATTCCTTTCCATGCTTGTAGGGTCAACTCTTCAAGTTAATGAACCAGTTGGAGAGCACTACACCTCACTTCATTCGCTGCATAAAACCAAATACGAAGCAGCTCCCTGGCATGTATGAGGAGGATCTTGTCTTACAACAACTCAGGTGTTGTGGCATTTTGGAGGTTGTCAGAATCTCAAGATGTGGATATCCTACTCGAATGACACACCAAGAGTTTGCAGGAAGGTAGAGGCTGAAACTCTGCTGTAGTTTAATAAATTCTCTTACGAATTCTTTGCTAATTCTTTTCATGTGCCTGTTTACATCTTAGGTATGGGTTCCTACTCTTGGAGCGTGATGTATCTCAGGATCCATTAAGTATATCAGTTACTGTTCTACAGCAATTTAATGTCCTCCCTGAGATGTATCAAGTGGGTTATACTAAATTGTATCTCCGAACAGGGCAGGTAATTTACTTATTTTTTTTGACAGTTCCATGTTTTTGTTATTAGTATTATTATGTTTTATTTTAATACAAGGGTTTTTAGTATGGATAGTTATGAGCTAATTAAAATTATTAGATAATCCAGAACCTAAAGGTTAATTGCACTTAAGACTGCTTCTTTATCAAATTGGCTAGAAGAAAGTAGAAAGGGGAAATGAATAAATCTTTCTACTTCTTAGTCAGAAAGCTGTTCCAAACAAATTTACCCATAGCTAGCATATAGAAATCACAAGAGAATCTTCATCAAACTGCATCTAAGCAACCAATATCACATTTACCTTGAAATGGCCATCGTTTAGTAAATCAAACCTAAATGCTCATCATCCTGTCCCTGAAAGTTGTAAAGTTGTACAACAAGACACCTGTAAAATCCATAGAACTTCTAGAAGGTAGCTAAAATGCTCAGCTTTGAGAGCTGAAGTTAAGGAAATTTTCTCGTAATGACTACTATATATTTGTCTGTTGATTAAGCAATTCATATTGTGCTTCTGTTCTTGATTGGTTCTTGCGTTGTCATTTGGTTGCTTTTTTTGCAACCTATTATGGTCATGTTTGAGTTGTTATTTATGTTGAGAATAAAAATTGAAAAGAAATTCTCTGTCTTATTGATTGAATGAAAAGAATACAATTGACTCAATATATAGACTTATGAATACTAAGTCTAATAGGACTAGGACACAACAATAAGATAAGATAAATATGATCTAAGCGTACTAGGACACACATTAGGAATCCTATTAGGATTCTCAACACCCCCTTAAGTTGAAGCATAGATATCATAAGCACCCAATTTGTTACAAATAAATCTAACTCGAGAACCATCCAATGGTTTAGTAAATAAATATGCTAAATGATTTGTCGACTTCGCATGTCTGATACTGATTACATTTTGTAGAAGTTTTTCTCGAATCACATGACAATCAACTTCAATATGTTTTGTTCTCTTATGAAATATTGGATTATTTGCAATATGAATAGCTGCTTGATTGTCACACGCCAAGCTCATAGGACTTAACTGGTTAATAACAAGTTCCGCTAACAACTGCTTTAGCCAAATTATCTCGTAGGTAGTATGTGTCATTGCTCTATACTCGGACTCAACACTCGTTCTAGCAACCACAATTTGCTTCTTACTATTCCATGATACTAAATTATTTCCCATAAATACACAATATCTAGTAGTGGACCTTCTATCAGATGGAGAGACAGCCCAATCTGCATCAGTATAACCTTCAATTGGAGTATGACCATTATTTTGATAAAGTAAACCATGACTAGAGCACTCTTAAGATATCTTAAAATTCGAACAACAGTGCCCCAATGACTAGTTTGTGGAGCATTGAGAAATCGACTAACCACATTTGTTGCAAATGAAATACTAGGCGTAGTAACAGTCAAATAATTCAATTTTCCAACCGAACGCCTATATTGCCTTAGATAAGATAATAAGTCACCTTGATCAACTGCAAGTTTTGTGTTGGGATCCATATGATTATCTATAGGCTTATACCCTAACATTCCAGTATCAGTCAACAAATCAAGAACATATTTACGTTGAGATAAAGAAATACTATGACGAGATCTAGCAACCTCGATACCCAAAATTTATCTCAATTGTCCTAAATCCTTTGTCTGAAATTTAGTACTCAAGAATTGTTTCATTGCTAGAATTCTTTTTTTGTCATCTTTGGTGATCATAATATCATCCACATATACAATCAACAATATCCTACATGCCTCATTGTATTTATAAAATACAGAATGATCTATACTATATCTGCTGAGGCCAAAATTAATCACCACTTTGTTGAACCGACCAAACCACGCTTGAGGAGATTGTTTCAATCCATATAGAGACTTCTTTAATCGACATACTAACCTAGACTCCCCTAGCAACAAATGCGGGTGGTTGCTCCATGTATATTACTTCTTGCAAATCACCATTGAGAAACGCATTTTTCACATCCAACTAATGTAGAAGCCAATGAAAACTAGATGCTAGAGTGATAAATACATGGACAGATGTAATCTTAGCTACTGGAGAGAATGTCTTAGTACAGTCAATAACATATACTTGTGTATACTCTTTTGCTACTAGACGAGCTTTATCAGGATGAACCTTTACAGTATAGACCGAGCGACAACCAACAACAAATTTCCTAGATGGTTGAGGAACCAAGTTCCATGTATCATTAGTATTTAAGGCATCTATCTTTTCTTTCATAGCTCTTTTCCGCCTAGGATGAGATAAAGTTTCTGTAATAGACTTGGGAATAAAGACAAAAGAGATCGAAGCAACAAACGAAACATATGAAGGAGATAAATAATCATAAGACACAAAATTAGCAAATGGATGAACAGTACATAAACGTTTACTTTTACGAAGGGTAATGGGACGATCATCCTCAGAAGGTGAAGTGAAAGAAGAATCAGGATTTGCCAACAGGGGAGTAATTGGTGGAGCAACAGAGGCAGAAGGTCGCGGACGACAGTAGTAATCTTGCAACGGAGGAGCGGACGAAGGAGGAAGAGGATCTAACTGTGACTGTGTAAGGGGCATTGGAACATGTAATGGACAAGGAAACGAATCAGCCAAGTCAGAGATAAAATGAAATTCAGAGTAATATGGGGTAGACTCAAAGAATGTAACATTGGCACGAGTAAAGTAATTTTGTAGTGATGGACTATAATATCGATAACCTTTTTGTGTAAGAGAATAGCCTAAGAAAATACATTTAATAGAGCGTGGGTCAAGTTTGTCAACTCCTGGACAGAGTTGATGAACAAAACAAACGGACCCAAATATATATGGAGGTAAGTGGAAGGTAACATTTCTAGGAAAGAGCACGGAGTGGGGAGATTGACCATCAAGGATAGAGGATGGCATACGGTTAATTAAATAACATGCAGTTATAACGGTCTCACTCTAAAACAATTTGGGCACATGCATATGAAATAAGAGAGTATACGCAATATTCATAAGGTGGAGATTTTTTTTCGTTTTGTAACCCCATTTTGTTGGGATGTATGAGAGCAAGATAACTGATGAATAATGCCAAACTTAGTAATGAATGTTGTAAAAGGCTCAAAAAAATACTCATGAGCATTGTCACTACAGAGAATCTTAACAGATATCTCAGCACAAAAGGCACAAGAAATAGAAAACAACTCAGAACAGTCTTTCATTAAATAAAGCTAGGTGAGCCTGAAATAATCATCCATAAAGATAACGAAATATCGAAATCCAAGTTTAGAAGTCACATGACTTGGACTCCAAATATCAGAATGTACTAACATAAAAGGACTAGACACATGATTATTAATTCGGGAAAGAAACGACACAAGATGATGCCTACCCAATTGACAGGACTCATATTCTAAAGACAAAACCTGACTCAAAGTAGGAACTAACTTTTTCAGCTTCTCTAAGAACGGATGATCAAATGACACGTCAATCTAGTAAGCAATGGGTGATGGGATAGGATCAAAGCAATACAAGCTGTCCGATTCATGCCCTTCACCAATTTTCTTCTTTGTTTTCAAATCTTGGATGAGAACAAAATCGGGAAGAAAGTTAACTGACCAGTTAAGACATTTTGTATGTTGATTAACATATATCAAATTATATTGAGAAAATGGAGCATAAAGGACATATGATAAAGACATTGAAGAACTAGGGTGCACAATGCTAATGCCATTAGCAGTGGTTTTAGATCCATCTGCAAGAGTAACATTAGGGAAAGACTAAGAGTGATAAAAATTAGAGAAAACATAAGTGGTACGTGACAAATGATTAGTAGATGCAAAGTCAAAGACCTAAGGTCTAGATGAAGAGTTACTAGATGATAGATAAGCTTTTGGTGTACCTTTCTGGGGTGGAAAGTGCCATCGAGGAAGATGTCCGGCTAGCTGCCTTATACTGTAAGAACTTATCATACTTCGCTTTGGAAATTGAAAACACATGATCACATTTAACTAAATCAGAAGTCACACTATTAGCAACTAGGGGACGACCAACCAAGTGCCAACATGTCTCCTGAGTATGCCCATAATGGTGACAGTGAGTACATTGACGAACTAAACCTTGAACATCACCACCACGACTAACAAATATACCACTACCGCCAATTTCATGACCACCTTTGCCATTACAATGACTTATATTACTAAAACCATGTCCTCTACTACTATTAACATTAGCTCAACTACCTTGCCAAGTCTGAGTCACCAAAGCAAATTTATCTAAAGCCATAAGAATGACCCTTTTTTTTTTTCTTTTTTTTTTCCCCCTGAACTGAAGGCTTTTTTTATTGCCCTTTTTTCAGCTTTTTTTTTTTTTTTTTTTTTTAATTTTTTCGTATGAATCTATTTACCAAATTTTCTTTGTTACCCATGAATAGTTCTCGAAATAGTGTTGATGAACTGTGTCGATGAACAACGCTGATGAACAGTACTTGATGAACCGTATCGATTGTTTTTTTGAAGATATAAGAAAAATTTATTTAGGATTCCATGAGAGATCTTGCTCTGATACCATGTAGAGAATAAGAATCGAAAAGAAATTCTCTGTCTTATTGATTAAATGAAAAAAATACAATTGACTCAATATATAGACTTATGAATACTAAGTCGAATAGGAGTAGGACACAACGATAAGATAAGATAGATATGATCTAAGCCTACTAGGACACACATTAGGAATCCTATTAGGATTCTCAACAATTTAAGCTAACTTAAAGCAAATTAGTTTAAATAAAAACCCAAACATGGCTTATGTGGGTTAGGATTTTGGAAAGCATGAGCAAAAAGGAAGAAAAAAGTAAAGGGGAAAGAATTGAATGGGACAAGACTCGAGAGTTATCATATCTCATTTCATGAATGTACTCCTCTGTATGTTATGTATAATGGTCATATTTCGTACTTAAATTTCAACTTATTGTTTTAGAATTAGGTGGTTACCATTTTGGGAACAGAACGTTGCTGAGTTGACACCGAACACAGTTGATGAGTCCTATGTATTTTAACTTTGGACAGAATTTATCAGCTGAACTATAAACTTAGTTTCACTTTCTTGAGTTAATTTGATGGGTTTTAAATAGTGACATATACTTATTTCTTTCTATGGAAACAAGCTGGTCTTTTGGTGGTATTTCTGATGCTGTTACGTTTTGGTGGTTTATAGATTGGTGCATTGGAGGATAACAGAAAAAAAATTCTGCAAGGCATAGTTGAGGTTCAAAAATGCTTCCGTGGTCGCCAGGCTCGTTCTTATTTCCATGAACTCAAGAAAGTAGCAACAACATTACAATCATGTAATGCACAGTTTTTTTTTTTTTTCAAATTTAATTTATACTAGCAGTTGTTTCTTTTGGAGTAAATGGCTTTTGTGGTTCTACAATCTTGCCGACCTCCTTTTATTCTGTGTATTTCCTGCTTTGTTTCATAAAAAGTTGGACTTTTTTCTATAGGACCTTATAGGTTTTTTGGACCTTATAGATATTGATGCTTTAAAGACCCTTTGGTGGGTTGGAATACATAGATTATAACTTGATTTCTTTAGATCCTCAGAAGTCTGTTTTTATGGTGATTTACTTTTCTTCTAAACTTTTTTACTTTGGTGATGCAGTTGTCCGTGGTGAAAATGCCAGAAGGAAACATATTATTCAGGCAAAGATGCAGGCAGCTGCTGCTCCCAAACTACTTGATGAGCGGCTGACAGCAATAATATATTTACAGTCTGGTAAAATTTTGTCTTGCTTGTTAGCTAAATTTGTGGCTTTCTAAATTGCATATGATTTCTCATTCTTTATTTTCTTCTTTCAGTGATCCGTGGGTATTTGGTTCGGAGTAATTTAAATACCATGCGGAAGTTCAAACAGTTGAACCATGAGAGTGCAAGATCGAAACGAAAGCCAGGCAGGAGGATTTCAGAAGTGAAGGTATTCTCTATGATGCACAAGTTGGTTTCAGAGAATGCCAAATCTAAACAGAAACCAAGTAGAAGATTTCAGATAGATTCTTTTTCTTTTAAGTTTTTATCACTCCAGTCCTCTACTGTGTGTGTGTTTCTTATCTGCAATTTCCGGTTAGTGACCACTCTTTGAGGCATAACAAAGAGAAATCATGCATCCATTTTGGTTCCTTTAGGAGTGGCAATAATGCTTCGGATCCATAACAGTAAAGTCTTCTATTTCCCATCCTTTCCCCTCCTGAAACTTTTTTAATACTGTCCTAAACCTGTTAATCTTGGGTTGGAACAAACATGTTCAACCAAAATGTTAAAATTGGGACCTGACAAATCCTGAATGTTTACGTTCTACTAGAATGAGACAGAGAGAGAAGCCTCTAGGCACATAAGAGAATGGTGACCAGGCTTGTCATTGCTATTTGAAAATTGTGCTTCTATATGGATATATTCATCAAATACCCAAGCCTGGCTAATTTACCAAAGTGAAATAGACCTTTGTGTTGAAGAATAAGATATAAGGGGCATCTTGATATGGAAAATAAATTCTCACTCCTATGGAGTAGTGTCAGCTGTAATAAATACTTGCATGGCTTTTTGACTAAATGTGATCATGACTGGATTTGTGAATGAACAGTCAATGATGCTCTTCATTCTTATTATGTGAACTTTTGAGCAAGCATTAGTGACTAAAAAGGTGACTTCTCTTGGTTGAGCAGGACATACCACAAGAGCAGGTTCAGGTCCCACCTTCAGTTCTGGCTGAGCTTCAAAGGCGGGTTCTTAAAGCGGAAGCTAATTTGGGGCAAAAAGAAGAGGAAAATGCTGCATTGCGGGATCAGCTGCGACAATTTGAGGCAAGATGGTCGGAGTATGAGGCAAAGATGAAATCTGTGGAGGAGATGTGGCAAAAGCAGGTGGGATCTTTGCAAGTGAGTTTTCTTGTTTACATGTAAATATTTACGTGTATAGGTTGACCAGTGAAGGTGGTCCTTCAGTCCGGGTAAATATAACTTAAGATAGTGGGTAAACATCCTGTGTAAACTGGTGCTCCTTTTTCTTTAATAAACAATTTATTTACATATTAAAATTAAATAACGGAACAAAAGAGAACGGTTAAAGAAACAGGAAAACAGTGCAGTTTGGATAGTTAATATTGACTCAGTTGAACCGATTGTATATTTAAATGATCCAAATGTGACCACCAAGTGGTGAATTGTGACTTTTGTGGAGTTTAACATAACGTATTACTGAAAGGACCTTTCTAGAGTTTGCATTGATTCTTGTTTATGCCCTTTGTGTGGACAATCAATGATTTATAGCTGATCCAGGATCCAGTACTAGAACTAGTAGAAGGAAATGATTACCATCTCCATCTATTAAAAGGTGGCTCTTGTGACTGTAGTCTTTAATTTAAGCCTTTAATCAGTCTTTAATTTAAGCCTTTAATCCAATGGTTGCACCTCCTCTTTTCGTGGGGGGCATATCACAGGTTTGATCCAAGTAGAATTCCATTGAACCTTAAATGCAAAAAGTTGTGACACTAATCATGTTTAATTTATAAAAAAAGGTGGCTCTTGATCTTATTTAGTAATTAGTTTTTGACATGGGGTAGCTTAGGTTACTGGACTGTCTTGTGATGCTAAAATGGCATAATATATGAACAAAGAATGTTCTATTGGTCAATGTACCACATAAGATGCGATTAAACCAAATGTGGAGAAGTGATACTCAACAGACCTGTAAGATTATCAATCATATGTGGCTTTTAGAATTGAGTTTGACCCTTAATAATTTAGTTCCTCAGATGTCTAAAGATTCCATTTGCGACTTTAATGCAGATGAGTCTTGCTGCTGCGAGAAAGAGTCTTGCTGCTGATAGCACTGCAGGTCAACCTGGAAAACTTGATGCTTCTGCATCACCTCGCTGTTATGATTATGAATATACTATGTCCATGGGAACTCCTGGTGGGAGCACGCCCAACAGATTTTCTAATACCATTCCTGATATTAGGGCGGTGAGGGAGACTAATGGTAGTTTGAATGCAGTCAGCAATCTGGAAATGGAATTTGAGCAGCGGAGACAAACTTTTGACGATGATGCGAAATCTCTTGTTGAGGTAAAAGCTTCGCAATCAGTTCTTATCATGCATCCTGATGAAGAACTTCAGAAGTTGAAAATCAGATTTGAGGCATGGAAGAAAGATTACAAAGTAAGATTGAGGCAGACAAAGACAAGGCTCCATAAACTTGGGCATGGAGAAGCTGATAAATTTCGTAGGAAGTGGTGGAAAAGATAAGCTCAAGAGCATAGTATCCAGTTTTTAGATGATCATTTCTGTTTGGGTAGACAAAGATGGAGATAACTTAAGGAATACAGGGGAGAGAAATGTTGCCAGAGTCCTTTTCCATTCTCAGGTGCAGATGCTTTATAGTTATAGCAACAGTTAATGGGTGCTTCTGTAATGTGAGGAACGTGAAGGGGATGGAATTGTATATGAATATTTGCCAATTTCAGTTGTTTGGTGGACTCTTGTGCATAGGCAAATAGGATTTTTAAAGAAATTTCTGCTCTTTTTTTCTTCATTAAATAGTTTAGTTTGTGTATATTCTGCTGTCAATGATGTAATGCCAAAACTTTATAGTATACAAAATATGAATGAGAAATGTTCATATGGTCTTTTTTTCCCTTGGTCATCTCACCTTCTGTTATTTGATCATGAAAAGCATTGTTCTTACTTTAACTTGGGGCCATCAATCTCATGTGCGCTGACTGTATGGCGGACAGAGCAGCGACTATGCTATGTTTCTTGTGTATAACGGTAACTTAATCGGTGAAGCTCTATGTTCCTTGAGAGGGACGAAAGCTACAGCAGTACTGCCTCCAAGGTTGCTTATTTCTTACGTTCTTAAAGAGATCAAGCTTTTCAGATTACAGGTGTGGCGAGAGTATTATTAGCAAAATGGTGGAATTGTTTCCTGATGAAGGATTTGAGGTTAGTTATTCATCACGGTTCATGCCTCTTAGTTTTCTTAATAATAATTGAGCTACTATCTTACCAAAATTTTATAGGAGAAAAAATTTCCTTCCTTTACTGGTTGTTAAGTACCCTGATTCTCATTTTTGCTCGTTTATGAATACCATCATCTACACAGACATGACCAGCATCATCAAACCAAGTCACAAGTTACATTCGATCTTACTGATGGATGCTAGTTCTTAAAAAATCTACAGATACAATAATTGTAATCTACACACGGGAAGAAGATCAAAGTAGTAACTACAAATTTACGATCCGGGGGCGAACTTGGTAGCGTAAGCCCAAGCATTGTTAGCAACAGGGTCATCAAGGTGGTCCAGGAGGTTCTCCAGGGGGCCTTTGCCAGTGACAATAGCTTGAACAAAGAAACCAAACATGGAGAACATGGCTAAGCGGCCGTTCTTGATTTCCTTCACCTTGAGCTCAGCGAATGTAACAGGATCATCGGCGAGGCCAAGAGGGTCAAAGTATTGGCCACCAGGGTAAAGGTCATTGCCTTCTCCTACTCCAGGGAGACCGTTGATACGGAATCCTTCAACAAGACCCATGAGGACGACTTGGAATCCAAGGACTGCTAGGATGCTTTGGGCATGAACAAGGTTAGGGTTGCCCAGATAGTCTAAGCCACCTTCTGAGAAGATTTGAGCACCAGCTTTGAACCATACTGGTTCCTTGAAGTCCACTTTAACCCACTTTTCTAGGACTTCTGGGGTTAAGCAGCCTAGTGCTCCAAGCATAGCCCATCGCCCGTGGATAACCTGAGAGGATAAAATGATATAATTTCATCCAAATTTACATTCGATACAAAAAATAAAAATAATCATAATCATATCTCTTTCATTTTTAAATTTATTTCATCCTATCCCCATACCAAACAAGAATTCAAAGAGAAAGAAGATTCAACTTATAAATTCTACAGTATTTTTGTTTTAAAAAAACAGATCACCTCAAGAGCCCTGTTCTTGGCAAAAGCCTCAGGATCAGCTGATAAACCAGCAGTGTCCCATCCATAATCACCTGGAAACTCTCCAGTCAAGTATGATGGAGTCTGTGCTGAAAAGGGTCCCAAGTACTTCACTCTATCTGGTCCATACCACAGATCATTTCCCTGCAAATTAATAATTTCCACGCAAAAACAAAATAATTTACCCTCTAAACCAAAACCAACAAAAATAATAAAAATGTGAGAGGTAAGAGAGAAATAAATTGGTAAGTTACCATGGTGTATTTTCCAGTGCCCATGGCGACAACATCTCTAAGTGGGTTCACATTTGACCCCCTGGTTTGGCCAAGAAACGGAGTTGGGCTTAAAACAGTGCTAGAGCTAGCAGTTCCAGCCATCAACATTGATGCCATTCTCTTTTCAAAGCTTTTCCACAATTATTTCAATTTGCAATTTGTTCTTTCCTTGAATGGTAGTAGATGATTTTGATATGGAGTTTTATATACTGTTGTGTACAAAATGAGAACAAAACTAAAACGAAAAAGATGGTGTGGTTAAGAATGCAAGAGTGCGAAAATTAGTGGTGGGGAATCTGAGGTTCGAACCGACCAATCACAAGGCTGCAAAGGATTTCAAGCATCTCCAACTCGCATCCTTCTATCCACATGTATATTATCTTGTCTAACTGCAGAAGATGGTTTGTACTTTGTAGTAGGAAAATATTCGCTGTGATAACCATACAATTGCAAAGGCGTAGCAAGTTTGATAAATCCACAAATATTTTTTTTATAGATTTTTTTATGTTAGGTTGTATAAGTCAATTAATTTTCTTGATTAAAATGTAGAATATACGAGAAATTCAGAAAAAGAGGGGGAAGAAAGCAAGAAAAAAAAAAAAGAGAGAAAATATTTTGGTCAAAAAGATTTTTTATTTTTCATTTTATCGATTTTATTTGTAAATTCTATCATGCAACAAACTAACTCAATTTTAATTTTTTGATTTTTCAAATATAAAAAGTAATTTTTTTAAAAAAAAAAACTTTGGAAAGGAAATGATGAAATGATCATTATCAACGTTGTGAGTGTCCTCACACGTATGCCAAATACAAATATTAATTTATGTCAAATCATCGGACAAAACTTATCTCACTTCACCGCAACAAGAGGCTTTGAACTCAAACACTATTATTGAGGAAAACAAATCTCAATCATCTCACTGAAACTTTTGATAATGATAAACATTACAAATGAATTTCGTAAAATTTATAAAATTTAATGTTTCGAAACACACTCTAAGAAATAAGAACCATTCCAAAATCCATATTCACTTCTGGGTTCTATCAAATGTTGATTTTTCTCATTTAGAAAACTGTAGAATGAGTTATGCATGTAAAGAATTATCACCCTCTTTGTTATTGTTTTTTGTAAAATATAAAAATGCTTCAAAAGAAAAATTTTACCATTTTAGCCCAAAGGTTTGGGGAGGTCTTGCTACACAAGATTTTAATTTTGACATATTGAACCACGGATTTTCAAATTGCAAGCATCCGTCTAATTTCTGTCTAATTAAAAAAATTTAGATTTAAATAAAAATACAGGTGTCGCATACAAAAAGATTATTATTTTTTTTAAAAAAAATTAGAAATTAAAATCTAAAGTCAAAAAATAAAAACTAAAAATTTAAAATTAAAAGAAAAATAAAAAACCAGAAAACAAATTAAAAGAAAAAAGCCCTAAGCCCTTTGCTTTCAACCCTTTTTCATCTTCGTTCATTGCCCAGATTAAAACCTTAGCCGTCGGTTCTACTCTTCCATCTTTTTCATACAACAGACAACTCCTTTTCTCCGTAAGCTCTCCCCTCTCTAAAAAATTTCATCTCTTTCTCTCTGCATGTGTCGTTCTTCCTATCCCCTCTTTTTTGGTTATTTTATAAGAAAAAGACTCTTTGCATGCTCATATATGGTGGAGGTGGCGAAGTCGAACACCCAACGTCAAATAGATCTTCTACCTCTAACCATATCGTTTTACTTTACATTTCACAAATCTTTTTAATGCAAACTCTCTCTCTCTCTCTTCCAACAAATAAAATCTCTTGCTATTTGAATCATATTTTTTCAACAGAGTGAAAACTACTTTAATTCAATTTTAGGCGAAGGGGTTTATTACTTTATTGAGCATCTCGTTGAGGAGAGCAATTTGAGGTCAATTTTTCTTTTTTCGTTATGTTATTTTCATGATTTATTTAACCAATAAGAGGCATATGTAATTGGACGTAGTATTCATCCCAACAAATCAAAAACCGTTTTGTATGAAATATGTCGATTTTTTTTGCTTAAGAAATATGTTGATTTCTGTTTTGATCTACTTTGAAAACTATCTTCGGATTTGTTTTGCTCTTTCAGATTTGATTTGGTCATGTATGGTTAAAACCTTAGATCTAGGTATTTGGATTTTGCTTGGTATAAGTATGTGAAGAACCAATGAATCAGTGATGAATTGTTTTGTGGGTGATTTAATTTTTTCTTGCATCAAGGGAAATTGGACAGAAACTTTAACACAAAGGTCATATATTTCAGCCTACCTTGGAATAAATTCATGGCTTCTCCCTTATCTATGATCCCAAAGTGTTGGATTTATTCGCCAACTTCGATATGCTTTTAATAATTTGATGGAGATGTTAAGACTTTTGGTTCAATATCCACAAGAAAGAATTATAATTGGTTTGGGAAAAGTAGTTTCATTTTATAGTTGTTTGTTTTAATAAAATAGGTAGTAGTTTCCTATTGGATATTGCTTGTCTTATTAGTAGTAAAAGTTGTTTTCTTTGTTGTTGTTATTTTCTTATTAGTGTTTGGATAATATCCTCTATACAAAGGAGAGCTCTTAAAAAAGATTTGAGACACACTCATAATTCCTATATATATTGTAGGGTTTACTACTAGAGTTAGAATGAGAGCATGAATGTTGACAAAAAGATTGCCGAAACACATTAATTATTGTTGTTCTTGCTCTTTATTTTATTTGTCTATTTAATTATTATGGATGCGTTTTTGCTTAAAATTTGAGTACATAGATTTTATAGGCAAAATCATAATAAGTAGTATCAGAGTTGTGGCTCCGGCAAAAATACAATAAAATAGACATAATTAATATTGAACTATTTGATGAATTGGGGATGAAAGAATATATGATAAATATTAACTCTTTCAATTTCATTATTACTAATTTGTTGAATAGTATGTTGATAAAGACGAAGTACAACTGGAAAAAGAAGTCACAATATTAATAATAGCTAAAAAAATTTGGATAGATAAAAATATTCACAAAGAGAAATGGAAATTAAATGTATTTGATAAACTTAACTACGTTTCAAAAATGAAAAGCATGGTGATCCCCTGTGCAACATTTTGAATTCTCCCTAACGGTCAAATAATTTGATGCCTGGTAAAAAAAGTTAAATCCTTAATACATTCTCCACCCTACGTTTCATAATCAATTTCAACCGTCTAATCTAGGAGCCCACAGCGATTAGGTATTTGCGACCTAAAGAAGTCGACCAATCAGACGGCCCTTGATTGATCATTCTGAAATACAACGGAAAACGCCGTCGTTTGTGGAAAACACAGCCCTGTTTCATGTTTCAATGGGGAAGCTAAAGAGCCAAATAATAGTGGCGGATTTTATTAGAACCTTATAATCCCTTAAACAAGAACGAACATCATTGATTCGTGCGAGATTCAATTCAAGGCATCTTTTTGGAGGATTCTTCACAATATGGGATGTTCAAAAGAAGAGCAAATGGTTCTCAAGAAAGCCAAAGATCACTGGGCATTTCTGGTAATATATTCACTTCCTGTTAATGATTTTTTTTTTCTTGGTCATGTTTCGATTGGTTTTTAGGGTTCTTTAAACTTGGCCTCGTGTTGGTTATTTATTTAAAATGGGCTTTACGTAATTGACGTAGTTCATGGTTATCGGGGGCTTGTTTGAAACCATGGGTTGTTTATTTCAGAATCCAGAAGATGATAGGTTCTTGAATTTGGTCTACTGATACCATCTTTGATTGTCTCAGTTCACCCGATTTTCGATTTCATTTTCTGTTTTATTAATCCAGGGGTTTTGATTAATTTGCTCCTTGATTTTACCGCATCTCAATTGTTATATTGAAATTGACATTTTCTATTTTTCAGTTGTTAAATGGCTGTGTTGATTCTGGAAATGTTTGGTTGGTGAGGAAACGTGAGGACAGAAAGATAATGAATATTCGATTTTAGATTTTTACATTTATTTGTGCAAAATTTGTTCTTTTGATCCTTAATATTGTCATGAACAAAAGAGATTGTCTTTTAGTCACTTACTGCCTTGCTTTTTGCTCCTCTAATTGAAATGTAGGAAGAAATTGAAGCACCCATGTGGGTAGATCTTACCACAGAAGCTAATTGTTACAGTCAAGACAAGTGAGTCCCTATAAAAATATTTTTTTATTGGAATTCAATTTCTCCTCAAGAAATTTACAATCAAAATGATATCTTTGATACCAATTATGTAAGAATTTTTTGTTATTAACATGGCAGGGATGATGATTGGCTCCACACAAACCACCCGTAAGCATCTTGTTTTTCTCATCTGCTTAATAATATCAGATATATATCCATTTAATAAAAAAATTCAGCTATAGAAATCTGGTTAAAGAGATTAGGGTACTTACATGCGGTAACTATTAATGTGCTAATGTGTTTTTTCAGGTTCCATCAATGTTCTTCTCGCCAGTTAAAATCTATGCTTCTTTGTTCTGGCGAGGAGACTGTCACCTCGGAGTTTGACTCAGTGGAAGCATCTTCGCCGAAAATTCCATCATCCGTGTCCAGGTCAAGAGGCAAGGACTACAGGAGCAAGAAATGGAAGGCAGACAATCGTGATACTTCATTAAATAAGCAGCATTCCTTCAAGGTTTTAATGGGGAAATCTTCGTGTGTGGATTCGGGATCTCGAAAGGAAATAAAGCCCAAACTAAGTTTTATAAATCCTAAAGGAGCTTCGTGTTCAAACACAAGTTTGGTTACTGGAAGGAGCTTAGCTGGAAATGCCAAAGCTAACCATGTAAAACAAATATCTACTTGTGGGGATTCTGAAAGTTGCTTGAGTTCTGTGGTAGTTAAGGCAGGTGTAAGCAGTACGACAAGCACAGTAACATCAGAAAATAATAAGCAACAACAGAAAAAGTTCCTGGAAGTATCAAGTCGAGCATTGGGGACATCTTCAAGTGGGATCTTGTCAGCTGTAACATCTGAAATCAATCAGCAACAACAGAAAAAGCTCCTGGAAGTTTCAAGTCGGGCACTGGGGACATCTTCAAGTGGGCTCCTGTCAGCTGTAAAGATTAGTCTTAGGAAAAGTTGTGGCACAAGACCAGCATCAAGAGTGGAGATTAATAATCGTGGGAGGCCTTCAACGGTGGAGATTAGTAACGATAGTAGGAAATCAAAATCTTCTTCTGGCAAGTCTAGCGTGGGGTCATCTTCAAACCCTGGTTATGACTTTAAGGGCTCAACATTTGCGTCTATACGGAAAGAACGAACCCCTGATAGCAGAAATGTTGCAAGGATGACTGATGCAGAAAAGAGTAGAGTAAAGGTTCCTACTGTGTCCAAGGCTTCAACTATTGAAGTTAACAAAGGAACCTATAATTCTAGAAAGGGAGCTATATCTAATGTTGCAAAGGCAACCCATCTCGCAGCAGCAAAATCAAAGGTGAGAAGCTACACAAGTTAGACGCACCCTTGTGGCAACATATTTACTTGTAGATGCATATATACATATATAAAGAATCTTAAAATATAGCGACATTATGATGAAGTTTGAAATTATCTGAGAAACTATCAGATAGCTACACAATGGCTGTGTATGTCTATCAACCCCCTCCCCCTCGAGAAAAAAGGGGGGGGGGGGGGTGTGGAGGAAGAAGGAAAAAGGAGAGGATGGGTATGCATGGCTTCACATGAATTTGTTCATGATTTTCTTTCATCTCATTTTATCATCTTTGCAACTAATTCAAGAATTCTAAATTTGTACATGAGAATGCCTTTTAAATTTTAACTTCACCACTATATGAGAATATAAGGAATCTAATATTTATTAAAATTTTCAGGCTCAATCGCAGAGTTTTCGTGCGAAACCTTTGCTGCGACTTATTGAGCAAAACTCATGTTCTGATGGTACAAAAGCCAAGGTGAAAGTGCAAGGCAATAGGCTCAACCGACCAGTGGCTGTTGGTAAGGAGAATACAGCTGGGAGAATGCCAATTAGTCAGAAATGCAGTGGTAGAGAGCATGTCTCTAGAGGCACAATTGGGGGTAAGAAAGGGACTAAACAGGATGTGCCACAAAAGGGTGACAGAACAAGATTGGCTGGTCCAAAGGTATCAAAGTATACCTTTGACTTTAGATTTTTTCTTTCTTCACTGATTCTTAAACCATATAATTATCTATACATATTTGTGAAGTTCTCTAGCATTTGGATGCCAAAAAAAGTCCACTGAGTTCAGTTAGCAAGAAAATTTAGAGACATACTTTATAGCCCTTTCGTAGAAATAAATTAGAGTGTGAAATACTTGGTTTTTGGCTAAGTTCAACATTTAATACCCTATCAAAAAGGTCTGACCCTGTGCCCGAGTATGATTGGAAATTTGACATGACTTCTCTTTAATAATCCTTCTTTTAGGGGTTTAATTACTAGTATTTGTGTAGTTATACACCCCCTAGAGGCAATTTTTTAGAGTGTGTTTGGTAAGAAAGGAAAGTAAGAGGAAAGAAAAGTGAGGATGGAAAACTAGAAGAATAGAAAAGTAAAAAGATTGACTTTTTCTTTCATGTGTTTAGTAGAGAAGATGGGAAACTAGGAAGAAAGAAAATTGTTTTCTCTTACTCTTGTTTAGTATAGTGGAAAACTAAGAGGAAAGAAAATGTAAATAGTATTATTTTACCATTATATCCTTCATAATACTAATTTAGATTAATGTCTAAGAGATTAGATGGGGAATATGAATAAAAGTACTTGGTTAAAAAAAGAGATTAGATGGGGATTACTTAATAAAAAAAGAGATTAGATAGTAATTAATTGGTAAATTAATAATCTCATTTCATTTATTTCTCATTTTTCACTCTTTAATTCTCCCAATTTAGGAGAATTATGATTAGAATATGTAAGAGGAAAACATCAAACCTTAGTTTTCTTTCCTCTCACTTTTCTCTATTACTAAATAAAAGGAAGATTCATTTCACATATTTCTCTTTCCTTTCACTTTCAGTGTGCACGATATTAATGTTGCTGTCTAGGATCATTTCGATCCTTTTGATGGTTGTATTTTGTCCCCTGTTAAAGGTTTAGCTTTTCTATGTATTAGGATGGCTAAGGCAAAGGGTTTTTAACTCTTTTGTCCCCCTTGAGTTTTTTTCTTTGGTTTATGAATAAAAGTACTTTATTAACAAAAAAAGAGATTAGATGAGGATTACTTAATAAAAAAAAGAGATTAGACGGTTATTAATTGGTAAATTAATAATCTCATTCCATTTCTTTCTCATTTTCCACTTTTTAATTCTCCCAATTTAGGAGGATTATGATTAGAACATGTAAGAGGAAAACATCAAACCTCTAGTTTTCTTTCCTCTCACTTTTCTCTTCTAAACAAGAGAAAAGTTCATTTCACATATTTCTCTTTCCTATCACTTTCTTCTCTTACTAAACACTCCATTAAAGTACAATGATGTTGCTTCAACGTGAGGAACCATCTCTTGCTGAGCTCTCTGGGTGAATTTTATATATAGCAATATATTTAATTACCTGCTGTGGTATGATTGGCAAATGCAGGTCTTTTCTGTAACTTTTCGGCAATCAAATGGAACTTAAGAACATTAGTCACAAGTCCCTGAACACAAAATTCTTAGGTGCCTATATAAATCCAATACAATTAACATGCAATTACAGGAATAGTGGTTGTTGAGGGAAAAAAGATCTGCCCAGCCATTCACTCACCCCTGAGACCCTCCCCTGTTCCTAAACTCTCTCCAAGGTCCCCAAAAGCCAAAGCTATTATTGTTTTAAGCAGCCACTTAAGATGGAGTTTCTGTGCATAGATGGAAGAAGCTATGGATAGCTTTTGAGTTGAATGTAGTCCTTTGATGATATTAGTACTGAGCAATTCCACATAATCAGTTAAGTCTTTCTAGGGCTCTTTGTAATATTGCGATTACAACTCAATCAGCATCTTATTTATCTGAAACAGGGAAAAATCAGTGATAGAAGTGAAGGGAGAAGTTCATCTGATGTAAGTCAAAGGGCCTATTTTCGTTGAACAAGTGGTGCTGCAAACTATCCATGTATATAATGTAAACCTAACTTCCCTCACCACAGAGTCAGGGAGTGAGGCAACAAGAAAACTTGGCCTCCTTTTTTCCACAGATTTTGAAGGTAAATGTTGGTTCCGTGGCTTCATGTGAATGTTTCTTTTTCACTGGTCACATTTATCTTTCTTTTGTATACAGCTTTAAAGTGTTCTGGTTAGATCGTATCTCTATTGTCTCGCCTATCTGTTTGAACTCGGAACATTATGGGATAGTGAGAGGAAGCAGGAGTTATTCAAGGAGGGTTAAGCTTTTCATGGTTAGATTGATTTAAAAGTACCAGCTGAGTTTTAGTCATGCCCATGGTTAAGACCGCAGACAAATAAGAAAATAAAATCAAAGCCTTTGTATAGCATGTTTGCCAAATTTTTGTTGATTTTTTCACCAAGAACACTGTTCATTCCTTTGGTTTCATAATCTCGTTTGGGCTTCTCATTGGGCAATAGAAATGAAAATTCAGGCAAAACTTGCTATTTAATGATGGCAGAGAGCTTGATGTTCGTGAGTGAATTTATCTCCACGGCTAGTGCCCATCTCGTCCCTCCCACCCTCTACTAAGTTGTAAATAAAATTTGTTCATTCAAGAAAAAGAAACAGTTAACCACGTCAAACATCAAGACATAGAGAAGTTTTTGCCAAGCATAGTCATGGCACAATGGTCTATCTCAGCGTTAAATCGTATGAGATATGAACCCTTGTGCCATGTATTTCTCTGAACATTATGCTAGGGAAGAACTTTTCCAAGACATAAAACACTTCTCTCTCTATTGGGTAGGTTGAAGCCATATATGGCATGCATTGATAAGTTTCACACTTATAATCCATAAAAAATAATCGGGTTTGAGAGGAGGGTTAGCTGGTTTGTGCAAAAGGAGTGTTGCCAGATAGAAGAAAGTGCAGAGGATTTAAGTTGTCTTGGAAATTGAAATTTTAATTTGACCTCCCTCCCTCCCACCGTGCTCAGTTAAACAAATGAACTAAATAAAACAAGAACAGTCTGCAACCACAACAACAAAAACGAAGGAAAGGATGCTGAAACAGCAAAAAACTCAAAAGAAAAAAGAAAGAAAAGAAAAGATAATATAATTGCACTCGGGCTCCTTGCATTCAAGGGCCAACTCCTGGCAACGCTTGGAGCACAAACCGCATAAAGGATAGTTGCTGGACTTTTGAACAAAAGTTAATTGATGTGGGTGAGTTTTGATTGTGTAGGTTTTTCCGAACTTGACATATGGTTCTTTCCCAAGAACGCATTTAGGATGAGCTTCAAATTTGCAACTTGTACAAAGGTAGAACCAGTGCTTTGGATCTTCTTCTACTTCACAAATTTGACACTAACGCTCATCGTCATCATCTCCATAGGTGAGGGTGAGATGATGTTCGCAATTCTTGTATTTAGCTGTCCGTGGTAGTGTAGCACATCTGAAGTCCACAACGTATTTGCAAACCATACACTTGAGGATTTTATCTCTACTTTTACCACAAGCATTGCAATCCTCCGCATTGTCTTCTATTGAGGCAACGAGGGTGTGCTCATGGCTATCGTGCCTAAGGGTATCAGAAAGTAGCGAAGCACATTGAAGGTCCAGGTCAAATTTACATATCTTACAGGTATAACTGAATCCATGGCTTAAACGTCCACAAGCATCACACCAAAAGATACCACCACCATATGATTCCTCTAAGATGAGGGTGAGTTGATGCGAGTGAAGTGGGTGTGACATCTTCCTTGGTAATTCAACACATGTTTTGTGGAGAAAAAAGTTGCATTGCACGCAGCTGTAAAACGGAGATGAGATGGGTAGCATACATCCGTCGCAACATTTATCATCATCATTGATCTCCTCGTAGAAAGTTAGTGTATGTTGATGGCTGATATGCTCGATTTCTATGGGTATCACATCATGTCCAATCTTAATTTCCTTAATAATACGAGTCACCGAGTCTAATATTGGTTCATTAATTTTGTCCTTATCTTCTTCTTCATGCATCTCATTTGTACTTTTGCCATCCCAGATATCATGGCTTTTAGCGCAATTCGCATGGGCAACGAAATTGCAATTCGAAGTATAACAGTAATAGCACCTATAATCTGCATTCACTGCTTCATGACAAAACGAACAGTTACTTGAATCAAACTGGTGGACTGGATGAAAAAAATATGTATGTTTGATTGGGTGATCATGTCGTTTTATTCTGATGGTGGAGGGTAATGAAGTGCAGTATCTGTGGAGTGTGAGATGACACAAATTGCATATGTAGGGAAAAGAATGATCACTTGTTTCGCCACATGCATCGCAAGTGAAAGCCAAGTGTTTTCGTAGCAAGTAAAATGGATGCTCATGACTTTTAGATTCAATGGTATTAGGTAATTTTGCGCAGTCCATACCAATGCTAATGTTGCAAAGAGAACAATGATAAGAAAGGCTGGGGCACCACTCCTTGCACTGGACACACTTGTATCGATTTTCCTGTGGGTTTTTCCGATATTGAAGAGTAAGGCGGTGCCCGCAGTGCATGAGATCATCAATCTCACGGGTTTCTCAGCACATTCTCTATGAAGAGAAAAGGAATGTTCGCTATGACAAGAAAAGGGACATTCGCGGCAATAGTAGGCAGAACTCGAATGAATAAGACGGCCGCCGCAACCGGAGCAAAACAGATTACTTGTAGACACCATATTCAAAGTCAATGGATGTGGGTGGCTGAAATGTTGATGCTCCATCTTCCTTTCCATCTCCTTCGAATGTGCTTATAGCTGAAAACATAAAAGGATGGTGAAAAATTAGTAGTAATTACTAAAAACAGAGTTTTAAGTTATGTTAACAGACAGAGGAAAGAGAACTGACCCAATTTCCCCAACCTACACACTAGAGAGTTGAGCCTTTCGGTGTGCAAAAACAACTAAGTGCAAATCTTATCAAAAAATTATTACAGATGATCCGATCTCGTCTTTGGGGGCTAAAATAGTCAACAAACCCATGGCTAATTTTTATCCACGTAATATGCAAGCTGTGTTAATAGACTAAAAAATTCAATTGATTGATTCAATGAATTACTACTAAAAAAAATTGACAACTTGTTTTTGGAAACTTCAAAGGAAGACTTGTTAGTTTACTTGATAATTATTTTATGTTATGTGACTTTTATGATCAAATATAAAAACTCACAATTATTGAGATATAATTATTTATATAAGGTTTAATTATATATATATTATAAAAAATTTGTAACAAACCGAATTTTAAGATTTCATTTGTTAATAAATTGAATTCTGAAATCAAATTCTGATCGAAATTGAAGAATCTACTACGATGATGAAATTACAATTAAGTTACTTTCAGTCTCGTTATTATATAGATAAGTCTGTCGGAAAATCTTGTTGTCACAACCTTGAGATGGATGAAACTATTCAACGGTCTTGCCATCACAAACTATTCTATTATTAATTCTAAAAATTAGTAAACAATAGCAAGTTGTTTATATATTTAATAATCCCTAAACGAATTCTAGTGAGCATGACTTTCTCATTGTTTTTAAAAGTATTTGATGACTTGATCTACCGAACGTTCACCAATTTGATAGGGCAGTGACGAAAAAGATGCAAAGTATTTAGACAGGAACCCCACTTGATAATTTTGTAGTAGAATTTTCAATTAATTTACGAATAGTTTAAATTGTCTTCTTTTAATTAAAAAAAAAAAATATTTTAGTTCTTTGATACCAACTTGTACAAAGTATAGGGATACGCTGTAGTATGTGACTCATATCGAGTGGAACAAGTATACAAAAAAAATTGGCTGATGTCAGAGTGAAGCAGAGTGGAGTGAGGGGAGCGTAGCGTAGCATACCGAGTGGATGATATACTGAAATTCAGCAACCACTCACTCTTGTGGACGTAAACATACTGTCGAATCATTTTAAATCCATGTGTTTTTTTGCTTTCGCTCTCTCTTTGTCCTTTCGTAGTATTCATCATAATTGCCGCATGTTTCACAACAGAATTGCAACCCCAAGTTACTACTAGTAAGTAACATTACCATTCATGAATATGAAAAAGTTTCCTCTGTTTTCAACATTGTTATCTCAATGCAAAAGCAGTGAACACCTTAACAGCATAGTCTTAACTTTTCAGTTATTAACCTGTATCACTGACACAACATGTTTGGTTCACGTCTTTAGTGAATTTGGTTAAACAATTACCAAAACTTCAAAAGATATAGTTTGGATAAACTAGTCTCAATTATAACTTTATAAGCAACATTTCCTGTTATGGGCAGAGGTTTTTTTGTAGACAAAATTAAGGGCTAACTATACTCCTGGCACCTTATTTGCTTCAAATTTATGTTTCACCTCAATATCCCCAAAATTTCCAGTTGCAACAACTTCGAGCTCAAAATTTTATTAATACAGAGTAAAGTGTTAACCAACCATCAATGACTGTTAGAACTAATGGACAAGAAGATTAATGACATGAGTGGCAACATAACATCATTTTGAGAGGAAAAAGAAGAACATAATACTACATATGAATAATTACCAAAAAGCAATACCACTTGCAGATTTTTATTCTGGTCATAGAAATAATTGAAGTGGTGACAGATATAATCTTGCACTTAGAATTGGCACAATAAGTCATTGCAATGAAATTTGACGCTGAAGCCATGGCATACAATGACAGCTTGAAGCCATCGAAAGTAGGTGTCTTTGATAAGAGGGTTAGCAATTGTATTTGAGCAAACGGTACAGGGCAGTGTTTATATCCAGATAAAGAAAGTGCAGAGGTTTAAGGTCTGTTGGTACCTGAAATATTTATTTATCAAACTAAATCACAGAAGGAGAAATTTGGTCCCACGGGTCGTGCACTGACATGGTCCGTCTATGTTGGGAAAATTTCCGAGAGCTGTTTATCAAAATATATGAGAGAATGGAAGGCTTCAAAGCACGACCAAGTCACTTTCCTTAAGGTTTAATTTGCCCATCACCGATGCAAGATGCTTCCAGAATTTCTCATAAGATATAATGAAGCTCTGTTGTTGTTCTGCATTTTGCACTCGTGAAGAACAACTCAAAGCAACTTTTATGAGTTTATAGATGAAGAACACTTATGTTTGAAAATTTGTAGAGTTTCTAAACATAAGAAGATCATATTTTGAGAGAAGAAGAAGAAGAATAAGAAAGGAATTCTGAATCCTGTAAATTATGACAGTTAAATATCCTTTTTATAGTGTTTAATTAGTGTCTTTCTATAATAGACACTTTGGTTCAATAATAAACTAATATAACTGAGTATCTCTTCTCAAAAGACACTTCTGCTCACGAGCAACTGTCATTTAACGTTCAAAAATTCAAAATTTTCGAACATTCAGTCGACTGGATCATTTGTTTAGTAGAGTTCCATTCGGTCAACTGAATCAATCATTCAGTCAACTGAATCAATCCTTTCTTTTCTCATTTTTTTTATTTTCTAAAAATCTCAAACTTAAATTCAAGTTTATTTTAAAAATAGTCAACAATCCCCCACCATTTTCAAAATATTTTGACTAGACAAAACTTAAAAATCTGATATTTTATCATCCATTGAAGTTCATGCCTAGATGAAGATGTCTTTTAGACTTGAATCTTCACTTAGTGAAAACACATCAAAGTTAAATAGAATATGTGGTAGTATAATACTTTACATGTCTATACATGAGACTTTCCCCTAATAGAATTTGCCAAAAAAATTAACGACACTTTTTACAGGTCTTGTGTCATATATCTTATGTCATGAGTGCTCTAGAGTCAAGCCATTGAACTCAACAGAAGCAGCACTTCACACTCACTAAATAAGCTTATCAAATATGTCCCGAGCTTAACATACCAAAATAAACTTTTATAAACCTTATTAAGAACTTCAAGTTTACCCTTCACTTTATCACTACAGTTTCTAAACACCCTTATCCTACGATAGAATATTTACTATAAGTGTTTGTATTCACAACTGATAATGTACTTTGTCTCATTGAACTCAAGACTTATGGTTAGTAAGCATTGAGTCGAGGTTCTATCATGGGTGATTAATCATATGGGCTTGATCCACATCCCTTATAAATTTTAATCATTTGCTAGCTAAAAACTTGGTTAACGTCTATAATTTTTATACCTGGCTAAAAGACCAGAATAACTCATTGTAGTGTATTGCGTACATAATACCAATCACACTTACACTTAGAATCACCCCACCACAGTGATATTTTTCTATTACTTATAACCACTTGACTTTGCCCACTTGTAATTCATTATTATGTTCAGCGTTAACTTGGTGTTTGTTGTTAGAGTTGGTGCATACTTCACGGGTCCAGATTTGTAGAACTCTAAAAAATTTCAGGCCATGTACATATTTTGGGTATAGTTTTTTGCTTAACGGTTTGGGCTTGGGCCCATAAATAACTGTGGTTTTGCAGCATGGCAGAAACCTTAATTAGGGTGTCTTAAGTTGCTTATAAATACTCTCTATATACCGAACGCATATTATAACGAGAGATTTGTGAGGTTGATTATAGTAAAACTTTTGGCAGGATGTAGCCTTATTCTGAGGTGAACCTATGTATATTGTATCTAATTTTCTTTCTGTTTATAATTCGTGTGATTGACAGGTCTCGAATCATTCATTTATGCCATTGTACAATACTCACTGTAGCATATACTCATATCACTAGTCCAAGTGACATTATCATCCAAACTAGATTTTATCACAAGTAACTTCTGAGATTAATATTCTTGTAAATTTCCACCACAAGAATACATTCAATTCTAAGTCAAGTACCAACAAAAACATACTAGAAGTCTTCTCAAGACTTATTTGAGAATTCACACTTGTCTTAAGCAATGTTTCAATATATATGTTTAACTCTTACATATATAACAGCTCTAGAAAATAAATAAATTTTCATTTAAAAGATGTAAGATTCATAAATTATTATAAATTGAATTAAACACGAATTTCAACAAATATACCAAATTAAATTGAATAATCAATAACTAAACATAAATAATACTCTTATTATTAATTTTGTGTTCAAACATTCTCTCATTCACTTAAATATAATCTCATACATTTAAGTAATAACAAACACTCCTCCCTTAGACCTTATACATTCTTAAGCCGTAAACTTTTGTTGTGCTCTGCCTTTTTTTCTTCAACATTCAACAATCTTTCTTGAAGTGTCCTACTTTCCCACAGTGGAAACAATCACCCTTTGTATTTATCAGGACTGGTTGAAGGATTCTTTCTCTTATGAGAATGTTGAGAGATTTCTTATGAAGTCTCTTCTTCCTCTACCGAATTAATATTGAAGAGGGCTTCTTCCTTTCCTTCTTTCCGTAAATCTTCCTCAATTCAGAGATGGTTACCTAACTCCTCAAGAGTTAAGTCTTCCTTTCGGTGCTTCAGACGATTCTTGAAATTTTTCTAAAGTGGAGGTAGTTTGTTAATAATGGTTGTGACCATTATGGTCTCATCCATTTTCAGTTTATGTTGAGAGAATTGATCTAGTATAGTTTTTATTTTACTTAACTGGTCCATAATAGAACGAGTATCAACCATTTTGTAAGTGTTAAATTTTGTAATAATAAATCGCTTACTTGTAGCATCTTCCTTCATGTACCTTGCTTGTAGCAAATGCCACAACTCTTTTGTAGCCTTGACATTGTGGTAAGCATCAAACAAAGTGTTGGACATCGCATTCAGAATATGACCTTTGCATATATTGTCGTCTTAATCCCATTTCGGTCTATCACGAGTATGGGCAATCGTCTCATTTTCTGTAGGTTCTGGCCTTGGCGTAGTTATAACATAATACACTCGTAGTGACGTCAAAAGGAAGAATAGTTTCTTTTTGCGAGCTATAAAAATCTCCTCCATCGAAACGCTCCAGGTTGTTGAAGTCTAGCGCCATATCTCTCAGGGAACTCAAAGAAGTAGTCATTTTGATAATTAAAGTAAAAAAAATTAAGCTTTAAGATTGTTGGGGAATTTACGAGGGCTATTTATCAAAATATATGAGAGAATGAAAGGCTTCAAGGCACGACCAAGTCGCTTTCCTTATGGTTTAATTTGTCTCTTACCGGTGCAAGAAGGCTTCTGACGAATTTTCTCTCAGATATAATGAAACTCTGTTGTTTTTCTACACTTTGCACTCATGAAGAACAACTCACAGTAGCTTCTATGAGTTTATGGATGAAAAACACTTATGTTTGAAAATTTGTAGAGTTTCTAAACATAAAAACATAAGAAGATCAGTTTTTGAGAGAAGGAGAAGAAGAATAAGAAAGCAAATCTAAATCCTGTAAATTATGACAGTTAAACACCATTTTTATAGTGTTTAATTAGTGTCTTTTCATAATAGACACTTTGGTTCAGTAATAAACTAAATTAAACTAATATAACTTGGTGTCTCTTCTCAAAAGACACTCTTGTTCACGAGCAACCGTCACTTAGCGTTAAGAAAATTCAAATTTTTCGAACATTCAGTCGACTGAACAAGTAACAGAGAGTTTCTACATTACATTCAATCAATTGAATCAATCATTCAGTCGATTGAATGAGTCAATTCAGTTAACTGAATCAATCATTCAGTCAACTGAACTAGTCACAACTTGATTTTTCTTTTCTTTTTTTCTCATTTCCTTTGATTTTCTAAAATATTCCAAACTTAAATCCAAGTTTATTTTGTAAATCATCAGTACTCTATTGGTAACATGATGGTCTTAGTCTACCCAAGAATTTCTCATTAATAAGACTACTACAGTTATATACGCTACTAGATAAATCTAGAACAGGCTAAGCTCTATAATGAAAATAACAGAAACAAAGAAAACACACAACACAAAATAGAAAAGCAAAGACAACAAACAACTCAGAAATAGCCAAACCTATTCTTGTTTCTACAATCCCAGTGGAGAGTATAGTTGTACTCAGGATCTCCACATTCAAGGGCCAACACCTCGCAAGGCTCGCCATTGAAACTGCATAAATGGTAATTCCTAGTCTTCCGCAAGAAAGTGAGAGAGTGTGGGTGAGAAGTAATTGTGTAGGATTTTCCAAGTTTGAGATATGGGTATTTACCAAGAACACAATCAGGATGAGCTTCAAAGTTGCAAATTGCACAAGTGTAGAACCAGTACTTTGGCTCTCTTTCCCCTTCACAAATTTCACAGCATTGTTCATTGAAATCATCTCGATATGTTAGGGTGAGAGGATGTTTGCCACACTTGTACCTAATTGTTTGTGGTAGTGTAGTGCATTTAAAGTCCAAAATATATTTGCAATCCACTCATTTGAGGAACATCTCTGGTGGCTCACCATAAGCATTGCAATCCTATAGGATTCCCCTTTATATAGAGAGGATGTTTTCCTAAAACTAAAAGGGAAAGAACTACATAAGAGACTACTAAAACTCCTCCTATTATAACAAGTAACCATCCAATAGAAAACTACTATTACTACTACTAGAATAAACAAATATAAAATAGAAAACTACTTTTCACAAACTAATTAGAAGTCTTCCTTGCAGGGATTTGAGGAAAAATCCTAACAGGTCTCTATTGTAATATAGTTATTTTCAACTCACTCAGGATCTGATTTATCTGAAACAAGGAAAAATCAGTGATCGAAGTGAAGGGAAAAGTTCAACTAGTGTAATTCAAGGTTATATTTTCGATGAACAAGTGCTGCAGCAAAATATCAGTGTACATATAATATTCCTCACCCAGAGGAATCTGCAGGGAATGAGGCAACTAGAAAACTTGCCTCCTTTTCATCAAGATTTTGAGGGTTAACTTTTTTTCTTATGGCTTGATGTGAATGTTTCTTTTTCACAGGCCACATTAACTTTCTTTTGCATACAGCTTTCAAGTGTTCTGGTCAGATCAAATCTCTATTGTTGATCCTATCTACATTTTGTCTAGCCTGCATGTTTGAACATGGAACATTATGGGTAATTGAGAGGAACCAGGAGTTTTTTATGCTTAGATTTTTTAAACTGTACGAGTTTAGTTTTATTGATACTTGTAGAATGATAACTAAGAATATGAACACAAAACAGTATTGAAACAAACTTATAGCATGTTGGCCGAACTTCTTTTGATTTTTCATGAAGAATAAACAATTCATTCATTTAGATTCATCTTCTCTTTTGGTTTCTCATTGGGCATTGATAAAAATGAAAATTAAAGTGAAACTTGCCCTGTAATGACATACAGTTTGATGTTAGCGACTGAATGTTTCTCCATGGCTGTTGTCTATCCCCTCCTTTCTCTATCCCTATGCTAAAATAAATGATACTTATTCATTCAAAGAAAGAAACGGTAGTAAAACCTGAAGCAGTTACCGCTCTACAGTCAAAATAAAAATAAACTAAGGACATATGCCACTGGAGGATCTGAAATAACAAAACAACTCAGTTAAAGCAAATCCTATCCTTCCTATATAGCATCTCCAATGGATAATATTATTGCATTCAGGTTGTGCACATTCAAGGGCCAAGTCCTTGCAAAGCTCGCCACACCAAACGCATGAAGTGTAGTTCCTAGTCTTCTGGACGAAAGTGACTATTGGGTGTGGGTGACCACACATACGAAATGTGAAGCTCTTTCCAAGCTTGATATAAGGGTATGTCCCAAGAACACATTGAGGATGAGCAGTGAAAAGGCCATCATCACTTGAGTAGAACCAATGCTTTGGGTCTCTCTTCCATTCACATATGTCACAATCATTTTGATCTGTATCATCTCGAAAGGTGAGGGTGAGAGGATTATCATTGTACCTATGCTTAGCTGTATGTGGTAAAGTAGCACATTTAAAGTCCAAGATGTACTTGCAATCCATACATTTGAGGAAATTATTTTGTTTATCACCACAAGCAATACAATACTCTGCATCCTCATTGAACAAGGCAACCAGGGCGTGATCATGATGACTATTGTGTGTAAGGGTTTCAAAAAGTGAAGCACATCGAAGATCAAGATCGAAATTGCATATCTCACAATTATATGTGAATCCATGGCAACCACATAAGCAAACATTGCACCAAAAGACACGGTTACGATAAGGTGCCTCTGAGAGGAGGGTGAGCTGATGCTGGTGAAATGGATGTGATTTCTTTCTTGGTAATTCAGCACAGGCCTTGTGGAGAAAATAACTGCACTCTGCACAATTATAATAAGGAGGTGAGACGAGTAACATGCATCCGTCACAACAATTATCATCATCCCTGAACTCGTCGCAAAAAGTTAACTTATGTTGATGGCTGAAATGTTCAATCTCCGTGGCAATCACTTCCTCTCCGATCTTGATTTCCTTATGAATGCGACTCACCGAGTCTAATATTGATTCATTGTTCTTATTTTCTTCTTCCAGCAGCTCAGTTGTACTCCTTCCATACCAGATATCAGTTCTTGTTGCGCATTTTGCATGGACAATGTAATTGCAATTCGAAGTATAACAGTAATAGCACCCATGATCTGCACTTACTTCTTCATAACAAATTCCACAATGGCTTGAATTAGACTGGCTGATCTCATGAAGGAAATAGGTATGTTTGATTTGATGATCATGACGTATTATTTTGATTGTTTTAGGTAATGAAATGCATTCTTTATGGACTGTAATGTGACACAAAGTACACAAGTAAGGATAATAATCCCCACCTTTGCCACACGCATCGCAAGTAACGGAGATTAGCTTGCATAGGAGGGAAAATGGGTGCTCATGAGTTTCTGCTTTGATGATGGTAGGTAGTGATTCGATGCATGTTGGATGAATACTGAAGTTGCAAAGAGAGCAATGATAAAAAATTCCCCAGCAAATGCCTTTGCACAGTTCGCAGGCCAGATCTCTCTTGAAATTAATGTCTGCCTCAAGCACGAGAGGGTGTTTGCGGTGAATAGGATGCTCAATTTGCTGAGGTATCTCGGCACACTCTTTATGAAGAAAAAACTCACATCTGACGCAACAGTAGCTTGGACTCCATACAGGTTTCCCGCACCCAGAGCAATATTTTATATCATAATCATCTTCATCATAATAACTTATCTCTTCAAAAACCAATGGATGCGGGTGACAGACATGTTGAAGCTTCATCTCCATTTCTTTCTCTATTTTAATGTGTTTATAGCAGAAAAATAAAACCAAGGGTGAAGAATTAATAATAATGACAAATACGGATAAGCTCTAAGTTAGTGATCACAGTGGAAAAACAGAACTGACCAAATTCGAAGGCTCATCTCACAAGTGTTATCTCCCCCAGCTACACAATAGCCTTTAATTTTGGTGTCCAAAAGCAGCTGATTTAACTACAAATTTAGAGTAGAACATTTAGAAACATTAAAAGCATAATAATGAGAAGAAGAACGAAAACCAAAGCAACTTAAAAATATTAAAGAGCAAAGCAACTTCACTCATGGTGTGCTCCAAACTCTATAAGTCAATTATTCTTTCAGTGGAATCAATTATATCCAAGGAAAAGTATTAAAAAAATTTGGGAGATTCTGTTCTGTTGCATCATCTGGTCACTATGGTTGCAGCGAAATGAAAATATTTTTTGGGGCAAATTTTTGAATCTTGCAGAGCTTTTTGATTGATTAAGGTGAGACTCGCACGGTGGCTCAAGGCCAAATGAGAAAAAAAAAAGATTCCATCCATTTCAGATTTCTTTCTTAATATCCGGAACATTGACCTACCTAAATTGGCTATGAAATCCGAGGGAATGCAATGAAATCCCTGATTCTCTTGCTAAATTTGGTGTCAATCAAGGATTGGAGGTTAGGTACCAATGTTGTCTATTCATAATATTCTGTCTTCCTCTAACATCCACCCACGTCTCTCTCCCCCTCTTGATCCTGTTTGAATAAATATGGACAGAAAGATTAAATGACATGAGTGACAAGATAACATCGTCTCAAGAATTAAAAAAAGGAATGAAATCCACACGTTAACTATTAGCCAACCATCAATCACTTGCAGATGTTTTTTCCAGGTCATAGACTGACAGAAATAATTGAAATGGTTGATAGCTATAATCTTGCACTTAGAATCAGCACAATAAAGTAAAAACAACTAAGAAATCTTAGATATCAAACAACTCAGAAATAACCAAACCTAATAGTAGTAAAAAGACTTAGCGGATTTCCAGCGGACAGAATAATTGCAGTCAGGCTCTCGGCATTCAATGGCCAATTTCTTGCCGCAGTGACTGCACTAAAGATAGTTCCTAGTCTTCTGGACGAAAGATTTCTGAGTTCTTATCTTCCTAGTTAGCACGAAAGATTGTGTTGATTTCTTGAACATAAGTTCTAGCACTAATTCCTCTATTTAATTTATAAGGAGAGATGAAGAATCCGAAGTGTGAATTTGATTGCAGTTCCTACAAGTATATCTAGGAGAACTGATTCTAGACAATATCAGTCGCAGGCATGCACCACTGTTTATGGTCAAATATGGGGTTTGGGCGCCTTTGAGGAAGCTGGTTAAAGGGTATTATTCATGTTTAAATATTCAACGGAGAAAGAATGTTGATTTTGCAAGGATTAATAAAAAATAATTAGTCCAAATTAAACATGGCTGCATGAAGATTATGAACAGGTTTTATGTACACGAGGATGTCATTATCAATGTGATGCAACTCAAACAACACGGATCAATAAGAATTGCACACGTAGGCAACCACTCATGTGAGTAGGGAATTGACTCAACCTAACTGTAACAGGGAGTATGTCACCCGCTCACACTTCCATGAGATGACTCAAGCAGAGGTCATCCTTTATGAGCGGGAGGCTATTTCTTGTGAGGCTCGAGGTGCAAAGGTGTCATCCCCTCAACACAGACATACATAAATAGAAAAGAAAAAGAGATACATACAAAAAGTGTGTATAAATACTCAAATTGAGGAAAAAGAGAGAACTCCAGGTATTAGGAGAAAACATGAGAAGAACAAAAAGAATTGTCTCAATTCCCTACCCCTCCCAAATATATCTTCACTTGGATGTAATTCTTTCCCATTCTAAACACTCGTGGACAATAACATTGTACTATTAGTTTTTTTAGTGAAGCGATGCTTTACAAGTATAACGATACAATATCTAATTTGATCACAATAAAATTACAATCAAATAGCTCCTTGTCTTTTGAATATTCTCTCCCTCTAAGTTAAACGTATGTTGATGGCTGAAATGTTTCTTTATGGCGATCACTTCCTTTTCAATCTTGATTTCCTTGATAATGTGACTCACTGGTTCTAATATCGATTCATTGTTGTCCTTATCTTCTACTTCCAACAGCTCACTTTTGCCATCCCAGATATCATTTCTTGTTGCACATTTCACATGAGCACTGTAATTGCAATTTCAAGTGTAAGTGTATAACAATAATAAGACCCATGACCTGCACTCACTTCTTCATGACAAATCTTACAATGGCATGAATTTGACTGACAGATCGCATGAAGGAAATTGGTGTCTTTGATTGGGTGATCATGTCGTATTATTTTGATTGTTTCAGGTAATGAAATGCAATTCTTATGGACTGTGAGGTTACACAAAATACATAAGGGTGATAATCTCCACCTTTGCACACACGCACCGCAAGTAAGCTAGGTTCGCTTGCATAGGAGGGAAAATGGGTGCTCATAACTTGTAGATTTGACGACCTTATGTAATTCAGCGCATCTAATATGGATGCTGAAATCACAAAGAGAGCAATGATAAAGAAAGTTTCTGCAATATAGTTGGCATAAATCACATGTCAGATATACTAGTAGAACTTTTTTTAGAGGATATAATAGTAGAACATTTAGAAATGATAAAAAGGATCATTCAATTTGTTGTTGTTTCTTTTTTTTTTTTATCTATGGAACTCATTTATCTTTTGCTGACTGTGAACTGGTTACTAATTAATTTTGTTAATTTGCAATACTTGACTTACTTTTTTGTAGTCAGTTCACACCGTCCATTGACTAATTTACATCCGCGTAATTTGCAGCTGTTTTAATAGACTAAAAAATTCAATTGATTGATACAAGGAATTACTAGTAAAAAAATTCAGTTGATTGATTCAAGGAATTACTAGTGAAACATTGACAAGTTGTTTACGTAATAGATATCAAAATTCGCTCCAAGACAATAATATCAGAATTCTGAAGTTCCAAAGAAAGTGCTTGAATGACCCACTTTTAACATCCAAAAAGAAATTGCCGCCAATGGGATTGTTTTGTGTTGTGATGCTGGCTTGGCGGTGATCATTCCAAGTGAAAATGAGAAGATACCACATGTTTTAAGTGAAGCAGCATTTTATCGAACATATGGAATGCATATAAACAGGACCATTTCAGTATCGTACAGAGTACACATCACATTCCAACTAAAAAAGGCATGAATTTTATGAAAACGATATTATGCAAAAGGAGAAAGTGTAAAACAGAACATAAAACTTAATCTCATCTGAACTTAATTCTGAAATATATATATATATGCACCTGAAGCAAAGATGAAGAACACCAGCAAAATTTGGGTGGTAATTTCATCAGCCGAAAAACTAACATAAAATGAAAATTTTCTGTAACAAGATTCTATATATATCTCATTAAATAGAAAAATTCTTGTCTAGCGGGTCCTTAAAAGATTATAAAAAAACATCTCTTTTCCATTCTCTTTCTCATGTCAATGGTAAAATGATACTTGTGCTATGTATTTTTTATGAATCTATATTAAGTAAGAACTTCTCAATCAAATAAGAACACTTATAGAGTTCATGTATAGGTATGACACGTGTCCCTCGCAAGCCCACTTAGTGAGAATGTTTTGAGCTCATATGCAATGGCTCTCGATGAGCGTATTGAGCTTATTTCAATATATTTGGTTCAATCTAATATCTCCTACTAAGTATACCTCTCAAAACCCAACAAATCATTATCTCCATAAAATTCTTTGAGAATGACAAGTCACTCCATAGGTTAACGTGTATATGTAGTGCTTATGTGGCACATGTACAAAATCACAATCAATAAAAATAAATGAAATTTTTTTAAAAAAATAGAGAAAAAAAAAGAGAAATAGAAAATATTTTGATTAATATAGTTTTTTTAATATTTATTTATATAATTTATTTGTAAAATGTATTGATAAGATTTGCAACCATAATTGGCTAAAGTATTTAATTGATTGATTCTAGGAGTTAGTGTTAGCATTAAGAAAATTGAGTTGATTATGTAAACTCTAAAGATAAGTAAAATACTGGTTAGCACCTTTTGCCTGAGAAGTAAAAAGGGTCTTTGAGTTAGTGACAGGGGAATGAATACAAGGAGGCTCAACAGTGCCTTGTAGTGTGCAGAACAGATAGCTTTCCAAAATCTTTTACAACAAAAAAAATAATGAAACCGTCCAGTTTCTAACTTTGTTATCTCAATTTGTATGTGAAGTATATATTAACAGTAACGTTCATAGATTTACATTTATTTTTAGCTTTGCATATACTATTGAGGCTATACGTAGTAGGCAGACCAGTTTGGTGATTTTTGGTTAAACGTGTAGCAGCTGCAGGAGATAGCGGCACTGCTGCTGCCGCCAATGTGATTGTTTTGGGTTGTGTTGTTGACTTGGTGGCGATGATGGGTATTAATTTGGATGGGTTTGGGGTGTGATTCTGAGCTAAGGCAGGGGGGTGGGAGTGGATTTTGGTTTCTCCCACAGTGGGGTGGGTTTAAGTGAAAAACATTGCCCGCTGCCCACACAGAGTGGGCGGAGCTCCCACCTTGGTGGAGCGGGGGCAGATCGAGTCCCTTGTTCACCCCATTGCTTTCCCCATTTTTTTCTTTTGTTTCTTCAATTAATTAAAAAAATGGTGTGTTCAATTTTGATGATTCCTTGGATATCAAAGCAAGGATAATATAATGCATGAAGCAATGTTCTAAACAATACAACAAATAAGTTACTGCCTAACCCCACCAAACTACAAATCAAACAACCCATCATTCCCAACGAAAATGAGAAGATACCACATTTTTTTTTTGCCAACAAAAAAAAAACATGAATTTTTGAAAAAAGAGAAAGTGTAAAACAGAACACAAAACTTTAATCTCAACTGAACTCTCAATTTTGAAATATGTATGCACCCGAAGCAAAGATGAAGAACACACTGCAAAATTTGGGTGGTAATTTCATCAGGCAAAAAAGGAACATAAAATGAGAAATTTCTGAACATGATTCCATAAATCTCTGTTTGCAGCATGTAAATTCTGCAACGGCAAGTTTCTCCTCAAAAGCCTAATGTTATGCTTCACTGCATCCTTGGACTGAACCTTTATATTAAAAAGGAAGGGAAAATGGGAAAAGAAATTTGTGTTGTGATTGATTAACACAAGAACTTAGGCACTGATTGATAATGAGGAAAAATGAGGAGAAAGAAAAAGAGAGAGTTGAGGAAAGCACTTCTACGTGGTGTGCAAGGAAAAAATAAGACATAAATAAATCACAACCCTCTTAACTGAAATAATTAGAGAGTAAAAATTAAAATAAGACTCATTTTTGTCATTTTTTTCTTTCCTATTACTTTTTCATCATATTTACCAAAGACAAATGAAAAACATCAATTTTCTTATTTTTTCATAACTTTCTTTTCTCTCCTCTTCCATCCGCTTTTCTTCTCTACCAACTATATTAGTGTACTTTTCACCAACTAGCCAAAGAAAGAAATAAAAGAAAAGGTAAACAATTTCGATTTCATTCTTGTAAAATTCATATGGAATCCAGTTATCCAATTTAAGAGATATACATTCATTTCAAGAATTAATATCTCGGTAAGGCATACATTGATGAAAACTGAAAGGAAAGACTGCTATGAACATGAAGGAACTCCCACAGCTACTAAATAGTAAACCCGGAACAGGCTAAGCCTTGCAACCAAAACAACATAAACAAAGGAAAGGCTGCTGAATTAAAACTAAAAAACAGAATTATAACCTACATTCCCAATGCACAGTATAGTTGCATTCAGGCTCTCCACATTCAAGGGTCAGTTCCTTGCAAGGCTCACCACAGAAGCTGCAAGACGGGTAATTTCTAGTCTTCTTGACGAAAGTGAGGGGGTGTGGGTGAGCATCACCT